>JAQPPZ010001493.1:15791673-17033966 GCA_028583015.1 Wollemia nobilis
TAATTTGGGTGTAAGACATTTATGATTGGGTACAAATTTCTCATCGTAATGATAAAAAAAACCTTTTTCTCTTATTTCCTTTATTTTCTTGGGGTTGATACATTTAATTGGTAAGATTTGGTTAAGTTTTGGGGTGGTGTAAGTATTTTGTGATTCTCCCATAGATGGTTTTCCCAATCGATTGAATTTTTTTTTTCTGTCAATTTGGCTAATCCAATGGTCTGCATCATGGTAGTGGGATTGAACATTTGCACTTCTAATTGATTCTTCCTTCAAGCCACTAATGAAACAACTTTGAAAGAATGAGGCATCCAACCCTGATGTACGATACGCTAATTTTTCAAATTGAGCTTGTTATTCACTCATCGAAGTGGTTTGACGAAGCTTGGTAAGGGCTCTCATGAAATTTTCGAATTTATTAGGGCCAAATTGTACTAATAGATTGTTTGTAAAGTCTAGCCACGTAGGGGTGCAATTAGTTTTTTTATACCACTGGTACCATTGGGTGGTGTCATTTTAAAGGTGGAAGGATGCAATATGAACCTTTTGTGCCTTATGGATCTGGTAGATGGAAAAGTATTCATCTACCCGATAGATCCAG
Organism: Wollemia nobilis; assembly: GCA_028583015.1. NCBI lineage: Eukaryota > Viridiplantae > Streptophyta > Pinopsida > Araucariales > Araucariaceae > Wollemia > Wollemia nobilis. The sequence continues at coordinate 15,792,275 of JAQPPZ010001493.1, forward strand.
TTAGTTGGGTCACCTCCTTCAAATTTGGGAAAGTCCAATTTAGTATTTCTGGGAAGGATGGAAGTTTGTGGTCACTCAAGTGGTGCTTGGTGTGTTGGTACTCCGATAGATTGGCTAGCTTGAACGAGTGCTATGTTTTGATGTAGTGTATCCATAGAGTGATTACAGATGTCTATTTTCAAATCCATTGCTAACATTCTTTGCTCAAATTCCTCCCTTGGTAAAGAATCTTTAGAAATTTGGTCCTTCCATTGGCAAAATTCTTGGTAGAATTTTTTGAGAGTAAGGTCTTGTGATCTCCTTCTATCAGCCATTTTAGGGTTAATTTTCAAATATTCACCAAAATATATTTTAAATTTTGAATTTTACTTGAGAGTTACAAAAAATATTTACCAAAATATATCAAAATTTGTGCAAAAATTGGTTTTAGCAACTTTTTAGGACCCCCAATGATTAGTTTTTATTTTAAATTTGAATTAATGTTATTGGAAGGAAAGCACAACAAAACGGGTGGGAGGGTGACAACAATGCCGTTAAGCATGAGAGGAGAAGGCAAAACAACATAGGTAGGAGGATGATGTCAGTAATGGTGTCAAGCATGAGAAGCGAAGGCATAGCAACGTGGGCAAGCGGGTGATGTTAGCAACGGTGAGGGGAGCACAGAGCACAGGTGGCTAGGCAAAGGTAAGGTAAGCGAGGAGTATGAGGTGTCTAGGTAGTGGCAAAGGTAAGTTGGACTGGAGGGCGAGCGGGGAGGTCAATGACAAGTGACTAACACATGGCAATAGGTGGTTCACACGAGGTGCAGGTAAAGCATGACCTAAGTCATGACTTTCCCTATGTGCTTTGATGTATTTGAAGAACCCATTTTCCTTTTCACTATCAATATGGGAATTTAGTCCAAAAAAAATTAAAACCTTTTCACTTCATGCGATTTTGACATTGAAAATATGAATTGGTGGTCGGAAATTAAACTCAACCTTGGGTTTAAAAATTTAATTTTTAATTTTATCACCAGATTCTTGGATACTCCGCTGGAAAACAATGTTTGTACAGTAGATGGATTTATTTTTTACAATTTGATTTCATCGTTTGATCTTGGATTGCTTCAAAAAGCCTAACAGATATTTGAAAGAGATATTTAAGGATTAAAACTATGTTCTTTTCACTGGAGATGTTATACATTTTTATAGTTTGTTTACCAGATTTTCATAGTTGATTTTCAATTTCACAGTTGGTCATCAGAATGTGTCTCCTAAAAATGACTTTTATGAATAGAAGGAGGTGCAACATTATTGTACGAGTTTCACGATGCCTTACTTCTCCCTGGTCTATGATGAGCAACAATTGGTGATGATAAAGTGGTAATGAATCGAATGGTGTAGAACGGATCCCCTCGAAGGAAGGCTCTGATACTAGATGATAGGAGTCTAGTTCCTATTAGGTTCCATGAGTGTAAACAAGCGGATTTGAATGTGGAAAAGTAATAAAAATGATATAATCACCTTTGCACTAGAGATAAATCCTTCCAATAGATACACAAATATATTTATTCTTTTTAATTGATGGATGAGTGTTTTACACCCTATTGAATGAACTTATATACCTATGCTATAGTTGTGAGTGAAAGGACACAATGTTCCATATATAGTTATGCATGATTAAATAATGATAATGGTTAGGATTAATGAATCCGAACAAAGCATTTGGAGGAATAAGGAAACTAAGCAAGGACAAGTCCTATGATAGAAAGAAATTGGTGAAATTAGTAAGGGTCCACCTTCAAATACCTTTGAGGTTTTTGCTACCCTTGATGGGGATGACATTGTTGGAGGGGAAGAGTTTGTTACATAAACTCAACTTGGAGGTATCAATGAACCATGACTGAGGCTTTGATTTAAGAGAAAAATAATTCTTCTTTACATGTAGAAAATAATATTTAGAAAGAGCCACACTATCCAATAAGGCTGAAGGAAAAGAGCATAGAAACGAGGATTTTGGGAGAAACCACTCCTCAGTAGAATGTGACATTGATTGGCTATGGAAAAAAATAAAATAAAAATATTAACATTATTCAAAATGGGTCAAAGGATGAAGAATATGGAGGAGAATGGACTTCTACTAGTGATTTGGAGTTGGAAAAATATTTATCCAATTTATTTTTCTAAAAGTAGAAGGAAATCTAAGACATTTGATTTGGCAATTTTAGTTTCTCGAGGAAGGCCCAATATTTGGGAATTGAGAACCAGAGCCATTACTAAGGATGTACCTGATGGGAAGCAAATAATTTTATCTTTGGGAAGAGGAAAACTTCTTCAACTTGATATGAAATGAATTTTCTATATTGGAATATTTGGGAAGGTGAAGAATTCAATTTGGAAAACAACTCAAGTGGAAATGGTTCCTGCTGATGATGCATTTGGGGGTTTATGGACTTTATGGAATACATAGTGGCTAGAGAGACAATTTTTACAGGTTAATGAAAAGTTTATTTCTATATTTTCGACATGATCTACAAACTAAATGAAGAACACAAGCTTATACTGAGAGGGGGGGTGAACAGTATAAGACCTCTTTTTACTTTCTCTATTTAACTTCAACTTCGCAAAGCAATGAACCAATAGCAATATCAAAGCAATGCATAAAGCAACACACAATGAGACACCAATTTTAACGTGGTTCACCCAACATGGGCTACCTCCACAAAACTTTTCTCTAAAAAGCTTTCTCAAAGTTCTTTGGGAATCCTTCCCAATTACAATGTTTATGAGCCTCAACCCAAAGGAGAAACCTTCCCCTACTCAAGTATTTATGAGCCTCTGCCCAAAGGAGAATCCTTCCCCTCCTCACGAATTTATGAGCCTCCTACCCAAAGGAGAATCCTTCCCCTCCTCACGAATTTATGAGCCTCCTGCCCAAAGGAGAATCCTTCCCCTCAACTCTGGAAATGATACTTCAGAAGATCACCTGCCTCTTATTCCGCTAGCACGTGGAACTCCTTTCCACAGAAGACCTCCTATCCTCAATGCTCAGCCTCAAGAGACCTCTGTCCTCACTGATCACCTCCACAACAACTCATCAACCTATACTAAACACAGTCAGTCGGTCCAGCACAAGTCTTCCTCACTCTGTCAGATCTGTCCCAAGCTCAACTCATAAAGCTTGAACAAATCAATCTCTACTGCACACAAGCCTTCTCAAAGACTTGTCAAAATTATCCTCAGGTTCTTCTCAAAGAACCACTTCAACTCTATCCTCAAGTCCTCTGCTAGGACCTATCCAAATCAGCTCACAAGTCCTCCCTAGAACTTGTCCAAATCAGCTCACAAGTCCTCACTAGAACCTGTCCAAATCAGCTCACAAGTCCTCACTAGAACCTATCCAAATCAGCTCACAAGTCCTCACTAGAACCTGTCCAAATCAGCTCACAAGTCTTCACTAGAACTTGTCCAAATCAGCTCACAAGTTCATCAAGAAAAACTTGCTTAGCATGAACCCACAAAGAGAATTGTTAGAGACCCAATGTGATTCATCAACCTCATAGAAGCATAAAGAGAATTGTTAGAGACTCAATATGTTCTATACTTAACTCCCAATATCAATCTCAAATCTCATAGAAACATAAAGAGAATTGTTAGAGACTCAATATGTTCTATACTTAACTCCCAATCTCAATCTCAACTCAATCTCAATCTCAAAAGAATAAGATAGATGTAGTATGCTTTTCTCAAGAACATGAAACACAACCCAACAATTGCCAACCATGCAATATCTCATATAACAATGATACTCATGTTCTTTCCACAACCAATATCTTTTCTCAACCAATTAGGGCTTTAACAACAATGCTTATAGACAAGGTTTAACCAACATCATTCAACTCAACATTAACCTTGAAGCATTCAACCAATCACTACATGAAAAGGAAACTAGTAGACATCCTTTTCCCTCCAAAGGTATTTGAACAAAATAGCCACCAACATAAATCACCAATGCAAAGAATAACTTGCTCAAATCAATCTCAATGGAGTAAGCCCAAATCATGTATCAAGTAAAGCATTAACTTGATCAAAACAACCTCTATGGAAGCAACTCAACCATCAATCTCAAAACAGCCAACTAAGGGTTTCACCATCTCAATGCAAGTAGCAAGACTTACTAACATAAACCCTAGTGCAAAATGCTTCCTCTTCCTCAACCAGAATTATGCATTCACCCAAAAAACTCATCAATGATTTTAATGCATAAACAATCTTCAATATCCAGAAAATGGGATTTACACCAACAAGAATACCTAGTAGACAACCTTTTCACTCCAAACTCAATTTCAGAAAATACACCATCAACAATATACATGGAAGAAGTTGCCCATACCTTTGTTTGAGGAAGAAGAGAATAGTTCTTCAACTTTGTTACCAACACCACCCTCAACTTTGCCACCAAGTTAGGGTTAGATCATAAAAGTAACCACAAAAATATTTATTCCATAAAACACCTTATGACTCCAATCCTTAGAAGTCAACTACCAAAAATATAAAGCATACAAACAATATATCCTTTTACACCTTATTTCTCCAAATTAATTAAACCATGCTCAAGGAATAATAGCTTCTAAGCAAATCTCACTCAACAATCAAGCCAAAAATCTCAACCACACACTATCAACCTTATATCTCCAAAGAAGCATTTAACCTCAAAAATAATTTTAAATAAATCTGCCCAACCACTTCTTCTTTAACAAAATGCAGATTTTATTTAAAAAACCTTACCAAAAAAAATGCTTTCGAAAATCGTGGGTCAACAGTGCCTCCAAAAAAAATCGGAGCGCAAAAACTCTTCTCACACTCCACGGTGGGAGTCGAACGCTTGACCTCCCTTCAAGCGCCTTCGCAGAACAGTCGTTGCCACTAGGCCAACGGTGCTAGCTTGAAGGCTAGCAAGAGTCTCCTTCTCCTTAACCCTTTGGCGGTGGATAAACGTGGCAAAAAAATGATAGCCGTAGCTTTTACTTCCCAACCTTTGTGCAATTCGAATTTCTTTTACACCATTGCTTTGGACTATAGGTTATGGCTTATATAGCCAAACTTCCATGCTATACACGACGTCGACGGGAGGATAATTCAAAATTTTTGAATTAATATTATTTTGGCGCCTTCGAAACAACTTTAGGGTTTATGAAACCCTTTTGATTATTTAAAAAATAATCAAAGGTCTTTTAGACCTTAGACCTTAGGTGGAGAACCCATTAAATTATTAAAATAATTTAATCACTAAATCAAATAAATAATTAATTAAAAAACCTTAAAAAGGTTTTATTAATTAAGTTATTTAATTAATAAGTGTCTCCAGCGTTTGCATTAAGGTGAGAGTGGTTTTGAGAAAAACCCTTAATGCATCCACCTGGTTTTAATAAAAACCCTTAAACCTGCCATGGTTTTGATAAAAACCTTTTCATCTGCCACATGGAATCTCTCCGAAATCTTCTAGAAAATATTCTTTGGAATCTTCAACCTTTGAAGCCAATAAATCCTCTTGACATTAATGCCAGTTCCTTTTGACATCAATGACAACTCATAGACAAGAAGCTAGGATCTCAAACCCAAAATTGCCAACAATCTCCCCCTTTGTCATTGATGGCAAACCATGCTTCTCAACAACACTGAAACTCAAAACTGTTGTATAGAAATCAGCTCCCCATGACTTGAGGCTCTCCCCCTTACTCATATCTCTCCCCCTTTGTCATCAATGGCAAAGGGTCACCTTTGGGGCTTGGGACTAAGAATGAGCCTCTTAGCTTAGTCCCTCCCCCACCTCCTGTTGAGGTGATTAATTTTGGGGTGGGAGTAAAACTCCCATTAGGCACCGATCTTCATCAGTGTCTATAGCTGCCTTACCATGTCTTCTCTTGTTCTCCTTGTCCATATTCCTGTTCCTGTTCATGTCACTATTGTTGTTCTTGTTATCATTCATGTTCTTATCCATGTCTTGATTCTTGTGCCTGTTCATACCCATGTTCCTATTCCTGTACCTTGGAATTTCAGCTCTACACTGTCTAGCTATGTGACCTTCATTGTTGCACTTATAACAACTAACAATGTTATTTCTTTGAGGCATACCTGATCTTTGACTCCATCTGTTATGACCAACCCTGTTCCTGTTATTAGCCTTGCAATAAACAACCTTGTGCCCAAACTATTTACAAGAGTAGCAATACCCTTGAAAGAAATTACCACCTCTGAATCTGTCATTTACCTTCCTCACTTGAGTCATGCAATGTGAAGCCATGTGACCAAACTTGTGACAAGCAAAACATCTGCCATTAAACTTTCCTTGATTTGACCTCTTAGGTCCTGTAAACTTTCTCCCCTTTTTTTGATTCCTGTTTTCTGATTCTGTGCATCTATCACTCAAGGACTCTTTTTCTGAAGTACTTTCCTCATCAGAACTCTCTTCCTTTCGGAATCTCTTACTAGATTCCCCAGTAGAGTCGCCAACCTGTTCCATGTGTTTCTTACCAAAACCAAGACCTATTTTATCTGTTGTCCTTCTTTGATCTTTGATGATTGAATTTACCTTTTTGGTGCTATCTTCAAACCTGTAAAGCTTCTCCTTGTACTCTTTAGTTTCCTCTTTCAAGGAAGCCACTTTCTATTCCAACTCTCTACACTCAAGAACCTTAGACTCTAACTTATCCTTAAGTTTTTGTGTCTTAGCTATAGAGAAGTCAAGACTTTCTATAAGCTCATCTCTCTCAATACAACATTCATCCAATTTATCATTGAGTCTAGCATTCTTCTTTCTTTCCTTTTTCAAAGCACTAAGAGCACTAACAAGTTCAGCTTCAAGATCTACTTCACCATCCTCTATAACTTCCTCTATTTGTTTGCCTTTTGAAACATCAATGACTTTTTCAGATTTCTTATCACTAGAGGTGCTACCCTTTTCTAAAGCCATACAAAGATCTTCCTTACAATTTTTCGAAGCATCCTCATACATAGTATAACTAGAAATCAATCCATCATTTGTGCAATCATCCTCAAGATGTCCAAAATTTCCACATCTAAAACATTTCATAAGGACAAATCTATGTTTCTTTTCTTCTTCTTTTTCTGTTAGGAACAACATCTCATTTCCAACATCACTTGAAGAACTTTCACTATCACTACTAGAACACTTACTTGCCTTGTCTAGGTAGAAACTTTTCTTGTGTTTGTGAGAGTACCTCTTTCCTTGATTGCTTTGCTCATATTTATTCTTCCTTTGATGCCTGTGCCTTTCAGAATCCTTGCTCTTATAATCCTATTTATCTTCATCACTTTCATCCTTGGCAGTAGTACAGTTAGTAGCATAATGACCAAACTTTCCACAATTGAAACACTTGACATATTTCATACCTTTGTGCTTTCTTGAGAACTTGCCCTTCTTGTTGTAATATGCCTCTTCATCACTAGAAGACTCATCACTATCTTGAAGCTCTTTACCCTTGGATTTCTTGGTAGCCTTGAAAGTTGCCTCCTTCTTAACATCAACCTTCACTTGAGTTCTCAACTCAAATGCTGCAAGTATACTATGAAGCTCATCCTTTTTCAACTTATCCAAATCCTTAGCTTCCTCAATAGCAGAAATATTTTCACTAAATCTATTTGGAAGAGACCTCAAAATCTTATCACAAATATCATTTTCAGCAAGCTCAAGACCTAGTTCCTTCATAGAGTTAACAATCTCATCCATACGAAGCATATAGTCACTAATATTTTCTTCATCATTCATCTTGAGTTGTTCAAACATACCTTTGAAGTGTCTCAACTTGGCCTTTCGAGCATTTGCATCACCTGTATGAACCACCTTCAACTGTTTCCACATTTCACTAGTTGTCTTGCAGTGAATCACCTTGGTAAGATCTGCCTTCTATAAACCCTTCAGGATTGCATTCATTGCCTTTGAATTGCTATGATGTAGGAGCCTCTCTTCCTTAGTAGAAGGACCATGCTCAGGAATGGTATACTCATCCTCAATCACTTCCCAAACTTCATTTCCAAGAGCCATAAGATGAACCTTCATCCTAGCACTCCAAAGCCCAAAATCTGCCCCATCAAGAATAGGTGTTGCATTACCACTTGTAGATTCCATTGTGTTCTTTACAATATTTTCCTTCAAGTTGTTAAACTTTTCGAAGGAACCCGCTCTGATACCAATTGAAGAACACAAGCTTATACTGAGAGGGGGGGTGAACAATATAAGACCTCTTTTTACTTTCTCTATTTAACTTCAACTTCGCAAAGCAATGAACCAATAGCAATATCAAAGCAATGCATAAAGCAACACACAATGAGACACCAATTTTAACGTGGTTCACCCAACATGGGCTACATCCACAAAACTTTTCTCTAAAAAGCTTTCTCAAAGTTCTTTGGGAATCCTTCCCAATTACAATGTTTATGAGCCTCAGCCCAAAGGAGAAACCTTCCCCTACTCAAGTATTTATGAGCCTCTGCCCAAAGGAGAATCCTTCCCCTCCTCACAAATTTATGAGCCTCCTACCCAAAGGAGAATCCTTCCCCTCCTCATGAATTTATGAGCCTCCTGCCCAAAGGAGAATCCTTCCCCTCAGCTCTGGAAATGATACTTCAGAAGATCACCTACCTCTTATTCCGCTAGCACGTGGAACTCCTTTCCACAGAAGACCTCCTATCCTCAATGCTCAACCTCAAGAGACCTCTGTCCTCACTGATCACCTCCACAACAACTCATCAACCTGTACTAAACACAGTCAGTCGGTCCAGCACAAGTCTTCCTCACTCTGTCAGATCTGTCCCAAGCTCAACTCATAAAGCTTGAACAAATCAATCTCTGTTGCACACAAGCCTTCTCAAAGACTTGTCAAAACTATCCTCAAGTTCTTCTCAAAGAACCACTTCAACTCTGTCCTCAAGTCCTCTGCTAGGACCTGTCCAAATCAGCTCACAAGTCCTCCCTAGAACTTGTCCAAATCAGCTCACAAGTCCTCACTAGAACCTGTCCAAATCAGCTCACAAGTCCTCACTAGAACATGTCCAAATCAGCTCACAAGTCTTCACTAGAACCTGTCCAAATCAGCTCACAAGTTCATCAAGAAAAACTTGCTTAGCATGAACCCACAAAGAGAATTGTTAGAGACCCAATGTGATTCATCAACCTCATAGAAGCATAAAGAGAATTGTTAGAGACTCAATATGTTCTATACTTAACTCCCAATCTCAATCTCAAATCTCATAGAAACATAAAGAGAATTGTTAGAGACTCAATATGTTCTATACTTAACTCCCAATCTCAATCTCAACTCAATCTCAATCTCAAAAGAATAAGATAGATGTAGTATGCTTTTCTCAAGAACATGAAACACAACCCAACAATTGCCAACCATGCAATATCTCATATAACAATGATACTCATGTTCTTTCCACAACCAATATCTTTTCTCAACCAATTAGGGCTTTAACAACAATGCTTATAGACAAGGTTTAACCAACATCATTCAACTCAACATTAACCTTGAAGCATTCAACCAATCACTACATGAAAAGGAAACTAGTAGACATCCTTTTCCCTCCAAAGGTATTTGAACAAAACAACCACCAACATAAATCACCAATGCAAAGAATAACTTGCTCAAATCAATCTCAATGGAGTAAGCCCAAATCATGTATCAAGTAAAGCATTAACTTGATCAAAACAACCTCTATGGAAGCAACTCAACCATCAATCTCAAAACAGCCAACTAAGGGTTTCACCATCTCAATGCAAGTAGCAAGACTTACTAACATAAACCCTAGTGCAAAATGCTTCCTCTTCCTCAACCAGAATTATGCATTCACCCAAAAAACTCATCAATGATTTTAATGCATAAACAATCTTCAATATCCAGAAAATGGGATTTACACCAACAAGAATACCTAGTAGACAACCTTTTCACTCCAAACTCAATTTCAGAAAATACACCATCAACAATATACATGGAAGAAGTTGCCCATACCTTTGTTTGAGGAAGAAGAGAATAGTTCTTCAACTCTGTTACCAACACCACCCTCAACTTTGCCACCAAGTTAGGGTTAGATCATAAAAGTAACCACAAAAATATTTATTCCATAAAACACCTTATGACTCCAATCCTTAGAAGTCAACTACCAAAAATATAAAGCATACAAACAATATATCCTTTTACACCTTATTTCTCCAAATTAATTAAACCATGCTCAAGGAATAATAGCTTCTAAGCAAATCTCACTCAACAATCAAGCCAAAAATCTCAACCACACACTATCAACCTTATATCTCCAAAGAAGCATTTAACCTCAAAAATAATTTTAAATAAATCTGCCCAACCACTTCTTCTTTAACAAAATGCAGATTTTATTTAAAAAACCTTACCAAAAAAAATGCTTCCGAAAATCGTGGGTCAACAGTGCCTCCAAAAAAATCGGAGCGCAAAAACTCTTCTCACACTCCACGGCGGGAGTCGAACGCTTGACCTCCCTTCAAGCGCCTTCGCAGAACAGTCGTTGCCACTAGGCCAACGGTGCTAGCTTGAAGGCTAGCAAGAGTCTCCTTCTCCTTAACCCTTTGGCGGCGGATAAACGTGGCAAAAAAATGATAGCCGTAGCTTTTACTTCCCAACCTTTGCGCAATTCGAATTTCTTTTACTCCATTGCTTTGGACTATAGGTTATGGCTTATATAGCCAAACTTCCATGCTATGCACGACGTCGGCGGGAGGATAATTCAAACTTTTTGAATTAATATTATTTTGGCGCCTTCGAAACAACTTTAGGGTTTATGAAACCCTTTTGATTATTTAAAAAATAATCAAAGGTCTTTTAGACCTTAGACCTTAGGTGGAGAACCCATTAAATTATTAAAATAATTTAATCACTAAATCAAATAAATAATTAATTAAAAAACCTTAAAAAGGTTTTATTAATTAAGTTATTTAATTAATAAGTGTCTCCGGCCTTTGCATTAAGCTGAGAGTGGTTTTGAGAAAAACCCTTAATGCATCCACCTGGTTTTAATAAAAACCCTTAAACCTGCCATGGTTTTGATAAAAACCTTTTCATCTGCCACATGGAATCTCTCCGAAATCTTCTAGAAAATATTCTTTGGAATCTTCAACCTTTGAAGCCAATAAATCCTCTTGACATTAATGCCAGTTCCTTTTGACATCAATGACAACTCATAGACAAGAAGCTAGGATCTCAAACCCAAAATTGCCAACACTAAATTTAATAATTTCTTGCAAGATACAATTGCATTCTATTGTCAGGAGGCCAAGGAACTAGAAAAACTTGATAACTAGATGGTGGAAATTATTGAAGATAGTACTTGTTTCAACTCTACTAAAAATTTCGATGGCATATGTAGAAAAATTAGTAGGGTGGGTTACTGTTACTATTTTGGTCATTGCACTTTTGGTCAGAAAAGGCTATATTGTTCAAAAAATGCAGAATTTGATTTGTAAGAAGATAAGCTATTTTTTGTGCCTGGATTGATTCATTTGTTATTCTTGGATTTATAGGAGTTGTAAAAGGGAAGGGCCCCTTTCAAAACCCTATTATTTACCAATAATATTTTTTAATTTTTTATTGTGTAAGCCTTATGGGATATGGTTAACCTTGTTATTGCTAAACCTACCTTATGACTTGTAATTAACCTTAAAACCTCTTGTTATATCAGCTTATGTTAAACTTATTGATGTAATTTGGTATTTTAGTATTGGTATAAATATGTACCACCACTCCATTCATTGTATTAGTGTTGTGGTTCCTATCAATGGATAGTATAGTGGTTATTTATGGTTCCTATAGGCACCCCACAATTTTTGTCTCTTATTTCTTTCTTTTGCCCTTTTACACTTTTTTTATAAGATTCTAGTGGATGGATTACTTTTGTTCGTTTCTAGAAAATATTGTGAACTACAATATGATATTAGAGTGGGTGTGAAGCAACATTGATTGGTCAAGCAAAAATCTATTTTGGACCCTTTGATCCTTCCTTTTAATTTCAGGGTGGATTACTTCTCAAAATTTCATAAGCATCTTTCAAATAAGAAGTAGAAAGAGGATTTTATTTTATTATTTTTCATTTGTTGTATTTTTTTGGAAAATTTGGGCCTCCTCCAAAATTCACTTCATTATCATCAAGGTATTTTCGATCTTCCATACTCGTATTTAAAATTGATTCTTTTTTTATATCTTCATTCATTTCAAATGAGCAATAGGGTTATGGTGGAAAATAATGGAGGGAAGAAATTTGAATTCAATTAACTTTGTAAACCCTCATTTTCATGCACACTTTTCTTTGTACATGCTTTGCTATAAGGTATACTTAATGATGATGCATCATATGATATATGGGAGACAATTTTTAATTTCGTACAAAGATACTCTAAACTAGATAAACAGAAGATGAGGATGTACTTCAATGAAGTTTATGGGTTTAATCTACACGATCCATTTTTTTTGCTAAAATAATTTATACTTTTGATTAGCTTGAATGGAGGGAAGCCAACACATGTTTTATCATGAAGACTTGGCAGGTTAGTCAACTGAGAAAAAATAAATATGCTCACCCTACACGGTCTCAAGTTCGAGCAACACAAAGGTATTTTTTTCTTTATTTTGGACTTTTGACAACCATAATGGAATTATATATAGATATTATTACTTTGGTCACTACCATGTCTATTATATAACTGACTATGGAAAGTATGCTAAGGATTTGGTGGACACATAGACTTCAGTTTGATTCTCCTTTAGTTACAAATGGTTTGAATTTTTTGCAGTGGTAAGCATCGATGCAAAATAGATTGTATATAGGTAAAGATATGATTTTGATCATAAAACCATCCATGATGCCTTGGCTAATGCAAGAAATCTCAACCATAGGACACTTGAGTTTGAATCCTAGTTTTGGCATATTTGCAAACAAATGTTATTACAACAAATGTGGCAGTTGACATGGCACCCCTATGTGCCACATCCTATAATTGTTTACCTATTTATACATCCTTGTCTAATCAAATAACAAGTGAAAGGATTCTAGTCAATCAAAGGTAGACAAGTGGTACAAAATGAATAGCTATCAGTAATGAACGAGTAGGTTCCAAGTGGTATATTGGGATTGACTATTTTTATTCTAATGTTTGAGGCTTTAATTTTTACATTTTTGGGGGCTATTTGGGAAAATATTTTGGAGGCCATAAATTTTGCATAAATAAGCATTTTGAACCCATTTTTCAAATCACATGATTTTTCAAGATCTACATATTAGTGATATTAGTTTATGGACTTAGGGACATTGAGTTGTATATATTCTTAGTTGTCTTACTGGATGGAAATGCATAAACCAAAGTTCTAGATATTTCCATTTTACCATAGATCAAAGCAAATACTTTGTATTAACTACATTGTCATAGTTGACCCTTCCATGTATATTCAAATATTGTAACTAAGAGGCTAGCACTTATTTTTCCACACTTGATACTTCCCATGATGAGATTTATGATTGTAAACATTTTGCAAGTGAGGGAATAATATGTTTTTAAACTTGGGCATGATTTTGAGATTTTTTTAATAATTCTATTATTCCTTTTAAGCTATAAATTACAAAAAATAATGGTAGGTACAATTCTCCATATACTACATAATGCTTTATATTTGAAATAATTAATACAACATTTCATTTACTCTTTCATTTTTGATGGAATTGCCCAATATATTATACTATTTTTGAAAAAGCAAACCCAAATGGTGTAAACAAAGGGACTATGATGAAATAAATGATCTAATGTTTCTAGATCCCTCTCACATAACATACACTTGAGATGTTTATTATATCCTCTTCTTTGTAGACTCTTTCTTATAAGAATCTTGCTTTGGAAAACTAACTAAAAGAATGTTAAGGCCTTAGGGAGGGATTATAGTCACCAAATATTTTTCCAAGGGAAATCATTAGAAGTAGGAAATTTTGATGCTATAAATCCTCATATCTAAACTTAACCAAGTATTCACCATTTTCTGATATATTTCAAACCAACTAATCCTTTTATGTAAAAATAGGTAAATAGAACTCTTGAATCTTGTCTACCTTCAACCACATTACTAATAGAAATCAATGATCTTGAGTTGTTGCTTATATTAATATAATATTAGGTTTACTAATGAAAATTTGAGATTTATTGAAATTAATAACTTCAATTATGCCCAAATCAAATCAAATGACATTAGCGTAGCTAGTCAAACTTTTTGACTTTCAATGAGGACACCTAGGTTCAAATATTGCCAAGTGATATACACATAATAGACAAGCTATTATAATACCACAATATGAGGATGATATAATCTAGGTGGGGCCTATTTCAATCCTATAACCAATTAAAAAAATACCCAACTCACAATATACTTGTTTTGCTTGTACAACTCAATTGGGCCTAACAATTAAGACTTTGGAACTATGAATAGGAGGTTTAAGATTAAAATCTAAAAGGGGGTGGCATTGTACACCATACTTCAATATGGATGGATAAATACATTATCCCATATGGACTATGCCCTCATTAAGCATTAAAAACTTCTTTACTTTTACTTTACTTCCTAGCCTATTTCTTCTATATGAAGGTTATGGAGCACAAAATACACCTTTAACTATATTAAGCTTGGCATTGACCTTTTAGTAATTTTTATTGCAAGATACACCATTCTTATTTATTGTAAGATTTATTCTTTCTAATTTCACTTTGCTATCAATACTTCTCATGTTTTTTCTTGCAAAAAAAACCCTCTCTTCATTGAATATAATATATAATTTTGTGTTCATTTTTGTACTTGAAAAGAAACAACTAATATAGAGTATAGATGAATTCATAATTCTATTGATACAATAAATATGTTATATTATTGAAAACATATGAAGTTAAATTGTGTGCTAAGTATTAATCCATTTTTAAAACTAAATGCTTGTCATATTGGTGCTAAGAAGATAATATCCATTTTATACCTTTTTCTTGTTATACTATTGTTATATTTTTATGTCTCCATGGTCTTATTTTAGTAAGTCACCATGGTATTAGCTTGCCAAGTCACATATTATTATTAAACCCTTAAATTTATCATGCAAATGATAACTTGGATCACGAATCGAATATCACACCTTCCTCTCAAAAAAATATGAATTTCAAAAGATAAAAATTGATTTCTAGTTTTTATGATTAAGATATGTTTTTTTAAGTTATTACGTGGGATATTATTTAATTTTATAATTTTTAAAACCTCAATAGACAATATCACATAGGTGATAATATGAACTTAATATATGATGCATATATTATGAATATAAATTCTCAAAAGGTTGTTAAAATATAGTTCTTTTAGATTTTAGTTTGTATGGGATAGTACACAGGGGTAACCAAAATATCTTTATCTTTTCAAATAGTTTTTCTATAGTTTATTTAAAATTTTATTTTAATCCATTGAATCCAATCTTTAGATGTAATTCCTTATAGTATTTTACTCAATCTAAATCCAATAAGGTCTATGTGTTCATTTAAGGTATTATAGCTATTGACGATCATTTATAACATTATATCCTCTTCCGCATTGGTTCCTTATTTGTAGTCTCACTCTTTTAATGCATTATTTTCATTGTGCTTGGTGTACCTAAATGGATGAAATCAAATACAGACTATAACACATGTATACTTAAAAGGGTTGATAGTTTAGTGATAAAACATTTAAAGTATTTGTGAAGAGGTTGTGAGTTCTAATCCCAAATAATTTGAAATATTGGAGTAATCAAGAAGGTTTGGTATGATAGAGTAAGTCTATTGGATAAGCAAAAGTGTTTTAGGAAAGAGAAGCCTTGCTATGGGAGCAAAATTATGATTGAATATAAGAAAACCAATTCAACAATTTGGATTTGATTGACCATCTAATTATGTAGATGTTTTATTGGGAATAAATGTAGGTAGTTATTTAATAGGATTGAAGGTCCACCTTTGATTATATTCATAGTGAGTTCAACACGAAGTGTGTGTGAAAAATATTTAATAATGTATGAAGTGGATTTGAAGTATTAATGTGTTTGGAATTAGAATTGAGTAGATGACTTAGTAGAGGTAAATTCTATATTTGGTGTGTGTAATGGATTGATAATATATCAATTTGAGAATGGTTTGAAGTGTTATAATAATTAGAGATCCAATCAAGTGAGGTAAGATGGTTCAAAAAATATTACCAGTCTAGATGTTTAACATGTAAAGATATGTGAAATGGAACTTCGATTGAGTTAAGTCACCAAGTTAGCCTTGAAAAATAGAAGGTCTAATCATCATAGGACCAAAATAGGTTATTAAAAATAGATCATATAATCAAAAGTTAATCATGTTTGGATTAAAGAATATTTGTTAATCAAAATGTTGGTAGAATGCTCATAAATGTACAAAATTGTGAATAGGTTCAAGACTTATAAAAGAATCAAAGATATCTAATGCATCTTATGCAAGGTTTGCATTTGTGAAATTGTAATTAAGAAATCTTGATCAAAGTGGATGTCCCATTTAAGGAAGCTAGTTTAGAAATCAACATTTTAAATATGGTACTTTGAGATAAAAGTTATTTATTCAACCATTAAAGTATGATAATATTTATTTTAAGGCCATTTAGAAAAGGATTAGCAATGGCGGGTCACTCTCACTAGAGGATGCAAAGTATAATTAGGATCATGATATAAGGCTTAATAGCCTCATCATCTAGTACTTAGAAGGTTTGAATATGACCATAGGATCAAAGGTCAGATCACATGATCATATTGGAGAACTAATCTAGTCAAGGTGATTTAAGGCCCACTTGATAAAAAATAAAATGGTTAGATTGAGCCATAAGGTGATCAGAGACTTGATTAACCAAAACTTAGATCTTAAAAATCTTAGTTCAAAGGGTCAAAGTAAATCAATTATCTACTATTGTATAGATCACCCCTAAAGTTGAAGTAAATTGGAAGTCTACCATTAGATGGTAAAACTCGTTGAATTCAAGATAAAGTTAAGGTATAACTTGAATATTTGTAAGAAACATTATAGTAATGTGGAAAATATATAGAATCTAATTATTTTAGATTCTAAAAAATTAACTAGTTAGAAGGTACTTACTATTTATGATAATAGAGATGTCTCTACTATTATCCTTGTAAATGAGACAAGGCCCATTCTAATACTAAATATTTAATGAAAAGCATAATCAAGTTTTGATGCTTCTTGATTTGTTGTAAACTATTTTATAAGTCTAAAATATTGATTATCCACCCATGCTTTAGACTAATTTGAAGAATAAGTTTGATATATCTAAATCAAGGTTTGTTCTATAGTTGGATTTCTTTTGTTTTTATACAAATGCAAGGAGGATTGATTTCAAAATATTTAATGCATGTAAGAGATCAAAGAGATTAATTGATGACCATTCATAAAATAATGGAATATGAATATATATTTGTTTTGATAGAGTTTTTGTTGAGTCTCTCCACTTCATAGCAAAACTTTAGATCTCAATTATGAAAAGATATTTTTAAATTTTTTTATGATAAGAGAAATGAGAAGCTCCTTTGAAAATATTAATCTTTGAAAACAAGGTATTTGTTCCTAAATTCAAGCAAAAAATAATCAAAATTCCAAACAATCATATAATAACAAGCAAACCACTATAGTTTATAAATCCAAGGTAATATGTTTCTATTGCAAGAAACCTAGACACTACAATAGGATTGCAAAAATATAGAGTAAATCAATAAACAAAGGTCAAAGCATGCTAATATTTTTAAGATAAAAGATTAAAAAGATAAATTTGTGTTTGTAACAATGTAAGGGTAATTTAAATATATTGTGGTATTTCAATTTAGAAGCATCTCAACACTATGCATGCTAGAGGATGGTATGTGAAATTCCTTTAAGATAAAGCAGCAATGAATTTTTTTTCTCTAAGAGTTGGTAGGACATGCATTGTTAAGTAACATGTTGATGTTAGTATACCATTAAACAATGATATTACATGAAAATATATGTTGTACCTATTATGATTAAAAGTTTACTATAAGTGATATTACTAAAAATACCTAGCTTATAGTAAAATTTGGAGGGAATAGATACCAAGTCATGCATGTTCCTAATCATAAGACAATTATCTTAGTGTTGGCAAGAACATATTGTATAGTATAATTGACCTAAAATCATCACTTTTTATCTTGATAACTTAGGAGAATGGTACAACACTTTGGTATGATAAGTGTATACTCATTAATCCTACATAATCTACAAATAGTTCAATGACTAGTATTTATTTAGAAGTGTTCTAATGTTTTTTATTTATTTTCAAATTAGCAAGTAGAGACTATAATTTTTAGAAAAGGTAACATATAACATGCACAACGTGTCTTAGAACTCAAACATGTATGTCTATGTGATCTAATGAATACATCCTTTGTTTTTGTTGCTTACTTTTTTCTACTAATAGTATATGACTCTTCTAGGGAATGTGGGTGTGCTTATGAAAGTAGAAGTTTGAATGGTTTTCATAGATTATAGCCTTTAATATGGTACTTGTGAAGTAAATTGATATGCACATAAACATATTGCATAAGACAATGTAGCCAAATTTTCCTCAAAATACTTTTATTTCTAAAAGCTTGAGGATATTCACATGTAGTGTACCACTTCATATACTTTATAAAAGATAGAGTGGTGAAATGAAGAATCAAACAATCATGAAGAGGACAAGGTTTATGATGCACAACTAAAATATGTCATAACATTACTCAATAGAAATGGTATATACAATAGTTTAAATTCTCAACAAAATTCCATCTAAAGCATTACAAAATATTACCCTTGAAGAAGCCTGATATAGAAGAAAAATACTAGTCAACTATCTTTATATCTTTGATAATATTATTTTCAATATTTGATCTTTACTTTATGTTAGTTCGGTTATGATCACTGTAAGACAGAGGAGAGCTGAGAATGTTTGTTTTTTTCTAGGTTTACGACATTGTATGCATAGGGTTTTGCGTAGGGTTTGGTCGGTCGTCACCCCTGAACTCCACGTCGTTAAACATTTATTGTCTTGGTGGTTGGTTTTCCTTTTAAGATGGCCGTCGGGAACGCGGTGGCTTCGACTCCTATCGAAGCTACTGGAATTGGCTATGGCATGCAACAAGCAACCGAGGAAATTTGTCCCGAAGGTCTTCCACGAGGTATGAATCAGGTGCCCAATGTTACTATTCCTTTTGATGATTTCAATCAGTCTTGTAGCTGGTTAGAAAATAACACTCTTATTGGATACTTCTTGGGTAGAATCCCCAATGAGTCGCTAATTCGTAGCTGGATTCAACATTACTGGACTCCTCATGGTATAGAAGTTGATGGAATTCAAAACTTGACTAAGGGGTTTTTTTGTTCCGTTTCCCGGCTCCTGAACATGTGCAGAAGGTTTTTAACCATGGCCCCTGGTATGTGCGTAACTCTTTGTTAGTATTTCAACCCTGGTCCCATGATTTCTCTATTGAAGAGGGTGCTTCCCTGGAGGTGCCAGTGTGGGTTGAATTCCCTGGCCTCCCACCGGCTCTTTGGCCTTTCTTGGAAACCCTTGTTGCCCCTCTAGGTCGTTTTGTCTGCGTTGAGAATCCTAGGTTTTTTGGTGCTCGGCCCTATCGCAGGGTTTGTGTGAAATTAGATCTTTCCAAGGATCTTCGCGACCATATTACCATTTGTGTTGGGGATACCTCCTTTGCTCAGAAGCTAGTCTATATTAATCTCCCGAATACTTGCTTTCGTTGTCAGTCGACAGCCCATATGATCAAATATTGCCCGCTCATGGAGGGGCGTTTCAAGCATAATAAGGTTACTTCTAACCCTACAAGCTCTGCGCATGTGCCTCCTTCTCGAGCTGCTCCCGGTGTGCAGCGACCCCCGTAGACTGGTTCGCAGGATTCTTGGACCACTGTTGTCAAACGAAATCATCCAATCAAACCCTCGGGTAAACCCTCTGGCTCGTGAATGGCTCCTCTAGTGCATGCACCGAAAGATAAAATGGCCATGCAAGGTATAGCACCAACGTCCTCTCATAGGGCTTCTACTGTAGTGGAAAATGAGGGTTTGCAGAGTACTTTGCATGCGGCCCTTGAAAAGGCTCGAGCGAGAAGGTCTCGCAGTCCCACCTCTGATAAACGCCCGTATACCATGTTTCTAGAAGAAAATCATGACCGATTTATCTCAAACTCCTACTCCTCGCTTGGGGATCTAGGGGCTTCAGATATTATTGAAGGTGATATGCAGCTTGACAGTTCCTCATGATATTTCTCTCCTAGAATGTCAGAGGTTTAACGGACCCAATCCGTAAATACTTGGTTCGTAGTGAAGTTGACAAACTTTGTCGTCTGCATGGCAGGTTTGATTTTCTCTGTTTACAAGAAGTTAAGGTTTCTGCTTTTAACTTGCATTGTGCATGTTCGTTTATTTGGCCTGGCAGCCAATTTTATGCAACTAATCATGCAGTTGGTAGAGGTGGAGCTGTCACTTTTGTGGCTCCCACTTGGCAGTCTCATCTGGTTACTTGGGGAGTGGACCCTTCTAATCAGGTGGTGTGGACTCTCTTTGAAATTGATGGACATTCTTTTGGTATTGCAAATATATATGCTTCCAATCATGCCCCTGACAGATGTGCCCTCTGGCGGTGGTTGGCTTTGTCTTTACCTCCTATTGTCTGGATTTTTTGTGGTGATTTCAATATGATTGAGTCAGCTTCTGATAAAGTGGGCCGCCTCCCAATGCGGTGGTGTGCTGGGGAACGCGAAGCTTGGTTTTTTTGAAGAATAAACTAGGGCTTTTCGACCCCAATGCTTGTTCTTCCTCCAAAGACTTCCCGCATTCACTCTGGTTTTCCTGGTCAAATTTTCAAAGTGGGGATGATCGTGTTCTCAAGCGATTGGATAGAGCCATGCTTACGGACCATTTTGGGTTCAGTTTTCAGCCCCTTGTGCCTTTTGCCCCTCCCGTGACAGCTCTTCCCGGTTCCACAGTGTTCAGATCATGTTCCTATCCTCTTTAACATTTCTTCGAAGAATCTGCCTGCTAAGACCTTCTCATCTCAGTTTTTTTAATACTTCCTTTCTCCAGCATCCTGCTTCTGTTGCGCATATTACTAGGGTTTGGAATTTGGTTCCTCGACCTTCATGACATTTGGGGTGGATTGTGTGGTGGAATGATGCTATCAGTCGCACAACCACTTTGTTGCGCAATCTTGGGGTCAAGCTTGCCCAGTTGCGTAAAAAGTCCAATCTGGCCCTAAAGCGGGAGTTTGCCTCAACATCTGTTAGACTTGATGCCTCCCCTCTCAGTGTCACTCTGTAGCAACATGTTGCGATTCTTCGACATGAGCTCAAGAAGGCTGAGCTCTATGAGGCTCGAGGTGCTCAACTTTGTGCCCGAATGCATTGGCTCAAGGTCGGTGATAGGGTTTCTAAGGAATTTTTCCAATGCCTTAGACCACCTCGATAGGCGGTTCAATTCAAAGCCATTGTGCATAATGGTGAAAGGCTTTCAGAGATGCCTGATATTTCTAAGGTATTCATTCACCATTACCAGTAGGTCTTTGTTGCTCAACATCTCTCTACTGAGAGACAACAAGCGTTGGATGAATGTTGCTCGGTGGTGCCAAAGAAGCTTTCACCTTCTCAGACTGAAGCCTATGATCAACCTCTTTCTTTAGAAGATCTTACTGATGCTTTATCTCATATGGCTAATGACAAAGTGCCTGGCCTTGATGGGTTTCCATGTGAATTTTATAAAACCTTGTGGGATATGGTCGGGCCAGACCTTTTTCGGGTTTATCAGGAAGCTTTGTAGTCTGGTTCTCTAGGCTCACTCATCAATAGAGGAAACATAAAATTCATCCCCAAGCCTGGTGATCCTGAGGTGATCACTAACTGGAGGCCTATCACTCGGCTGAATGTTAGCTATAAAATTATTGCTAAAGCTCTTGCTCTTAGACTTCGGCCTCTCCTTCCTCTAATTGTGAGGCCTGAGCAAACAGGCTTTATCCGCAATCGCTATATTCTGGATAATGTTCTAGCAGTTTGGGAAGGGATGGACTGGGCAAGGCAGTCTCAGCAAGATGCACTTTTTATTAAGATTGACTTTGAAAAAGCCTATGACAGAATTGAATGGTATTTCATACTCTCAATGCTTACTGCACTTGGCTTTAGACCCGGATTTGTCCATTCTGTGAAAATATTATTTACAGATGCCTCAACGGTTCTCATGTTGAATGGCATGCAATCAGAATGTATCGATTTGTACAAATTTGTTCGTCAGGGTTGTCCTCTTGCCCCTTCCCTCTATGTGCTTGCAGTTGAAGCTTTTGGTTACCTTCTTGCCCGTAAAGCTTCGCAAGGACTGGTTAAGGGTATTTCCCTACCAGGAGGGCAAGGGCAGCTCATCAATGGACACTTTGCGGATGATTCCTTCTTAACGCTCACTGAAGATGAAGTGTCTATCACACAGGCTCTTTCCAGCCTGGAGGTATTTTGCAAAGCTTCTAGTTCCAACATCCAGTGGAGGAAAACTGCTTGTTATAGACAATCCTCACATCCCCTTCCACCCTGGTTAGAGCATTACCAATGGCAGTGGATACATCCAGGGGAGATGTTCAAATTCTTAGGCATTCCCTTTGCTTTTCAAAGCACCCCTTCTCAACTTTGGGAATATGTAGTGCAAAAGGTAGAGACCAAGCTCAATTACTGGATCACCAAGAAATTGTCACTTGTAGGCAAATTCCAAATCTGCTCTAAAGTTCTTGCCAGTACACATGTTTACTATTCCTCCTACTGGGTTCCTTCTCAAGCTTGTTATAAGAAGCTGGAAAAGCTTCTACGGGACTTTTTATGGGCTAATTCCTCTCAAAAAAATGGCTTTCATCGAGTAGCCTGGGAATTTTGTTGCCTCCCTAAAAAATCAGGAGGTTTGGGTCTATTTAACTATTTCCATCAAGGATTAGCTCTCAGTGCTAAATGGATCATCAGATCTCTTAAAGGGGATGAAGCATGGAAAGTTCTTATTAGGAATTGTGTGGCGACAGGGTTACCCATTGGCAAGAAATGTTGGCAAGGGTTGGATTTCCCTTCCATTATT
The DNA here is from genome assembly GCA_028583015.1 of Wollemia nobilis. Lineage (NCBI taxonomy): Eukaryota > Viridiplantae > Streptophyta > Pinopsida > Araucariales > Araucariaceae > Wollemia > Wollemia nobilis. The sequence goes on from JAQPPZ010001493.1 coordinate 15,815,480, forward strand.
GTAGCCCCTATTTTTTGTAAAATTACTGGCTCCTTTGTGACTCAAAGTCTTTGGAGAGCTTGGGAGTCTATCAAACCCTGGTTCCATTGGAAAGGAACTAGTCGTCATAAGGGAGCAGCTATTGCAGATTTAAATGTGTGGTGGTCCCCTGTAATTCAGTACCAAGGACAACCCCTTGCTCAAGTTCAGTGGATCCATGCTAATTTTTTTTTAAAAGGGGTGTTGTGTCCCTTTCAGATTTTTTTGCAGACAGTCTGGAGATTGGATCCCTTGGCCATAGTTTCAGCAACAACATAGGTTACAGTCTATTGACAAAGATACATACGAGGTGGTTATTAACAGTACACCTTTCTCTTTGTGGCCTAAGCTTGGCCAGGTTGCTCAACAACCATTATGGAAAGAGTGGGAATGGTATAAACATGTCCCTCTATTTAATTACAGTACTAAGCAGGGATACAGTTGGCTTTCACCCAATTTGCCTATGGTGCCCAAGCTTAATGCGCGCTGGGATTTGTTCTCTTCCAAATCCAGATGGAGAGCTCGCTTGGGCACCATATATTGAACCTAAGCAGGCCTCTTTTGTTTGGAGTTTGTTGTATCAGGGGTTGCCGCTTGGCTCAAGACTTAGGCATTTGGGCATTGTTTCTCCCACTTGCTCCTTTTGTGGGGAAGCAGAGTCCACTTTGCATATTTTCTGGAACTGCCATAGAGCTCAGATGGCCTGGGAATGGATGGAGTCCTTTTTTCAGCCTTTTATGCTTACTCCTTTCACCTGGCTGCATAATCTGTTAGGCGATCCTCCATAGTTTTCTCAACCTTTGCTAGAATTCTGGAACATTTTAAGAATTAGTATATTATTTCATATATGGAAGGCAAGGAATGAGATAGTTTTTGCAGATAAAACTCCCTCTATTAATTTTTCTCTCTTAGATAAGCTTATGGTATTTCATGATGCCTGGTTACAGATTCAGGTGCAAGCTAATAAAGTTGCAATGGAGCTTAGTCATCTGCAGGAGCTGATTGATCATTGGGGTAATGCCCCATGTGCTGTGAGTAGAGTCCCCCAAGACCATGAGCAGCATGCCCATTCCAGATCCAGACAGTGTAGGGACCGACCGCCTTCTAGGGCTCGCACACAACCCTCTGGGGATCAAGCGCAGGGTCTGCTGCGTTCACACCATGCTCAACAAATTTTTGCTTGGGATGCTCACCCTCAGCCTGACCAGTTGCAGGGTATGGCTAGTTGGGGAGCTCCTCAGGGCTGGGGAACTCCCCCAGTTTCTTTTGGTCAGGTCGGTTCTCAGAGGGGAAGTGATGGGGATGCTAATACTGGTTGGAGTTCGGGTACTGCTGGGGATGTTGATGGATGGAATACCCCTCTTGAGGCTCCTGCTCAGCCTGCTACTGAAAAGTCTGTCACCCATCTTGGGTCGGGGTGGAATATTTAATGGCTGGTGTCCTTGAACTCTTTTTTTGCATGGTTCTAGTTTCTTGTTGTTGATGTTTTGATCGTTGTCTTAATCGCGGTCCTGGCTATCTCTTAAGTCAGTGTGGGGTTTACTTGGAACTTGTTGTAGCTGATGGTTTTTTGGTTCCTGGCTGTTTTTCTCAGCCGGTTTGGATAGTGCATGGGGTGTGACGTGGCAGTCCACCCACTTTTGTATGATTAGTCGCTATATTTAATATATTGCCTCTTCATTAAAAAAATATTTGATCTTAAATATTGTTAACAAAAAAATAGATTATATGCAAAGAAAAAGAAACATTTATTTATTGGTTATAGTGAGTAGAAATCCTACAAATTAATTGGCATTACTTCTAAAAAAATTATTATTAGAAGAGATGCCATAGTTTGTGAGAAATACCAATACTTATTAGATGATGATAAACATATAAATATTTTGGGTGGTCCAACTCAAAACAATGTGATGCAATAAGATCTATAAATGTAGTTAAACTATATTCATAGATTCAATTGAAGATGGAGGAATAGTAACAAATATAGATTTTCTCCCAAATAAAATTCAACACATGTAAAGTCAAATGGTGTACCATTTGGGAATGGGTAGTGGTGGGGAAGATGGATCATATTAGAACAATTAATATCATCAAAAAATTAGGATGAAGGTCTATCCAAATTGATATCAACGACCATATTGATGTGTAAAGAATTGGAATAATTTCAAAGGATAAAATATAATGATGATTTGAACATAGATGCAAAGTAAGATGGATGTTTATTGAGGCTAAGAAATTCAGATTTTAAGATTGAAATTATATAATTAAAGTATAAAGGATGTCCAAGAAGATACAAAAACAAACATTCATCAATCCTTTTGACTATAAAGTAACTGTGCTTTTACGTTTACAATTATATAGGCTTATAAACTAAACACATTTAATGAAGTTGTAGGTAAATCTAACTAGGAAGTTGCCATGTAGGCAAAATATGATTTCTTCTGGAAAACAAAACATGGAAATTAATACAATTTTAAAATTCAAATAATCCCATTGGATGCAAATGGGTTTACAAGGTGAAATGTAATTCAAATAAATCCATTTACAAATTTAAGGTGCACTTGGTTGTAAAATGTTAGATACACCAAGAAGAAATTAATTATAAATAAATAATTTTTTCATTTAAAATGTTTACTGTACATCTTGTTTTTTGTATTGCTACATAATTTATTTAAAGATATATCAAATGGAAATGAAGAGGACATTTTTTGATATAATTTAGAAGAGGAAGTATACACAATTCAATCGTCAACTAACATGGAAATAACAATTGGTCTATAGGTTGATCAAGTCCTAATGTGGCACATTAAAATAACTCAAAGTTTTAGAGATCTAGGTTTAAGAAGGAACGTATTTGATACTAATATATATTTTAAAAGTATAAGAGATAGCATTGTAATCCTCGTTTATGTTTGTGGCCTTGCCACCATTAGTAGAGAAATTAATATGATTCAAGAAATAAATTATGATTTATTTTCTAAGTTTGACATGACAAATTTAAGGCTTCTACATTATTGCCTATGAATAATTTTTTTCTAGCGCAATCATGCTCTTTTATAACTTAATACAATTATACCAAGTCATTTCTAGAAAATTCTAAATTTTGATTGTATCCATCAACCGCACACAAAAATTGAACAATTTTGATGTGGAATCACATCGAACTACATTTGTATTATTCATGAGTGCTTAAATAACATAGATTACAAAAAATAAATGCAACAATTAGATAACTTGAGCTAACAAATTGGCTAACAACTTAACAACCAAATATAACATGAGCTTAATGTGAAGTCTCACGTGAATAATATGTCCTCATCATTCCTCCCAACCATAGAAGCATTGGAATCCAATGCTTTTACAAGAAAATGGGAGCGAACATGGGAGTGTACAAGTGCCCAAAATGCAGTCCTTGAACTGATGAAGAAAATGAAGACTCTTTGGAAGGCTTTGCTCTATCACAAAGAGCAACAATCACCGCCAAGGAATCACTACCACTCGTGTCTACCTCAACATGTTGCCTGCTCCTCACACCAATCATGCTTCAAAAACATGGTGATACAAGTTGGCTTGAAACAAAATCTAACATATCACCTAGCCACGAATTTTTTGCTTTAGTCGATATTAACCCAAAACTAAGCACTTGGTAGCAAATAAGTCAATCAAATTTTGTCACACCTTCTTGCTAACCCCCCTATGACTAGAAGCATGCGCCTCAACTAGTAGGCCTCTGCCTTCCTGTCAAACAGGTGCTTGAGTATTGTGGTTGATTTAAGGTAGGGCAAATTGCAATAAGAGAATAAAATAACAAGGGCAGAAATCCTACGAGTATCCTTATGATAATCTACTCATCTTAGCAAATTGCATGGATAACCAGTTGCTACAACTGCCAAGAGTTATGAAGGAAATTACTAGTTACAAGGTTCACTTGTATTAAGGAGTGTCGGGTACCACCGATCATGCACTCTATATTACAAATCTATAAAGGATAATTTCTTACAAGGCATACAATTGAATTTAAACCAAAATAAAGTCCAAAATAGAACTTGATGCACTTGAATACAAAGGTTTCAAAAACCCAAATAAAAGGAGTAATTTAACTCCTCAAAGATCCAATAGATCTTATTACAATTCCACAATTGCAAGTGGATAAAAAACTTTAAAAAAAGCATAATATTTCACATCTTAATACAATGGTTTTAAAAATAATAATTATTACAAATTAATAAATTAATTATAAAAGACATCAACATAATAATGAACTGATTAATTTACCTAGGTGTTGTAGGTGAGTTGGAGAGGAGAGGGCAATCCTCCAAGGGAGGTCCCATGTTCGAATCTCCACCCTACCAAAAAGCTAAATTGGGTACCCAAAATCCAATTGATAATGTTGGTGCGGGCAAGGCTGGGTGCGACCCTCGGGTGACTTTGACGGTGTAGAACCCCCTGTTCGTGGTCTCTTAGACCAAGGCGGCCCCATAAAGGGTTTTTGCTTAAAAAAAAAATGAACTAATTAATTTGATTTTAATTAACCAATTAAATTAATTAATTTGATTAATTACTTAACCAAATTAATTTGAACCTTCCACCTTTCAAAATTAATTAAACTTATTTTTGGGTTTAAAAGAAATCCAGCCACTTACCTATGACGTTCCACCATGCCAACATTATCCACATCGATGGTTAACTGGGCTCCATGGGCTTCATGACTATGAAGTCGATGTCCGTGTGATTGGCCTCATCGACCGTCCAGCATACCGAGCACGTGGTGTGTGAACAGAGCCACATGTCGATGCAGAATTCACGCGATCCCCTCCTTCAAAACCTGCGGTGGTGTTTGACTAATGCGACGGTGTGGGCGTGTCAAGTGAATGAGCGAGATCGTCACGCAATGTAGAGGTGCGACTATGCTGATGGGGAAGCCTTACTGATAAAAACAGAATCCACGCAATGGACCCAGTTGTGCCACGTACTACAGAAATGCCACCTTAAACCAAGTGGCAACATAGTAGCCGTAGAAAACCTTCACAACACTGTTCGTTACGGCCAGACGAGGAGTAAACACAAGGTTGCAACGGTCACTAAATAATGAGCTTTTATGTAACTATGCTACGTGACACTTCAATTTTCGCTGCTATCGTCTATTTGGCAGGAGGTAAAGCGGTTCGTGATGTAGGTGTTAGCTGCAAAATAGAGCTAGCTAAAACTGGAATGCCACCAAAAATCGTGAGCAAAGCAGATATATCGTGATCTCAAGTGGTCGGTTGGGACATGTGGTGTGCATGCGATAGGTCACTGATCTGCCTCTTACACTATGGGTGCAATTGTACTCACTAGTCGATGAGGTCCAATCTGAAGATACAATTTGTTATGGTTTTGCTTTGGGACTTTGATGTAATATCATGGTAGAGCAAACTATAACATAGTATTACATTATTATTGTTGGGGTAGAAAGTGATCCCTTGTGCTCCTTGGGCGTTGTGACCTCCTACGATTGTGGTTTTGGTTTCTGAGCAGTGTATCCGGTGCCCTACATCTTGTGTAGGGGTGTTAGTCTTAGGAAGTCTAGGAAAGCCCATGAATAACCTCCAATATTTTTATTATAACCTCCAATATTTTTATTAAGGTTTACTTCTTGTTAAGATGCAACCTTTCACACTCGTTCTTTTGGTACTGTGCTAGCTTGTTCTAATTGAATTTTTCAAGAAGAGGGAAAGAGAGAAAACAAGAAATAATGCATGAAATAAATTACAAAAGTAAATTGCGTAAAGTAGAACCTATATGTACTATAGTGGTAAGGGATTTGGCCTCTCTTTGGGAGGTCTAAGGTTCAAACTCCGCTCAGTATGAGGGCTTTGCCCTCTCTTTGGGAGGTCTAAGGTTCAAAATCCGCTCAGTATGAGGGGACCAGGACCCATCATAAAAACTTGTGTAAACTCGTTGAATTTTTTTGGAATTGTAAGCTTACTACAGTGGTAAGGGCTTTGGCCTCTCTTGAGAGGTCCAAGGTTCAAACCCCACTCAGTATGAGGGAACTAGGACCTCTCATAAAAACTTGTGTAAATTTATTTAAATTTATCATGTGGCATTAGCTCAACCGTTTAGATACCTCAACATTTCAAGCAGGAGACCCAGGTTCGAATCTTGCCAAACAATATATGGATAATAATATCCAATATTTGTTGTAATACCATTATGTGGTAACGATGTAATACGAGGGGGCCCATTTCAATCCCATATAACCCATTAAAAATAGTAGAACCTAATAGCCTAAGGGTGGTGATGCACAAAGGTAATGCAATTCCCATCTTACTACTTAGTGGGATGAATGAACACATGAACCAATCAAGACAATGAAATTGAACACAAATTCAACCATACAAACATAATATACATTGCATATAATCAAAAGAGGCTCAATGACTTATACATGCAGCTAGCCCAAGGCTTGAGTCAAGACTGAGAAGCAAAATGGAAAAGGGCAAGAGACAATGCCATAGATCATATACTTGACACAATAACAAAATCCAACTCTCCTTTTCTGAAGAAAAAATTAATATTTATAGACAGGAAAAAAATGGTGGGAAAATTTCCCTCTCAAAATTCAAAATTCCCTCATTCTCTCTTTTCAAAATTCTTGCTTAAGCTATAATTAATGTTGTCAGATTTGTGGTCATTTCTTGACTGGCTTAATGATGATGTCTTCAACATGCCAATGGCCTCATTGGACACATTATACCCTTTAGAGGATAAGGCTTATTCACATCTGCAGGATAGGTAAGGTCTAGGGCAGTGGTCCTCCATGTGGTGTTTTAGGGATGCCCCCCAAGTTGCAACCTTGTTTCCTAAAATATTAGTTCTTAGGTGGCATCATTTCAATTGGGATCTGGGCGATAGCTCTTCCTTTTCTTTTTTTTTGAATTCCTAGTATTTAGGCTCTCATTCATTTTTGGTCTAGTTGATGCTCCTTATGGTCGATTTTCATTTGCTTTAGTTTGATATCTTGGCTATTGCTATCATCTTGTGATTACTAGATATTAAAATGGATGGATGTGTTCACATATCTTTTCTCTTTTCATTATAATTATTGTACGTATATTATTGTTCCAAGCTTCCACCAAGGCTCCATTTCAGCCTCTTTATGAAAAAGTTCAGCCATTGGTTCTACACTTGTCCTTACTTCACTCCAAATTTTAAATTATTTGCCTCCCTATCATGGCCTCCTTTGTGGATCCTTGAAGTGTTTTCTATCCTTAGATTGGCTCTATGGTTATCACATTATGGATGATTCTCCTATTAGGCATATGAAAACCTTATCATCACTCAGTCCCTTAATTGATTATTGATGTCTTAGAGTCATTTCTTCATTGGAGCTTCTAGGCTTCCATGCATATTGGGTTCTTTTGTTATTTGGTTTGGCTCCTTCATACGTGGCTAGGAAATCCTTAATAAGTGTGCCAACCTCAACCTTATAAATGCTATTCTGTTTCTTTGTTTCCTCTCTAGTCCTTGGGTTGTGCTTCCTAGGTCTATTACTAGTGTTGCCTTGTTATTAACCTAGGACATCCTTTCTTTTGAATCCCAATTTCCTATAGAGATCGTTTTGGTTTTTGGACCTATTGAGGCTTCTCCACAACGTACCCCAAAACTTGGGGACCCACCTTAATTTTTGAGGTTTTGAGGATTTCATTTGTCTTTGAATACTATTCTTGTAGGTTTCGAGATTCTCCATTGGGCAATATCTTCTTACCTTTTGGAGTGCTTAATGTGGGTATTTGCTTTATTAAGGTTTTTATTTTTGGTTAGGTTTTGTGTTTGGGTTTTATCGTCAAGTTTAGAGTTTTCGTTTTATTTATTTTTGATGTTAAGTTTAAAGTTAATTTTATTTGAAATATATATATATATATATATATATATATATGAAAATAAAAAACAAAACTGGAAAAGCGCGAGTGACGTGGATCGAAGTCGATGAGTCATGGCGCAGTGAAAGAGCGGTTGACATAGGTTGGAAAGTGACAACTCTATTGATGAACGTGCAACGACGAACAACAAGGAAGTATGTCTGGATTATAGAGTTCAATCACCCCGCGCTGGAGCAAACGAAGACCTCCATTTGGCAGTATATTACTAAGGTGAGACATGGGCTGACTGTGAAGGTTGTAAATCATGCATAATGGCAACCATGAATGGGCAGATACTTGGCGAGATGGACGGAAGGAGCGTCCATCTATTGTAAGGCCATTTTAAAAAGGATTAAAAATGGTAACATTTATTGTAAGGCCATTTAGAAAAGGATTAAAAATGGTAGTTCACTCTCACTAGAGGATACAAAGTATAATTAAGATCATGATCTAAGGCTTAATATCCTCATCATATAGTACTTAGAAGGTTTGAAGATGATCATAGGATCAAAGGTCAGATCACATGATCATATTGGAGAACTAATGAGTTAAGGCCCACTTGATAAAAAAATCAAATGGTTAGATTGAGCCAGAAGGTGATCAGAGGCTTGATTAACCAAAACATAGATCTTGAAAACCTCATTTCAAAGGGTCAAAGCAAATCAATTATCTACTATTGTATAGATCACCCTTAAAAGTTGAAGTAAATTGGAAGTCTACCATTATATGGTAAAACTCATTGAATTTAACATAAATTTAAGGTATAACTTTAATATTTGTAAGAAACATTATAGTAACATGGCAAATATATAGAATCTAATTCTTTTAGATTCTAAAAAATTAAGTAGTTAGAAGGTACGTACTATTTACGAGTATAGAGATATCTCTACCATTATCCTTGTAAATGAGACAAGGCACATTAATAATACTAAATATTTAATGAAAAGCATAATAAATATTTTATGCTTCTCAATCTGTTGTAAACTATATTTTTTTTAATTTATATGGTGGAATCGGTAGCCGTCATGAATATGGGCAGGTTGTTTGGATTTTATGGCCGCCATAGTATTCTGCGTTGTCCATCGTGGAATCTGCCATACAGATTTTCGCACAATCCACCCCTATAACCACCAGTCCACCCCTATAACCACCATGCCACAATTATTTAAAACCTTTTATGCTGCTGAAAGCACCAGGAAAGGGACAAGCGTTCAGTATGACGAGGACCGAGATTTGAACCTTGGACCTCAGTGTTGTAAACTATTTTAGAAGTCTAAAATATTGAATATCCACCCATGCTTTAGACTAATTTGAAGAATATGTTTGAGATATATAAATCAAGGTTTGTTCTATAATTGGATTTCTTTTGTTTTTATATAAATGCAAGGAGGATTAATTTTAAAATATTTAATGTATATACGAGATTAAAGAGATTAATCGATGACCATTCATAAAATAATGGAATATGAATATATAGTTGTTTTGATAGAGTTTTTGTTGAGTCTCTCCACTTTATCGCAAAAATTTATATCTCAATTATGAAAAGATATTTTTTAAATTTATAATGAGAAGAGAAATGACAAGCTGCATTGAAAACATTAAACTTTGAAAATAAGGTATTTGTTTCTAAATTCAAGCAAAAAATAAACAAAATGCCAAACAATCATCTAATAACAAGCAAACCACTATAGTTTATAAATCCAAGGTAATATGTTTCTATTACAAGAAACCTAGACGCTACAGTAGGATTGCAAAAATATAAAGAGTAAATCAATAAACAAAGGTCAAAGCATGCTAATATTTCTGAGACAAAAGATTACAAAAATAAATTTGTGTTTGTATCAATGTAAGGACAAGTTAAATCCATTGTGGTATTTCAATTTAGAAGCATCTCAACACTACACATGCTAGAGGATGGTATGTGAAATTTCTTTAAGATAAAACAAAACTGATTTTTTTTCTCTAAGAGTTTGTAGGACATGCATTGTTAAATAACATGTTGATGTTAGTATACCATTAAACAATTATATTACATGAAAATATATGTTGTACCTATTATGATTAAAAGTTTACTATAAATGATATTACTAAAAATACCTAGCTTATAGTAAAATTTGGAGGGAATATATACCAAGTCAACGCATGTTCCTAATAATAATACAATTACCTTAGTGTTGGTAAGAACATATTGTATAGGATAATTGACCTAAAATCATCATTTTTTGTCTTGATGACTCAGGAGAATGGTACAAAACTTTGGCATGATAAGTGTATACTCATTAATCCTACATAATCTACAAATGGTTCAATGACTAGTATTTATTTAGGAGAGTTCTAATGCCTTTTATTCAAATTAGCAAGTAGAGACTATAATTTTTAGAAAAGGTAACACATAGCATGCACAATGTGTCTCAGACCTCACACATGTATATCTATGCGATCTAATGAATACATCCTTTATTTTTGTTGCTTACTTTTTCTACTACGAGTATATGACTCTTGTAGGGAATGTGGGTGTACTTATGAAAGAAGAAGTTTGAATGGTTTTCATAGTTTATAGCCTTTAATATGATACTTGTGGAGTAAATTGATATGCACATAAACAAATTGCATAAGACAATGTAGCCAAATTTTCCTCAGAAAAGTTTTATTTCTAAAAGCTTGAGGATATTCACATGTAGTGTACCACTTCATATACCTTATAAAATATAGAGTGGTGAAGAATCAAACAATCATGAAGAGGACAAGGTTTATGATGCACAATTAAAAATTGTCATAACATTACTCAATAGAAATGGTATATACAATAGTTTACATTCTCAACAAAAGTCCATCTAAATCATTACAAAATATTACCCTTGAAGAAGCCTAATACAGAAGAAAAATACTAGTCAACTATATTTATATCTTTGATCTTAAGTATTGTTAACATAAAAATAAGATTATATGCAAAGATCAAGAAACATATATTGGTTATAGTGAGTAGAAATCCTAAAAATTAATTGACATTACTTTTAACAAAATTACTATTAGCAAAGATGCCATAGTTTGTGAGAAAACCCAATACTTCTTAGATGATTATAAACACATAAATATTTGGGTGGTCCAATCAAAACAATGTGATGCAATAAGATCTATAAATTTAGTTAAACTCGATTCATAGATTCAATTGAATATGGAGGAATAGTCACAAATATAGATTTTCTCCCAAATAAAATTCAACACATGTAAATTCAAACGGTGTACCATTTGGGAATGGGTAGTGGTGGGAATATGGATCATATTAGAACAATTAATATCATCAAAAAAATAGGATGAAGGTCTATCCAAATTGATATCAATGGCCATATTGATGTGTAAAGAATTGGAATAATTTCAGAGGATAAAATATAATAATGATTTGAACATAGATGCAAAGTAAGATGGATGTTTATTGAGGCTAGGAAATTAAGATATTAAGATTGAAATTATATAATTAAAGTATAAAGGATGTCCAAGAAGATACAAAAACAAACATTCATCAATCCTTTTGACTATAAAGTAACTGTGCTTTTACGTTTACAATTATATAGGCTTATAAACTAAACACATTTAATGAAGTTGTAGGTAAACCTAACTAGGAAGTTGCCATGTAGGCAAAATATGATTTCTTCATGAAAAAGCAAATCATGGAAATTAATACAATTTTAAAACTCAAATAAACCCATTGGATGCAAGTGGGTTTACAAGGTGAAATATAATTCAAATAAATCCATTTACAAATTTAAGTTGTAAAATGTTAGATACACCAAGAAGAAATTAATTATAAATAAATAATTTTTTCATTTAAAATGTTGACTGTACATCTTGTTTTTTGTATTGCTACATAATTTATTTAAAGATATATCAAATGGAAATGAAGAGGACATTTTTGGATATAATTTAGAAGAGGAAGTATACACAATTCAACCGTCAAGTAACATGGAAATAACAATTGGTCTATAGGTTGATCAAGTCCTTGCATGGTGTTAAGAGGATCCTTGAATGTGGTACATTAAAATCACTCAAAATTTTAGAGATTTAGGTTTAAGAAGGAACGTATTTGATACTAATATCTATTTTAAAAGTATAAGAGATAGCATTGTAATCCTCGTTTATGTTTGTGGCCTCACCACCATTAGTAGAGAAATTAATATGATTCAAGAAATAAATTATGATTTATTTTCTAAGTTTGACATGACAAATTTAAGGCTTCTACATTATTGCCTATGAATAATTTTTTTCTAGCACAATCATGCTCTTTTATAACTTAATACAATTATACCAAGTCATTTCTAGAAAATTCCAAATTTTGATTGTATCCATCAACCGCACACAAAAATTGAATTTTTTTTGATGTGGAATCACATCGAACTACATTTGTATTATTCATGAGTGCTTAAATAACATAGATTACAAAAAATAAATGCAACAATTAGATAGCTTGAGATAACAAATTGGCTAACAACTTAACAACCAAATATAACATGAGCTTAATGTGAAGTCTCACGTAAATAATATGTCCTCATCATTCCTCCCAACCATAGAAACATGGACTCCAATACTTTTACAAGAAAGTGGGAGCGAACATGGGAGTGTACAAGTGTCCAAAATGCAGTCCTTGAATTAATGAAGAAAATGAAGACTCTTTGGAAGGCTTTGCTCTATCACAAAGAGCAACCATTGCCACTAAGAACTACCACTCCCGCAAAGGGAGTACCCAAAGGAAACTATGCTCCAAGGGCTATAGTAGAAATTTTCTTCTTCTCAAAATGTTGCCTGCTCCTCACATCAATCATGCTTCAAAAAATGGTGATACAAGTTGGCTTGAAACAAAATCCAACATATCACCTAGCCATGGAATTTGTGCTTTAGTTGGTAATAACCCAAAACTAAGCACTAGGTAGCAAACGAAGTCGATCAATTTTTGCCACACCTTCTTGCTAACCCCCTATGACTAGAAGCATGCACCTCAACTAGCAACCTCTGCCCTCCTATCAAACAAGCCCTTGAATATTGCGGTTGATTTATTGTAGGGCAAATTGCAACAAAATAATAAAATAACAAGGGCACAAATCCTCCAAGTGTCCTTATGGTAATCTACTCATCTTATCGGATTGCATGGATAACCAGTTGTTACAACCGCCAAGTGTTATAGAGGAGATTACTAGTTACGAGGTTCACTTGTATTGAGGAGTGTCGGGTACCATGCACTCCATATTACAAATCCATAAAAGATAATTTCTTACAAGGCATACAATTAGCTTTAAATCAAAATAAAGTCCAAAATAGGACATGACGCACTTGAATACAAAGGTATAAAAAACCCAAATAGGAGGAGTAATTTAACTCCTCAAAGATCCAATAGATCTTATTACAATTCCACAATTACAAGTGAATAAAAAACTTAAACAAGTTTTAAAAAAATTAATTACTACAAATTAATAAATTAATTATAAAGGACATCAACATAATAATGAACTGATGAATTTGATTTTAATTAACCAATTAAATTAACTAATTTGATTAACTACTTAACCAAATGTCGATGCAGAATTCACGCGATCCCCTCCTTCAAGACCTGCGGTGGTGTTTGACTAATGCGATGGTGTGGGCGTGTCAAGTGAATGTAGAGGTGCGAGTGCGGCTATGCAGATGGGGAAGCCTTACGATCGAAACAGAATCCACGCAATGGATTCAGTTGTGCCACGTATTAGAGAAATGCCACCTTAAACCAAGTGGCAACATAGTAGCCGTAGAAAACCTTCACGACGCTGTTCGTTGCGGCTAGACGAGGAGTAAACACAAGGTTGCAATCAAAATTTCCAGCCCTGGGAAACAAAGCATGCCAGTAACTTAATGCAACGGTCACTAAACAATGAGTTTTTCTGTAACTGTGCTACGTGGCACTCTTCAATTTTTGCTGCTATTGTCGATTTGGTAGAAGGTAAAGCGGTTCGTGATGTAGGTGACTAGTTGCAAAATAGAGCTAGCTAAAACTAGAATGCCACCAAAAATCGTGAGCAAAGCGGATATATCGTGATATCAACTGATAGTTGGGACATGTGGTGCACATGCGACAGGTCATTGATCTGCCTCTTACACTGTGGGTGCAATTGTACTCACTAGTCGATGAGGTCCAATCTGAAGACAGTTTGTTATGGTTTTGCTTTGGGACTTGATGTAATATCATGGTAGAGCAAACTATAACATAGTATTGTATTGTTATTGTTGGGGGTCGAAATTGACCCCTTGTGCTCCTTGGGCATTGTGACCCTTACAATTGTGGTTTTGTTTTTTTTTGTTTCAGGTGTATCCAGAGTTGTACACTTTGTGTAGGGGATGTCAGTTCTAGGAAGTTTAGGGAAGCATGGGATGTAGTTTCATGAATAATAAATTTTTTATCAAGGTCTACTTTTTGTTAAGAAATGAGAAAAAATAATAAATAATGCATCAAATAAAATGTAAACAGTAAATTGTGTAAAGTAGAATCTATATGTATTGCAGTGGTAAGGACTTTGGCCTTGTTTTGGGAGGTCTAAGGTTCAAACTCCACTCAGCACGAGGGGACCAGGACCCATTATAAAAACTTGTGTAAATTCATTGAATATTTTTGGAGTTATAAGCTTACTACAGTGGTAAAGGCTTTGACCTCTCTTTGAGAGGTCCAAGGTTCAAACCCCACTCAGTATGAGGGAACCAAAACCCCTCATAAAAACCTATGTAAACTCATTGAAATTTATTAAGTGGCATTAGCTCAATCAATTAGATTCCTCCATATTTTAAGGAGACCCAGGTTCGAATCTTGCCAAACAATATATGGATAATATCCAAGCTTTGTTGTAATACCATCATGTGGTAATGATGTAATACGAGTGGGATCCATTTCAATCCCATATAACCCATAAAAAAAGAGAGTAGAAGCTATGTAGCGTAAGGGTGGCGATGCACCAAGAGAATGCTATTCCCATCTTACTACTCAGTGGGATGAATGAACACATGAATCAAGCATGAAAATAAAATTGAACACAGATTCACCCATACAAACATAATATATATTGCATATAATCAAAAGAGGCTCGATGACCTATACATGCAGCTAGCCTAAGGCTTGAGTCAAGACTGAGAAGCAAAATGGAAAAGGACAAGAGACAATGCCATAGGTTAGATACTTGACACGGTAACAAAATCCAACTCTCCTTTGATGAAGAAAAAATTAACATTTATAGATAGGAAATAAAAGGAGGGAAAATTTCTCTCTCAAAGTTCAAAATTCCCTCATTCCCTCTTTTCAAAATTCTTGCTCAATAACTAATGTTTTTAGGTTTGTGGTCATTTCTTGACTAGCTTAATGATGATGTCTTCAATGTGTCAATGGCCTCATTGGACACATTGTACGCTTTAGAGGATAAGGCTTATTCACATCTACAGGATAGGTAAGGTCTAGGGTAGCGATCCTCTATGCGGTGTTTTAGGGATGTCCTCCAAGGTGCAACCTAGTTTCCTAAAATATTATTACTTAGATAGCATCATTTCAATTGGGATCTGGACGATAGCTCTTCCTTTGATTTTTGTTCGAATTCTTGGTTTTTAGGCTCTCATTCATTTTTGGTCTAGTTGCTGCTCCTTGTGGTCGATTTTAATTTGCTTTAGTTTGATGTCTTGGTTATTGCTATCATCTTGTGATTACCAGATATTAAAATGGATGGATATGTTCACATTTCTTTTCTTTTTTTATTATAATTATTTTACATATATTATTGTTATAGGATTCCACTAGGGCTCCATTTCAGTCTCTCTATATGAAAGTTCAGCCACTAGTTCTACACTTGTCCTTACTTCACTCCAAATTTTATATTGTTTGCCTCCCTATTAAGGCCTCCTTTGTGGATCCTTGAAGTGTTTTCTATCCTTAGATTGGATTTATGGTTATTGCATTATGGATGATTCTCCAATTAGGCATATGATAACCTTATCATCACTTAGTTCCTTAATTGATTATTGATGTCTTAGGGCCATTTCTTCATTGGAACTTCTAGGCTTCTATGCATATTGGGTTCTTTTGTTATTTGGTTTGGCTTCGTCATCCCCCATTTTGCTCTTCTACCACAAAAATCAAGGGGTGGTCATATGTCGCTAGGAAATCCTTAACAAGTGTGTCAACCTCAACATTATAGATGCTATTTTCCTTCTTTTTTTTCTCTCTAGTCCTTGGGATGTGCTTCCAAGGTCTATTACTGGTGTTGCCTTGTTATTAGCCTAGGACATCCTTTCTTTTGAATCCCAATTTCCTAGAAAGGTCGCTTTGGTTTTTGGACTCCTCCTAGACAAGGGATGGATATGAGACCGTGGAGAAGGTAGAATCCTCACTAATAGTTAGGTCTTGTCAGTTATCATTGGAAAGGCTCTAGCATCCTTATTGGTGTTGGGAATTGGTTCAACTATCATTGAAAATGATAAGTTTCTTTGTTTTTCATAGGTGATCAACTTTATCTTATAACATAGGAAGTTTTAGGCTTATCAATCACTTTTGGCACAAGCTCCTCGTTGAAATCCTTGTTTCATTCCTAGTATTAGCTATGTGATATGCAAATAGAACCTTCAGGTTCCTCATTTATTCTACAATGAGAAGTACCCTTAGCCTAATCTTATCTTCTTGGTGGGATCTAGTGGATGTGGTGAGGACTCACTATAGTTTGGTGACTCATAGAGGGCTCTTGCGTATAGGAGATAAGGAACCTAGAGGTTGAGGCCTTATCTACTGGGCACAAAGTCCAAAGTGGTGACCCAAAGAGAATTTTGATATTTTTTTTCTAAAAGATAGTCAAGAATTAGAACTTGTAAATTACACTCAAGGAGGCCCCATCCTTTTATAGACTTCTATTACATACAATTGACTTTAAGCATACAAAAGTTTCAAAAACCCAAGTAAGAGTAATTTAATTCCTCAAAGTTCCAATAGATCTTGTTACAATTCCACAATTGCAAGTGGATAAAAAGCTTAAAAGAAAGCATAATATTTCGCACCTTAATATAATGGTTTTTAAAAAACTAATTATTACTAATTAATAAATTAATTATAAAGGACATCAAAATAATTATGAGCTGATTAATTTGATTTTAATTAACCAATTAAATTAATTAATTAATCAACCAAATTAACTTGAACCGTGGCCCTTTTAAAATTAATTAGACTTATTTTTAGGTTTAAAAAAAATTGGGGGCCACTAGTCTTATATAAAACATCTCTATAACATATTCCATGATTAAAATTTTGTTTCACTGTTCTGTGACTACTGCCCATGCCATGGGCTCCATGGGCTCCATGACTATTTTGGGGGCTCCATGGGCTCCATGACTATGAAGTCGATGTCCGTGTGATTGGCCTCATCGACCGTCCGGCATACCGAGCACGTGGTGTGTGAGCAGAGCCACATGTCGATGCAGAATTCACGCGATCCCCTCCTTCGAAACCTGCGGTGGTGTTTGACTAATGCGACGGTGTGGGCGTGTCAAGTGAATGAGCGAGGTCGTCACGCAATGTAGAGGTACTGATAAAAACAGATTCCACGCAATGAACCCAGTTGTGCCACGTACTAGAGAAATGCCACCTTAAACCAAGTGGCAACATAGTAGCCGTAGAAAACCTTCATGACACTGTTCGTTACGGCCAGACGAGGAGTATACACAAGGTTGCAATCGAAATTTCCAGCCTTGGGAAACAAAGCATACCAGTAACTTAATGCAACGATCACTAAAAAATGAGTTTTTCTGCAACTGTTCTACGTGGCACTCTTCATTTTTTTGCTGCTATCGTCCATTTGGCAGGAGGTAAAGCGGTTTGTGATGTAGGTGACTTGCTGCAAAATAGAGCTAGCTAAAGCCGGAATGCCACCAAAAATCACGAGCAAAGCGGATATATAGCGATGTCAACTGGTCGGTTGGGACATGTGGTGCGCATGCGACCAGTCACTAATCTGCCTCTTACACTGTGGGTGCAATTGTACTCACTAGTCGATGAGGTCCAATCTGAAGACACTTTTTGTTATGGTTTTGCTTTGGGACTTGATGAAATATCATGGTAGAGCAAAGTATAACATAGTATTGCATTATTATTGTTGGGGGTAGAAAGTGATCCCTTGTGCTCCTTGGGCGTTGTGACCTCCTACGATAGTGGTTTTGGCTCCTTTGTCTCACCTGAGCAGGTGTATCCTGTACCCTACATCTTGTGTAAGGGTGTTAGTCTTAGAAAGTCCAGGGAAGCAAATAACTTTCAATATTTTATTAAGGTCTATTCCTTGTTAAGATGCAATCTTTAGCACTCTTTTTTTCATATTGTGCTATTCTATTTTAATTGAATTCTTCAAGAAAAGGAAAAAGAGAGAAAACAAGAAATAATGCATGAAATAAATTACAAAAAGTAAGTTGCGTAAAGTAGAACCTATATGTACTGTGGTGGTAAGGACTTTGGCCTCTCTTTGGGAGGTCTAAGGTTCAAACTCCCCTCAGTATGAGGGGACTAGGACCCATCATAAAAACTTGTGTAAACTCACTAATTTTTTTTGGAACTGTAAGCTTACTACAGTGGTAAGGGCTTTGGCCTCTCTTGAGAGGTCCAAGGTTCAAACCCCACTCAGTATGAGGTAACCAGGACCCATCATAAAAACCTGTGTAAACTCATTGAAGTTTATCAAGTGGCATTAGCTCAACCGATTAGATTCCTCAACATTTCAAGGAGGAGATCCAGGTTCGAATCTTGCCAAACAATATATGTATAATATCTAAGCTTTGTTGTAATACCACTATGTGGTAATGATATAATACAAGTGGGGCTCATTTCAATCTCATATGTAGCCTAAGGATGGCGATGCACCAAGAGAATGCAATTCCCATCTTACTACTTAGTGGGATGAATGAACACATGAACCAAGCAAGACAATGAAATTGAACACAGATTCAACCATACAAACATAATATACATTGCATATAATCAAAAGAGGCTCAATGACTTATACATGCAGCTAGCCCAAGGCTTGAGTCAATACTGAGAAGCAAAATGGAAAAAGGCAAGAGACAATGTCATAGATCAGATACTTGACACAATAACAAAATCCAACTCTCCTTTGATGAAGAAAATATTAATATTTATAGACAAAAAAGGGAGAAAATTTCCCTCTCAAAATTTAAAATTCCCTCATTCTCTCTTTTCAAAATTCTTTCTCAAGCTATAATTAATGTTGTCAGTTTTGTGGTCATTTTTTGACTGGCTTAAGGATGATGTCTTCAACATGCCAATGACCTCATTGGACACATTATACCCTTTAGAGGATAAGGCTTAAGGTCTAGGGCAGTAGTCCTCCATGCGGTGTTTTAGGGATGCCTCCCAAGGTGCAACCTTGTTTCCTAAAATATTAGTGCTTAGGTGGCATATAACTCTTCCTTTGCTTTTTGTTCGAATTCTTAGTTTTTAGGCTCTCGTTCAATTTTGGTCTAGTTGATGCTTCTTGTGGTCGATTTTCATTTGATTTAGTTTGATGTCTTGTTTATTGCTATCATCTTGTGATTACTAGATATTAAAATGGATGGATGTGTTCGCATATCTTTTCCCTTTTTATTATAATTATTTTACATATATTATTGTTCCAAGCTTTTCCACCAAGGCTCCATTTCAGCCTCTCTATGGGAAAGTTCAACCATTGGTTCTACACTTGTCCTTACTTCACTCTAAATTTTAAATTATTTGCCTCTCTATCATGGCCTCCTTTGTGGATCGTTGAAGTGTTTTCTATCCTTAGATTGGATTTATGGTTATCACATTATGGATGATTCTCCTATTAGGCATATGAAAACCTTATCATCACTCAGTCCCTTAATTGATTATTGATGTCTTAGGGTCATTTCTTCATTGGAGTTTCTAGGCTTCCATGCATATTGGGTTCTTTTGTTATTTGGTTTGGCTCCTTCATACGTGGCTAGGAAACCCTTAATAAGTGTGTCAATCTCAACCTTATAAATGCTATTCCGCTTCTTTGTTTCCTCTCTAGTCCTTGGGTTGTGCTTCCTAGGTCTATTATTGGTGTCGCCTTGTTATTAGCCTAGGACATCATTTCTTTTGAATCCTAATTTCCTAGAGAGATCGCTTTGGTTTTTGGACCTGTTGTGGCTTCTCCACAACGTACCCCAAAACTTGGGGACCCACCTTAATTTTTGAGGTTTTGAGGATTTCATTTGTCTTTGAGTACTATTCTTGTAGGTTATGAGGTTTTTCATTGGGCAATGTCTTCTTGCCTTTTGGAGTGCTTAATGTGGATATTTGCTTTATTAAGGTTTTTATTTTTGGTTAGATTTTGTGTTTGAGTTTTATCGTCAAGCTTAGAGTTTTCGATTTATTTATTTTTAATGTTAAGTTTAAAGTTAATTTTATTTTGTGGTTTTGAATTTTTAGTGGCTAAAAGTGATTGATTTGAAATATATATATATATATATATATATAATATATATATATATATATATATATGAAAATAAAAAACAAAACTAGAAAAGTGCAAGTAACGTGGATCGAAGTCGATGAGTCATGGCGCAGTGGAAGAGCAGTCGACATAGGTGGGAAAGTGACAACTCTGTTGATGAATGTGCAACGACAAACAACGAGGAAGTCTGTCTGGATTATAGAGTTCAATCACCCCGTGCTGGAGCAAATGAAGACCTACATGGAGAAGGCCAAAATTGTGGGTGACATCGACCGAGGAGAACATACTTGATGCACCCGAGTGTATGTTGTGTATTCGTGGTATTCATCAGCAGTGGCCTCGGTCAAAATTGTTTGGAGAAAATGAGGAATAGTGCTCCATTTGGTAGTATATTACTAAGGCGAGACATGGGCCGGCTGTGAAGGTTGCAAATCACGCAGAATGGCAACCGTGAATGGGCAGATACTTGGCGATATGGACAGAAGGAGCATCCATCTATTGTAAGGCCATTTAGACAAGGATTAAAAATGGTAACATTTATTGTAATGCCATTTAGAAAAGGATTAAAAATGGTAGTTCACTCTCACTAGAAGATACAAAGTATAATTAACATCATGATCTAAGGCTTAATATCCTCATCATCTAGTACGTAGAAGGTTTGAAAATGATCATAGGATCAAAGGTCAGATCACATGATCATATTGGAGAACTAATGAGTTAAGGCCCACTTGATAAAAAATCAAGTGGTTAGATTGAGCCAGAAGGTGATCAGAGACTTGATTAACTAAAACTTAGATCTTGAAAATCTTAGTTCAAAGGGTCAAAGCAAATAAATTATCTACTATTGTTTAGATCACCCCTAAAGTTGAAATGAATTGGAACTCTACATTAGATGGTAAAACTCATTGAATTCAACATAAAGTTAAGGTATAACTTGAATATTTGTAAGAAACATTATAGTAACATGGCAAATATATAGAATCTAATTCTTTTAGATTCTAAAAAATTAACTAGTTAGAAAGTACGTACTATATAGAGATATCTCTACCATTATCCTTGTAAATGAGACAAGGCCCATTACTAATACTAAATATTTAATGAAAAACATAATCAATATTTTATGCTTCTCAATCGGTTGTAAACTATTTTTTTTTTAATTTACATAGTGGAATCGGTAGTCGTCACGAATCTGGGTAGGTTGTCTGGATTTTATGGCCGCCATAGTATTATGCATTGTTTGTCATGGAAGATGCCACACAGATCTTCACACAGTCCACCCCTATAACCACCATGCCACAATCATTTTAAACCTTTTATGTTGTTGAAAGCACCAGGAAAGGGACAAGCATTCAATCCGATGAGGCCCGAGATTTGAACCTTGGACCTTCATGTTGTAAACTATTTTAAAAGTCTAAAATATTGAATATCCACCCATGCTTTAGACTAATTTGAAGAATAAGTTTGAGATATATAAATCAAGGTTTGTCCTATAATTGGATTTCTTTTGTTTTTATATAAATGCAATGAGGATTGATTTTAAAATATTTAATGCATATAAAAGATGAAAGAGATTAATTGATGACCATTCATAAAATAATGAATATGAATATATAGTTGTTTTGATAGAGTTTTTGTTGAGTCTCTCCACTTTATAGCAAAAATTTATATCTCAATTATAAAAAGATATTTTAAAAAAAAATTATGAGAAGAGAAATGACAAGCTCCATTGAAAACATTAACCTTTTTTTTTGAAAAAATTGAAAAAAACTTGTATTAAAACATTGATCAGTTACAATTGGGATAAGACACATCCCAGCCAAAAACAATGAAAGCACATGATTACAAGAGAAGAGGAAGATTTGCACTGGATCCAAATCTCTTGAACCAATACCAAGCTAGCCGAGAGAGCCGATAGGTCTGTTACAACAACTTATCGCGAAAACACGCAACAAACACCAACTTCACCTCTGTCCGAGAAAAAGCTACAAGTCGCGAAATCGCGACACAAGACTCCTCTGACCGCAAAAAAGTCAACCTGTCACGAAATCGCGACAAAAATCCATCCTTGGCCGCGACGGAGCAACATGTCGCGATATCGCGACAAAAATCCACCAGCGGCCACAACGACGCAACACGTCACGAAATCGCGACAACTTTCCTCCAACGGCCGCGACGACATAACATGTCGCGATATCGCGACAACTTTCCTCCCTTGGCCGCGATCGCAACATGTCACGATATCGCGACAATTTTCCTCCCTTGGCCTCGACGCAACATGTCACGATATCGCGACAACTTTCCCTCGACGGCAACGACCGCAACATGTCACGAAATCGTGACAACTTTCCTCCCTTGGCCGCGACGGCGCAACATGTCACGAAATCGTGACAACTTTCCCTCGACGGCACGACGCAACATGTCGCGATATCGCGACAACTTTCCTCCCTTGGCCGCGACGGCACAACATGTCGCGATATCGCGACAACTTTCCTCCCTTGGCCGCGACGGAGCAACATGTCACGAAATCGTGACAACTTTTCCTCGACGGCCGCGACGACGCAACATGTCACGATATCACGACAACTTTCCCACATCGGCCGTGACAACGCAACATGTCACGATATCATGACAACTTTCCCTCGACGGCAGCGACGGTGCAACATGTCGCGATATCGTGACAACTTTCCTCCCTTGGCCGCGACGGCGCAACATGTCGCGATATCGCGACAACTTTTCCTCGACGGCCGCAACGGTGCAACATGTCGCGATATCGCGACAACTTTCCCGCATCGGCCATGACAGCGCAACATGTCGCGATATCGCGACAACTTTTCTCCAGCAGCCATGACGACGCAACATGTCGCGATATCGCGACAGCTTACCGCCAATGGCCGCGATGGCGCAACAGGTCACGAAATCATGACAAAAACCACCCTTAGCTTTTTCATTGATCATTGTCTCAAGGATCTTTCAAGGCCCTGCCTAATCACCTCATCTTCAATAGGCATGTCACTGTGCAGCTGCACCCCTACCTCTTTCGCAGGACCCATCTTAGCCAGGAAATCGGCCGCTTTGTTTAAATCTCTTGCTCACATATACTGCAATCACATCATCTAATTCCCTCCATAATTTCTTGATTTGAGAGACCGGAATCCTCAACCTCCAAGCGTTCAACGAAAAGTTCCTCATGCAACCTAGAGCTCCAACCATAATTTGAGAATCGGATTCAAGAATTATCCTCCCGTGACCTCGAGTAACTGCCCAAATAGAGGCAGATTTGATAGCAATGGCTTCTACTTCATTATTTGTGGCTCTACCCAAACCCTATAGTTCCCAATAAAGCACTGATCCCTCATGATTCTGGTAGACCACGCCAATACCGACGCTACCCGGATTGCCCTTTGTAGCTCCATCAGTATTGATTTTAATCCAGCCTTCTGGGGGTGATTTCCAACTGGTTCTGTTCTGTCCCTCTCGCTGGTCAACTCCCTCTTCCATTGGCCCAGGAACAACCTGAGTTTCCTCTTTAGCGTAGACGGCAACAGTTTCTGTGACTTTGCTCCAGATGACCTGCCAAACTCCATCTAGCGAGGAAAAGGTTTCTCTAAAAATTCTAGCATTTCTCTCCAACCACACTTGCCACCAAATGAAGTATAAACCAAGCTCCCACCCAATTTGAAGAGCTTTGGATGTAAATCTACCCCGCTTCCATATTTCCCAAATATTAGTCCGATTCATGTCACCATTAACCTGGATTTTATAATGAGAGAGCCAGCGCTTCCAAATCTGACGCGTGAAAGGGCACTCAAACATCAGTGATCAGCTGTTTCTTCGTTCTTGTGGCATAAAACACATTGAGAAGGGCCGATGATTCCTCTACATCTGAGATTGTCAAAAGTGAGAATACCATTGTGCATAAACTGCCAAGCAAAAAGTTTACTTTTGGCCAGCCCTTAGAGTGCCAAATCTTTCTCCAATCCTCAACCGAAAAAGAATGGGGGGAGGGTCTGGGAGGATCTTGTCATATCCGTCCTTCACTGTATAAACACCAAGGCTCCCATAGCCCCAAGCTAATTCATCCTCCTCGTCTCTCCCTGTGAGAAACCTTTCTGTCAAGATTTTGGTTAAGATGGGTGCCAACTCCGGGGGATTGGAATTGGCCACTCCTCCAACCTCTTAAACTTCTTAAACTTATACTCCCCAGCTGAGAAGTGTTGAAATAACTTTCAATTTGGACCCAACCCATGATTTCTATGGCAGATTTTATTGGAAGTAACTCGGGGAATTCAACAATGATGGGTGGGTACTGATCCCAAGAATCAGTCCAGAAACGGGCCTTCTCCCCTCTCCCCACTTTCCAAAATAGCTGATCTTTAATAACCTGAGATCCTAGCTTGAGAGCCTGCCACACTAAGGATCCAGTACCATCCAGAGGGAAACGGCCCACCTCATTGGGGTTAACTTGACCCAAATATTTACTCGTTAGAATTCTACTCGAATAAGGAAGTTGGTTGGGAAATCCACCTCCAGTACAACTTTCCAGCCAAGGCTTGATTATTTAACTTGGATCCTCTCAATCCCAACCCACCTTTTACCTTGGGCTGAGTGACTTTATCCCAACCCACTAAGGCCCACTTTCTTTTTCCTTTAGCTCCTTCCCACAAAAACTTCCTAGCCATCCTGTCCAACTCTTTCCATATTGTAAGCGGGGCAGCCAGGATAGAAAATTTGTAGATTGGCATGGCTTGAATGACTGACTGTAAGAACGTTAATCTGCCACCATAACTTAACCACTTGTGAGACCAATGATTAATTTTGTCCTTGATACACTCCAACATATTCCTCCAAGTGTCTAATTTCAGCCTCTTGAAGTGCAAGGGGATACCCAAGTAAACCACAGGGAGAGAAGTCCTAGTGAATCCCAGGATTTCTAAAATTCTATTCTGAAGCCTTTGCTCCAGATTAAAAAAGACCACTTTGGATTTCTTGTCATTAATGACCTGTTGAGTAGCCCTGAGATAGACATTAAGAGTATCCCTAATCGTTCTAGCTTCCCTGATGCTGGCTACTCCCATCAAACCAGTGTCATCCACAAACTGCAGGTGCGATACAACTTCATCCCCCACCCTAATACCCAATAATCTGCCTTGCTGTCTTCTCCTCGAGAAAAGTCTGCCAAGACCTTCAGCCATAATGAGAAAAAGATAAGGGGAACAGGGATCCCCCGGCGCAGACCCCGAGAAGCTCCAAAAGGTTGCGAAGGAAGGCCCTTGATAAGCACAGAGTAAGTCGGGGAAGAGACACAGCTCATGATCCACTCAATCCAGCCCTGAGAGAAGCCGAAGGCTGCCATCATTTTAGCCAGGAGGCTCCATTCAACCCTATCATAAGCCTTTGACATATCCAATTTAATGAACATCCCTTTATTACTAGAAGTGTGCATTGAATGGATTGCTTCCTGGGCCACAACCACCCCATCCAAAATCTGCCGTCCCTCAACAAAGCCTCCTTGCTCAGAGGAGATAATGTTGTGAAGAAGAGGTTTTAGGCGCTCAGCCATTACCTTTGTGAGTATTTTGTACACCACATTACATAAGGCAATAGGCCTATAATCTGAAATATGAACCCCCTCCTCCCCTTTTGGAATCAAGGTAATGAACGTGTGGTTTATAGCTTTAAGCATTCTCTTATTTTCTCTGGATTCTTCAACAACAACCCTTACATCTTCCTCTAAGCAGTCCCTGAAAGCCCGAAAGAACTCAATTGGGAAGCCATCTGGACCAGGAGTTTTACCAGTGCTCATTCCAAAGACCACAGTTTTCAATTCATCCCTATCAATGGGTTTGAGGAGGGCCTGATTTTCATCCTCCAAAATAATAGCAGGTATGACAGAAATAACTTCATTTTGGGCCTCTACATCTTGAACCACACTTTCCTTAAAAAGCTTTGAAAAATAATCCATAGCATGGGAATGAATACCTGGAAGAGTATCAAAGGAATGACCGTTCTCATCTTGAAGGGCCTCCATCTTATTCATCTGTCTTCGAGCACAAGCAATCCGATGAAAGAATTTTGTATTTCTATCCCCTTCTAATAACCAGGAAGTTCTTGCTCTCTGTTTCCAATAGATCTCCTCCCGGTTGTCAATGTCCTCAACCGTAGAACGCAAGGCATCATCCTCAACTTTGAGCTGATCAGTTATTACTCCTTCTCTAAACTATTTTTGGACCTCATCCCAACGGGCCACCAACGGAGCTCTTTGGGTCTGGAAGTCAGATTTATTAGAACGCCTCCAATACTTCAACTGAGATTTGACATATTGAAGTTGTTTGTGGATTCTAAACATAGCTCTCCCATAAGCTGGGCGGCCCTCTTCCCACCACTGTGGAATTTTCTCCCGAAGTTCTTCTTTCTGAAGCCAAAAATTCTCAAATCTGAAAGGTTTGTGATGGATCCCCATCCTAGTCCCGCTTTCCAACAGAATAGGACAGTGATCAGAAACAGGGCCTGCCAAAATCTGAAAATTGATATTCCATTTTACAAACACCTCCTCTGAAAGCAAAAAGCGATCTAGCTTCACCTTCCTACTATGGGGCTCCCGCCTTTTATTAGTCCAAGTGAAGTTATTGCCAGGACATTTAATGTCCACTAAGTGCAAAGCCCGGACTTGAGCAATCATGAACCGGTACCCTGGATCCAAAAGAGGTGATCCCCCTTCCTGGTCTCTAGAAGATAATTTAGCGTTAAAGTCCCCCGCTATAATCCAGTCTATATCTTCCCTTGATGCTCGCATGTCATGCACAACCTTCCACTGCCGCCTCTGACCCTCTAGAGTTTGAGAACCATAAAAGTTAGTGACAAGAATGAATTCTGCAGAGACATTATTCCTAAACAGGGAAGTGAGAACACCCCTCCAGGCAAGGTGTTCTATTGCAGACCATTCCAGAGAGTTCCACAGAGTAACAATCCCCCCGAGGCACCTTGGGCAGCCACATCCATATGACCAAGGACCCTCCAAATTCTCGTTGACTGTTTTAGACATAAGATCCAAAGACATCTTGGTCTCTTGTAAAAGCAAAAATCAGTATTGCTATGCTCTAATAATCTTTGAACAACAGATTGATGGGTTCTGCTGTTTAAACCCCTCACATTCCAAGATTGTATAATCATGGGTTACCCTGGGAGCAATAAGAGTCAATTGTCCTCACCAATCCTCCCATGATCAATTTGTCTCCCTGGGCTGCTAGCGCCTCCTTATTGGATCTTCTACCAGCTCCCTGAGAATTACTATTTTTTGATCTTTTTTCTATCCGGGTTATCCCCAAAGATGGCCTTTCCCTATTTTTCTCTCGCTATCCCCATGCGAACATCCTGAGAAACTGTCTGCTCCTGGTTATGGACTACTAAGGCACCAGAACACACTGGCTGTGATACCTCAGAGGGATCAACTATCTGCTGAATGACAGGAGAAGATGAGAGGGGGAGTTGCCCAGGAACAACAGAGGTTTCCTTGAAACCCTCCAAGCCCTCCATAGATTGATCCTCTTCATCAACCAATGACTTAAAAATCTCATACCTATTGGCAGGCCTGAGATGAGATTGCTCCTTTCCCTCCTTTTTCTTTGTCCGTATTTTTCTTCTCGGGCTGTTCAAAACCCTCTCTCCCGAGCTTCCCGGCCCCGACCGGTGCTAATAGGATCTTTATTGGGTGTAGCCTTATCCTCTTTAGGCGAGTTTGGCATTCCTGAGGAGGCCTCCATATTGGCATTCATATTAAGAGGACAGAAACGGGCCAAATGTCCATGCTTGTGGCAAACCCGACATCTAAAGGGTAGGGCCTCATAGTCCAACTGTTGAATCCAAGAAAGACCTGCCGCTCAATTTCCAACTCTGTCGACAAAGGCCGGCTCAGATTCATCTCCACACATATTCGAGCATACACCGCCATGCTCCCTTCAATAGTGTCTCTGGCAACACCCAGATGTCTACCAATCGAATTGCCAATCATTGCCGTACCTGCTCACCCCAGAATTCCATTGGAAGAGCATATAATCGAATCCACACTGGGACAACAGTAGGTTCAACACGAGGATCGAATCCTACCCTCCAGGGTTGAACAAATAGCCCCGCCGGGCCATGGTTTTTCTTCTCCGACTCAAAAGCCTTATTTCTATCGGCCAGAGCCGAGAAGCTGACAATAAAATAACCATTACTAATAAACCACAATGAAAACTCACCGTGGGGCTCCCAGTTCTGGCGGATCCAAGAATGCAGAAAGCTCAGGGGAGGGCGAATACCCATGAACTTGCAGATTAAATCATGTCTAGCTCTATAGAGGACAGACTCCTCAACCATGCCGGGATCAATGACAATTTTTGGCCAGGATTCGGCCTGCGGTAAACAACCATTCACACGCCGTGCTGAAGACCTATTCCCAACAGTCGTGAAGAGCTTTTTATATGCCATCTTTTGGGCTTCGGCATTCTTCGGAGGAGAATCTTCTTTAAACAAATCAGCATAAGAGCTAGTACTTCCTGAAAAGGAGCCGGAGGAGTCCCCATTGGACCCTCCCCGGGGCACCGATCGAACCTTCAGAACCACCGTACCCCAAAGACACCTCTGCAAGCCAACAGAAGCCAGAGATTTTTTGAAAATCCAAAAACCCTAGTTCAGATTCAAAAATCGCCAGAGCTCATTTTCCCGCTCCTAACCATTCCATCTCCATTTCAAAAACATTAACCTTTGAAAACAAGGTATTTGTTTCTAAATTTTAGCAAAAAATAACCAAAATTCCAAACAATCATGTAATAACAAACAAACCACTATAGTTTATAAATCCAAGGTAATATGTTTCTATTGCAAGAAACCTAGACACTACAATAGGATTGCAAAAATATAAAGAGTAAATCAATAAACTGATAAGGATGACACGTAATCAACCTTCTATAATTGCTTTCAGTGTAAATAATTTCCTTTATAGTATAGTTTCTATATTATGCACCGGATAAGATTTTTGTGAATAGTTGTGATGCACCGGATAAGATTTTTGAACAACTATGATGCTTATCCAAAAATATGTGTAATTGGTTATAAATAAACCTTCAATCAAAGCATTATGCAGTTCCTTTCCAGTGCATTCTTCTTGTTTGGTGTGTGAGCTCTTTGTGGATTTTCCACATTAGTTGGTATCAGAGCCAATTTTTAGGGTGATATTGTGTTCTATTTGCCTTTGGATGAGAATGGATTGTTTTTTTTATATATTTGCATTGAAAAAACAAATTTATTTTTAAAAAAAATTATTATTAAAAATATATATATATATATAAATTTTCTTTTCGGCCATTTTTCCATATATTTATTTTTCTTCAATATATATAAGCTTTTTAGCTTTTATTGTAAACAAGCTTTGCAAAAAAAAAAAGCTTGTTATCTTTCATTTCGTGGGTATCATAGTCTTTCACTGGCTCCACCTAGACCTATGGCTGCCAATGTAGCAAAAAAATTAGTTGAGGTTACTACCTTAGTTCTTTCTTTGGCCAACACTATTAGAGATATCCAATCGCATTCTTCCTCCCCCTCTCATACTCATTCTCCTAAATGTGAAGTCAAGATCTACGAAGGCTCTAGGGATCCAGATGTCCTCAATACCTGGATCTTAGATATGGAGACTTGGTTTGAATTCACTCAAACCCCGGACGATGAAAAAGTTCCATTTGCCAAGCTCAAAATCTTTGGCATGGCTAAGGTTCTCATTACCGAATGCCAAGGAACTCAGAACCCCATCTCCACTTGGGATGCTTTGGTTATGGCCTTGAAAGCCACTTTTTATCCATCCAACTATGATGATGATCTCCTTAACCATTGGCTTCACCTTCGTTAGGGCAAGAATCAATCCATTCAGGACTATGTCCATCAATTCAACAGATTACGCGTGTTGCTTCGTGTTTCAGATCCCACTACTTCCCTTATTGCCAAATTCAAAAGTGGTCTTCTCACACACTTTTATTAGGAAATCAAGTACACTTCTTGTACAACTCTTGATGATGTTTTCAAATAGGCACAACTTACGGAGGAGAAGTTTGCAACACAACACAAGGGGAACCACTACTCTTCAGGAGGTTCAAAGCCATCACCTTGTCCTCAACAACAGGCACCACGAAGCTCTTCCTGCTTTCCCCCTTCTCATTCTTCTCCTACTCCCACTCCTTCTCAGTCCTCTGCTTCTAAGACTATATTTCATGCTTCTTCTTCTTCTTCTAATACTAAGTCTCAAAATTTTTGTAATTATTGTAAACGTAAAGGGCATCTTAAATTTGAATGTAGACAATTGTAGAAGAAGAAGACCTTGTTTGTACAGTCTGATGAGGGAACCAATAATAACCCCATCAAGACTACTAGTGAAGAGAAGGTCTATGAGGAGTTAAAAGGTAAACTCAATCTTGTAATGAATCACCATTCTGATGCTCGAGACCATGACAATATATTCGTCATGCGTGCTCATTTACACCATGACTTTGCAGTCGATTGTATCATCGATAATGGCTCACAAAAGAACTTGATTGCGTAGTCCATTGTCGATAAGCTCAAGCTTCCTACTTCTCCACATCCTCATCCTTACTCCCTTGGATGGAAGGATAGTGCGACCTCTTCATAGATTACACACACATGCACTCTTGCATTTGCCTTTGGTCCAAAGTTCAGAGATAAGGTCACTTGTGATGTGACCCCAATGGATTGTTGTGGTATTTTGCTTGGTAAGCCCTATCAATATGATAGACGTGCTACATATGATGCTTACAAAAATACATACACATTGCAACAAGATAATAAGAACTATCTCATTCACTCAATTCAAGAATCTACCAAGCACTCCAATAATCTATTTCTAAGTTGTAGACAAGCATGTAAAGCAGCCAATCAAGCATAGGCACTTGCTCTCATTTTTATTCGTCCACAACATAAGCACTTTTCAGCAATAACTTCTAAATCCAATAGACCCAAAGCAATTGATAACATATTGCACAAATATCAAAGTGTTTTTCAAGAGCCCACTTGCTTACCTCCAGAAAGGGCCATTAACCACACTATTGATATAGTTCCAATTGCACCTCTTCCTAATGCCCCCATGTATAGGAAATCACATTTACAATATGATGAAATAAAGAAGCAAATTTAGGACCTGCTAGATAAAGGTTTCATTAAACCAAGCATTTCTCCTTGTGCCTCTCCTATTCTTCTTGTTCTAAAAAAATATGGCACTTGGCGTCTTTGCATTGATTTTTGAGCACTTAATAAAATCACAATAAAAAATAGATATCCACTCCCTCGTATTGATGATCTCTTAGACCAACTTCAGGGAGCCAAGTTTTTCACTAATATTGATCTCAAAAGTGGATATCATTAGGTCCACATCCAGGCTAAAGATACATGGAAGACAAATTTCAAAACAAAAATGGGTCTTTTTGAATGGCTTGTTATGCCCTTTGGCCTCACAAATGCTCCTTCTACCTTCATGAGGCTCATGAATGAAGTTTTCAGAGACTGTTTGGATAGATATGTAATCATATATCTTGATGATATTCTCATATTTTCTCCTACATGGGAGACCCATTTGCAGCATTTGGATCATGTTCTTTCCATCCTTCAACAACATCAATTGTACGCCAATTTGCCTAAGTGCTCTTTTGGGCAAAATTCTATTTCCTACCTTGGATTTATCATTGATGAGCAAGGTATTTAGGTGGATCCTAGAAAAGTAGAAGTCCTCATTAATTGGCCTACTCCTACCACTGCCACTGAGTTACGGAGTTTCCTTGGCCTAGCCAACTTCTACCGCAAGTTTATTCCAAGCTATTCCACCATTGCTACTCCTTTGCATAATTTGACTAAGGCAAAATCTATTTTCCATTGGACTCCTGCCCATTCCCATGCATTTTCCACTTTGAAATATAAGCTTTGTTCTGCTCATGTTCTCATTATTCCTGACCTTAGAAAACCTTTTGAGATTGAAACTGATGCTTCTCAATTTGCCCTTGGTGTTGTCCTCAAACAAAATGGTCATCCTGTTGCTTATCATTCCGAGTCCTTTTCCATTGCCAAGCAAAATTATTCTACATATGACAAAGAGCTTTATGCCTTAGTCCAAGCTATCAAATATTGGCATCATTACCTCTTAGGCAAAGAAACCATTGTTCATACAGATCATTTGCCTTTGTAGTTTCTCCAATCTCAGAATAAAATCCAAGAAGCTCACCACATGAAATGAGCTTCTTACCTTCAACAATTCCACCTTGTCATAAAATACAAAAAGGGTAGTACAAATTCTGTGGTTGATTGCCTAAGTCGTCCTCCTTCTTCCCATGCTTTGACTATTGTTACTACCTCACACTTGGGATTTCAGTCTTGGCCTTATTTGTATCCTCATGACCATGACTTTGCCATAATTTTTAAGCATTTACACCATCCTTCCTCTTCAAATTTGACCCCTTTTCAAGATTATCATCTTAAGGATGGTTTGCTTTACCACCTGGACAAACTTTGTGTACCCTCTGAGTCTCGATAATCCCTTATTAAGGAGGCACATTCTACCCTTTATGGTGGACATTTTGGAAAGCATAAAACTCTTCATCACTTGCAGCGATTCTTCTATTGGCCCCACATGCAGCGTGATGTTTTGAGGTATTTGAGGTAGTGTGTTGCTTGTTGCAAATCCAAGCCATCCAATAGAAATCTTGGCCTCAGCATGCCTTTGCCCATTGCATCTCATCCATGGGAAAGTATTTCAATGGATCTAGTTAGTGGTTTTCCTAAGATAGTCTGTTAGCATGACTGTGTTTTTGTCATAGTTGATCGATTTAGTAAAATGGCTAAGTTCATCCCTTGTAGAAAAACCAGTTTCGCTACCAACTTAGCCCAACTCTTCTTTGATACTATTTGGCGTTCCTTTGGTCTACCCACTAGTATTATTTCTGACCGTGATTCCCATTTTGTTGGTCATTTTTGGCGTTCCTTGTGGAAAATTTTAGGGGTGTCTCTTAACTTTTCCACAACTTTTCATCCTCAATCCGATGGTCAAATCGAAGTAGTCAACCGTACTCTTGTCCAAATTCTTCACATTTTTCACCATTCATCTCCAACCAAATGGGATTTGAGTCTTACCCACATTGAGCATGCATATAATCGGGTTGTCCATTCCTCCATAGGTCACTCACCCTTTGAAGTGTGTCTAGGTTTTCAACCCTTAGCACCTTATGAGTTACCCTTGTCCCTTCCATCTCTTGTCACAACCCATATGAAAAAAGAGCAAGATAAATCCCATTCCTTCATCCACCATTTGTAGTAGCTTCACTCTAACATTATTTCCATTTTACAAAAAACCTAGCAGCAACAGAAGAAATCCATGGACAAACACCGTGTTCCACATCATTTCTAGGTGGGAGATAGAGTTTGGTTGCACCTTGATCATCGCAGGTTCCAGGGGACAACCCATAGCAAGATCAAACCCATTCGCTTTGGGCCATACACTATTGTCCAACAGGTGTCCGAGAATACTTTTTGGCTTGATCTTCCAACACACTTGGGCATCCATGATGTCATCAATGTTGACTTGCTTCGACCATACCATGAGTCTACATTGGAGATAGAGCTTGTCATTAGTCATCCTGCTGATATTGTACCTGACTTCTAGTTTCCTTTGGAGAATGATCATCTTTTTGACACCAGGATATGCCACACTCGCTAGGGATCTTTGACTTCCCACCTTATGGCCAAACGAGGACAGCTACCATATCGGGCTCGATGGATCTCTCATATCCAGATGGTTCGTGAATTTCCTTCCCTTTTGACCGCATTGGAGCCCAATGCTCTTACGATGGGGAGGAATGATAAGGATGACACGTAATCAACCTTTTGTAATTGCTTTCATTGTAAATAGTTTCCTTTATAGTATAGTTTCTATATTATGCACTGGATAAGATTTTTATGAACAACTATGATGCACTGGATAATATTTTTGAACATCTATGATGCTTATCCAGAAATATATGTAATTGGTTATAAATAAACCTTCAATCAAAGCATTATGTAGTTCCTTTCGAGTGTAGTTTTCTTGTTTGGTGTGTGAGCTCTTTGTGGATTTTCCACATCATAAACAAATGTCAAAGCATGCTAATATTTTTGAGACAAAAGATTAAAAAGATAAATTTGTATTTGCATCAATGTAAGGACAAGTTAAATCCATTGTGGTATTTCAATTTAGAAGCATCTCAACACTATGCATGCTAGAGGATGGTATGTGAAATTCCTTTAAGATAAAACAAAATTGATTTTTTTTGTCTAAGATTTGGTAGGACATGCATTGTTAAATAACATGTTGATGTTAGTATACCATTAAACAATTATATTACATGAAATATATGTTGTACCTATTATGATTAAAAGCTTACTATAAGTGATATTACTAAAAATACCTAGCTTATAGTAAAATTTGGAGGTAATAGATACCAAGTCATGCATGTTCCTAATAATAAGACAATTACCTTAGTGTTGGCAAGAACATATTGTATAGGATAATTGACCTAAAATCATCATTTTTTGTCTTCATGACTCAGGAGAATAGTACAACACTTTGACATGATAAGTGTATACTCATTAATCCTACATAATCTACAAATGGTTCAATGACTAGTATTTATTTAGGAGTGTTCTAATGCCTTTTTAATTTATTTTCAAATTAGCAAGTAGAGACTATAATTTTTAGAAAAGGTAACACATAGCATGCACAATGTGTCTTAGACCTCACACATGTATATCTATGTGATCTAATGAATACATCCTTTATTTTTGTTGCTTACTTTTTCTACTACGAGTATATGACTCTTCTAGGGAATGTGGGTGTACTTATGAAAGAAGATGTTTGAATGGTTTTCATAGTTTATAGCCTTTAATATGGTACTTGTGGAGTAAACTAATATGCACATAAACAAATTTCATAAGACAATGTAGCCAAATTTTCCTCAAAAAAGTTTCATTTCTAAAAGATTGAGGATATTCACATGTAGTGTACCACTTCATATACTTTATAAAATATAGAGTGGTGAAGAATCAAAAAATAATGAAGAGGACAAGGTTTATGATGCACAGTTAAAATATGTCATAACATTACTCAATAGAAATGGTATATACAATAGTTTACATTCTCAACAAAAGTCCATCTAAAACATTACAAAATATTACCCTTGAAGAAGCCTTATATAGAAGAAAAATACTAGTCAACTATATTTATATATTTGTAATATTATTTTCAATCTTGATCTTAAGTATTTTTGACATAAAAATTAGATTATATGCAAAGATCAAGAAACATATATTGGTTATAGTGAGTAGAAATCCTAAAAATTAATTGGCATTACTTTTAACAAAATTACTATTAGCAAATATGCCATAGTTTGTGAGAAAACCCAATACTTCTTAGATGATTATAAACATATAAATATTTTGGTTGGTCCAACTCAAAACAATGTGATGCAATAAGATCTATAAATTTAGTTAAACTAGATTCATAGATTCAATTGAATATGGAGGAATAGTCACAAATATAGATTTTCTCCCAAATAAAATTCAACACATGTAAATTCAAATGGTGTACCATTTGGGAATAGGTAGTGGTGGGAATATGGATCATATTAGAACAATTAATATCATCAAAAAAGTAGGATGAAGGTCTATCCAAATTGATATCAATAACCATATTGATGTGTAAAGAATTGGAATAATTTCAAAGGATAAAATATAATGATGATTTGAACATAGATGCAAAGTAAGATGGATGTTTATTGAGGCTAAGAAATTCAGATATTAAGATTGAAATTATATAATTAAAGTATAAAGGATGTCCAAGAAGATAAGAAAACAATCATTCATCAATCCTTTTGACTATAAAGTAACTGTGCTTTTACGTTTACAATTATATAGTCTTATAAACCAAACACATTTAATGAAGTTGTAGGTAAACCTAACTAGGAAGTTGCCATGTAGGCAAAATATGATTTCTTCATGAAAAAGCAAATTATGGAAATTAATAAAATTTTAAAATTCAAATAAACCCATTGGATGCAAATGGGTTTACAAGGTGAAATGTAATTCAAATAAATCTATTTACAAATTTAAGGTGCACTTGGTTGTAAAATGTTAGATACACCAAGAAGAAATTAATTATAAATAAATAATTTTTTCATTTAAAATGTTGACTGTACATCTTGTTTTTTGTATTGCTACATAATTTATTTAAAGATATATCAAATGGAAATGAAGAGGACATTTTTGGATATAATTTAGAAGAGAAAGTATACACAATTCAACCGTCAAGTAACATGGAAATAACAATTGGTCTATAGGTTGATCAAGTCCTTGTATGGTGTTAAGAGGATCCTTGACTGTGGTACATTAAAATCACTCAAAATTTTAGAGATTTAGGTTTCATAAGGAACGTATTTGATACTAATATATATTTTAAAAGTATAAGAGATAGAATTGTAATCCTCGTTTATGTTTGTGGCCTCGCCACCATTAGTAGAGAAATTAATATGATTCAAGAAATAAATTATGATTTATTATCTAAGTTTGCCATGACAAATTTAAGGCTTCTACATTATTGCCTATGAATAAATTTTTTCTAGCGCAATCATGCTCTTTTATAACTTAATACAATTATACCAAGTCATTTCTAGAAAATTCTAAATTTTGATTGTATCCATCAACTGCACACAAAAATTGAATAAATTTTGATGTGGAATCACATCGAACTACATTTGTACTATTCATGAGTGCTTAAATAACATAGATTATAAAAAATAAATGCAACAATTAGATAGCTTGAGCATACAATTGGCTTTAAATCAAAATAAAGTCCAAAATAGGACTTGATGTACTTGAATACAAAGATTTCAAAAACCCAAATAAGAGTAATTTAACTCCTCAAAGATCCAATAGATCTTATTACAATTCCACAATTGCAAGTGGATAAAAAACTTTAAAAAAACATAATATTTCGCACCTTAATACAATGGTTTTAGAAAACTTAATTATTACAAATTAATAACTTAATTATAAAGAACATCAACGTAATAATGAACCAATTAATTTGATTTTAATTAACCATTTAAATTAAAAAATTGATTAATTACTTAACCAAAGTAACTTGAACCTTGGTCCTTTCAAAATTAATTGGACTTATTTTTAGGTTTAAAAGAAATGGGGTGTCAGTGGCCCTACAATGAAACATCTCTATAACATATTCCATGCGCCAATGACCCTACTATAAAACATCTTTATAACATATTCCATAATTAAAATTTTGTTCCATTTTTTTTGGTACATAACTAAATTTTGTTCCAAGTTAGTAACTATCTGTACCTTCCGGTGACTACTAACCATGCCTACATTATCCACATCGATGGTTAACTGTTTCGGGGGCTCCACGGGCTCCATGATTATGAAGTCGATGTCCATGTGATTGGCCTCATCGACCATCCGGCATACCGAGCACGTGGTGTGTGAGCAGAGCCACAAGTCGATGCAAAATTCACGCGATCCCCTCCTTCGAAACCTGCGGTGGTGTTTGACTAATGCGATGGTGTGGGCATATCAAGTGAATGAGCGGGGTCATCACGCACTGTAGAGATGCGACTATGCAGATGGGAAAGCCTTACTGATCGAAACAGAATCCACGGAATGGACCCAGTTGTGCCACGTACTACAGAAATGCCACCTTAAACCAAGTGGCAACATAGTAGCCGTAGAAAACCTTCACGACACTGTTTGTTGCGGCCAGACGAGGAGTAAACACAAGGTTGCATTCAAAATTTCCAGCCTTGGGAAACAAAGCATGCTTTTCTGTAATTTGTGCTGCTATCGTCCATTTGGCAGAGGTAAAGTGGTTGAAAGATTTTAATTACGTCAGCGACACCCTAATATGGTCACTAGCTGCAAAATAGAGCTAGCTAAAATCGGAATGCCACCAAAAAAAAATGAGCGAAGCGGATATATCGTGATGTCAACTGGTTGGTTGGGACATGTGGTGCGCATGCGACAGGTCACTGATCTGCCTCTTACACTATGGGTGCAATTGTACTCACTAGTCGATGAGGTCCAATCTGAAGACACAGTTTGTTATGGTTTTGCTTTGGGACTTTGATGTAATATCATGGTAGAGCAAACTATAACATAGTATTACATTATTATTGTTGGGATCGAAAGTGACCTTTTGTGCTCCTTGGGCGTTGTGATCTCAAGATTGCGATTTTGGTTTTTTTTACCTCACGTGAGCAGGTGCGTCCGGTGCCCTACACCTTGTGTAGAGGTGCCAGTCTTAGGCGTCCCTATACCTTGTGTAGGGGTGTCAGTCTTAAGAAGTTTAGGGAAGTATGGGATGTAGCTTCATGAATAACTTCCAAATTTTTTATAAAGGTTTACTTCTTGTAAAATATAACCTTTGGCACTTGTTTTTTTTGGTATTGTGTTAGCCTATTCTAATTGAGTTCTTTGAGATAGGGGAAAGATCGAAAACAAGAAATAATGTATGAAATTAATTGTAAAAAGTAAATTACGTAAAGTAGAATCTATATGTACTGCTGTGGTAAGGGCTTTGGCATCTATTTGGGAGGTCTAAGGTTCAAACTCTGCTTAGTATGAGGGGACCAAGATCCATCGAGAAAAGGGTAAGAGAGAAAACAAGAAATAATGCATCAAATACATTGCAAAAAGAAAATTACGTAAAGTAGAACCTATATGTACTACACTGGTAAGGGCTTTGGCATCTATTTGGGAGGTCTAAGGTTCAAACTATGCTCAGTATGAGGGGACCAAGACCCATCATAAAAACTTGTGTAAACTCATTAAATTTTTTTTGGAGTTGTAAGCTTACTACAGTGGTAAGGGCTTTGGCCTCTCTTTGAGAGGTCCAAGGTTCAAACCCCACTCAGTATGAGGAGACTAGGACCCCTCATAAAAACCTGTGTAAACTCATTGAAATTTATCAAGTGGTATTAACTCAATCGGTTATATTCCTTAACATTTCAAGGAGACTCGGGTTCGAATCATGCCAAACGATATATGGATAATATCCAAGCTTTGTTGTAATACCACTATGTGGTAAAGATGTAATGTGTTGTACTACAGTGGTAAGGGCTTTGGCATCTATTTGGAAGGTCTAAGGTTCAAACTCTACTCAGTATGAGGGGACCAAGAACCATCATAAAAACTTGTGTAAACTCATTGAATTTTTTTTGGAGTTGTAAGCTTACTACAGTGGTAAGGGCTTTGGCCTCTCTTTGAGAGGTCCAAGGTTCAAATCCCACTTAGTATGAGGAGACCAGGACCCATCATAAAATCCTGTGTAAACTCATTTAAATTTATCAAGTGGTATTAACTCAATTGGTTAGATTCCTCAACATTTCAAGGAGGAGACCCAGGTTCGAATCTTGCCAAACGATATATGGATAATATCCAAGCTTTGTTGTAATACCACCATGTGGTAATGATGTAATATGAGTTGGGCCCATTTCAATCCCATATAACCCATAAAAAAAGAGTAGAACCTATGTAGTCTAAGGGTGGCGATGCACCAAGACTGAGAAGCAAAATGGAAAAGGACAAGAGACAATGTCATAGATCAAATACTTGACACAATAACAAAATCCAACTCTCCTTTGATGAAGAAAAAATTAATATTTATAGACAGGAAAAAAAGGAAGGGAAAATTTCCCTCTCAAAATTCAAAATTCCCTCATTCCCTATTTTCAAAATTTTTGCTCAAGCCATTATTAATGTTGTCAGGTTTGTGGTCATTTCTTGATTGGCTTAATGATGATGTCTTCAATGTGCCAATGGCCTCATTAGACACATTGTACCCTTTATAGGATAAGACTTATTCACATCTATAGGATAGGCAAGGTCTAGGATAGCTGTCCTCCATGTAGTGTTTTAGGGATGTCCCCCAAGGTGCAACCTGGTTTTCGAAAATATTAGTGCGTAGGTGGCATCATTTCAATTGGGATCTGGGCGATAGCTCTTCCTTTGTTTTTTGTTTGAATTCCTGGTTTTTAGGCTCTCATTCTTTTTTGTTCTAGTTGATGCTTCTTGTGGTCGATTTTCATTTGCTTTATTTTGATGTCTTGGTTATTGCTATCATCTTGTGATTACTAGATATTAAAATGGATGGATGTGTTCACATATATTTTCCCTTTTGATTATAATTATTTTACATATATTATTGTTCCAAGCTTCCACCAAGGCTCCATTTCAGCCTATCTATGAGAAAGTTTAGCCATTGGTTCTACACTTGTCCTTACTTCACTCCAAATTTTAAATTGTTTGCCTCTCTATCAGGGCCTCCTTTGTGGATCCTTGAAGTGTTTTCTATCCTTATATTGGCTCTATGGTTATCGCATTATGAATGATTATCCTCTTAGGCATATGCCAACCTTATCATCACTCAGTCCCTTAATTGATTATTGATGTCTTAGGGTCATTTCTTCATTGGAGCTTCTAGGCTTCTATGCATATTGGGTTATTTTGTTATTTTGTTTGGCTCCTTCATCCCCCATTTTTCTCTTCTACCACAAATCAAAGGGTGGTCATATGTGTCTAGGAAATTCTTAATAAGTATGCCAACTCAACCTTATAAATGTTGTTCTCCTTATTTATTTCCTCTCTAGTCCTTGGGTTGTGCTTCCTAGGTCTATTACTGGTGTCGCCTTGTTATTAGCCTAGGACATACTTTATTTTGAATCCCAATTTCCTAGAGAGATCGCTATGGTTTTTGGACCCCTCCTATACAAGGGATGGATATGAGGTCGTAGAGAAGGTAGAACCCTCAATAACAGTTGGGTCTTGTCAATCATCATTAGAAAGGCTCTAGTATCCTTATTTGTGTTGGAAATTGGTTCAACTATCATTGAAAAGGATAAGTTTCTTAGTTTCTTTTTCATAGGTGGTCAACTTTATCTTATGGCATAGGAAGTTTAGGTTTATCAATCATTTTTGGCATGAGCTCCTCGTTGAAATCCTTGTTTTCTTTCTAGTATTAGCTATGTGATATACAAATAGAACCTTCAGGTTCCTCATTTATTCTACAATGAGAAGTACCCTTAGCCTAATCTTATCTTCTTGGTGGGGTCTACTAGATGTGGTGAGGACTAACTATAGTTTGGTGACTCATAGAGGGCTCTTGCTTATAAGAGATAAGGAACCTAGAGGTTGAGGCCTCTTATATTGGGCATAGAGTCCAAAGTGGTGATCCAAAGGGAATTTTGATAAAAAAAATTCTAAAAGACAATCAATAATTAAGACTTGTGAATTGCACTCGGGGAGGCCCTTCCCTTTTATAGACTTCTATTGCATTAAATTTTTTACCTTATGAGGTTCCTTAGTGGATGGCTAGGGAATAATCTCCTCAGTGTGTTGGACCATTAGAGGTATGATTTTTTTTGCTCTGCTTCATTTTTGGCTTCAGTAATTATCATTTCTTGGATTATCCTATTGCCTCTGGGTCTCTTACTTTGTGATGCTCCCTTTGGATATTCATGTAATGACACCCTTTCCAAACCTTGCTCTTCATGAGACCTTTGCTCTATTTTCTTCCTCCATATGTGTCACTTACTTGACCACTAGCCTTAAAATATTTAGTTGCCACCTATTGTATTCTAAATACCATGTATTAACATTATAATACATGATGCTGAAACATTTTCTAGCCAAGATTTTCCACATAAACTCCCTTCATTGAAACCTACAATGTCCTAACTATATTATCCTAAATTTTAAATGCCTCCATCTGCTAGTTGCTCTGAACATATGACTTGAAGTAGTCTTGAGCTGACAAATGTCAACCCTTGGGAGGTGGTGAGTCCCCAAATTTATAAAATATTCTATGCCACTATTGGGTAACATGAAATCACCACTCATTTGTGACTCACTTTCCAACTTGTCCCAACATCCCAATTCATGCTTGACTATTTGGGCTCTTGTTCATTTCCAGTCCGGTTGATGCTCCTTGTGGTAATTTTTCATTTGCTTTAGTCTGGCATCCTGGTTATAGCCATTATCCTATGATTAATGGATATTAAAATGGACAAGTGTGTTCATGTCTCTTTTTCCCTTCTAATTATAGCTAGTTTATATGTATTACTATTTTGGTCTTCCATTGGGGCTCTGGTTGAGCCTCCTATGGGAAATTTTGGCCATTGGTTTTACATTTGTCCTTGCTTCATTCCAAAATTTTGAATTGCTTACCTCCCTATTGGGGCTTCCTTTATGGATCCTTGAAGTGTTTTCTATCCTTATATTGGATCTATGGTTATTGCATTATGGATGATTCTCCCATTAGGCCTATGGAAACCTTGTTATCATTTAGTCCCTTAACTAATTTCTAATGTCTTAGGACCATTTCTTCAGTAGATCTTCCAAGATTATATGCATATTGGGCTCTTTTGTTATATGTTTTGACTCCTTCATCCCCCATTTTGCTATTTTTCCTTAAAAATCAGGTGGGTAGTCATATGTGGCTAGGAAATCCTTGACAAGTATATCAATCTCAACCTTGTAGATGCAAAACCTACTTCTTTGTTTTCTCTAGTCCTTGTATTATGCTGCATAGGTGATATTTCCTTTTATCATCCTAACATTCATTCTTTGAATCCCCATCAACTTTAACCCGCGAACAACAACACACAACCCCCCATTCCTTGAACCATTAATAACCAAACTTCCCTTAAGCTCAATTTAAAATATACATTTTCCCAAAATTAGGAAACTATTTTCAAAATTTAAATTTTTAATAACATTTTAAAAAACTATTCTTCATAAATTCCCTTTCTTCGGGAAGTTAATTAATTTATAGAAAAAAAAAAAAAAAAAAAAAAAAAAACAAAAAAAAAGCGGGCAGCGGAGAGGCCGGCACACAAAAAAAAAAAAAAAAAAAAAAAAAAAAAAAAAAAAAAAAAAAAAAAAAAAAAAGAAAAAAAAAAAAAAAAAAAGAAGAGGGGGGGGAGCGCGGGCCACGGAAGAAGAGAAGAGGAGAAAAGGGGAAGAAAAAGAAGAGGGGGGACAAAAAAAAGGAGAGGAGAGGGGGGGGGGGGATTACGTACGCCTGAGTTTTATGAGGTAAAAAATGCCACGACAGGAGGTAGGCCCGAGTTTTATATACATAAAGTCACCACAATGTCACGTGATAGCCCACTTTGGGTTATGATTTCAAAGATGAAAGAAATTTATTTTGTTACAACTCTTAGTCAGGGCATTTTGATGAGTTGTCTCTCCACAAGTCTCATAGGGAATAAGAGGAGCATTATTGTGCTTGTGAGCGTTATAAAATGAATATGACCACGAAACAGTCAAGAGAGTTGTCGTATTTTCCATATAACGCCCATGTTATTATTATGGGGTTTCCTACCTGAGACAAAAGGGAAATGGCTATTGTTTTGAAATAAGATATTATGAAGACTATGAGAGAATAAACATGCAGGCCACGTGGTGGAAGAAAGACTACTTTGCATTTCAAAATTGAACGAAAGGCAATTAGTAAAACCCAAGGATAAGAAGATGAAACATAGGGTTTCAGAAGCTGAAATGAAAGAAGGTTTTGGAAAGCGAAAACCAAAGGGCAGCAAGCAAAACGTTTCAATTGCAGCAGATAAGAAAATGAAAAGTGCATGGGGAAAAGAAAACCAGAAACGAAGAGGTAAACCATTGGAAGCTCAAACGAAACATGAAATGAAGAGTTTTTTTTTGCAAGTTCAAATACGCCATTGGAGGAAGAAAACAAGGACTGGAACTTTTTGGGCATGGCCATATGGCCGCATTTGTAAAACTTGGATTTTAATTTGAATGTTAAAGCTTCTCTTCAGAAATTTCAGGCCTTGTTAGCAAGAAAGAATGAGAAATTTTCTGCATGCTCCATTTTAATTGTTTTATGTTTCTCCTTCCAAATTTCAGATTTGTATGTGAAATTTATGCCATTGTTTTGGGTCATTTCATGTGAATGTCTGCAATCTGGAAATTATTTAAAACCCTAGGAGCCAGCACCTAGTTTACTTTGATTGTGTTTGTTTTGCAGGTCAAATAGGCTAGGTTGCATGTCCAAAACTCTCACATATTTGGTTTTGCAGGATGGGGTGCTATCAAACTGAAGGGGCTTTTGCATTGCTGCATT
The DNA here is from genome assembly GCA_028583015.1 of Wollemia nobilis. Taxonomy (NCBI): domain Eukaryota; kingdom Viridiplantae; phylum Streptophyta; class Pinopsida; order Araucariales; family Araucariaceae; genus Wollemia; species Wollemia nobilis. Next base: position 15,860,098 of record JAQPPZ010001493.1, read on the forward strand.
TTCAGCAATTATTTTGATGCAAACTTTTAATTTTCTGTTTCAAAGATTTTAATTTCAGAACTTTTCCTTATTTTCAGGCATTAAAATAAACATTAAAAAAATGTCAAAATCTAAAAATAATTTCACCATTGCGTAGGTTATAGTTCAGAATTCCAATACGCACTTTGAAATTTCATTTTTGGACTTGTTTAGTATTTTTAAAAATTCATCGAAGTTGTTGTTTTGTTACAGATTTTAAAAAATTCGAAAATAGAAAATTTCCATTTTAAGGTCAAATTTCATTTTTCCAGTTTTGTTTTGCACTCATGAGCCTATGATGACATTCCCTTCATGGATATTCCAATTTCATTGAAGGAGTTATGTTTTATGGCATTTTCACAAATTTCCATTTTGGGCCTAAAATTACCCTTTCTTCATAAAAATTCTAATTTTACGAAAGAGGGGTAATTTGAGTATTACATTGAAGGTATTTTCCTTAAAGCACTTAATTGTTCATCTTGATGAAAATTTGATTTCATTTAAGAGGGATAAGTTAAAGTGACATTTTGAAGCTACATTTGAAGACCCTATTCATCATTGAGGATTTAATGCAAGATAAAATCTATTTTAAAACCATCAATATAAAAGGAATTAAAGCACTACATCATGGTCATATGAGGGCCAACTCACATTTGATTTATTTTGGTTCAATGAACAATCACTAAAGTTTCATGGTAAAATAAACCAACATTGCCCCTTGTTTACAGTTACTTGCAATCACTAAGGTGTTCCAAGCATTTAAAATGAATATATTTTGCTAATATAGCGGAGACCTTGGAGAAGTTGTTTGTTTGACTTCTTTGCAAGAGGGGATTTGGAACCCAAATCCTAAGGGAGAGTGTACTTTCACAATTGGGTGAAAATGCCACTCAACAGATCCCTCCTTCTGGTTGAGGGATGGATCTGAGTATACAGGGAAGGTAGAACCCTCATTGATAATTGGGTCTTGTTAGTTATCACTAGAAATGCTATAGTGTCCTTATTTATATCAAGACTTAGTTCAAATATCACCAAAAATGCTAAATTTTTAATTTTATTTTGCTTGGGTGATCAACTTTACCTTATGGCATAGGAATTTTTAGGCTTATCAACCACTTTTGGGATAAGCTTATCCTTGCTATCATACTTGTTTCCTTCCTGGCATCAACTATATAATATGTAGATGAAACCTCTACGTTCCTCATTTATTCTACAATGAGAAATAACCTCAACCTAATCTTATCTTCTTGGTGGGTTTTGGTTGGTGTAGTGAGGACTCACTATAGTTATCCTTAGAATTAGAGTAAAAATAACTAGCATAGGATGTGAAGCTCTTTAGTTAAAACAATTTTTATGCTATCATAATGTAGACCAAGTAGCACCAACTCACTATAATGTGATAATCAAAGTGTACTTAAGATGACTGAGAACTTGATTTAGCATACCAAAACAAAACACATTGATGCTCATGATTATCACATTCCACATTTGGTTAACAATGAAGACATTTTCCTTCATCACTATCCAACTTATGAGTATTCCATAGATATAATGACTAAACCACTTAATTAAGAAGAAATTATTAAATTTTGGGATAATAGTAGAATTATATCATGTTTAGTCATTAGGGAGATTAGGAATCTAAAATATTAGAAAATTTTATTTAGAATTTAGTTCATATAATATAGTAAACATAGGGTATCTGCAATGTATTTTATCTTTTCAAATAACATGTCTATTAGTTGTTAAATCTGAGGTAATATGTTATTATTGAAAGAAATCTAGTCACTAAAATAAAATAGAAAAATGATAAAGAGTGAAGAAAGCAAATAAGGTTTAGAGTAGGCCAATGATGTTGAGACAAAATATCAAAAAAATAATTTGCATTTGCAACAATGTAGGGACATCATAACCAAGGTTTCAATCTCATGGGTGAAATTTATCATTGTAATCAAGTCGCATGATCTCAGTTGTTTAAATTCATCAAATTTAAAGGATGATATTGAATTTTGGATATTGCTAGGTGACACATACCTAATTTCCAAACCATTAAAATATTATTGTAATCTGATCATGATGCGATATGGGCAGAGCCTCTTTTAATCCCATATAAGCAATTAAATATTGTAGGAATAACAATAAATCCATTGTGGTATTTAATAATATTGACACTACATATAAAATAACATGATATGTGAAATTCCTTGAAGATAAAAGCAAACAAAGATTGTTTCTTTATGAGATGGTGTATACTAGAAAATTGGATAAAATGCATTTTAAATAAAACATATATTATCTAGCCCCTTCTTGGTTTATGGGTGCCTAAGATAGTGTGGAGTGTACAAGTAAGTAGGCTTTAAGGTTTATAAATCCTATCTACCCTTAGGTTTCTACCTAAATGACCAAACTAACTACATGTAATAGGCCCATATTCCCATTATACTTCTTAGGATAGGTTTTATCTCACTTAGAATCTATTGATTTCATTTTATTTCACTTCACAAATGAGAGTACATTTTAAATCATAGGAGTATTGCTAAAGTTACAAAAGCCCTACTAGAAGTTCCACCCTAGAGAAGTGACATATTAAATATCGATGTGCTTTCTAGAACTATTTTTCCCCAAACTGATTATGCAATTGAATTTTTTAGGGCTTATAAAACATGTTAATGTTATCAATTTTATAAAATTTCCTTGATCAACTAGAGAACTAGCTATTTATTGAAGCTTTCAATCAACTAAATACAAACATAAAAATAATTATAAATACTAAATCAAATTAGCCATTTAATAATCATCTAATTGAATTCCAAGCATGTTTAAGTGAATAGAAGCGGGTTTAGATCTAATTTTGAATGAATAAAGGAGAAGACACCTAGAGGTTCTCCTCCTTTATGCATCCACTTAGCACTAGGTTATAAGTATCTTCAAGTTATCTCTATTCATTCCTAAGAAGGATCTGTAGAAACCCTTATTATTTTCTTGCAAGAAGGTTCTTATTCCTCTTCCCCTAGCTAAGCACTCTTCTCCTACAAGGAAACCTTTACCTCAATGCAATTTTTGGTTGGGCTGCCCATTAGTCAAGAAGGTTAGAGGATAAGAAAATAAATCCAAGGCACCCAAGGATCTCCAAGTTCAAGCATCCAATACTATCTTCATCAATAATCAAGGTAGTTACCCTCTAAGGTTAGTAAACTCCTTTCTTATGTTTTGAACCAACTTGTTATCTTGCATATTGGATCAATTTATTATATACTTAGGTAAATTTGCTTGCACTTCTTCCCTACTTCTTTCTCTACCTTCCTATTCTTTGGGAAGTAATTGCATATTAAATCCAACTAAAATATATTGAATATCTCACATTATTCCTTTAGAGTTTTACTTGGGTTTGGATTGACCTCATGTTGCCTTCACATAAGAGATGAACTTACCTTCTTGGCTTGTCCAAAACTAAGAAGAAAATCTTGGTGAACCTAACATGAACTACTCCTTATGAGTGGGGATCACTATTCTTTTGTAGAATTATCACATAGTCATTCCATATGGATCCCAACATGGATATTACTCCTTCCAATCCTCCTTTGGGTGATCAACCTCAAAGCAACCAAATACCTCTTACTACTATTCAAGTTCTTTCCAATCAAGTCCAATTTGATCCCAACCATGATATCTATACTATTCAAATAAGTAACCAAGCAACAACAGCCATGCTAATTAATACAATGAGAAAATTATTACTAACAATGTGACTCACTTATATAAATAATTAAAAGCTATTACAATATCTATGACAAATCATATCAAAATCAAGAGGAAGAAGAGTTGGATTTTCAACCTACAAAATAGAACTATTCTTTTCCCTTATTCTCTTCCTTATGACATTCATGAATTACTATTCTAACAACCTCACTTAGTTGGATAACTAAAATATATATTAGAATTCATTTTGAAGAGTAAATAAAATGCATATGGTCAAGAGTTTAAGAAAATTGGTGAGTAAGATATATAAAAAAATTGAAATCCAAGCCCTCATTCACTAGAAGACTCAACCAAAGAACCAATAAGAAATGTAGTCTATAATTACTAAGATTTTGGGAGAAATCATTAATAACAATCATATACTTAGGCAATTACCTCAAGAAGAGCAAGATGAATATTTGCAAGGTCATAAGGTTAGAATTCCAATGTGCAACAAGACACCAATCAACATAAGAATCATAGTAAAAGGTGATCCAATTGAATATTAATGCTCAAAAAAATGTTAACACCACTCAAAAACATATATCTCAATAGGTGGCTATTAATATTCTTAAAGATAATATTGGTAAATGGATTAAATGAATACATAACAAATAGTAGAAACTTAGAGATTAAAAAATAATGGAGAACCTAAACAACTAGATACAAGCTATGCAAGCATAAGCACAACAACAAATTATTCCTAAAATTATACTTAAGGGCACAACTATATGTAGAGAAAATTCCAATAGCTATTCCTCCAACATGAATTACAAGGAAACAAGCCTCTAAAATTGTTCATGTACAAAATCCCAATCTTACCAGGTGGTTCAATAGCCACTAATAGCTTCTATAACTATAGACATGGAAAATTGACCCACCAAGTGAGTCATTTTTTTGTAGAGCCCTTGAGAAGACCCTTAAACTTGTCTAAGCACAATTTTAAGCCTCCTTTACCCTTTTTCTCTCATTTTTTCTAGCTTTATCGAAATTGTAGTTACTCCTTACGGGGCATGATTTTGGAAAGTTAGGGTTTTCATTTTGGCAAGTTATGGGGAACAATTTTGGCAATTTAGGATTTTCATTTCTTAGATAACCCTAATTTTGGTCCAATTTTGAGGACATCGGCCCTCCCCTAAGTTGTCTTTTCATTTTCCCACCTTTTTCCCTTCCAAACCTCTTATAAATAGAGGTTTGGATCCTCTTTTCCCTAGAGGAGGTACCAAATTTTTTCTAAGTGATCCTAAGTTCTTAGGAGTGTAATTGTATTCTAACAATATTAAGTGTCCTCTAGTGTTCTACTATTGCTCTATTGTTGGTTTGCTATTCTTGGTGGATAAGTTTAGGAGCCTTGAGGAGGAGTCTACCATTTTATGGAGATCTTAATCCTTTTGACTGTTCTCTCACTACTACCAAGTTTATTCTTGCATTTTGATATTGCTAAAATCATTTATTTTGTATTTTGCATTCAATTTTGCATCCATATATCATTTTTACACTTCTATTGTAAAATTGTGCCCCATTCTATACAAGGCACGATTTTGGTAGAATATAAAATTATGATCATCCCTTACGAGGAACGATTTTGGATTCATCATGTTTCGGGGTAAATTTTCACTCCCAAACCCCTAACTTGCACTTGCATGTTCCATTTAGGTCATAATAATGTTGTTTGCATTCTATTTTTGCACTATTTTATTTCATTACATCTTGTCTTGTTTGTTTCCAAAAAGGTCAACAATCGCTTTTGTTTTTGAATGGTCAGCTAAAAGGACTAAGAGGACTTTGACTATTGCACCTCCAAGCTCAGTATTACAGTGGCATAAGCAGAGTCCCAAACATTCATAAAATTTTATAGGGTCTTGTGAAGCTATTTTGTAGGTTATGAAGTTGTTGGGCATATCTAGATGTCAGTTAAAAGATAATGTCAACTATCAGATCATATAAGTGCTCTAAATTAATCTCCTAGGTTGTTTGTTATTTGGTTTCTATCCATTTCTATTTTAAAACTTAGATCATAGATAAAGAGAAAATATTTGATCACGTTCTAGGCATTTGAAAGAAAATTAGCATATAGTTTGCACCTTAGGTTAGATCTATTTATGCATTCTCTCAAACCCTTGCTAAAAGCAAAAAATTATTTTGTTGCAAGCTAGGGCTTAGTTATAATCAAAAATTAAAATCATTCTAGGGTTAGTCATTGTTTACTTGCATTCCTATTTGCGTGCATTGTTCTTTCATTTCCCTAGTTTAGATTTTAGAAAGACTAAATATAGGTGTTTGTTCAATATACACAGCAAACATCTCCATCCCAAAATTGGAGCGAGTCTTGAAAATTTTCTTGGTGAACCCTTCAATCCCCAAGACCTCAAGTGTAGAGAATATAACACACCCTCGTGGTCACCTTAGCTCCTAGTAGATCTAGTCAAGAATCGTATGTGGTTGGGCAGTTTTCTTCCCTCTACATATTTGGTGAACTTGACACTATAACATGTCTTAGTGGACAATATGGGAAGCCTCTTCCTTTTATTTATCTTTTGAAAATTCTAAGCAAGACCGCTAAAATTTATTTTCTTAGAGTTAGAAAACATTAAAAGCATCTTAAAAATCTTCTTGTGTGTCTTTTTCTAGTTTTCTCCTCTATCCTTTCTCTTCCTCCTAATGGCTCCCAACCTTAGGATTAAGATAAGGCTTTTAGAATTTGATCAAAATTTTCAAGAAGATGATCAAGTTGATAGGGAGAATCCCAATCTAGATGTGGAAGAGGAAGAACATGAAGAAACTAGTACTAACTTTGATCCTTTTGAAGGGCCTAATGTAGGCTTCAATTTCACATCATTTGATCATATATGGGATTTTATGAAAAACCATAAGGAGTATTTGGTTAAAGCTATGGAAGAGGAAGCCCGACTCGAAAGAGGTGGGATGCCTCCTCCTCCAACCATATCTCCTAGGAATGTTCATAACAACCCTTTGTTTGAATCTTCACATCATGTTAATACTTTTCATAAACCAACATATGTAAGTACCATGACCACCAACATTGGAGGAATTGCACAAGCTCCTTCAACCGGTAGTGCTTCCCAAAATTATGCACAATTTCTTCCTCATTCTTCTCATATCAATATTCATGCTTCTATTCCACAAAATTTTAGTTATCCTTCATAGCAAGATATCACATATCATAATACATACCATAATAGTTTCAATACCTCCAACATTGGCCAAGTTCTCTTTCAACAACCTATCTATACCCCTCCCCAAGGAAAACTAGGGGCTTTACACAACAACAATCCTGATATGCAAATTTTGATAAGTGTGGTGAAGTAATTAGTTTCAAAATTGGATATTATTAAACCTCAAATATTCACCTACATCTACAAGGAGATGTGCAATCAGCCCTTAGACCCTATTGTTGCTTCTAGGCCTTACCCTAAGCATTTTCCAGTGCGAGTTTTACCTATTTATAATGTAATAAAGGACTCAATTGAACATTTAAGGATGTTTAGAACATCATGCCATGATATTATGTATTATGACATGATGTTTTCAAAGACGTTCCCCAAGAGCCTTGGTGGCATGGCATTGGAATGGTATTATCAACTACCTCATCATTCTTTGAGAAAATTTGAAGAGACAACAAAATTGTTTGTTCAACAATTCAAAGCTTATATTGAGATAAATATGACTATAAAATATGTTTATATATTGAAACAAGGTAAAGAGGAAAGCTTTTCAGAATTATTTTTCCATTAGAGAAGTTTAGTGGGATGGTTAATATATACTTTACCTCCTCGAGACATGCTAGAGGTTTTCATTGGAAATTTACAAGAGCAAATATCTTATGAATTGGAAATGAAAACCATTAACTCTTTTGACCAAGCGATAGATCTAGAAATAAGGGTAGAGTAATCCCTTATTCAAAGAGGTCAAATTAAGCCAAAGAAAGAAGAATATAGGACCATAAAAGCTTATCATAAGAACAAGCATATAGTTGGTGATGAGGTAATGGATAGTAAACATGTTAATAGTGTTGCTAACACCTTGAAAAAGATAGTGCTTATCCAACCTCAAAAATGCCCATAAAGGAATTTCATGGGACTCAACACACCTATGAATGTGATCCTAAATCAACTTTTGGAAGCTAATATGATTGAGTTTCCTCCTATAATAAAACCAGATACCATGGCTAATTGGTACAAGCTTGGTCAACACTACGAGTATCATAGAGTGGAAGGACGCATGATAAATTCAAGTAAGAGGTTGAAACATGTCGTTTAGGATCTAATTGATGAAGGTTGCCTTGTTCTATAGAGTCTTCAACCCAATCCTCCAACAAACTATCAACCTCCTACTCAACAAGCACCCATATCTAATCAAGATATGGGGATCTTCCAATACCCCCTACCTAAGCATGGGCAACATGCAACTAATAAAGTGGCATATCATAATGTGCCACATCCCTAAAACAATATGGTTGGTATAATAGTAGTAGCTACAAGGCAACAAGGTCAAGAACAACTGACTCAATAATCTTAGTAGGAGATAATTTCTACATCCAATCAACCTTTGAAACAACCCTTAGTTTTAAAGAATACCCAAAAAAGAGGCACAAGAATAGAAAATCCACCTTTAGTGTTGAAACCACAACCTAAAGTCTCCTTTGACATTCAAAAATAGTTAGATGGTACCCTAGCTAAGATATCCCTCTTAGAAATTTTGCAAACTTCTCCTATTCATAGGAAATCCTTGTTGAATCTTCTAAGACAATAATATGTTTCTCAAGATATTTTCCCTAGTGCTATAGCTGATGTTCCTCAAGATAGTTTCCCTAGAGTTCTTTTTTCCATTGTTACCAGTTCAATGATTAACCACTTCCCAAGAAAATCCTATCTAGTATGGGATACATAGGTAAAGGTTTGGGCTACAACCAAAAAGTATTCAAGAGCCTTTGGAAGTTGAGCTTTGGCCTATGAGGTGTGGTGTAGGCTACATCCCTAATCAAAACCAACCTTTAACTTTTTATAATGATGATCATTTTATTACTTATGTTAAATATTTAGATCATAAAGGCTTGGATTGGAGTGATGAGGATGAGGGACCATCTTATCCCACTGACATTCTATTTTGCAATATCGTAACTTTGGTGCACCCTAAGTTGGTTTCCTCTTGGATGCGAAAGACCTTAAAGAACCCATGAACATAATGCATTTAAATAGATACTATGCATGACTCTACATTTTCATTTTACATTTAGCTTAGTTTTCATTTTGTGTTTGATTTACTTGCTCATACTGCATGACCTATCATATCTTGTATGGTCTACTTGACATTCTATTCCATTTATAGTTTTTCTTTTCATAGAATTGCATTGATGCTTGACCATATTTACATGACTGCTTGATAATATATATATTTTTTAGGACTTCAGGATGATAAGTGATGAAATCTATTTAGGTCTTAGCTCATATGCATTGCACTCATACTAGGGCTCTGATGCCTAGCTAATCCCAAACATAGGGCCCATCTTCATGCATTTTCATCATTGCATTTGCCCATATATTCTTCTTCTCTTTTATTCTCTTATATACCTTGACCTTGAAAGTTTAAAATGGTCATCAAATTTCTCTCCAAGTAAAGGGTATATATCTTCATCTCTTATATGTCCTTTGTCCTTGAAAGTCTTAATCATTTCTCATTCTCCCCAAGACAAAGGATGTACGTTCCTTCTTCTCTCTGCTTTTGCTTTTGCTCACACCTCCTTGATCTTTCACCTATTAAGGGGTCCTCATGGGATAGGTTAGATACCATATGAATATCATTTATGGTACTCATATGACCACTAAATATCTTACACACACCTCTTAGCTCTTAAAATTTCACTAAGGATGCACACACACACTATATTTTGTTTCTTGCTTCTCTCTTTCTTCCATCTTCTTCTAACACACACACACACTCACCTTGTTTTGCTTTGCTCATACATATTTTACACACACCAAACCCCTATTGAGTAGTACTCATTTTGGCAAATCAATCTCATATTTCATCCCATGTAAGATAAGCTTCATGGCCACATGCAAGGGGTAACCTCCATCTTGGTCATTTATGAGTGTAGACACGGAAAATTGACCCACTAAGGTGAGTAATTTTCCCTAGATCCCTTGTTTTCTCCTTGGAAAAGTAGGGTCATATTTGAGCCTATTTTTTCCCTCAAAAATATTATCCATTCCTTCTATATCCTATACCATTGGATCGGGCTCAAAAATATCTTTCCAACGGTATATGATATGACCCATTTTGACTCTGTTTGACCCTCCAAAATGCATTAAAACCGCATGGGGGTCTAGCTGGTGCGAGGTCGCACCCCGTTTTTATGGAGCACAATTTTGCATTTTAGGGTTTTCTCTTAAGAAAACCCTAATTTTCAAAGTTGATCTTTTTAGGTCAGATGTGCTTAGTTTTTCCCACCCATTCCTCTTTCAAATCCACTATATAAGGAGGTTTTGAAATTCATTTCTCACCAAGTTTCCAACCAAGCAAGTTAAAGCAAGTTCATGTTAACAATTCTTGATTAAAGCTCTATTTTCTTGAGGTCTTCTTCTTCTTCTTCTGCAAGTAAGCTAACTCACAAGTGTGAAGTGTGATCTATTGAAGCTTTATTTTCTGCTGCATTGGATTGTTGATTGTTGTTGCTCGCTCTTGGTGGATTTGTGTTGAAGCCCTAAGGAGGGATTGACTACCTGGGAGATCCCCAATCCTTTTGCTTGCTTCTTCACTACCGCCGGTAGTTTTCGCTCTTCTATACTTTGCATATTAGTTATATTTTTTATTACGCATCAATTAATTCACATTTTCTAAGTTTTCTCCTAGATTCTACAAAATCACGCCCAGGTTTCTACGAGACACAATTTCGTTGTGCGATATCACAATCACTCCACATAGGGCATGATTTCACTTAGACCATGTTTCGGGGCAATTTGCTACCCCAAAATACTATATCTATGTTATATACTGCATTTAGATCATATTAGGGCATTCTATACTCTATTTTACTATTATGTTCTTCTATGTCATATTTTATTATGTTTGTTTTCCTCCAAAGGTCAATTTTCACTTTTAATTATCAAAGGTCAGCTAAAAGGACCTAGGGGGCTTGATTGTTGCACCTCCAAGCACTATTGTACAGTGGCCTAAGTAGGCCCCCTAATGCTAATCATATTTTCAAGTGTTTGTTAAGTTATCTTGCAAGAACAAGAATTGTTGATAGCATTGGATCAAAGGATAAAAGCAAGGATCAACCACTGGATAAGCTAAGTGTTCCGATTAGTCTTTAGGTTGTTTGTTGAGTGCTTTATATTTCTATTGTAAACCCTAGATCTGATTTTATAGAAATATATTTAATTAATTTCTAGGCATTTGAAAGATAAACAACATATAGTGTGCACTTAGGGTTTAATTTTGTTTGTGCATCTCTTCTTGAGCCCTTGCTTAAAGATTGTTTATTTAAAACCCTAGGTTAGAAAAGCATTCAAAGAAAGAATCATTCTAGGGTTAGCTCTTGTATTCCTGCATTTTGTATTTTTGCATTGTCCTTTATCTTTTATAGCATAGATCTAGAAAGGCCAAATCTAGGTGATTGTCTTGAATCGAATACATCAAATATTCTTGAAAACCAGAGGACTTGGAGGGAGTCCTTAAACCGTTCCTGGTGAACCCTTCCTCCCCTAGCACCGAGTTTAGAGAACAACATAGCCCTCGTGGTTCACCCCAAAGGCTTCTCTCTTGTGGATCCAACTTTTGGGAATTGTACGCGGTAGGGCAGTTTTCCCCCTCTACATCTTTGGTGAACCCGACGTGAACACCTCCTTAGTGGCCATTAGGAAACCTTTTCCTCTAGTTCTTGTTTTTAAAATTAAAGAGAGATAATTTAAATTTGTTTGTATGGATTTAACAATTTTATTTTATTTTTTATATTCTGTTAGAATTTTGCTTTTTATCTTTAAGTTTTTGTTTTTAAAATTCAAATAAGACAATTTAAATTTGTTTGTGTAGATCAGACCATTAATTAAATATTTAACAGTTTAGTTTTTGACTTTTATATTCTGTTAGAATTTTGTTTTCTTAAAATTATTTTTTCTATTTTATGTTTTATATTAAAATTTCATTTCTTGTTTGTTGTTAAAATTTTGGCCCTATTCAAATCAAGAGTGAGTTAATTAATTAATCTCTTTCTTTCTAAACTATAGTCAATGGTTGTCTTTCTAAACCTCCTTGTTATTTTAAAATTTATTCTTTTCCCTTTTCAAATCTTTTTAGCATCTAAAAAATACTCTAAAACTCATAAAAAACATAAAGAAGATTTAATCCCATCACATAATTATTTTAATAAAGAACATGAAGAAATTGTTACTGATAAAAAGTATGAGGAAACTATTAATGAATTTCTTCATCTTTCTCAATTTTCTCCAGCCTTAGGATACACTAATGAACAAGATAAAATTATTCAAAAATTCCTTAATGATCTTGATAATAATATTGTCAAATCATCTCTCTCATATACAGATAATATTCAAGAATCTATTAATCACATTAGTAATGAGCATAAAATTAAACATAATATTTCATTACCCTCCATCATTAATTCTCAAGTGAACATTAATTCTAATCCTCTTCCTTCTTGTGATATTCCTAAAAATATTAAGGAACAAACCATTTCTTCTCAAAATATTCACATCAATCCTTTGTTTAAATATTTGCATCGTGTCAATCCATTTAAGCCAACTTATGCCACTACTATAACCACCAACGTTGGAAGAAGTCCACAAGTTCCTCCAACTAGTAGTGTCACTCAAAATTATTTTCAATTTCCTTCTCAATCAACTAATCTCAACACTTTTGCCTCTATTCCACCAATTGTTAGTTATCCTCTCCAGCAAGGTATCACATATCACAATAGTATCAATACCTCCAACTTAAGCCAAGTGCCTTTTCAACAACCTACCTATACCCCTCCCTTAGGGAATCTGGGGGTATTGCACAATAGTAATCCAGAAGTTCAAAATTTGGCAAATATGGTAAAACAATTGGTTTCAAGAGTGGAGATGATTCAGCCTTCTAGTTTTACTTACAGTTATAAAGAGATGTGCAATCAACCCCTAGACCCTATGGTTGCTGCTAGGCCTTATCCTAAGCATTTTTCCATGCCGGTCTTGCCTATCTATAAGGGTACAGAAGATCCGATTGATCATCTAAGAATATTTAGAATAACTTGTCATGATCTCATCTATGATGATATGTTATTACTAAAGATGTTTCCTAAGAGTCTTGTTGGCATGGCATTAGAATGGTACTATCAGTTACCCAACCATTCTTTAAGGAATTTTGAAGAAACAAGTAGAGTTATTTGTTCAATATTTTGGTGCTTATATTGAGGAGGTAACCATGAAAGATGTATATAATTTGAAACAAGGTAAAGAGGAAATTTTTTTAGAATTTTTGGCTCATTGGAGAAGTCTAGTTGGACGCTTGAGATATACTATACCTCCTAGATATATGCTTGAGATATTTATTGGAAATTTGCAAGAACAATTATCTTATGCATTAGAAACTACTATTATCACATATTTTGATCAAGCAATTGAGTTAGCAAGGAAAGTAGAACAAGCTCTTATCAGAAGAGGACAACTCAAAGTGAAAGAAGATAAAACCATTAAGTCATAGTATAAGAATAAGGATGTGGTAGGTGATGGTGTAATGGATAGTAGGCTTGTTAATAATGTTACTAACAACCTACAAAAGATAATACTTCAGAAACCTCCACAAAGGAACTTTACAAGGCTTAATATGTCTATGGAAGCAGTTTTGAAATAACTTTTAGAAGCCAATGCAATTGAATTACCTCCCATAAGGCAACCAGATACTACAGCTAATTGGTATAAGGTAGGACAACATTGTGCATATCACAGAGTAGAAGGACATTGGACAAATTCTTGTAAAAGGTTAAAACATGTGGTTCAAGATTTAATTGATGTAGGTCGTATTGATACTAGCAGTTTTCAAACAATCAAAAAAATCAGAATAGGACTAAATAGGAAACTAACCAAGTGTCCTATAAGAATGTACCACATAATTATGATAACCATATGGTTGGTATGGTAACAGTTACTTTAGAACAGTACGTGCAGGTCCAACAATCTCAACAGGAGATGAGAGCTTCAACAAATATTTTCCTCTTAGAAATTTTGCAAAATTCTCCTACTCATGAAGAAGCCTTGATAAGTGTTCTAAAACAACAATTTGTCCCACCAGATATTTCCCCTAGTGATATGGTCAATATGGTAAGTTCTCTTGGGACACATCATCTCACATTCTCGGATGATGATATTTCTTCCTCAAACTTGCAAGAAGATTCTTCTCTTTACATCACCACATTTATTGGGGATACTTTTATCAAGAGGGTTATGATTGATAATGGTTCTTCCCTTAATTTATGCACATATCAATTTATCCAAAAGTTTGGATTAAAAGAGGAAGATTTAACTAAATCCAATGCAATCATCAAAACATTCAACAATGAGTCCCAAGAAGCTTGTGGCACCATATCTCTTCCCCTTAAAGTTGGACCCAAGATTTTAGATACATTGTTCTATGTGGTACCTTGCCCTGCATATTTTAATCTACTTCTCGGATGTCCTTGGATCCATGCAATGAAGGTCATCCCTTCTACTCTTCATCAATGTTTGAAGTTTAAATTTAAGGAACAAGTTGTTACCATTCTGGGTGACCCTCAACCATTTGAATATTGTTCAATGGTTGAACAAGCTCAGTTTGGTCTCAATGTTTATCCTTTAGTTTCATCATCTGTTTCTCCAAGTTCCTCATCTCAAAAATTTGAGCAATTCAACAATCTAAAAGTGAGTGAGGAACCTCTAATCAAAATTTCATCATGGGATCAAGACAATCAATTTCTTCAAGAACCTCTTCTAGATATATCTCATCAAGGTTGTGAGTAGAGTAATGAGGATGAGGATCCCCCTTATCCCTCTAACATTTTGTTTTGTAATATGATAAATTTTGTGTGTTCTAATGGTAAATATTCTGCTTCTCATAAATATCTTGCAAAGTTAGGGATTTCTCCTCCTTATGCTAAGAATAATGGTTTTGTTCAAGAATGTATAGATTATCATGTTATGGCTGCCAAAGAAAGAGCTATGAAGGAGCCTCTCCATGATTATAATCATCGAGATGGCTTGCCTTCTAGATTTTTCTTTGATGAAGCAGTCCCTTGAATGCTTGTTATTTTTGTTAAGATAGGAGGCACAATTAGAGTATGTGTCGACTATCATTCTGATTGCATAAAATAAAATAAAATCAATCATTAATTAGGCATGCATTTGTATTCTCATTCCATCATACCTATTTTCTTGCTCATACTGCATGACTATCTATCATATTTTGCATGGTTTCCTGACATTATGTTCCTCTTGCATTTTTTCTTGTCATAATTGCATTGTTGCTTGCTCATGATTGCTTGATCATATAGCTTTTGGGGATTCATGACAATGGCATGTGATGACACCTAGTTAGGTCATAGCTCACATGCATTGCACTTTTCACTAGGGTTCTGATGCCTAGCGAAGCCCCAACCTAGGGCCCATGCATTTTCATCCCTTCTTCTCTTCTTGTCTTCCTTTGTTCTTTTCTTCTCTTCTCTCTTCTTCTTGTATTCCTTGACTTTGAAAGTTTTTACAATGATCATCATTTCTCCTCCAAGTCAAGGAATGCAATCCTCTTATTGGTATATCCTTGTCCTTTGCATGATTCTTATTTCTCCTTTGTCTTCTTTGTTCAAGATAAGGATATACATTCTTCTCTTCTTTGATTACACATTTCCTCCCTCTTGACTTTTCACTAGTTGAAACTTCAAGTTGGGGGTACACATGCACAATTCATTGCTTCTCATTTTCTTCCTCTTTTTTCTTCTAGCACATGCACACACTCACATTGTGTTATGCTCATATTACTTGGTCTATATACATATTTTTACACACCCCTATTGGGTAGTACTTGCTAATACATCATTCACATCAACAATAACATATTACCCCTATCGGGTTATGCTTCTTTTGACTCAATGGGCTCAACACCCCATTACAGGATAAGCTCCTTGGCCATTTCAGTAGGCCTTGGCATACATCCTAGTGGGTAATCACCCCATAGTAGTCACTAGTGAGCAATCATCCATAGTGGGTTACACTCCATCATTTGATCATTTGAGCAATCACCCATAGCAGGTTACACTCCATATTTTGCCCATCTATCCATCTTAGCGAGTACTACACCCATAGTAGGTTTTCACTCCACATCTGGACCTTCTCTTTGGGTATAACACCCTTCATTCAGGGTTCTTGATCAAATTCTCTCGATTTCTATGGTTGACCTTTGGATTCTTCTTGTTCTTCTTGTTCTTATTCTTATTCTTCTTCTTCTCTTCTCTTCCCTTCTTCTTTATTTCCCTTTCTTCTATTCATCCATGCATTTCATACTAGCTGCATTAGATTCATGTTGTACCCAGTGATATTTGCTCTGTTGTTTGTTTGCTTGCTTTGTTCTCTATGTTTTTATGTTTTGCTTTTTTTTTTTTTCTTTGCCTTTTTCGAGTTTCTTAAGAATTTTCATTCCTTTCAAAACTCGAGGGGGCACCCTAGCCATAGAGGCATTAATGGTAGTAATGTCTCACCTTTTTGTCCAAACCAGGCCACCCCTTTTTTGTGTTTGTTGTCTTCTTACCCATAGGAGTTTACATATTTCTTTGATGCATTTACTTGGCCTTAAATACATCAAAGAGGGGGCAAAATGTAGACATGGAAAATTGACCCACTAAGGTGAGTAATTTTCCCTAGATCCCTTGTTTTCTCCTTGGAAAAGTAGGGTCATATTTGAGCTTATTTTCCCCTTCAAATATTATCCATTCCTTCTAAATCCTATACCATTGGATCGGGCTCAAAAAGAGATTTCCAATGGTATATGATATGACCCATTTTGACTCCATTTGACCCTCCAAAATGCATTAAAACTGCATGGGGGTCTAGCTGGTGCGAGGTTGCGCCTCGTTTTTATGGAGCGCGATTTTGCATTTTAGGGTTTTCTCTTAAGAAAACCCTAATTTTCAAAGTTGATATTTTTAAGGTTGGTTGTGCTTAGTTTTTCCCACCCATTCTTGTTTCAAATCCACTATATAAGGAGGTTTTGAAATTCATTTCTCACCAAGTTTTTACCAAGTTTCCAACCAAGTAAGTTAAAGCAAGTTCATGTTAACAATTATTGATTAAAGCTCTATTTTCTTGAGGTCTTCTTCTTCTTCTTTCACAAGTAAGCTAACTCACAAGTGTGAAGTGTGATCTATTTGAAGCTTTATTTTCTACTGCATTGGATTGTGTGTTGCTCACTTGGTGGATTTGTGTTGAAGCCCTAAGGAGGGATCGACTACTTGGAGGTCTCCATCCCTTTTGCTTGCTTCTTCACTACTGCCAGGTTGATTTCACTCTTTTGTACTTTGCATATTAATTAGATTTTTTATTACGCACAAATTAATTCACATTTTCTAAGTTTTCTCCTAGCTTCTACGAAATCACACTCGGGTTTCTATGGGACGTGATTTCACCGTGCGATATCGTGATCGCTCCACACATGAAATGCTTTCTCATAAATCACATTTGGGGATAATATGCTACTCCCAAACCCTAAATATATATTATAGACTATATTTAGATCATATTAAGACAGTCTATACTCTATTTTACTATTTTGTTATGTTATCTATTTTGTTATGCTTATTCATCTTCCAAAGGTCAATTTCTGCTTCTAATTATCAAAGGTTAGCTAAAAGGACCTAGGGGGCTTGACTGCTACACCTCCAAGAACTATTGTACAATGGCCTAAGTAGGCCCCCTAATGCTAATCATATTTTTCAAGTGTTTATTAAGTTATCTTGTAGGAACAGGAATTGTTGATAGCATTGGATCAAAGGATAAAAGCAAGGATCAACCACCGAATAAGCTAAGTGTTCCGATTAGTCTTTAGGTTATTTGTTGAGTGCTTTATATTTCTATTGTAAACCCTAGATCTTATTTTATAGAAATATATTTAATTAATTTCTAGGCATTTGAAAGATAAACAACATATAGTGTGCACTTAGGGTTTAATTTTGTTTGTGCATTCTCTCTTGAGCCCTTGCTTAAAAGGTTGTATATTTAAAACCCTAGGTTAGAAAGCATTCAAAGAGAAGAATCATTCTAGGGTTAGCTCTTGTATTCCTACATTCTGTATTTTTGCATTATCCTTTATATTTTATAGCATAGATCTAGAAAGGCCAAATCTAGGTGATTGTCTTGAATCGAATACATCAAATATTCTTGAAAACCAGAGGACTTGGAGCGAGTCCTTAAACCATTCCTGGTGAACCCTTCCTCCCCTAGCACCGAGTGTAGAGAACAACACAACCCTCGTGGTTCACCCCAAAGGCTTCTCTCTTGCGGATCCAACTTTTGGGAATTGTACGCAATAGGGTAGTTTTCCCCCTCTACAATGAGCATACATCCTAGCAGGTTCTTCTTCATCCCTAGCCATTAATGAGCACTACACCCATCATAGGTATTGCTCCACACAATCATTTTTTATGAGCATAACACCCTTATAGGATAGCTTCATGGCCACGAGTGAGGAGCAACCTCCATTCGATCATTTTCGAGCATACATCCTTATAGGGTTCCACTCCTTTCATTTTGTTTTTGCTTGGTCTATGTTTGTTCGATCACACTAGTATTTCACGATCTATGTTGATTCAAACATTATATTCTAAGCACCTCTTTATTTTATTGACCTTCTCTATCTTCTTCTTCTCCTTCTCCTTTTTTCTTTTTCTTCTTCTACTTATTTATTTCTTCTTTTTTAAAATCATGCCCTATCTCTATGGAGTATGACTTGATCTATGCCAAAATCGTGTCTTATCTCTATGGGACATAACTTTTCTCTATTCATCATGCATTAAATTATATTTTCTCCTTTTACACTCCATCGTTATATCATCAATCATACTTAAAAAAAACATAAAAATTACATAAATGCACACACATTTTAATCAAAGCAACATGATTTTACTCATGAAATAAAGGGTACATAGGTCATTTTGGTTGATGTGCCACAGTTCAAGCCTAGAACACTCAACCCTCCCTAGGTATGCATGCCACACACAAAATTGGCATGTCACCCTAATCCTAATACTAGCTCCATGAGCCAATCTCTTATGCTCTGCCTGCTGGAGGTGGTCTTGAAAGCACGAGATTTCGGGCGAAGGAAACACTACTTGCGATGTATTAAAAATCAAATATGCTTAAGTCCTAAAAAATGTAGAATGCATGAAATGAAAGAGACGCATTGAAATGAGATACAAGAAAATGGAGAAAACACAACCCTTTTATTAAACTCTCCTGATCTTGGTTACAAAGACGCCTCCTTTTTTAGGGGCTAGGAGCGTTAAAAGAATTTGATTACAATCAAGACTTAATGTTCCTCTTTTCGCATGCCCACATTTGAAATGGACAAGCTAAGACGCTGCCGCCACTGGTGTTGATGAGTCCTCACCTCTGCTGCTCCTCCTACGAACAAAGAGACAACAAAGATGTCAGTAGCACCTGCTGCAAATAAGAAACGTTTGTTCTATAGAATTAATGAAAGATGCATGTAAAATATTAGCCAAATCGATAAGCAAAATGACTCTAAATGACCTACAAACTCGACAGAGACCGAGAAACATTACCAGAAGGCCACTGCCATCGAAACAGTCGGCTAATTTGCACTCAACTGAAATTTGTCCCTTGGCAGGACAAATTCTATTGTAATTCGTCCCCGGGTAGGATGAATTTGACTGTGTTAAAGTGCCGACTATTTCGATTGCAGTGGCTTTCTGGTAATGTTTCCCTGTCTCTGTCAAGTTTGTAGGTCATTTAGAGTCATTTTGCTTATCGATTTGGCTAATATTTTACATGCATCTTTCATTAATTCTATAGAACAAACGTTTCTTATTTGCAGTAGGTGCTACTGACATCTTTGTTGTCTCTTTGTTCACAGGAGGAGCAGCAGAGGCGATGACTCATCAACACCAGCGGCGGCAGTGTCTTAGCCCGCCCATTTCAAATGTGGGCACGCAAAAAGAGGAACATTAAGTCTTGATTGTAATCAAATTCTTTTAACGCTCCTAGCCCCTAAAAAGGGAGGAGGCATCTTTGTAACCGAGATCATGAGAGTTTAATAAAAGGGCTGTGTTTTCTCCATTTTCTTGTATCTCATTTCAATGCGTCTCTTTCATTTCATGCATTCTACATTTTTTAGGACTTAAGTGTATTTGATTTTGAATACATCGCAAGTAGTGTTTCCTTCACCCATAATCTCATGCTTTCAGTGGCGATCATGATGGGACGCTGTCCCCTATTTTTAAAGATCAAGAAACTGATCAGATTTTTATGTTTTGTGCTTGACAGGTACCTTTTTCAATTTTTGACTGTTATTCATCCTTGGCTGTGGTGATTTCTTTACTGCAATTCGTATGACCCTGAGACGAATTCGAATTCGTCTCTGGGAGGGACAAATTGTGTTCTGTAATTCGTCTCACAGAGGGACAAATTTTTTTCTGTGAATTTTCAAAGCCAAAGATCAGAAACAACAGATTTGGGCAGAGAAAGGTAAGGGTTTTAAAACTGTTCTTGTCATTTTCTGCTTTTTTGTTTCTATTTTTTGTCAATTTTGTTTTCTTAGGGAAAGTAGTTGCTTCTGCATGTTTCATTTTTCAAATAAAAAGAATCACACACACTTCACGCAACATCTTTAAACCAAGGAGCTGGTGAAAGCACGAGATTTCGGACGAAAGAAACACTAATTGCGATGTATCCAAAATCAAACACGCTTAAGTCCTAAAAATGTAGAATGCATGAAATGAAAGAGATGAATTGAACGGAGATACAAGAAAATGGAGAAACCACAGCCCTTTTATTTAACTCTTTTGATCTCGGTTACAAATATGCCTCCTCCCTTTTCAGGGGTTAGGAGCGTTAAATGAATTGGGTTACAATCAAGACTTAAGGTTCTTCCTTCCGCGTGCCCACATTTGAAATGGGCGGGCCAAAACGTTGTCGTCGCTGATGTTGATGAGTCCTTAACCTCTGTTGCTCCTCCTGCGAACAAAGAGACAACAAAGATGTCAGTAGCACCTGCTGCAAATAAGAAACGTTTGTTCTCTAAAATTAATGAAAGACGCATGTAAAAGATTAGCCAAATCAATAAATAAGATGATTCCCAAATAACCTGCAAACTCGACAGAGACCAGAAAACATTACCATAGGGCCGCTGCCATCGAAACAGTCGGCCAATTCATGTTAAACTGCAATTCATCCTCGGGTAGGATGAATCCTACTGTAATTCATCCTCGGGTAGGATGAATCCGACTATAATTCGTCCTCGGGTAGGACGAATTCGACTGTGATGAAAAGCCGAGTTGATGCCGTCCAAATGTCGCGTCTCGGGATCTCCAAACGACCTGCAAACAGAGGTTTTAGCTAATTGGGGGCGTTTTGTGACGACCCAGATGGTCGGATTCTCCCAATTTGACCTCCATCAGCAAGAATTTGGCATCACTACCTGCAAGTTAGTGGGACAACAAAAGCGACGAGAATATGATGAAATCTAATCAAAACATTGTGAGATTGAATACATAAACTATCTAATCAGTAGAGAATAAAATGAAAGATGAACAAATGATAGAAAAATGAATTAGAATGAAACTCAAAAGGTGCGGGGCACCCAAGTGGGCCGCCCACCGTTGGCACTTGATTTTGGCACCAATCCACTTGGGATGGGCCCAAAATCTCTTAGGATGGGGTTGTCAGCAAATTGGTGGATTACAGTGGTCAAATGTCGGGTTTTTGGGTCTGAATTTACACTTCCAATAGCCACCCAATAACCTCTCTTGCGAAAGAGATTAAGGATGTGGAAAATGTAAATCAAGAGGGCAAAGGCGTGATATCAAATCGGCAGCACTTCGTTGCTTGAAAATGCCTCCTTTTTTTTGGTGGGAAAAGTCCACCATTTTATAGACCCAGGGGGTCTCTTTGGAGAGGCATGCATAAGCGCCATATGGTGGTCATAGGTGCCACGTGGTGGTCATGTCTTCTCATGAGAGAGGAAAGTCCTCCATGACTTGGGATTTCATGATTGCTCTTGTGACAGTCCTCTAACTGCCCATGTGCCCACCTACACGCGCGTGCGAGGTAGGAGTCATCAATTGACTGTCTTTGGCTGCCACTTGGCGACATTCTTCTTTTTTCCTGTTAAACCTAGAATTCGTCCTGACCAAAGACGAATTTAGAATTCGTCCCTGGGTGAGATGGATTCCAATTTGAATTCATCCCTGGGTGAGACGAATACTGAGCAAAATGCCTGAATGTGCCAGATTGCCTTTTGACCTTACAAAATTGCTACAAAAGTGGTTAGGACCACTGTTTAACCTTTGAGGGCTGTCCTGGGGGATGTGTGTGTCAAAGCGATCAGTGTTTGCAGTCACATAATTGGATTGGTGCTATTTTGGTGTCTACAGATGCCCCTTTTTGGGATGCACTGTGCATGGCACAGCATCGAGCAAAAATAGATAACCAAAGCACTAATGATTAGGGTTCTTGGTAACCTAACCAAATTTTGATGCCCCAATTATGGAAAGGGCATGCATTCTTGAATCCTTGCTTCTGACGAGCTAAGGAATTTGATTTCAAGTATTAACCTATTTTGGTGAGGTGTGACTTGAGCTTGGACATTTATCAGTCATGATTAGGCAAAGGGCGCAACCTTTTGTCCACAGGGGAACCTTGTGTTCATGCTTCGGGAATGCCAAGTGTTTGATCAATTTGTGATTGTTGCTTGTTTACTGCCCCAAGCAGGAGCGTAATTGTATTTTTCAATGATTCTTTGAATGCATGTCATTGCCTTGATTGGGTGTGTTTGTTGATTGGTGACTAAGTGTGACTACCCCCTCAAGCGACGAATCGATGAGGGAATGACCTTCGTGAGAAAAGTGACGAGTCGCTTGACCCAAGATGACTTGTGCAAGGGTGCCTTTAGATGGTTTATCGTTAAGCATGTGCAATTTTTCCAACATTTAGACCTATTTTTGGTGGGTGTGAACCCTTTTTACGACGCCTTTTTGAGTTGAAATTGACGAAAATCCGTCTACCCATGGAGCGGTCCAGCTAATATAGCCTTTTTAGGGTGTAGGATAATGACAATTTGTGATCCCAACATCTATTTTGTATGCCCTGGATGTTAAGATCAACAGCACTCTCATGGGACAAATTTATTGTCGGTTTTAGTGCATTTTTGTCTAATTTTTAATGTTTTTAAAGTTTTTGGCCTGAATTCGTATCGGGGTGGGACGAATTCCATCTTTAGAATTCATCCCTGGGTGGGACGAGCGCTAACCAGAGTGCTCGTCCCAGTGAAGGATGAATTCCAGCTTAGAAGCCTATTTAAGCTGCAAAACTAGGGTTTGGGCTCATTTTTCTTCGATTTTTCTTGTGATTTGGAGCTCTGGGGAGGAGGAGGTTTATTCTGCGAAGCGAAGCGCTGTCGGATTTTCCCTGCCATCATGAGTACTCAAACCGAATCGAGCGGTGGAGCCGAAGCGAGACCATTAAGTGCTCTGTAGAGTTTATTTTTGTTTAAAATTACGTTTGTTTTATTTGATTTATTTGGGATGTGTTTTTTCAAAAATTTTAAAACTTAAACCCTGAAACTGAATTGAAGACAACTAAGACTTAGTTTACAACTAAACTTAGCGTAAAACTTAGTTAAAGAATTTTGCTTACAACTAAACCCTAGGATAACGGAATGTAAAACCCTAAGACGTAATGAATTTTTTTTTTTTTTTTAAATTGATCAGTTAGGATTAGAAACCCTAGACTGATAATTTATTTTTGTCTGAATTTGTTTGTTTTTATTTTTTTATTTAATCAATTAGGATTTGAAATCCTAGGCTAAAAAATTAATTGAATTTTTTGAATCTTTGTTTGTTTTTGTTTTAAATTCACAGTTAGGATTAGAAACCCTAGAACTGAAAAATTTATTGAATTTTTTGAATTTTTGTTTGTTTTTTTTTTAAATTCACAGTTAGGATTAGAAACCCTAGAACTGAAAAATTTATTGAATTTTTTGAATTTTTGTTTGTTTTTGTTTTAAATTCACAGTTAGGATTAGAAACCCTAGAACTGAAAATTTAATTTTTGTTTAAATTTTTGTTTGTTTTTGTTTGTAATTATTCAGTTAGGATTAGGAACCCTAAAACTGGATATTTAATTTTTGTTTTGAATTTTTGTTTGTTTTTGTCTTAAATTATTCAGTTAGGATTAGTAACCCTAGAACTGAAATTTTAATTTTGTCATTTTGGTTGTACATTGATAGGCAATGTGTTATATGCATGTTTTTGCTGTACAATTTTTTTGTTTTTTTTTTTTCGTGAATTTTAATTTTTAATTGTTTTCTTTTGCAGGTTGTTAGGAGCCGGTACCGCATATCCATTGCTTTTGTTGAAGTGCGTGGGGTGCTGATTGAGGCTGACTAGGAGTGGCTTGATGCCCTTGGGCTCAAGCAGGTGGCTCGTTTAGAGCCAGTGGTCGTCGATCAGGCCTATTTGACGGACCTGATCAATCTCTAGGATCCGCGGACCAACACCTTTCATCTCCCAATAGGGGAGATGACTGTTACTTTGGAGAATATCTATCGGCTTCTACGGATTTCGATAGATGGACTTCCCATCAGGACATCGCCTCGTGATCAGCGGATAGCTGTACTGACGAGATGCTTCGGCCATGGGGAGCGTTTGGGGGTAGAGATCCCAATGGAGACGGCCGAGATTGACTATCAGGTTGGTGGGATTTTTGTTTGATGGTGGCAGGAGAGGGGGGTGTTGGGAGTGAGGCACGCATTCCTTATGGGCCTCATTTCCAACATGCTATTACCTGACTCTTCAGGTGTGAGGTTCCCATGGAACCTGTTGGATTTGGTTTGGCAGTTGGTAGAGTGCCCGACAAAGGCACCACTTATCTTTAGATGGGGACAGACATTGTTGGCACAGCTCTATGGGGAGCTATATGAGGTCCGCTGTCGACGACGGAAGGGGATTAGTTGCAGTTATCTATTGCAGTGCTAGGGTTGGCAACACATAGCAGTTGAGAGGCCAACCGGGTTACCATGGATGACTCGAGCAACGATGGAGGATAAGGAGATAGGGTATGGAGTTTTGTGGCGGCGGTCCACAGAGCAGGGGCAGATTCGGCTGTGGGTAGGTGTTGTAGGTCACTATGCTGATGCCTTTTCTCGACTCACTCTAGGGGATGTGGTTTGGTGCCCTTATTGAGATTGTCCAGCTTGGTCGGAGGCTGGAGAGTGGCTTCGACGAGTATGCAGGGAGCGATGGCTAATTGAGCGACACGGGACCGAGCATGAGTTCTTCTCATATAGCCAAGTTACACAATAGTTTGGGGTGCGCCAGGGGTTGCCTGGTGAGCCCGTGGTCTATCAACACCGAGGAGATGAGAGGACTCTAGACCGACCGGTCATCATGCCACTGGGCGAGGATTCAAATGCGGTTATCGTTGTCCCTGACATTGATGACGTCGGGACTACTGCAGAGTACGACCAGTGGTGGGTACTACAGTGATGGCGGGGAGAGGGGCCACTGGGAGGTGCGAAGGTGGCAGCGGCAATTGGGGAGGGTGCTGAGGCACCAGGGGATGATTGGGGAGCTCCTTTGGAGGACATGGTGGAGGTGGAGGGTGTTGATGCAGATTTGGGTTCTCCGAATCAGCCAAAGATGCAGGACATGGCAGAGCAGTGGGAGCCAGGGCAAGCTGCTATTTCAAAGAGTATCATGCTCAGGCAGGTGTGGAGGAGATGGAGTCTAGGGTATGCACTGAGAATGCACGGTTGATAGAGCTGCTACAGAGGCGAGACTAGGATCTGGGGGATGCGGTGCAGGAGCTGGGGGACGCGCTACGGGAGAGGGATCTCCTGCGAGCTTAGCTAGTAGAGCAGGATAGGGTTTTGGCTCAGCGTAATGATGCAGTAGCTTACTACCATCGGTGGGAGGTAGAGTGGTGTCGGCACTGGCTAGATTTAGAGAGGGAGGTCATCCACCTTGGTGGGTGGCTACCTGAGTCGTCGGGAGGTGGATCTTCGTATCGAACGAGGGACAGCGGTACTGAGCAGTCAGCATCATCTCGTCGTAGGCAGCTGAATGAGGGAGGCGACAGTAGGCATGATGTCGGGGCTAGCAGTAGCCGCCCTACGGGGTCCTATAGGACCCACACCATGGGGGTAGTTCCCATCGCATCGATCCTGCGTGATCATTGTGGTCGATGCCTTAGGCTGGGTGGTTTTTGTTACATGGTTGCGGGGTCTGAGGACCAGTTTTGTAGCCTGCGGGCATTTTTGACGATATATATATATAGACCATCTTTATTGTGGTTATGCACATGTGATTATTTGATATTATGCATTATGGTTGATGAATATGGATTTATGCATGATGATTTATTTTTATGGATGCATATGCAATGATGAATGCAAATGTTTTTGTTTTATATGTGATTTTCAGAAATGAAATGGATGAATGGGATTTGTGATGTTTGGCTATGGCACCATAGACTGTTTAGAACTTTGTTATTTTGTTTTAGGCGATTACTGTGATGTATGACTTTGTATGTTTACATGTGGTTTTTCTTTTTTTGTTATTTTTTGATGGTATTGCAAAGATGAAAAGTAGCGCAGTTGGTTTAGAAATGTAGCTAAGGTTTTCTACGACTCGGACGGTTTTAACTCACTAGCCACGAATGTACTTTGTCTTACAAGACTTTTGACCAAGGTATGAATCGAACTCATTTTTGACCAAGCTATTTCACATCCCTGTGTGTGCAATTGAGTTCATTTATGTGGTATTTGTCAAGATACCGCCGATGCCAGATGGGCTTTCAACCAAACCTATACTGAGGATCACCTAATTAGCTCCACTAATTCCTTTATTGTATTTAGTCAGATTAATTTGCGATGTTTTCTAGGATACTATAAGCTAGCTCATCCACATGCAGACATTGATCTGTACACAAGTTAATGTGACAGATATATCATCATGCATGAGGTTTACCGCCAGTGACCAATAGGCTATCAACCAAACCGGTACTGAGGCTTACCTCATGACTTCAAAATGCTGAGAGTTCCAGGGATTCAAGTTCAACTCCCTTATTTTCTTCAATTGTATTGGGATACTTGCTCGATTGTAGTTGTAAAAATTATTGTTTATTTTTATATATTTTTCTTTTGAGCAAGGGATTGGGATATGGAGTGATGAGAATCACTATTGTATGTGCCTTTTGATGTGTGCACTGTGGGATGTCAAATTTTTGAGTTTTGACGTTTGCAATTTTGGGATTCTTGGGGAATTGGGTAGGGAGGATGCTTGTCCTTTTGCCAACTCTCAACATTCTTTGGGTCATTTACACAGGGGGATAAGCAAGATACCGTTTCGCTTATGGTGACCTAGATTACTGTGCAGGTTTCATCTTTCGTTCGTACAACTCAGGAATTGTTTTAGTGTTTTAGCTTGTGATGGGATGTTACGTAACAAGGCTTATTTCAAGTAGAACTCTACCTTCACAAAATATCTCTAACTTGGTATAGTACGTGGCTAGAAAGCACAATGCCAATTGAAAGATGAAAACTCTTGATACATTACAAGACCACTGACTCTATTGTGGTAAACAACAGTTAATGGTGTTTGTTTGTTTGTTTTGTAAAATGGAAAAGTATGGAACAAGATGGATTAGCGGGAATAATTACGGTCTATGGTGCCTTTAACTCGTACGACCACAAATGTGTATTGGTGTGATGCTTAATGCAATTACATATTTTTGTATTTTTGATGGATTGATTTTGATTATGAAGATGAGATGTGAGAAAAGCTCTCTATTGATGAATTTGAGCATGCCTTGAAATGAGATACAAATTTTTGTTGTTTTTGATGATTTTTGTTGTTTTTTTTTTTTTTTGAATTTTTTTTTTTAATGGTGACCAAGGGATTTCGAGAATCCTTTGGGGCCTTTTTCGGGTGACCAAGCGATTGCGGGAATCCTTGGAGATTTTTGGTTTGACCAAGTGATTACGAGAATCCTTGGAGCTTTTTGGTTTGACCAAGCGATTGCGGGAATCCTTGGAGCTTTTTGGGATTGACCAAGCAATTACGGGAATCCTTGGAGCTTTTTGGTTTGACCAAGCGATTACGGGAATCCTTGGAGCTTTTTGGGATTGACCAAGCGATTTTAGGGATCCTTGGAGCATTTTTGGGATTGACCAAGTGATTTTAGGGATCCTTGGAGCATTTTTGGATTTGACCAAGCGATTATAGGAATCCTTGGAGCATTTTAGGGATTGACCAAGCGATTTTAGGAATCCTTGGAGCATTTTTGGGATATGGCTTTCTTAGATATAAAATGGTCGCAAATGACTGATATTCAAGGGTTATGTTTCCTTGATTCCATCAAGAGAGGCTAGCCGGTACATCTCGGGTCCTATTTTGCTATCAATGACATATGGACCTAACCAATTTGCCGTGAACTTGTCCCTTAGGTGGGGTGGCAAATTAGAGTTCTGTTGGTTTTCCTTCAAAGCCAAATCACCAACCCGAAAGTCCCTTAGGTGAACTTTCATGTTGTAAGATTTCTTAAGTTGCTATTGATAGATACGTAAGTGCTCGAGAGCATTAACGCGTTGTTCGTCAAGCAATGTAAGCTGGTCTAATCGGGCCTATCACGCAGTGTCATCATCGATGAAGTCTTGCATTGATATGCGCATGGAAGGAATTTCCAACTCTAGAGGCATGACTGCCTCGGAGCCATACACGAGCAAAAACAGAGTAGCCCCAGTGGGCGTCCGAATGCTAGTGCGATAAGCCCAAAGGGCAAGTGGAATTTGGATGTGCCAATCCTTATGACTATTTGTGATCGTATTTTTAAGGATGGCAACTAGCATTTTGTTTGACGCCTCTGCTTGCCCATTTGCTTGCGGATAATAGGGTGTCGAAAAACTATGCTAAATTTTGTACTTTGTGGTCAAAGCACGCACGTATTTGTTCTTGAATGATGGCCCATTATCCGAGATTATTTTGGATGGAATACCAAAATGACATGATGTTATGCAAAATGAATTCCATAATGCGGGGTCCTGTCGTAGAGGTCAGCATAATTGCTTCCACCCACTTGGTAAAATACTCTGTGGTCGTTATGATAAACGTGTGACGGCCTGACGACGTAGGGGAGATCTTTTTTATTAGATCGAGGCCCCCCACTGCAAGAATGGCCAAGTAGACTGGACTGTCTGCAAGGCCTGGGAAGGTACGTGCATCAAATTGGCATGATGTTGACACTTCATGCACTTCTTGACATATGCACAACAATCTTGCTCTAAATATGGCCAATAATAGCCCATGCGAAGAATGCGCTTTGCAATGGCCATACCACTGAAGTGGCCACCACATGTACCATCATGTGCTTGGGCGATCGCCCAAGTGGACTCTTGTTGGTCCAAGCACCGAAGGAGGATCCCTTCATAGCTACGACGATACAAAATGTCTCCTATCAAGACATTCCAAACGCCACTGAAAGCATGAGATTTCGGATGAAAGAAACACTAATTGCGATGTATCCAAAATCAAACACACTTAGGTCCTAAAAATATAGAATGCATGAAATGAAAGAGACGAATTGAACGGAGATACAAGAAAATGGAGAAACCACAACCCTTTTATTTAACTCTTTTGATCTTGGTTACAAAGACACCTCCTCCCTTTTTAGGGGCTAGGAGCGTTAAATGAATTTGGTTACAATCAAGACTTAAGGTTCTTCCTTTCGCATGCCCACATTTGAAATGGGCGGGCCAAAACATTGCCACCACTGATGTTGATGAGTCCTTAACCTCTGCTACTCCTCTTGTGAACAAAGAGACAACAAAGATGTCAGTAGCACCTTCTACAAATAAGAAATGTTTGTTCTCTAAAATTAATGAAAGACGCATGTAAAAGATTAGCCAAATCAATAAATAAGATGATTCCCAAATAACCTGCAAACTCGACAGAGACCAAAAAACATTACCATAGGGCCGTTGCCATCGAAACAGTCGACCAATTCATGTTAAACTGCAATTCATCCTTGGGTAGGATGAATCCTACTGTAATTCATCCTCGGGTAGGACGAATCCAACTGTAATTCATCCTCGGGTAGGACGAATTCGACTATGATGAAAATCCGAGTTGATGTCGTCCAAATGTCGCATCTCGGGATCTCCAAATGACCTGCAAACAGAGGGGTTAGCTAATTGGGGGCATTTTGGGATGACCCAGATGGTCGGATTCTCCCAATTTGACCTCCATCAACGATAATTTGGCACTTGATTTTGGCACCAATCCACTTGGGATGGGCCCAAAATCTCTTAGGATGGGGTTGTCAGCAAATTGGTGGATTATAGTGGTCAAATGTCAGGTTTTTGAGTCCAAATTTACACTTCCAATAGCCACCCAATAACCTCTCTTGCGAAAGAGATTAAGGATGTGGAAAATGTAAATCAAGAGGGCAAAGGCGTGATATCAAATTGGCAGCACTTTGTTGCTTGAAAATGCCTCCTCCTTCTTTTTTTGGGTGGGAAAAGTCCACCATTTTATAGACCCAGGGGGTCTCTTTGGAGAGGCATGCATAAGCGCCATGTGGTGGTCATAGGTGCCATGTGGCGATCATGTCTTCTCATGAGAGAGGAAAGTCCTCCATGACTTGGGCTTTCATGATTGCTCTTGTGATAGTCCTCTAACTGCCCATGTGCCCACCTACACACGCGTGCAAGGCAGGAGTCATCAATTGACTGTCTTTGGCTGCCACTTGGCAACATTCTTCTTTTTGCCCGTTAAACCTAGAATTCGTCTCGACCAAAGACGAATTTAGAATTCGTCCCTGGGTGAGACGGATTCCAGTTTGAATTCATCCCTGGGTGAGATGAATACTGAGCAAAATGCTTGAATGTGCTAGATTGCCTTTTGACCTTACAAAATTGCTACAAAAGTGGTTAGGACCACTATTTAACCTCTAAGGGCTACCCTGGGGACTATGTGTGTCAAAGCGATCAGTGTTTGCAGTCACATAATCGGATTGGTGTTGTTTTGGTGTCTACAGGTCCTAGTGTAGATATATTCATGGAATGCATGGAAGTCCATGACCTATATTATGACTGAATCTATGTTTGAAGGGAGGCTTGTGGAGGAACCCTATGATATACTGGTACTACCTAAAAGTATAGAGTTTGGTATAAGGTTTACCTCTATATCGATACCTCCAAACTCTCCCCTACCCTCTATAGCTCTATATAGAGTAGGCGTATCCTCTTGCCCTATGGGTTATCAGTCATGGTAGCCATTCCCTCCACCCAAGCCTATTGTTACTCTTGGTCCAGTCATATCACCTCACCCTTAAGGTGATCTACCTTAGCCCATGTTGTATCCCACTTTATGAGTGTCATGCGTAAGGCACTCTATAGCCCCTCGATCTTCTTGTAGCTATCCTCATAGAGTGGGTCCATATCTCTCTACATGGCCACTGTCTAGGCCTATAGCACCTCTATATCCCTCATCAAATCCTCCTAACCTATGGTCTCACTCAATCCAAATACCATTGATGTAGATACCTCTTCAGCTACTCTACTCGACCTAGCCCTGACCACCATGGGGGCACCTCCTATTGATCCCTCCTCCTTGGTACCAGTAGTAGTGGTGGCTACTGCTACCATCTCTACTTAGATTTACATGTATTTATACCATGGGGTCTCTTGGACCTATCATCGTCACTCTATGGTGTGTTAGATCACCTCTTGAAGTGCTAGTTACACCCACCAACCCCTAAACTAGCACCTCTACACTGGTACTAGTGGGGAGATTCTTGGGGGTATAACAACCCTATAATATATATGGTACACAAGAGCCACCCTAACATTATACACCCCTGGATCTATGTATAGTGGGCCATCTAGGTCCTCCTCTACCCATCTTCCCATGTCAAGTTCTCCTTCATCTTCTCATGGATCCTTTTAAACCTACCTATACTAGTAGTTGCCCAGGTTTAGTATCTCCTAGAAGATGTCAAACTACCATTGGACTCGATCAAATCTGAATATTATCTCCCCTCTTTGTAGAGACCCACATGACCCTCCTCACTTAATTTGGATCCTCCACATCCTCTATCCATATTAGGAGTAGACACCATGATCACTAGATGATCCTATGCTCTCGTAGCTCATCTATCACTCACCTCCTGAGTGGTAGGTTCCTGGAATATGTCCTCTAGACTTGCTCAAAGATCTTGAACCATATGTATGCTATTGGTCACTCCAAGTTGGGAAATGGTCATGTTAATGTGTATGGTCTCTTTACTGCTATGTTCTCCCAACACCACACCTAAAGCAAAGTTATATACACCAACCCTATATGCCCTTTGTACACGATATTGTATAATGTCCTATATAATCGAGTCAACACATATGGACCCCATGTGAATCACACATATTTGTCTTGCATGTTTATCATTACTCCCAGTAGCACCCATGGTAGGTATCACCTACTCATATGGCATAACAAGAATCCCATCACCACCCCATAAAGTATGATCATCAAAGCATTGGAACCATAACACCCCACCAACTCATCGATGGGGATCCAACTCTCTCAAACTTGATGGGCCTAGCACCCTAATAGCCTCTATAGTGTTTCCTACTACCCTAATGCCCTATAATATACCCTCTTCCTAATGGGGATGCACAAGATGCATCACACATCCTCTAGTGTGATCATCATATCCCCTATTGGTAATTGAAATGTTGATAACTTCAAATACCACCTCTCTGCCAACACTGTCAATC
This sequence comes from Wollemia nobilis, assembly GCA_028583015.1. Lineage (NCBI taxonomy): Eukaryota > Viridiplantae > Streptophyta > Pinopsida > Araucariales > Araucariaceae > Wollemia > Wollemia nobilis. The sequence goes on from JAQPPZ010001493.1 coordinate 15,892,897, forward strand.
ACGTTTTGTTTACCTCCACCCAGGACATATCCACCAGGTTATGTAGCCACACTACTTTTATAATGTCCCTCTCTTCATATGATATATTCTACAGTTCTACCTCCAAGGAACTCGATCACCACTATCAACTCTCAAGTACATCATGCTGTAACAAAAAACATAACAAAATTTTTAATTAGTTTTTCATAAAAAACAAAAAAACAAAAATATAACATAACATAATCAAATAGAAATATAGAGTAACATCTCAAAACCTAATCCTACTTGTCTTGGTCTTTATCTATTTTTCTCTTCTCTCCTTGCTTTCTTTCTTTTTTGTTATCTTTTATTTTCCTCTTGGCCAAAAGCATGCCTCGTCCTCCTAGGGTGCAATTTCATCATTTTCCTTCTTCTTTTGAAATCACACCCCATGCTTGTGAGGCATGAATTCACAAAATCATGCCTTACAATTTTAGAGTAAGATTTCAATCATCACGACGAGCCAGCCAAAATCATAGTTAGTCCCCAAAATCACGTTGGGGTCGTGCACAATGATTTCTTCCAAAAGATAAAAAATTGTAAAAAGAACTAAAAACCCTAATCTAGCCTAGTCTAGAGGAAGGATTTTAGTCCTTATCTATGCTTGCTCCACTGCTACACCAACTTCAACCCTTACAATAGATGAACAGTGTGTGGGTAGCACCATTTTGTTAGAGTATATTACATTATTTAGGTCAAGTAAATGTACCACCTTTGGTACATAACTAGAGTAGGAATTTACTTTATAGTAAAGTTAGCTAGTTACCTCAAGTATTGTAATAAATGCACAAGTATCAATGTGCAAGTTGTAAATGTGCATGTAGTCCACATGTACATGAGTCTTAGGTAGAGTAAGGGCCAAGGAATCTATCTTCCTATATAAAGGGTTTATAGTGAGTGATTTGTGAGTAGTATGAAATATAGAGTGTGTGTGGTATAGTTTAGTAATATGATATAATGTAGTCCTTTGATATCTATTCATGGAGTATTCATGTCCTCCATTATATAGCATTGTACTATTTTCATAATTGTCATTAATGTCATATTTCTGAGTTATCTGTAGATGTTCATTTTATTATTTTCTTGCATATTATTGTGCCATAAGTTTATAGTTATATCAGATTAGTTATCTTGCATCTTGTGGTTGTATTCCCTATACTACAATATCATAAAAATATAATAGTGGTATTAGATCACATGGTATATCATATAGGAAATAGGGAGAGCCACAAGTGAGATTGAGAGAAATCCAAAAATATCATTTACAAAATTTTTGAGATTACATTTGGCTAGAGTCTTTCCATAGGGTTGCAGAAAAACTCATGAAGACTAGGACTCAACATAAAATCCACTAGATTGAAAAATCAACTAGTGAAGTTTATTATCTCAAGAATTATAAATTCTTCCATTCCAGTTTCTAACATCTTATTACAGGAAAAGGAGATTTAGAGAAAGTTGAGAAGCTTCTTGTAGACACCAAAATCTAGACATTTACATTTCAACACATAATTATGCATAATAAAATATATTCCTAGGTCTAAACTTAGGTATATTAATTCATGTACACTTCACCCACATTACACATCACAATTCTGCATAATAATATATGTCTAAGTCTAAAATTAGGCATAAAAATCTTGCACACAATTATATTTTCTAGATTTTTATTAAATCTATAAAATCCACCTAGGATACATTGTTCCCTCATGGGATGTGCATTTTAGCCACCACCACACATCACTGCACTTGCATCCACTCATTAGCCACTTCACCACAGTTGCACTCATGCATTGAACACATCATTGCACTTGCATTCCTGCATTAGGAACATCACCCCAGTTGCACTCATTCATCAAGGTACATCACCATAGTTCCACTCATGCATTGGGTACATCACCCCAGTTGCACTCACTCATCAAGACAGCTCACCTTAGTTGCACTATATTGGGTACATCACCCCAGTTTCAATCACCCATTAGATACTTCATCTCACTTGCATTAATGCATTAGGTACTTCACCTTAGGTGCACTCACTCATCAAGCCAACTCACCTTAGTTGCACTCACCCATCAAGCCAACTCACCTTAGTTGCACTCACTCATCAAGTCACTTCACCTTAGTTGCACTCACCCATTTAGACACATAATCCCAGTTAAATGAGGTACTCTGGGTGACTCGCTCTTACTCCCTCCAAAACTCTCAAAGGCCTATAAATCCACCATAACATGATCGAGAAAAGAAAAGGGGAAAAATTCTAATGTTATGTTGCTCACATCATGACTCATGTATGCAATACTTGTTTTCTATTTCCATTTTGCATTAGTCATTTTATCATAATAATTGTAAACAGGTGCTACTAACATCTTTCTTGCTTCCATGTGTGTAGGTATACAACTCAACTCAAGGTGCAAATCTCATTTCAATGGTGGTCACAACTCACAAACCCACCTCCAACCTCGATTGTAGCATGAAGAGACGAAGACACCATGATTAATGTGTAAAAGGGGATTATTCCCCTATTGTAATATGTGGGTCTCAACATTGTAAAAACACCCTCCATGAGGGTCATTTTTACTCAAAGAGAGACATTTTTAATTAATACAAAAATATAGTTTTATTGCTATGGTGTGTCTTTTTATGTATTACAAAAATAATTTGAAAGCTATATTAAGAAAGGAAAGATTGGAATCCTTGAAGATTGACATACAATAATTGATTGAGAAATTTTATGAGAAACAAGACATAACAATAAGATTTATTTACAAAGAAGCTATGTATGAAAAATTTGAAACATTTGGATATTATTTGCACTCAAAGCTTGTTGAAGCACTTGAAAGTTCTAAATATGATATTATGATACCTATTGATATAGGTAGTGTAATATATATGGCATTAATTACACTTGAAATCTATAAAGATATAAGTTAAAAGAAAGAGGAGTTGATTAAAACTTTAAATGGAAATAAGTAATAAAAAATATTGGTAATGATACAAGTGAATTTTGTCATACATGTCAAGATGCAGATAAAGAGTGTAATGAAATACTTTATGCCAATAAATGTGACAAAAATAGTCCATCAAATTCAAAAGTTTATTATGATTCACTTAGTGAATACTCATAATATATAGGCCAACATCAAGATCAAGCTCAACACCATAAAGAAGACCCTCAAGCAGTCCAAGAGCAAGTTACAAAAGAACAAAATAAAGAGCCAAAGAAAGAAGAATAAGAAGAACATGCTCAGTGTAAAATTACTTGAAGATAAAGAAGATCAATATGAAGAGCTAAAGATTTAAGACTAAATTCTTCAATAACCAAATAATGTAATACATGTGTGGTACATGCTAATGTACCCCCATGGTATCTATGGTACACTGTAAATATTAGAATAGGGTTTCAATATATAGTTTAGGAGTGTGTTTTATATTTCCCTTTATGTATGTGTCTATGTGTAAGATATGCACAAGTGTCATGTAATAATGTGTAGAAGTGTGTAGTGTGAGAAATTGTGCAAGTGTGTAGAGTGAAAAAGTGTGAAAGTGTGCATGTAGAGGTGTGCAAGTTTCATAAAGTTAAGTTTGCAAGTGTGCATGTAGGAGTGTGCAAGTGCCATAGATTAAAGTGTGCAAGTATATAGGAAAAGTCAAGAGTCATGTATACAAGTGGTAATATGAGAAGCCAAAGGACATGCGAAATTTATCTTATGCGTGGAATAGAAAAGGTTGCATCTCCTAGATGTATGAAGAGAGAAATAGACAAAGAGTTCAAGAGTCACGTTTCTAATATTTGTTGTTGCCATTGCACAACTTACCCCAAAATTGGGGACCCACCTAAAAATTGTGAAATTTTGTAATTTTGTTGTTTGTTTTGGTAGAGTATTTTGTGATATTATGATTATACGATTTAATTGTTTGTTATGTTTATTTGTTTGTCTTTATGTTTTATTGAAGTTGTTTGTTTTAATTTTTTATGTGGTGGTTTTGAAAGATTAAATTTAAAATGTTTGTTTTATTTTTTAAAAAATGTTTTAAATTACATTATTTTTTTAATATTTAAAAAGGGTAATTTAAAACATTTTAGTTTAATAAAAAATGTTTTGTTGTTTTGCAGGTTTTCAAGGTAAGTGGCACGGTTTTTGAGGCAAACCAGTAGACTCAACACAAGGTGGTCAACACGGACAATGCTTGATGTAGTTTTTGAGGCAATCAAGAGAGGTGTGAATCAAAGAGCCACATAGTGGCTTGGCTGAATCAATAGACATAGAGGCATTTACGATTATAAAGTGTCTTTCACATTTTCTTTGGTGTATGTGGGATCACACGAATGATAAAATCAAAATCATGAAATGAAGCATTATTATTAGATATAGTTTGAAAAGCAAGTTTTCATCAAGATGATCTTTTGAGTAGTGTAGTGAACGTTTTATGAAAATGATACACAAGAGGCTTTGAAATAATGAGAAGGCTATAGATAAAGCATCAAGAAACATTGGTAATGGATTAATGTGATCGTCAAATATTGGGATGGTAAGAGGTTGTCAGGATATTATTAGTAATTTTTTCCTATCTTAATTTAGTGTAGACGTACCCTTCATCATAACATAGGTACCGATGTATTTATTTGATTGTTCAAATTCATGGTAATGGTGTATGTAGGGAATTCTAGGCTATGGTGAATGTGTTGGTTACTGTGTAGATGAGCATTCCTACGAAAGCATTGAGGTATGGAATTCACATGTTAATATTATGGGAGATAAAGTAAACAATGAAGCATAGTCATCATCACCCAAAGCGAAAGCCTAAAACATTTATCTTCATCTAGTTGGAATGCATCACGATGCACAAACAAAGATTTGAAAGATCATTCATCTATAGTGGTGAAATTTAGTCAGTTAAATATAATGTAAGAATTATTTCTTACCAATTTCTAAAGGAATGCATTAGAGTGAAATGCAAAATGAAATAGTGGAGGTTTTAATGCTATGGATATCATGTGATACACAAAACTGTAGACTTGTTGATTGAAGAACATAATCTTATACTGAGGGGGGTAAACATTATAAGACCAATTTTTACTTTTCTTTCCCAATCAATATTATGTAATGTATCAATAGCAATATCAAAAATAGTAATCAAAGAAATGCATAAATCACCACACACAATAGAGACACCAATTTTACGTAGTTCACCCAATGTGGGCTACTCCACGGAGAAAATATTTCACTAAAATTCTCTCAACAAATTTCTTTGGAAACCTTTCCCTATTACAATATTTATGGACCTCTCTCCAAAGGAGACACCAATCCCCTAATCAAATTTATGGATCTTTATCCATAGGAGAACTTCTCCTTTGCTCTGGCTGGTGATCTTTTAGAAGAACTACTACCTCCACTGCTCTGGATTATGGATATCTATCCACTGAAGACTCTTGTCCTCACACAGAAGACCTATCTTCATTGCTCTAGCTAATGGACCTCTATCCATTGGAGACTATCATCCTCTATACTTTGTCACATCCAAAGCTTACTCTCAGCTCTATCTCAAATCTGCACTAAACACAGTCCTTTGGTCTAGCACAAATCTACTCAATATCTATCCTCAAACCTTCGATCTAGCACAAATATGCTCAATATCTATCCTCAAATATGTACTAAATACAATCCTTCAATCTAGCACAAACCTACTCAATATCTATCCTTAAATCTACACTAAGCATAGTCCTTCGATCTAGCACAAATCTACTCAATATTTGTCCTCAAGCCTTAACACAAAGCTTGAATTGATCACAATTAACTCTATTATATTTACCCTAAACCTTAACCCAAGGTTTGAATAAATCAATCAATCAATTCTTCTCACAAGTCTTCTGAAAGACTTACCTCAAATTTGCCTTGTAAGCTTCCACAAAAGCTCACACTAATATGTCCACAAGTCCTCTCTAGAACTTGTCCAATCTGCTCTTAATCTCTATCTTCAAATTTGTATTGTAAGCTTTCACAAAAGCTCACACCAATCTGTCCACAAGTCTTCTCAAATACTTACCTCAAATCTGTTCAACAAGTCTTCACCAAGACTTACCTCAAATTTGCTCAACAAGTCCTCGCTAAAACTTATCTAATAAAAAAGAAACATATAGAAATTGTTAGAGACTCAATATGCTTCACAATCACGACAACTACCACAAAAACATACAGAGAATTATTGGAGACTCAATATATTTTACACTCAATCACTTCCAACCTCTTTCTCAAATCAATTCAGAATATAGAAAAATTTGTTTCACAAAATTAGAATTATCACTTCCACACTTCCACTTGAATAGGCTCAATAAACTCCACTCAATAAATCACTCAATGATATACTCCTTGCTCACAAACCCTAGTCCAAACATATGAACATTCACTCAATAATTTCCAACAATGTTAATCAAACAATCTCACATAATAATGATACTCATGTTCTTGCACAAATCCTATTTCCAAGATAGTTCTCAACTTCACATAATAATGATACTCATGTTCTTTCTCAAACCCTAATCATACATATGAAGTTTCATTCAATGTTTCCAACAATGCTAATCAAACAAGGTTTCTAGAATCAACTTTCATTCCAGAAAAACCAAACTCAACAATGCTTATCAAACAACTCTTTTCACTCCAACTTAGTATTCACAACATCCAACAATCACTCATAGGGAAGATGTGCCCATACCTTTGTTTGAGGAAGAATTGTCCTTAAAAATCTATCTCAATTATAACCACTTTATTTGCCAAGAACACAGGTTAGATGATAAAAATATCACTCTAACACTTCTCAAAATATTTCTTCAATACAAAAATAATAACACTCAAATACACCTTATAATCTCCAACTTTAAAATAATATTCAACAACCCTCAATATCAAAAATAAAAAAATTCCTTACCACCTTATAACTCCTTAACCACTTAAAAAATCAACACACAAATTAAATTTTTGCATACCCCTTTTAACTCCCTTCTATAACTTATAAAAACCAAAATAATTATGCAAAAAAATTAAATAAAAATAAGACCTTTTGAAAAATTATTTTTCCCCTTTAATTTTTTGCATGCAAAGTCAACCACCAAACAAAGTGCATACCTTTATTATGCTACCCAAAAGGCCTTGGTGGGATTCGAGCCGTCGATGGCTCTCCCCCAAGCACTTTTGTAGTGCTTGCGCCCACCAACTGGGATGCGTGGCTCCACATAAACCAAAAAGGTGTCAAGACACATTTGACTTCCTACTCCTTGCACACCATAATTGAAAAAAATCCTCCTCTTCAGCAAAATGGAGCACACGGAGTTTGAACCCGTGTCTAGCATTCCATGAACGCTCTAACGCAACCTCTGGCTACCAACTAGGCTATAGGGGCTTCGAGAATATTTTGTTGTCCTCAAAACCTTGTCCTTTTCTTAGTGCTAAAACACATGTGAATTTCACACGAACCTTTCTCTTTGCACTCGCTTTTGAAATCATTCACAAGGATAAGTTAATGCCAAAGGTTTTGGTATTATATATATGCAATCCAAAGGTTTCTCCAATGTCGGCAGAAAGCAATTTGAATTTATTAAAATTTAAATTTTAATTAAATAACTTTGGGCCTTAAATTAAATATTATTTAATTTTAAATTTTAACCTTAAGGTTAAATTATTTAAAATTAAATAATTGAACTCTTAACCTTTCAAATTGCCACATGGGTTTTTTAAGGCTCTTATAAGGTGACACCTTCTTGCATTTAAATTCCATGAATCAACCCTAGATATTATAATATTAAATATTATAATATTAGTCCTTTTTATTCCTTGTTGAAAACCACTAGAGAACATTAACCTGTTTGACATCAATGACAAAAAATCCTACTCATATTTCCAACATTAATATTACAAAGGCATTACACATGGAATGGAGATGTTGGGAGATTTTTTTGATGGCTTTGGTGGTATACTCTACATGGGTGTGTTCATTTGGGCTAGGATTCATTGATATACCAGAAGGAGGACTTCTCATCACATATACCATTGTGGATACCTTCCTTGTCATTGGCGTTTTACTCACCTCCTTTTTCTCTTACATAGATCACAAAACACACAGGTTTATAAACAATCCCAAGTAAATTACCAAAAGATATCATGTATCTGAAATACAAGGGGTTTCTCCTACAAATCGTGCTTGGCAATGAGTGCACATATCCAAGAAAAGTTGCACAGATTTTAAAATATGGGAGGGCCACATTTTAATAGTCAAGCTTTGAAGGGAATAGTGGATAATGATATACGAATAAAGCTTTGTCATGATATTGATAATCTGATTATTTTTATATCATAGGATGATATAAGTATTATGTATAAAATTAAATGATGTTTAAAAAATGATTTTTCATGGAAGAAAATGGTTATGTAATCAATTCTCGAAACCTATCCAGAAACTGAAAGAACCAATTGAACAACAAATTATGAAACAACAAGAACAAAATTCTTCCAATTATAAATAAGAGATTGAAAACCAAAAGAAGGGTCAAAATATTTTTGGAGAAGCGGATTGAAGAATTGCAAAAGGTTTGCCAAAGGTTTCCTCCCAGGTTGCTCAAAGAAGGCTTCATTTTGGATGAACAAAGATATTTTGGAGAGAGAATTATTGTAATATTTTATTTTAATGTATTCATTTCATTACAGTGAGAATATGCATGTTGATGATGTTTTCACATTTTAATGATTTGATATATTTAAATTATTTTTTCTAGAAGATCGCACTTAATTTAGATTGAATTGAGTTAATGCTAGTTGATCTAAATTAGGTTTTGTTCCATAAACATTTATGTTTACTGTGGTCAGGATGAAGTATTAAATGTTCTGTAACATGCATTTAATTTCATTTTTCATTTTTTCTTTTTTCTTTTACTCTAAACTGTATATTTTATTTAAATTTCAAATTCACATAAATCAAGTTTATTTCATTTTATAATATAAAGTTTTAATCTTACATTAGGGAAAAATATTTATTTCATGTTTTTAAATTCACGGTATTTCACAGTTGGAAATAAACATTAGAATTTTAATTAAATTGTTCAAATAATGTTTATTAAATTTTTAACCTAAAGTATTTGGACAAAATTTAATTAAAATTATTTTCTAAGGTTATAATTAAATATTTGCACTTTATAAAGTTTATTTTTGGTAATATTTAATTATTAATCTCACATTTGGAGAACGAATTTTATGAACATCATATTACATTCTGTAAATCAAATATCAAAATCATAGGCCCCTTGTTAATGGTAATGTGCACCTTGAAGTTATTTCAACAGTATTTTCACACTTTTCAAGCACAATTTAATACAAAACCTTGGAGAAACTAACAGTTTTCTTTGCAAGAGAGGATTACTTAACGGGATCCTAATTGTGAGTGTATTTCGTAATCAGGCTAAAATATCACTCAACACCAAAGTTATATTATGGAGATAAATCTCCATGTAATATATTGAAGATCATATTTAAGCATTGATAATATTGAAGCTTCTATTCATAATTCTGCTGTAAGTTTTCTTCTTGTTATTGTATGAATGATATTGGCTATTTTTCATATTATTGTTATTATTTTCATGAATGATGTATACATTATTTTTGACCATTTAATATAGATTTCTCTTATATTTGAGACTACTCAATATCTAAAATATTAGGACCTAAGATAATCTGGCAAAAATTCCAACATCATCACAAGTGTCTTTATCTTTATATGTATATGTGGAAGTAATATGTGATTTATTATTATGTATGAGAAGTATGAAGAGTTGTATCTCTTGTGACAATGAGGAGATGAATATTTTATTTAAGGTCAAGAGTTATGTGAATATAAAGAGTCTCATGAATGTATATATTGAAGATAAATCCTTATAATATGTATCAAAGAAGCATTGCATTTATGCATCACTTATAGTAGATGTTTCACAATTAAAATTTAGTGAGTTTATTGTGCATTGTTTGAGTGATTTATTGTATGAATTTATTTTTGGAAATACTGTGAGATGTTATGGAATTATCCTATGAGAATAAGGATAATTTTCTAATAGAATAAACCTAAAGAGTGAGTCTTTTGAGTGGAACTTAGTAGCAACTAAGATCTAGGCCTTCCCATAGCTAATTGAGGAACTTTAGAAAGTCCTCACAAAGGCGTATTTTAACTTAGGATTTCATAGATATTTTATTGGATATCTATTGGTGGTTTTGGCATGTTCTAATTTGGTGATACCATCATAGAAACATTATTTCTTGGATCAACTAGTCTACTTTGGATATCAAGGGCCACTTGCTTTCCCTTTTTTTATTCTTCTAGCCTTCCTATTAACTTGTGTCATGTAGTTTGATTGTACTTGTGGCCTATTAGGCATCAAAATTTTAACCTCGTCTAATACAATGTATACCTTCCCTTCATCCTTTGTGACCAAAATCTATTTAGGAGGAGCAAAACTTGAATCAAGAAGGGATGGAGCAAGGGAAGGTTAACTTATGCTTGTGTTGCTACCCTTTGATGAGAGATAAATGCTTGGATGGGCATGGTCTCATTTGACACTACTACATATTGTTGAGAGTTTCTTCTAGAGTAGGTATTAAGAGGGTAGGAATTTGGGTATGGGTAGTACCATGTAGTAGAGTCCTTCACATAATTATTTGCATGGGGCTATCTCTTTCGTAAAGTTAGGAGGAAGTTGCTATAATGGGGTTGGGACAAGATCTATTTTTTTTATCATGTCTCTAGGTCTTTCTAATGTCCTTATTTGTTTTTGGTAGATAAGATAATATAACATTAATACCGGGTTTTACAAGTTGACCCAAAACCTTTTACAAAAATCAGCCCAGGGTTGTTGATGAACATATCCTTACTAAGGATCCTATATATGTAAAATCTACATGTCATCAAAGCCATTACATCTGGTAAGGCACATAGCCTGTTATCAAAAAGAAACTTCCCATACAACATTTTGGGTATACCTCAAGAAAACATGCATGCATCATAATTACAAAAAAAAAAAAAACATGGATCCCTTCCTTGAGACAATGGAGAAACAAAAAGCTGCAGACACACATAGCATAGTATCAAAAAAAACTCCCACAAGCTCTGTATTGACAGTTACTCTTAATAATTCTTTGGTAATTGCTTTCTTCCATATATGACATGCTTTGGTACCACATACTATCTTGGCCAATCAGCCTTGGAGAAGTGAACCTGTTGGCTAGATTTATGGCAGTGGCTATCTGGTGATCCACGTGGCTTTGGTTCGAAGTCTTATATTGTCGTTTCTTTCCTTCCCTGTGTTTATCAACCAACCTCAAATTATTAAGACGACTAGGAGCCATGTTATCTAAGACTGACATGTGACTGTCCCCATTAGTCTTTATGGTATTTCCAAGCAGTATCCATGAAGACTGACAGCTCGAATAATTTTTATTGTGATTCCAATTCAAAAAAGAGATGGGAATACTCCTAGCCTTCGAACTTACAGTGCCTTCCCTATTGGTAAATTTGACTATCATTCTTGGCATTCTTGTTGAATAAGCTCCTCTACTTCACTCAAGACACCGTGTTTCCATTTGAAAATTTTGTCACCATCAACATCCAAATTGGCCAGCTTATCAACAATTTTGTTAGCTTCTCGAAAGACATGTTGGGCTTTTTTGTCTTGTCTTCCTTGGAAAAGGATCCTAGCCTCTTCAAAAATTGTTTTAATCCTCCAAGGAGGTGTTTTCCAATTATTGAGGAGATTTATAACATGCATAGAGTCTCCTTCTATGATCAAATTGCCTTCTAAGTCTTGAGTCATTTGAAGGCCTCTCCACATAGCTCTAGCTTCAGCTTTGTTGTTCGTCCTTGTTCCCAAATATTCAAAAAATTCAAGCATCATATTACCATTATGATCTTGCACAATGCCACCAATGCCTGCTCTGCCAGGATTGTCCTTAGCTGCTCCATAAAAATTAATCTTAAACCAACCCGTAGGAGGTGGAGACCACTTAAAATTGGCTCTGGGGTTGACTACCCTAGGCACAAACTCATCTAACAAGGTTAATCTTAAATATTGAGCAATTGTGGTCTCTTGCAGATGAGGTTTACAGCTATCAAAAGGGATAAGGTTCACATTCTCGTTGGTAAAGGATAGGATCCTGGCAATGATAGTTTGATGATCATGGATAGACTCATTAAAGACTCTATGGTTCCTTTCTAACCACACCTACCAAAGATAGTGATTGAGACAAATTTTCCATATGTATCTAAGTCTTTGGATTGAAAAGGGGCAAGGCCACTAGATGAACAAATCAAGTATGGTGGCTGGTTTAACCCATGAAATATTGAAGGCCTGAAAAACCCCACTTAGGACAGTCAAGGAAAATGTGATAAATGGTCTCCCAATTAGCCCTACACAGATAACAACGATTAGTGATACAAATACCTTTATGCATCATATTATCAATGGTTAGAATTCTTCCTTGGATAACCAGCCATGAAAAGACTACAATTTTTGGAATTAAATTTTTTATCTAAACTAAGTCCTTTTGGAGGACAAAATCCCCGTCATCAAGCAAAAGCTTGTAAGTTGATTTAACAGTGAACTGCCCATTTTTCGTAGGAGCCCAGGTCACTTGATCTTCCTTGGGTATCATGGGGATAAACTGTTGCCCGATAATGTTACAAAGATCATTTGATTCTACTTGAAATCCTTGAATTCTTATTTGTTTCCACTTCATTATACCTTTGTCCTCAACCATATAATTGGATACTTTTATGCCAATGAGTTCTTCTATGATATCTCTGATTCGGGATAAGTTAGGATATTGCATTAGTGGTTCATCCTTATCCCACCTATCATTCCAGCAATTTATCCTCTCACCATTGCCTAAAACCCATCTTAAACCTTTTTTGATGATTTCCTTACAATTAAGAATTGCTTTCCAAAAATCAAAACCTCTGATTGGAACTGAGTCACTTAGAAATTCCATATTTTGAAGATACTTTCATTTTATGATAGTTGTCCATTCATTTTCTTCACCAAAAATGAGACGCCATGCCTTCTTAGCTAGTAAAGCTAAATTTATATGAGCAATTCTCCTCAGACCTAAGCCCCCATTTTCCCTAGGTCTGCACACTTTGGTCCATCCTACAAGGTGTATCCTTTTTTTCCTCTGATCCAGTCCATAAATTTTTTTTTGGAGTTTCTCAATTTTTTGGAAAACCTTCACAGGGGCTTTGAAAACGGAGAGGAAATATATTGGAATGCTCTGAAGAGAGGCCTTAGTGAGGTTCAGCTTTCCTGCTTGATATAGAAGATGATATTTCCATCCAACAAGTTTTTTTTAATTCTTTCAATAACCCTGTTCCACATTGACTCTCTCGGAGAACCAATGAAAAGATGGAGACCAAGATACGAAGTGGGGAGGTTTGCTCTATCACACCCTAAAATTTTTGCAATCCTTCCTTGCCTCTGAAAAGGGGTGTTCAAGAAATATAACTTACTTTTACTGAAATTAACTTTCTGACCAGCAGCGTCCTCATAGAGTTGCAGGATGTATTTAATTATTTTGGCCTCAACCATTGATGCCTTAGTCAATATAATGGTATCATCGACGAAGACTATTTAGAAAAAAAATCTCATTATTCTAGCTTAGAGGAGGAAGAATGAATTTAGACATTCAAGATCAAATGGAGGAGTTGGGATTGTGATGAACACAAGGTTATACTGAGAGGGGGGGTGAACAGTATAGCACCCACTTTTCATTTTCTTTCCAAACCAATATCAATTAGTTTCCTCAATTACAATAACCAAATATAGCATTATGCATTAATAACATAGATAGCAATAGTAAGCAAGTGCACAAATAACCACACACAATTGAGACACAATATTTAATGTGGTTTTCCCAATGTGGGGTAGTCCATAAGATAATCTCCTTATAATATTTCACAAAGAAATAGGGATCCTTATCCCAATACAAATTATTACTTCGATCTACTCAAATCTAGGCTATCCTGATTTGCTTAAGTGGGCTCCACTGATCTACTCAGCTAGGCTCTCCACTGATCTGCTCAGCTAGGCTATCCACTAATCTGTTGAGCTAGGATCTCCACTTATCTGCTCAGCTAGGCTATCCACTGATCTTCTCAACTAGGCTATCCACTTATCTGCTCAGCTAGGCTATCCACTGATCTGCTCAGCTAGGCAACTAGTTTTTATGTGTTTTATGTTTATGTCCTATCTCTTTCACTGCTCATAAATTTACCTCAATGCATTCTCACAAGGCTCAAACAATCATGCTCAAATTTTATCCCAAATATTTTCTCAAAGCCTTCACAAAAGGCTCAAACAATCCTGCTCAAATATCATCCCAAATATGTCCTCAAAACCTTCATAAAAGGCTCAAACAATCTTGCTCAAATATTGTCCCAGATCTGTCCTCAAATCCTTCACAAAAGGCTCAAACAATCCTGCTCAAATGCTGTCCCAAATCTTTCCACAAATTTATCCCAATAGCCTTCTCAAAGGCTCAACCAATCATGCAAAAAAGTTGTCTCAAATCTATCCATAAATTATATCCCAAAAGCCTTCCCAAAGGCTCAACCAATGAATCTCAAGTAGCACTCAAATCTCAACCATAAATAGAAATAGGAAAAAAAACTGAAGATTGATTCTAATCAAAAAGCATGTCGCAAGACCAATCAATATCATATGGTAAAAGAAGGTGAAAATCCTATAGAGGAAGGTAATATTAATGCCCTTCCCAACTTTTTTAGCCTTGGTATTAATAAAGATCATCACTTGAAATATTAGAGGACTCAAAGGGAGTCTTTAAAACAAAATGAAATTAGAATAATTATTTAGATAAATCATCCACATCTTGTTTTCCTTCAAGAAACAAATATGTCTATGGAGGATATGGACTCAATTGCCAGTAAAATTTGGCCAGCTAGAAAAGTGGTTTCCCTCAATTCCCACGGGACTTCTGGTGAAATTTCTTGTCTTTGGGACCCAAAAGAGGTAGTTGTTCACTATATGGTTGGCAGTTGGGGTCTGTTAGCTATAGCTATTCAAAGTAGACATTCCAACCAAATTATGCTCTACATTATTGTTTATGCTCCGACTACTTTAGAGGAAAAAAGAAGACAGTGGAAGGATATAACTCATATTATCTCTCATTTTCCTGAAGCTTGGATCTTGATCGAAGGATATTTCAATACCATCCTCTCTATGGATGAGAAAAGTGGGGGAAATAGAAATTTGGAAAAAATCACTGACCTCATGAGCGAATATATTGCAAACCTTCATCTTGTGGACATCCAACCAGATAATGGCCTTATGACTTGGTCTAACAAAAGGCAAGGCTTAGCTTGTATAATGGAGATATTGGATAGGTTTTTGCTCTCTAAAAATTTCTTAATCCATGGTCACATTCCTAAAGTGAAAACTCTTAATAATGTTGGTTTAGATCATTGGCCAATCATGGTGGAAATATGGAAAACCAATGTGAGTTTCTCTCCTTTTTGTTTTCAATTAATGTGGCTTAGAGACATTTCCTTTAGACCTCATGTGCAACAATGGTGGAAGGAAGGTAAACCTAGGCATGGGACTAAGATGTTCTATTTTTCCAAAATACTGCAATACATTAAATCCAAAATCAAGACTTGGAACTGGAAAGAGTTTGGGGATGTTCATAAAAAAAACATGAAGTTATTGCTCATCTTGAAAATTTGAATAAGAAAATTTGTTTAGATGGCCTCACAGAGAAGGGAAGTGCAGATGAAATTAAACTCACAACTCGGTTAGAGGAATGAAAAAAAAAAAGAGAATAAATCTTATGGAAGCAAAAATCTAGAATTCAATGGCTCAAAGAAGGAGATCGAAACACAAATTTCTTCCACAAATATCTTCTAGCTCGAAGATCTCACAACTTTATTTCTCCCCTAAAATCATATTCTGGAGATGTTGTTTATACTTGGGATGGCATGAACTCTATTGTTGTTGATTACTTTTCCAATATTTTTGTTGCTACTCCTCTTGACTCGACTTCTTAACAAAATGTTCTTCAAGCAATCCCTTCTCTTATCAATTCTGAGGAGAACTCTATTTTGACTAATCATGTTACTATCAATGAGCTTCAACAAGTAGTTTTTAAAATACAAAAAGGGAAAACCCCGAGTCCTGATGGTTTTCCCATTGAGTTCTACCAAGAGTTCTGGGATATCCTTCATGTTGATTTATTAGAGGTGGTGGAAGAAGTCGGGAAAGCCAAAGAAATTTTTAAGGTTATCAATAAAACTTATATTACTCTTGTTCCAAAATCTCAAGAGGTTGATCATATCTCAACTTTTAGACCTATTGCTTTATGTAATGTTCTCAAAATCATTACTAAAATAATGGCAGAAAGGTTGAAGCCTATTTTATATAATATTTTTTCCCCAAAGCAAGGGGGTTATGTGGAAGGGCATCAAATAGTAGATGAGATAGTTCTTACTTAGGAAGCCATCCATTCCATGGATATGCAAAAATATCCTTCTATGTTCATTCGGTTATACTTATCCAAAGCTTATGACAGAGTGGATTGGCACTTCCTTATCAACATTTTGAGGCAATTTGGTTTCTCTAAGGATTGGAAGGATTGGATTATGGGATGTATCTCTTCAGTTTCCTACTTAGTCCTTATCAATGGTAGACTTTCTCAGTAATTCCCAGCTTCTAGAGGTATTAGACAAGGTTACCCGCTATCCCCTTATTTATTCATCATTCTTGCTAAATGCTTGGGTAGGACTACAACCAAAAATAGGGAAAACAAAACCCTTGAGGGAGTTACCATTGCTCATGGAGCTAGTCCTATCTCTCATATTTAATTTGTGGATGACTCTACTCTTTTAGGTAAAGCTACAGTTAAGGAAGCTTCTAATATTAAGCAAATCATTAGCTATTTTTCTAAGGCTACTGGATAGTTGATCAATGAAGACAAATATAAATTTATTTTCTTTCACTGATCTGCTAGACAATAATCCATGGTCTTGGATAAATTAAGATATAAGAAGACCTCCCTTCCAATCACTTATTTAGGTATTCCCATAAATATTCAAATGAAGAAAAATAAATATTGGAATTGGTTAGACAAAGTCAAGAAGAAAATTGGAAAGTGGACCAACATGTGGCTTTCTTCTGGGGATAGAATCACCTTGGTAAAATCATTCCTTCAAGCTATTCATATTTATGTTCTTCTGTATTGAATATCCCAAAGGCTGTTCTTCGAGAACTGGATCAAATCAGTCATCGTTTCCTTTGGAGTGGTACTAAGGAGAAAATAAAATGGGCCTTGGTGAAATGGGATACTTTATGTCTTCCTAAGAATTAAGGGGGGTTAGGATTCCAATGTTCTATTAATAACAACAAAGCTTTAGCTGCTAAATTATATTGGAGTATGTTGCATAACCCCAATGCTCTTTGGGCCAATAATATTCGTGCTAAATATGCTGAGAACAAAAGTCCTAAAGACCTTGTTTGCTATCAACTTCCTACCAAAGGTTCTCTTATTTTAGCAGTTCTTAAGACTGGTGAGGATTTGATAAAGAAAAATTTATTTTGGATCATTCATAATGGTCAACAGGTAAATTTTTGGATAGATTATTGGGATGGTCATAAGCCTTTGATAACTTAGTTTCCCGATCGGAGGCCTTGGATGGAGGAGCTTCACCGAGCTAACTGGATAAAGGTGGCTAATTACTGTCGGTACCATACTGGTAATTCAAAGGTTGGTAGATATTGGATCCCTAGGTAAAGACAAGATATCCAAGGCATCCTTCATGTGAGATCTCTCTCTTGGTCCCATTAAAAATATTGTTTTGGATGGAACAACACTACTAAGGGTGAGTATTCAGTTGCTCAAGGTTATTTGACCTTATGCCATAATAATCCCAACCATTCTTCTCACATATTTTCTCAATTGTGGGCTCAAAAGCTCTGGACTAAGGTGAGGTTCTTTAATTGGCTTTTATTGCATTGTAGGGTGCTTACTTGTGAGCAACTTATGAAGCATGGTTATCATGGCCCTTTTAGATGTGAAATGTGTGAAGAGAATGTAGAAACTCTCAACCATATTTTTATTGAGTGTACTTTAGCCTCTAAGCTATGGAGGAGAATGGCCACTTTACTTGGCTTACAGTGGTCCAATTTTTTTACATTTGAACAGCTTTGGAGGGATTGGCCTAATCAAGAGGGTGTTGATCATTTTATTAGGCAATTAGTTTGGATGGGTTCTACCATTCTTCTTTGGAATATTTGGAATGAAAGGAACAACCAAATTTTTAATAAATATAGGAAGGATATTCACTATATTTGGCAAAAGACCATAGCCAACTTAGTTGAATCAGTCCATCAACTCCTTAATCACCCCCAAAACTCCCACCAAAGATGGGATCAAGTGATGCAAAGATTGAAGATTAAATATTATAAGGGTAACCAACTTAAAGGGAATGTGAGTATTAGTAAAATGGATAGGACAAGAAATTAGCAACATCCTCCTAAGAATTTTGGAAAATTCAATACTAATGGAGCCTCTAGAGGGAACCCTGGAAAAGCCAATGTGGGAGGAATTAGTAGACTTTCATATGGCTCCCTAGTTTTTACTTTTGTTGATAATTTGGGTATTCTTTCCAATAACCATGTTGAGGGGTATGGTATCCTCAGAGGCCTTCAGGAGGATACTAATTTTGGATGGGAAAATGTGTTAGTTGAGTCTGACTCTCAAATTATGATTAATCTCTTGAAGAATCCTTCTAAGAATCATAAGGTTGATTGGAGAATAAAAAGAATTATTGAGAAGATTCAATTAATCCAGATGGGATTTTTGAAATTTGATTACAATCATGTGGTCAGAGATCAAAACAAGAATGCTAATGCTTTAGCTAATTGGGCTTTGGACAAAGATGATCTTAGTTGTTATGGCCACACTCCTAGATGGTGGGCTTCACAAATTAGTGAAGCTCTTCTTTCTATCGTTTCTTTGGATGGTTCCAGTTCTGAAGGTACCTAGTTTCTTCTTGCTTTTTTTTTTTTGCTTCTCTTTGGTTCATTCAGGTTTTTTTAGTTACCTAACTCAAACTATTCTTTCTTTTGTTTCCTCTATTGATTCTTGCCTTAATAGTCTTCTGGTCTAGATAGGTCATTGTTATGTTTAAATTTTTTTCTTTTTTCTTTTTTTGTTTAGTTTTTTAAGGTGTGTGTGTTATTTTGTTTTGTTTTGTTTTTGTGTTCTTTGTGTTGTTTTTTGTTGTTCTTGTTGTTTTTTGTTGTTTTTTGTTTTTTTATGTTTTTTGTTATTGTTCTTGTGTTTTTGTCATTCTTTTTCTTGTGTTTCTCTTTGTTTGTGTTAATTCGTGTTTTTATGTGTGTGTTTTCTATGTTTTTTATTTTTGTTTATTGTCTATTTTTGGTTGTTTTTATTTTTATTTTTATTTTATTTTTTAAAATTTTTAGGTTTTGGTTGTGTTTATTTTTCATGTTTTTTTTGGGTTATGTCTTTGTAGTGTTCTATTGTTTTTGTCTTGTTTGTGTTTTGTTATGTGGTTCTTGTATTTTTCTATATGGTTCGTGTTGTGGTTTCTTTTATCTTATTGTGTGTGTTTGGTTGTGCTTTTGTTTTTGACACACTAAAGGAGCATGTTTTTTATTTTATTTTATTATTTTTGTTGTTATTTACTTATTTTTAAATTGGTTTTGTGTTTTTGTTTGCTCCTTGAGTATGTCAAAGGTGGTATGCCAAGTCCAAGTCTTGGGTATTTTTTACGGAATGGATACCCCTGCCTCCTTGGGTATTACCCGAAAGTGGCATCCCTTTTGGGATGTTTTCTACAAATTAAAAAAAAAATCTCAACCACAAATCAATGAAGGCAAGGCTCAATGATGAACTCAAAAATGGATAACAAGTGAATGATGAGAATACTCAACAATATGCTCAACAATTAATGGCAATGTACTCTTCAATGGATGACAACAATGATCCACAATGATCTCAACAATGTATGACAAATGGTCTCTCAATTGGAAACCTCTCCAAGCAATACCAATGAGGACTTCAACCAACCAAGGACAATCTCCACAAGAGATAGCAATAGGTTCTCAATAATATCTTCCTCATGCAATGTCAATAAGATCTCAAGAAACAAGCACAACTCCCTCAAGCAAAGAGCTCTCAAATAGATAACAATGATCTCCTCAAATGAAAGACAAATGTATCCACAAGTGACTAGAAAATGATCTCCTCAATGATCTTAGATAATGGCAATGTACTCAACAAGTAACCAACAATAATCTCCTAAAAGCAATAGCAAATACCTCCTCAATAATGACAATACTCTCAATGAACTCCACTAAAGAAATCATGGAACTCAAGTATCAATTTTATCCTTAAATTTTTTTTTCTAATCCATCCACTTCCTCTCAATAGCCAAGGCACATAATCAAGTAATTTTTCTTTAACTTCAAACCCTAACTCATGATCATGTCTTCTAACTCAAGGTAGCAATTAACTAGGTCTCAAGTTCCTAGTTTAATTTCATAATTAGATCATGCACTAGGCCATATAACAAGTTCAACACTTTTCAACCTTATGACTCCCTAATTTCATTAATACATACAACAATCACCTATGCTTTTATTTTTAATTCCACATCTTATAAATCCATATACAGTAATCACAAATATTTAATTCCACACCTTATAACTCCACATACATCAATCACAAATATTTATTTCCACACCTTATAACTCCTTAAGCACATAAAACAATCATTTATTTTCACCAAATACCTTATGACTCCCTAGTTATAATAGAAATGATTTTAAATGCACCAAAACTTTGGCAATATCAAATATTACCATGCGCTAGAGATAAATACCTTTTTATAAAATTTGTAGCCTTCGCAACCTTCGAAATCATTAATGCCTTTGCCAAAATTAATGTACCTTCACCACCTTAGAAATCGTTAATGCTTTGCCAAAAATCAATGCACCTTCACACCTTCGAAATCATCAATGCCTTGCCAAAAATCAATGCACCTTCACACCTTCGTGGGAGTTGAACTCTGTTCCTCTCACCTAGTGTTGTGAGGCGCTTACCATGTGGGCATCATCCCACATTGGGATTTAATCCCAAACACCCAACTTCACCTGCGCTCAAATACAAAAAACTTAAGTTGCCTTCCTTAGCAAAACACTTTGCCCATGGCGGAATTCGAACAGTGAACCTGCCTTATGCAAATTTTGTGTGTTACCAACTGCGCTATGGGCTCTTGCATGATGTCACTTTCTTGTGCTATTCACTTGGCCTTGCTCTCAAATCAAAAGTTATTTATCCTTCTTTCTTCACTTCTCCCCTTTCGACGACTCTCTCTCATGAGCTATGTCAAGTCTACCAAAAACAAAGGTTTTTCTCCTTTTATTTATATGCACCTCCATGCCTTCGAATGACGTCGGCTAACTTTATTAATCTCCCCAACCTTTGCACGTCGGTGACTAATATAATTCAACTTTAGACCTTAGAATTATTAAATAAAAATTTAATAATTCACCTCTTAACTTTGAATTGGGATATCTCCTTCATTCTTTTGAATATCGCCATGAAAATTTTTGCATCTAGGTTTTATTGGAAAACCTTTTCATCCATCATAATTTGGAGAAGTCTTAGTATAGTGGTTTTAATTAAAAACCCTTTTCAATGGTTTTAATGAAAATTATTTTCGTTGGTTTTAATAAAAAACATTTCCGTTGGTTTTAATAAAAACCCTTGTCATTGGTTTTAATAAAAACCTTTACCATTGGTTTTAATAAAAACCATTAATATAATATTTAAAAATTAAATATTATATGCCTCTTGTGCAACAAAACCCTGTATATATCCTTGCTCTCCAAAATATCATAAATGATTATTTATTAAGTGCTTTTTCCACCAAAACTCAATGTGATCCACGTGACATCAATGACAACACAAAATAACTCAAATTGCTAATAATATCCCCCTTTGTCATTGATGGCAACACCTCTAATGCAAATCACCACAATCACTAAAAAAAGCTTCTCCCCCTGACTCAATACTCTCTATGGAGGCTACCCCCCTTATCTGAATGCTATCCTTGGAGGCTGCTCCCCTTAACTCAATGCTCTCCCCCTTACTCAAAATTTTCCCCCTTTGACATCAATGGAAAAAGGGACATCTATGGGGCTAAAAGATATGACTCTTAAGCTTAGACTCCTACCACCTTCTCTCTTGAGGTGATTATTTTTGGGTGGGAGTACATTTACTCCCATCTTACATTGTTCCTTTCCTTTGTCAACTTCCTTCCACATCTTTCTGATATCATTTTCTTGATGAGTTACTTGATCTTCTTATGTTGAACATGTTTGACCTTCTTGCCTTGAAACTGCTTGACCTTATTTCCTTGAACCTATTTTCAATTGAGTCCTACACCATCTTGCAATATGTCCAATTTGTTTTTGGTAGATAAGATACTATAGAATTAATATCGGGTTTTACATGTTGACCCAAAACCTTTTACAAAAATCAGCCCAAGGTTGTTGATGAACATGTCCTTACTAAGGATCCTATATTGCAATTAAAACCCTTGATATTATAACCTTTTAATGGTTCCCATATCCTAAATTCTTTCTTGAAATCATTTCCATATCCATTCCTTTCCTGAACCCTGTATTGTGAAGCTTTGTTTCCATAATCATTATGACCATGACATCTGAATTGTTTAGCTCTAAAACCAAAACCATGTTGCTCATTTTCTTTGTACTGAGAAGCTCTATGACCAATCTTGTTGCATAAGAAGCAATGTCCTTGAAAACCATATCTTCTTCCTTTGAAGATCCTTCTATTGAAATTAAACTTTTTATTTTATCCATAGACCCTGCAATGTATAGCCCTGTGTCCAAATCCATTACAAGAAAACAATGTCCTTGAAAGGCCCCTTGTTCATGCCTTAGTTCCTCATACCTTTCTTGACCTTTATCGTTGTGATCATCCTTTATTTGTGCACTGTATCCTTGATCATTCTTTGTGGTATATAAATCCTCTTCCTTAACTTCTTCCTTGCTTTCTTCTTCAAGAATTTCTTTGCCTCTTGAATTTGATTCACCTATCTGAAAACAAGATCCAAATTGGATATTTGGAGCCATAGGAGCTTTGAAACTTTCTTCATGAACCTTAGGTGCTTCCTTGCTTTCATCTTTTAGAACTTCCTTTCCTTTTTAGTGTGATTCCCCAAACCTAAAATATGAGACCTTTGGTGCTTTGGAACCTTCCTCTTCTTTCTCTTCATTTGTGTCAAATAGTAAACTGGCATCCATCTCTATTGTCTCTAAAATACATGTTTCCTTCTCATCACAAATATCTTGACCTTTTGAGTCGTGTGATGAATCAAACTTCTCAAGTATGGAACATCTTTCTTTCTTCTTCTTCAATTGCTCAGAAATAGTGACACCAAGCTCTTTTGTTTCTTGAAGCTCTTTTTCCAAACCTTGAATGTGTCGATTAAGCATTACTTTGACCTTTTCATTTTCATGAACCTTATTTTCAAGCCTTTTGATTTTCCTTTTCAATATCTTGATTTTATTTTCTTGTTTTGTGGATTCCTCTTCTTCATCATCACTATCACTAGAACTGTTGCTAGAACTATTGCTGGAACTGCTGCTTTCTTCTTCCATAAATAAAATTTTCTTATCGCAATTGTTGTAGTAGGTGCAGTCATCATCTAAATGCCCAAAGTCTCCACATATGAAGTATTTTAGTATTCCTAGACCCGTCTTGTACATGTTTTCTTGCTTAATAGCTATAGCAAGTTCTTCATGTCATTATTTGATAGATATGTCCTATTCTTTAAATTCAATATCTAGGAGTAGGTATTCTTGTCTTTCTTCACTTATTCCAAATAATTTACAATCTTCTTCATCTTCACTATCACTGATATCATTATCTTCTTCTATAGCAAATAAACTCTCATGAATTCTTTGACTATGCCTATTTCCTTGATGTGTTATTTCATCTTCACTATCACTGAAGCCATTGCAATATCCTAATCTATGATATCTTTGACCACACACAAAGCACTGTTATCTTTCTGTATCGCTCCAAATTTTTCGCATCCCTACCTTCAGGCTATTGGATCCGCGCCCGGAAGGAGGATGGGAAAAGGATGGTGCGGTACCTCGGACGAGAGGACTTTGCGAAGGTCCCGCCTCTCAAGGGAGGTGCATTTTGGTGATTTTTCGACGGATGGTGGGTTCACCAGGAAACATTTGGCGGCAGTTTCCACGCCTAGGTTTTGGGAATGAGTTTTGATGAGTTCGTTTTATTTTTAAACATTCATCCTAGGTTTGGCCGAATGATTCTAACTTAAACTACATGAAAATGCAATTTAAATGAATACAGCAAACAGAAAAGAAAGCAGAAACAGAGAATTTGCAGGAGGCCAAATGAAGATTACCTGATCCGAAGTCTGATGAAGTTTCTGATTACTTGTAGCAGTCTGGATCGTCTGCAATTCAACAGGATCGCCTTCAATTTGATAAAATCGTCTAAAGTGACAGGATCGTCTGCAATTTGATGAATTCGTCGGACGAATTCATCGGAGACACCGCAAAACAACAAACAGATGCGAAATACAAGAAATTCTATTTTGTAAACAGGGGCAAACTATATGAAAAAGTAATATGAGTATTGAACAATATACAAGAACAAAAGTAAATGCAAATCATTGTGTTTAGATAGCAGAATATGATCTTAATATGCAAACTAGACAAAATGGGTGAACTCCAGATGCAATATAGTATAAAAACTGAATAGACAATCTAATTTATAGCATAAAATGACAGAGAAAAGAGAAAGAAGAGCAAACTCCAAGCACTGATTGCCTCGATGTGTGCTGCAGTCGAAATCGTCTCGCATCAGAACGAGATCGTCCCGAATTTGATGAGATCGCCTCCGATCTTGACAGGTTCGTCGACTGCGATAGATGTTGGCTTCGGCTGAAAACCAGTGGTGTACCTGCAATAAAATTAATATAGGACTAGTGCAAGAGCAAATTTGAAGTGTTTTAGCACATAGGGAGTTGATTTACATAAAAATTCAGCCAGGGGTTGGGGAAGGAAAAGTCTTAGAGTTAAATAGGCATAGGATAGTTGTTGGGAGGTTGGAGATCATCCCAATTTGGGAGATCTCCAACGGGGGAAGGGTCCCAACGGTGCAGACACGCTTCTGCCCGGATTGGAGACCCGTTGGAACGGATTCCAACTATGCAAATTCAGTTTTGCGACGAAATCGTCTGGACGTTCTAGTCCAGACGAAATCGTCAAACTGCAGGCGATATCGTCCGATCGGAGACGATATCGTCAAACGGTCAAAACAAGCTGCTAAAAATGGCGCGGAAAAGGAGGAAACGGGTTTCTCGGCGGTTAACGGGCGGTTTGGGAGGTTAAATTTGAATTTAAATTTATTTACTAAGGTGAATGTAATTATTCCAATTTCTATGCGCCAATTTTAGGGTGCTACATT
Source organism: Wollemia nobilis (assembly GCA_028583015.1). Lineage (NCBI taxonomy): Eukaryota > Viridiplantae > Streptophyta > Pinopsida > Araucariales > Araucariaceae > Wollemia > Wollemia nobilis. Next base: position 15,918,510 of record JAQPPZ010001493.1, read on the forward strand.
TTGCCCCCTCTTTAGCGAATTTTCCGAAGAAAATGCGTTAAAGATGAGTTCTTCTCGATCTACGAGAAAGCAAAAAATTATTCCCATTTTTAGGCGACGATTCTTGGTCGAATCGTACGACGACTTACTATGGTGCCCCCTCCGTGTTTTTACCCAAATCGAACGTTTGCGGTAAAAACACGGAAAAGCAAAAATTATTGTTGAATTATTTTGAATAAAATTAAGAAAAATAGGGTAAAACCCTAATTCATTATTACTGTTCATTTTACTATTTTTAGAGCTCTGGAGCAAAAATGGTAGAGACAGTGCACAGATCTGCAGAGGTCCACCGCGGTCTACGGGTAAGGGTTTAAACTTAGTTTAGATTGATTTAATTTGAATTTACATGCTTTGTAAATGAATTTTAGGATGAATTTTGAGCATCGCGGCCGTTTTTGGCCATCGACGTCGTCCGGACGAAATCGTCCCTAGTTGGACGAAATCGTCTCAAGTTCGTCAATTTCGCCCAAGGGCGAAATCGGCGAAAAAGGGACGATTTCGTCAAATTAGAGACGATTTCGACACGCGAAATCGGAGACGATTTTGCTCAAATTTCAGACGATATCGGCCAATAGTGGGCGATATCATCTATTGCAAAAATTTGATCTTTAAGTTGCATTATTGATTGCTAAAATTGTTATTAATGATTGTTTGTTGTTTTGATTGTTTATGCTTGCAGAGAGGATTACTAAAGAGCGAGAGAGTGGAAATATGGAGGATTGAGAGATGACTTGGCCGCTCTGACACAGGTAGAGCGAGATCAGCTGGCACAGGCCGGCTTACTACATGTGGCAGAGATGCCACAAGTATCTACAGACATGGGGCTACTGACGGCCCTAGCAGAGAGGTGGTACCCGGGCTCTTCATGCTTTCGGTTATCGACAGGGGAGATGACTCCCACACTAGAGGATGTATGGAGGATTCTTAGAATCCCCATACAAGGGAGGATGATCACACCTACGGCCAATCAGGGCCACGCGATGGGACGACTCTGCGGTGACCCGAGCTTCACCCTGGAGAAGGGCGGAGTGAACATCGAGGCACTGCGCCAGATGCCTGGGGCATCTACACTGACACGAGTTTTGGCTGGGGTGGTTGGTGGACTTCTGCTGTGCCACCAGAGCGGATGCAGGGTACCATGGATGCTGGCAGATGTGATCTACGACATGCGTGACCATGGCTATAGATTTTCTTGGGGCAGCTTTGTTCTATGCCGGCTGTACAGGATCCTTTACGGGGTCGTGTACAAGGGCGGGCGATGTCTGGTCATGACATCGCTCCTACAGGTTTGGTGCTGGGAGCACATTGCGGTGCGGAGGCCGGTAGGGCTTCCACTGATAGGGGTTGATGGGGAGAGGCCCCGAGTCTTCTACTGGTGGCTCCGGAGAGGGGCACAGTGACGGATCGACCTGCCGGTGTCCCGGAGACTACTGGATGACTTGGTCCCAGACCAGATCACCTGGAGGCCGTGGAGGCAGCATCCAGGGTGGGCAGAGGATGCACAGGAGCTGGCTCGCATCAGGCGAGTCTGCTGGCTACGGATGGAGAGGGGAGAGGTGGAGCTCCACCGCTACGACCGAGTGTTGCGATAGTTCGGTCTACAGCAGGGGATCCCATCTCTCAGGGATTATGAGTTTTCTCGGACTATCCGGGATAACACCACAGTTAGCGGGGCTCCAGATATGCGGCGATTCTGGAGTCAGGACGCGGACGATGTCCCCATTCAGCCAGTGGATGGGGACGACGCAAGGGTAGCCGATGGCTACGATGCCTGGTACGTAGGCATCCGCCCTCCTCGGATGACGAGGGCACAGGGACCGATCCACGTAGTTATGCATCGGATAGGGAGGCGGTGCCAAGCGGCGGTAGAGGCAGCCCGGGGTCACGGTAGAGGAGAGCGGAGGAGGCCATAGGCACAGGAGAGGCCACGGTAGAGGGAGAGGGAGAGGAGGGAGGCGAGACCCCCATCTCCACAGAGGCCACCATCGCCTGATAAGGGCAAGGGTGTGGACATTGGAGAGAGTAGCGAGATGGCTACTCTTCGGGCAGAGAGAGATCGTCTACGAGCTCAGGTGCAGACGTTACAGGATGCAGCTGCACAGCACCAGGCTGAGGTGTCGCAGCTACGAGACGAGAATGCTCGTCTCAGGGCACGAGGCGGAGGGGTAAGCACTCAGGAGCTACTGCGGTCGGTTTCTCAGACCGCATTCTATCAGGCGCTATACTACCAGGCGGTGCCAGAGGGCCAGAGGGTACAGCTGCCACCTGCCATAGCAGATCCTATCAGGACAGGGTCGACGAGGAGCTCATCCCGGTCGACGACGAGGACTCGCAGTACCACACATACTGCGATGGGACCACCTCGCCCTCCGCATGGCGGGGGAGGAGATGAGGCCGAGAGCTCTAGAGGCTCTCGAGGCTAGAGGGCGGGATACTGCCACTGATATTGTATTATACTTGTATTGATAGAGGATTGAGTATGCCGAGGTACAGATTGTGGCATACCAATCCAGTGTTGATGATGTATATATTCTGTTGATATATATAGATGAGATATTTTTGATCATATGACTTGTCTTATGTGATGCTTATGATGCTTTTTATGTTTGATTGATTGATTGAGTTGATTGATGTAATGATTTTATTGATGATTCATGTAATTATGTCGTTTTGGAAAATATTATAACTTGGATGTCATGCTATAAATATTTTAAATGAAATAATCTGATGTAACAAATTGATTGGTTGTAATGAAATGTGATAAAAATAAAAAGAGATTTCTAACAATAATTTCAAAGGACATTGTCGCTATTATAGACCATTTCATGGAGTCGTTGCTCACTCGGTCGTCAAGCTAGTCCCAGGATAGAAATATTGTTAAAAGAAAAGAGTGCTTAAGAGACTGTCTTAAGACTTTGTTGTAATGATGCAAATGATGATGATGATGGTTTGCTTTCAGATTTCCATAAAAATATTATGCATGAAATATTGTAAAATGATTTTTGGTAGGCATAAATTCCTAAGTGTGATAAATTTTTTGGATAATTCCCTAGGAATTATACCATCATTGCAAAATTGAAGGTTGACATAATGACATGAAATAGTGATAATGTGCATGCTTTTTGTTAAAAGAAATAGAATTGTATAACATAATGATTTAAGTCATATGGTTTTGATGAATTGATTTTTAAATGAATGGGTAATAAAATTGGTATAATGGTTTGCGCTAGGCATAGAATATGTAGGTATAGACTTATACCATCATCGCGAAGATCAAAGAAAGGATAGTTTTATTGCATGATTGATTTTTGATGAACAGAAAAGATGAAAATGAGGACTTGCGCTAAGCATAAAATTCCAATTTTGGTTTTGAAACTATACCATCGTTGCGAAAGTCGATAAGATATATATGATATGTTTTGATTGAAATTTTTGATTTCTTCTATTATATAGTTGTCTTTGTGGTAAATAATTGTACTTGATTATTCCAAACAAGTTGCAAAAATAATATTTCAAAGTATTTTTGAAGACAAAAGTTAAATTTATAAGGAATCCCATGTGCATAAGTGAATTCATTGCCAATCTTGATTTATCATAATGATAGACAAAATCTCTCAAATACAAATGTGTGTGCAATTGCATTGTTCATTTACCAGTTTTGAGCAAGGTACTATGATACAAGTGATTTGAAGAAACCAACTAAGTGTTCATTAACCATGATGTAGATGCATATAACCATACTAGGCTACTATGTAGATCGGATTATCAAGAGCTAGCTAATCCATAAGCAGACATAGGTCTGTACAAAAGAAGGTCGCTAATGTGACAGACATATCGCCACGCTAGGAGTTACCCAAGGCCAAGCAGGTTGGGCACAAACCACTGTTATGGGGCTTACCTCACAGTTTTCGAATAATTGAGAATTCCAGGGATTCAAGCTCATTCACCCTTCTTTTCTTTTCAAAGGGTAGGGAAAGGGATTTTATTGCTTTTCTTGCTTTCTTTTGAACTTTGCTTATTTTTCTTTTTGTATTTCTTTTGCTTGATAATGCTTGGAACATTGCTGACATAACATTTTTCTTTTCTCTTTTTCTTGAATTTTTTCTTTTCTTTTTCTTTTTCTAGGGATACTTGCTCAGATTAGCTGTAGAGCAAGGGATTTTTATTTTGGGTAGGGGTGAGCTTGTCCTTTTGCCAATTCTCAAAGATTCTAGACCATGTGCATGATAGGATAGCAGGGGAAACTTTTCACTCAAGAAATCAGTTCTACTATGTAACAAAACATGGAAATTACAAATATAATCATTTTATTGTGAAAAGATGTGCTTGGTTTAAGTAAATAACAAGATCAATTCTCTATGCTCAAACTTTATTTAATTGAATTTTGTGAACTTTGATATAAGAGAGATTAGTAATCATGCCAGATAAAATCAAGATATTTATTGTGTGAGTGTGCAAGTGAGGGATGCCAAATAAATGCTAGTTTTGTCCAAAATAAGTTGAAACATATAACTGCAATAATTGTAGGAAAATAATGATTTTGAGAAAGTTTTGAGAATGTTGACTCTCTCTTTATTCTGTATATTGTTTTGGTTTCGAAAGAGTCAAGCATATAGCTGTTTTTGGATTTTTATGTTGATTTTTGTTTTGGAGCAAAAGGAACTTTACAAGTGCTTTAAATAAATGCAATAGATAGTTTTTGAAGATTTTTGAAGATTTTATGAATGTTTTTGAGGTTTTTGAATAAATTGAAAGAAATACAAGATAATGATTTTGAACAAATATATACATGGATGAAATGACCAAATTTATGCATAATAACGTTTGAGATGTAAAATATTCATGGGTTCTTTAAGTTCTTTACCATCTAAGGTAGATAATTTATACGCTCCTGATTCAAATTTTGCAGTAATGATGTATGGTCCAAGCCAGTTGGGCTCAAATTTACCTTTAAGTTCTTTGGTTGCATTTGTATTTTTTTGATTTTCTTTTAGAACAAGGTCGCCAATCTCAAAGGATCGATGACGAACTTTCTTATTATATGCTCTTTTAAGCTTGTTTTGGTATGCCCGGAGATGCTCTAAAGCATTGATGCATTTTTCATCTAGGAGTTCCAGCTGACTGAGTCTGCCAGCGCGATATTCATCTCCTACTTCGGTGTCTTGAAGTAGCAGAGCCAAAGAAGGAACTTCCAATTCAAATGGAAAAACTGCTTCGGCACCATATACCAAAACAAATGGTGAAGTGCCCGTGGGGGTTCGAACACTAGTTCGATAAGCCCACAAGGCTGGATATAATTGAATATGCCAGTCACGGCCAGTTTTATTGACTAGTCTTTTGAGAATTTTGATTAGGGTTTTGTTAGAAGCTTCTGCTTGACCATTACCCTGAGGATAATAGGGAGTAGACCAGCGATGTTGAATCTTATATTTTTGACATAATTTTTTAACATCTTTATTTTTGAACGGAGTTCCATTGTCAGAGATGAGATTTGCGGGAATTCCGAACCTGCAGATGATTTGATTAAAAATGAATTTAGAGACATGTGAACCAGTGCAGGAATCTAAAGGCATAGCTTCAACCCACTTCGTGAAATACTCAGTGGCGGTTATGATGAACTTATGTCCATCAGAAGACACAGGATTAATTTTACCAATAATATCCAAGCCCCATTTAGAAAAGGGCCAAGGAGAAGAAATAGCCTGCAGCTCTTGTGCAGGCGCATGGACAAGGTCGGCATGTTTTTGACACTTGTCGCAATGGCGCACATATTCATGTGCATCCGTTTCCATGGTAGGCCAAAAGTATCCTATCCGAAGGAGCTTTTTAGCAATGACGCTACCACTAAAGTGTCCTCCACAAGATCCATCGTGGGCTTCACTCAAGGCTGATTTAGACTCTTCTAAATTTAGACATCTTAATAGGATACCTTCAAAAGATCTCCTATATAAAGTATTGCCAATGATTACAAATCGACTTGCTCGTCGACGTAATAACCGACGTTGGTTGCGATTAGAATTAGCAGGGAAAGTCCCATTTTGGAGGAAATCAAATATGTCTGTATACCAGAGTTCAGGAGTAGTTTCCTTGATTAGAAACACATCCAAAGGCTCTAAGCATGACTTATGTGAAGCGGGTTCCTGGAGTCGACGAATGATGATAGTAGCATATTCGTCGTCTAACTCCAAGGGTAAGAGAGATGCAGCGGCGGCCATAGCATCAGCTGCACGGTTGCTAGTTCGAGGAATGGCTTCCAAGGTAACTTGATCAAACAAGGCCATTAGTTGTAAAACATAGGCCTTATATGGGCGAAGTTTATCATCTCTGGTCTGATAAACTTCATTAATTTGGTTTATAACCAATTGGGAATCCCCAAAAACTAAGAGGTTTTTAATTTTAAGCGCTAAAGCGGCTCGTAATCCAAGGATTAGAGCTTCATACTCAGCAGATGTTGTTGGTGCAAGCAAAGGTTAGTTTGAAGGACGGAGGAATAAGATGTTTTTGCGGAGATATTAAAATAATACCCGCACCTAACCCCACTCATGCATCGGGCTCCATCAAAGTATAAGGACCATTGTTCAACAAGGTCTGCCTCTAATTGAAGGCATTCATCAGGAAACTCAATAATGAGGGGATGAGTAGACTCTAAGGGTGCAGCAGCTAATTGATCTGCTATGATTTGACCCTTAACAGACTTATGTCCTATGAAGGTGAGATCAAACTCGCTTAGAGCAAGAACCCACTTGGTTGTGCGACCCGATAAATAAGGTCGACTCATGAGATATCTTAAAGGATCATATTTGGCAATGACATACGTTTTTTGGCTAAGCATGTAATGTCGTAATTTTTGCGTAGCAAACACGACTGCGAGACATAACTTCTCTAACGCTGTATAGCGGGTTTCATAACTGATGAAGGTGCGGCTAATGTAATAATTAGCTCGTTCTCATTTTTCATCATCAAGCTGAGCTAACATAGCTCCTAAGGCAGAATCTGAAGCAAAAATATATAGAAGAAATGGGCGATCAGATTTAGGCGGTGAAAGCACCGGAGGGTTAAGGAGATATTGCTTGAGAAGTTCAAAAGCTTCTCTACATTTTGTGTCCCAATTAAAGGGGACGTCCTTCTTAAGGAGTTTAAGAAAGGGACCAGTTTTGTCCGCCAGCTTATCAATGAAGCGACGGATAGCTTGAAGTTTACCTTGTAAACTTCGTAATTCAGATATATTAGTGGGTGCGGGCATATCGGTGATAGCCGCAATTTTGAGAGGGTCAATTTCGATACCACGTAAAGAAACTAAAACCCCTAATAACTTGCCGGATTTAACTCCGAATATACAATTTTGCTGGATTTAATCGAATGAGATATTCTCGTAATCGATTAAAAACTTTTCTTAAATCGTCTAAATGATGATCTTCAATAAGAGAGCGAGCTATAATATCATCTACATAATCATGTAGGATATTATGCATCATATCATGAAAAATGTAGGTCATAGCCCGTTGATAAGTTGCCCCGGCATTCTTTAGGCCAAAGGGCATCACTTTCCAGCAAAAGGTACCCCAGGGGGTAATAAAGGTTATTTTCGCCTGGTCTTCAGGAGCTATCCTGATCTGATTATAGCCGGAGAATCCGTCCATTAAGGACATCATCCCACTCCCAGCAGTGAAGTCAATAATTTGATCCATATTTGGAAGAGGAAAGTCATCTTTAGGGCATGCAGCGTTAATATCTCTGAAATCTGTGCAAACCCTAACTTTGGTGGCTTCTTTCTTGGTGACTGGGACTACATTGGAGATCCATTCAGCATAATCAATAGCTTGTATGAAGATAACATTCAGGAGTTTTTCTAACTCCCCTTTGACTAGCAGAGCCACTTTGGGATGCATTTTTCTAAGTTTTTGTTTAACAGGTTTAGCATCCGGATGGACCACTAGATGGTGCATGACTACAGAAGGGTCTAGACCTGGCATATCTTCATATGTCCAAGCGAAGACATCTTCATACTCTTTAAGAAATGCTATGTATTGTTTTTGTTTTTCTTGACTTAGTTCTGCTCCAATGTTGATTATGTGAGGGTTGTCCTCAGTTCCAATATTAATTTTAATGACATTTTCTACCTCCATGTGTAGATCTCTTTCAAAATTAGGTGGGGCGGGTGAAACGCCCAACTCTTGTAATTCTTGTAAAGTTAAATTAGATAATTCGTTCTGAGGGTCAGTGGCCTCAAGTTGAGCTATGGTTGGTATAGAACCATCAAAATAAAACCCGTTGTACAACATCTCTTCAACAGAGACATCATGGAAGATATCTCCTTCCAACTCTTCATCGGGGTCAACAATCATTTCAGGGTATGCTATGGATAGCATGTTGCATGAAAATGACGGATTTTTAAGAGGCAAATCAACATGTCTATCCAAATAGTCTTGATAGCATATGAGATGATCATCCTCCTCAAAAGGAAAGGGTTGACCTTTACTAGGTAATAGGCCCACACCACATCGGGCAGGCCATGGTTCTACCTCGAAAGGTTCTTTCATGCCATTTTGGAAAGGTCCTAAGCCTTTCCCTTTATATCCCATTTTAAGCATCATGGGTTTAGCTTTAATATAATCGTTGGTAAAATAGCACCGAGCATATCCATCATGATGGGTTTTGATATTATGAGGGATTCTTCCCCAGTCATATCCTTTGTAAATGAAGGCGCAACTCCCGACTTGGTAAGTACTTCCCATAGGTTGTGGGAGGCCCAAAGTACGAGGAGATGGCGGCAATTGATTTAAAAGGTTTGAATCTTGCATGAAAGCATTCATTTTTTTTGATATTAAGGTTGTAGATAAATCCGGTAAAAGATCATCGAGAAAGGGCATAAGATGTAGAAGGCTTATTACCTATGTCTTGAGATGTGGAAGGTATGATAGATGTGTCTGAAGGTTTTGAATTTATGGGATTAGGACTTGAAGAATTGGTTGTAGTTTTAAGAGCTTTTTGATGTTCTACGGTAATTTGTTTAGAAGGTGGTTGATCTATATGGGAAGATGAAGTTAATGGAGGAGGAATAGATGAAATGATGGGTTTATATTTCACAGTTTTAGATGAAGAAGAACTAGGATATGTGGATGACAGAGCAGGGCAAAATTGCACTCCAACTGGTTCTGCCAATGCGCACATATCAAAAGGTCTAGGGTCACCATGAATAGTGACCAACTGATTTTTAAACTCAAACTTAACACATTGGTGTAAAGTTGATGGGACTACTCGCATGGCGTTAATCCAAGGGCGACCCAAAAGTATATTGTACGATCTTGGGCAATGTACAATAAACACAGTTGTCTCAAGGGTTCTAGGACCAACTTGCAATGGGAGGGTAATGACTCCACACGTTTCTTGTGTTTCGTCATTAAAGGCTTTGATAATCATATCAGTCTTCTTCATTTCATCACTTCTAAAACCAAATCGTTGGTAGAAGTCAAAGGTGCAGATGTTTAGAGATGAGCCATTATCAATCAGGACTCGTTTGACAGCTACATCCCCAATTAAAGCTGTAATATACAAGGGATTATCCTTGTGTAAACTGTGTTGTGGGATATCTTTATCCCGAAAGTCAATACAATCAATCTCTCGCGTGATGATAGTATTGGCCATAGCTTCAGGTTGGATGTTTTGAGGTACCATCATCTGGCTCAAAGTAAGCATCAATTCATCCCTATGGGTGGGAGAGGATCTTAATAAATCTAAAAGGGAGATTCTGGCGGTGGTATTAGACAACTGTTCATTAATGTTGTAAGGGGGTTTAGGTTGAACAATAGGAGCATTATTTCCTTTATTAGGATTTTTTAGAACAAATGGAGCTGGTCCATCGTTCTGGTTTGGTTCTTGTTGGGGATTTTGAGCTTGTTGTCGGGTGACGACTCCGATGGTACCTACAATGTTATAGTGACGACGTTGAAACGGTCTCGGTTGAGAGTTTATGGCTTGTTCATAAGGAAGGACTTCATTAGAAGAAGGTCGAGTAGTGACTCTTCTGGGAAATGGTTCTTCTAGAACATTAGCATCTGTGATAGGTTGAATAGGATCTGATTCATTTTCAGAACTATTCGATTGAATGGTGTCTACTTCACTTTCACTATCTGACTCTATATCGCTAGAATCAGAAGTTTGAAAATTATGTAAGGGCCTGGTTGTAACCAGGGATAAGGTTGTGTCGAATGTGTGAGAGTCCTGAACAGGTAATTGCCCGCTAATGGTTCCTACATATCGGGTAGGAGGGGGAACATTGTGATGTTCAATTTGATTGGCTACCTCTTTACCATGTCTTGGTAAAGGGTGTTGAAATATGTCTAAAGTTTGATTGGCATTCTGATTTTGATTTTGGGGAACAGTCTTTTGAGTATTATTAGGAAGGTTTTGTTTGGGTTGGAAGGCTTGCACTTCCATTTCATTATTGTCAATCAAATCTTGTATTTTATGTTTTAATCTCTTACAAGCATTGGTAGAATGTCCAGGACCTCTATGAAAATCACAGTGCAAATCAGCTCTATATCCGGGTATGCTTGGGTCAGGTTCTCGGATAGTTGGCAGTTGGATTAAACCTCTTTCAAGAAGTTGAGGTAAAATAGTTGATAAAGGTTGGTTTAATCTAGTGAACTCTCGAGGAGGCTTATCGGGAGGTTTCAAGATGAATTTTTTTGTTGTTTTTGTTGCATTGACATTAGCAACATTTCTATTGTCAGTGACTCCATCACCGACAACCTGTTTGTTTTTATATTGATTTCTAGATGTTTTCTCATCATCCTTCTTTCTAAGTTGGCCTCTCCTAATGAGGGCATCTTCTACTCTTCGAGCTAAGTCTATAGCTTGATCGAAGGTAGTCAAAGTAGTTGTTGATAGTTCATAAGAAAGTTGTTCTTGTAAATTGTTAATGAAAATGTCTAACATTTCCCTATAGGGTAGCACAAAGTGCAGTTTTCCTATCAATTGTCTCCATCTTGCTAAGAAATCAGCAAAACATTCGTCTTTATCTTGTTTTAAATTGTATAGGTCTTTAATAGTTACATGCCTCTCGATGTAGGCACTAAATTGATGAACAAATGACTCATCTGTTTCTTCAAAGTTTCTTAAGGAATGAGTGGGCAATTGATAATACCACTCTAACGCCATTCCACCTAAACTTTTGGGGAACATTTTTAGTAATAGCAAGTCGTCATGCGATATGTCGTGACATGCTATCCTAAACATGCGAAGATGTTCTATGGGATCTTCGGTTCCTTTATAGATAGGCGGGACGGGCATGGGAAAATGTTTAGGGTATGGTTGAGCTACCACTATGGGATCCAATGGTTGGCTACAAATCTCTCGATAATTATACGAGGGACGGTAGGGATCTATCTGGTCCATACGTGAAGCCAATTGCTTCACCATAGCTTCCAAACTACTAGTTTGCCCCCCATATTGATTCGGTGGGGCATTGCCATAAGTGTTATGGGCGTAGGATGGAGGAACATGCAGATTAGATGCCATGTTACTATTGTGTAAAACATTGGTAGGAAAAATATTATGGAGGAGTTTTGAAGTTGGATTGTGTTGTATTGTAGATTGTTGAAAGTTTGTATTTGGCTTTGTTTTAGATTTTTGTCTATTTAAAGCATTTTGCTCAATAGTTTGGAGGAAGGAAGTAGTGAAGGGAATTTTCTTTTGTGCGGGAGTGATTTTAGGTTGAGTAACAGGTTGCTTAGGAGGTTGGGTGACCTGTTGTTTGGTCATGGCTTGGGCTATAGTGACCATATTCGCATTAGATGGTCCACCCTTATCACTTTCTTGATCAATGAAAGACAAGGGATTAGTTTGCATATCAAGTGCCCGTTCTAAGGCTGCTTGAGCATCACTAATTTCCCCTTTATCAATACGGACTCGCCACATTAAGGACATCTATATGTTGATTAAGAAATTTTTGAAAATGTTCCGCATTGTCAAAAGTGATGCCTCCATTTGGAGCTATTCTAGGGGACGAAGATTCTTTAACACTTCCTTCTTGTTCCTTATCTTCACCTAAGTCTTCATCTGATTGACCTAGAGTTTCACCTTCCGGATTTGTATCTCCAAGAAGGACATTTGGGTTTTCGGTTGTATTTTGTAGCCAATCTTCTCCTTCTCCTAAAATTTCTTTACCATTCCTAAGTTTAGTCATGGTGCTAAGTTTTGGTTTCAGCAAATATATATATATATATATATATATATATATATATATGCAACAAATTAAAAGGTATATATTTATATATACCTAATGCAATATTGTAAATGAAATGTTTAAGTTTTTTTACTATGTTCTTTGATTTTTTTTTTTTTTGAAACAATATAATAAAGACAGCAAATGAAACAATAAATGCACACAATAATAATAAGGCTGAAAGTAGATGAACTAATCTTCTATGAATAACTTATGAATATCATTAATAGGTTCAAGCTGTTCAGGGGTCATGAAATGTTCTTCTTCAAATTGAAAGTTTTCTTTTAAGAATTTGATGAAAAGGGCTATGGTGATATTGTCCTGTTTCGGATCTTTGGTTGATAAAAGTAAAGCTCATGGCAATACTCTCGATATAGCACAGCTACGCGTGGAACTCTATTCCATCTTTCCCTATCTGTGAGAACAACTTCTTGGTCCTCTACAAGGCCTAGGAATCGGTGTACAATGTCCGCATTCTCGAGGTATTCCTCGAAGGTGAACAACTATGAAGATACTAAAGCTCTCCTATAGGCTAACCACCTATGGCAAGCTCTCCGAAGTTCATGATAAAACACTAATTGATGAGGATCCGAGGATTCTATCCAAGACTAGCCTCTTAATCTGTTTAAGTTGTGTGGACCTAGATGAAATGATACTAAGTCTCCTGATAAGCTCGTCCCACAAGGATTGATTTCTACTTGTTTCAGGGATACTAAGGACAACATTAACTTCTATGGCTGCTAATTGGTTTACTACGTTTATAGTAACTGCTAACCTCTTTTTGGGAGCTACCATCTAAACATGATTTTGAACTTTAAATGTTTTAAAATGCATCTAAGTTTTAGTTGTTCTAATTTTTTGTTTTTGTTTGCTTTTGCTTTTGTTTTCAAAAGGTTATGATGCATTTCACGTCGGGTTCACCAAAATGTATCGCTCCAAATTTTTCGCATCCCTACCTTCAGGCTATTGGATCCGCGCCCGGAAGGAGGATGGGAAAAGGATGGTGCGGTACCTCGGACGAGAGGACTTTGCGAAGGTCCCGCCTCTCAAGGGAGGTGCATTTTGGTGATTTTTCGACGGATGGTGGGTTCACCAGGAAACATTTGGTGGCAGTTTCCACGCCTAGGTTTTGGGAATGAGTTTTGATGAGTTCGTTTTATTTTTAAACATTCATCCTAGGTTTGGCCGAATGATTCTAACTTAAACTACATGAAAATGCAATTTAAATGAATACAACAAACGAAAAGAAAGCGAAAACGAGAGAATTTGCAGGAGGCCAAATGAAGATTACCTGATCCGGAAGTCTGATGAAATTTTTGATTACTTGTAGCAATCTCGATCGTCTGCAATTCAATAGGATCGCCTTCAATTTGATAAAATCGTCTAAACTGACAGGATCGTCTGCAATCTGACGAATTCGTCAGACGAATTCATCAGAGACCTGCAAAACAGAAAACAGATGCGAAATACAAGAAATTCTATTTTGTAAATAGGGGGCAAACTATATGAAAAAGTAATATGAGTATTGAACAATATACAAGAACAAAAGTAAATGCAAATCACTGTGTTTAGATAGCAGAATATGATCTTAATATGCAAACTAGACAAAATGGGTGAACTCCAGATGCAATATAGTATAAAAACTGAATAGACAATCTAATTTATAGCATAAAATGACAGAGAAAAGAGAAAGAAGAGCAAACTCCAGGCACTGATTGCCTCGATGTGTGCTGCAGTCGAAATCGTCTCGCATCAGAACGAGATCGTCCCGAATTTGATGAGATCGCCTCCGATCTTGACAGGTTCGTCGGCTGCGATAGATGCTGGCTCCGGCTGAAAACCAGTGGTGTACCTGCAATAAAATTAATATAGGACTAGTGCAAGAGCAAATTTGAAGTGTTTTAGCACATAGGGAGTTGATTTACATAAAAATTCAGCCAGGGGTTGGGGAAGGAAAAGTCTTAGAGTTAAATAGGCATAGGATAGTTGTTGGGAGGTTGGAGATCATCCCAATTTGGGAGATCTCCAACAGGGGAAGGGTCCCAATGGCGCAGACACGCTTCGCCCGGATTGGAGACCCGTTGGAACGGATTCCAACTATGCAAATTCAGTTTTGCGATGAAATCGTCTGGACGTTCTAGTCCAGACGAAATCGTCAAATCTAGGGCGATATCGTCTGATCGGAGACGATATCGTCAAACGGTCAAAACAACTGCTAAAAATGGCACGGAAAAGGAGGAAACGGGTTTCTCGACGGTTAACGGGCGGTTTGGGAGGTTAAATTTGAATTTAAATTTATTTACTAAGGTGAATGTAATTATTCCAATTTTACTGCGCCAATTTTAGGGTGCTACACTTTCACCTTGTATTCATAGAAATAGATTTTCTTCCTTTTCATCATCTGACTTGTCTCTATCGTTGTGATCTGAGCCATCATTTGCTTCTTCAATGTAGAAAGTCTTCTTAGTTTTACAAAAACTTTTCTTCTTCTCTTGCTTGCTTTGCTTGTACTTGTCCTCTTTGTCATGCTTATGCTTTCCTTCTTCTTTTCTTATGTGACCCTATTTTTCATCATCATTGTTTTCTTCATGTGTACACTTGTTTGCATAGTGACCATAATCACCACACTTGTAGCATTTGAATTTCTTCATATCCCTGTAATTCCTTGAGTCATTTTTCCTTTTGATGAAGTTAGCTTCCTCATCATTATCTGAATATCTATTTATCTTTGGATCTTTCACTTTCTTTTTCTCTAAATATTTAAATGTAATTTCTTTATTTGAAGCCTGATGCTTATCTATCCTCATTTCATAATCTATGAGATTTCCTTGTAGTTCTTCCATTGTTATCTTATCGATATTCATTGTTTCTTATATCACTGAAACATTTGAATCATACTTCATGGGAAGTGATCTCAAAATATTTTGAGTAACATCTGATTCTTTCATCTCAAATCCTAGGCCTCTCATGGTGTTAGCAATCTCATCAACTCGAAGTAAAAACTTTGCAATATCTTCAGAATCTTCCATTTTCAATTCCTCGAATCTTCTTCTATGAGTTTGTAGTTTTGCCAACTTTACCTTGGAATCTCCTTCATAGGTATTCCGCAACTTGGTCCACATTTAATTAGTTGAATTACATACCATGACCTTTACAAAATTTGTCTCATGTAGCCCACTCATAATACAATTCATTGCCTTTGCATTGATCTCAACCAATTTCTTGATAGTCTTATCTATCTCAGGATCACCTTCAACCTTATACTCTTTTGCAACCATCTACCATACCTCATATCCTTGTGATATCAAATATTTCTTCATTCTCATGCTCCAAAAAGCATAATTATTACCATCAAACAGTGGAGCCTTACTTGTAGATGATCCATTCTGTGAAGCCATATGTGTTCTTGTCGAATCTGCCCTCAAGCTGTTAGCCTTTTCGAAGGAACCCATTTTGATACCAATTGAAGAACACAAGCTTATACTAAGAGGGGGGTGAACAGTATAGTGCCAACTTTTTACTTTCTTTCCAAACCAATATCAATTAGTGTCCTCAATTGAAATAACCAAATATAGTAGTGTGCATTAATAACATAGATGCCAATAGTAAGCAAGTGAAAAAATCACCATACACAATTGAGACACAAGATTTAATGTGGTTCTCCAATGTGGGGTAGTCCAAAAGATAATCTCCTTATAATATTTTACAAATAAATAGGGATCCTTATCCTAATACAAATGATTACTTTGATCTACTCAAAGCTAGGCTATCCTGATATGCTCAGGTAGGCTCCATTGATCTGCTCAGCTAGACTCTCCACTGATCTGCTCAGCTAGGCTATCCATTGATATTTTTAGCTAGGCTATCTACTAATATGCTCAGCTAGGCTCTCCACTAATCTGCTTAGCTAGACTATCCATTGATCTTCTCATCTAGGCTATCTACTGATATGATCAGATAGGCTATCCACTGATTTGCTCAGCTAGGCAACTGGTTTTGATGTGTTTTTTATTTTTGTCATGTCTCTTTCATTGCTCACAAATATGCCTCAATGCATTCTCACAAGGCTCAAACAATCCTGCTCAAATATTTTCCTAAATTTATTCTCAAAGCCTTCACAAAAGGCTCAAATAATCCTGCTCAAATACCGTCCCAAATCTATCCTCAAAACCTTCACAAAAGTCTCAAACAATCCTACTCAAATGTTGTCCCATATCCATCCTTAAAATCTTCACAAAAGGCTCAAACAATCCTTCTCAAATTCTATCCCAAATATGTCCACAAATTTATCCCAAAAGCCTTCTCAAAGGCTCAACCAATCATGCACAAAAGTTGTCTCAAATCTGTCCAAAAATTTTGTCCCAAAAGCCTTCCCAAAGGCTCAACCAATCATGCACAAAAGTTGTCTCAAATCTGTCCAAAAATTTTGTCCCAAAATCCTTCCCAAAGGCTCAACCAATCATGCACAAAATTTGTCTCAAATATTTCTAGAAATTTTGTTCCAAAAGCCTTCTTAAAGGCTCAACCAATCATACACAAAAGTTGTCTCAAATCTGTCCAAAAATTTTATCCCAAAAGCCTTCCCAAAGGCTTAACCAATGACTCTCAAGTAGCACTCAAATCTCAACCACAAATCAACGAAGGCAAGGCTCAATGATGAACTCAACAATGGATAACAAGTGAATGATGACAATACTCAACAATGTGCTCAACAATGAATGGCAATGTACTCTTCAATGGATGACAACAATGATCCACAATGATCTCAAAAATGTATGACAAATGATCTCTCAAATGGAAACCTCTCCAAGAAATAACAATGAGGACTTCAACCAACCAAGGACAATCTCCACAAGTGATAGCAATAGGTTCTCAATAATATCTTTCTCATGCAATTTCAATAAGCTCTCAAGAAACAAGCACAACACCCTCAAGCAAAGAGCTCGCAAATAGCCAAAAACGATCTCCTCAAATGAAAGGTAAATGTATATACAAGTGAGTAGCAAATGATCTCCTCAATGGTCTCAAATAATGGCAATGTACTCAAAAAGTAACCAACAATAATCTCCTCAAAGCAATATCAAAACCTCCTCAATAATGGCAATACTCTCAATGAAATCCACTAAAGAAATCATGGAACTCAAGTATCAATTTTATCCATAAAATTGATTTTCTAATCCATCCACTTCCTCTCAATAGCCAAGGCACATAATCAAGTAATTTATCTTCAACTTCAAACCCTAACTCATATGCATGTCTTCTAACTCAAGATAGCAATTAACTAGGTCTCAAGTTCCTAGTTTAATTTCATAATTAAATCATGCACTAGGACATATAACAAGTTCAACACTTTTCAACCTTATGACTCCCTAATTTCATTAACACATACATCAAGCACCTATGCTTTTATTTTTAATTCCACACCTTATAAATCCACATACAACAATCACAAATATTTATTTCCACACCTTATAACTCCCTAAGCACATACAGTAATCATTTATTTTCACTAAATACCTTATGACTCCCTAGTTATAATAGAAATGATTTTCAATGCACCAAAACTTTGGCAATATCAAATATTACCATGCGCTAGAGATAAATACATTTTTATGAAATTTGTAGCCTTCACAACCTTCGAAGTCATTAATGCCTTTGCCAAAATTAATGCGCCTTCACCACCTTAAAAATCGTTAATGCTTTGCCAAAAATCAATGCGCCTTCACACATTCGGAATTGTCAATGCCTTACTAAAAATCAATGCACCTTCACACCTTCACGGGAGTCGAACTCTGTTCCTCTTGCCTAGCATTGTGAGGTGCTTACCACATGGGCACCATCCCACATTGGGATTTAATACCAAACACCCAACTTCACCTGTGCTTAAATCTGAAAAACTTAAGTTGCCTTCCTTAGAAAAACACTTTACCCCTAGCGGAATTCAAACAACGAACCTGCCTTGTGCAAAGTTCGTGCGCCACCAACTGTGCTATAGGCTCCTGCATGACGTCACTTTTCTGTACATCTTTGTTCATCATCCTTAGTGATCAGAGGAGTCCTAATAGTAAAAATTTTGGTCTCTCATAGCAAAAATATCATCCGCAACCACTTTAAACTGTGATTCCTTATGTTTTTTGATGCTCCATACCATTTTTCGGCAAGGTGATCGAAACACAGGAGGAAAAAAATAAAACAAAAACTAGGTTACAACTTTTTTCATCACTGTAAAAATCTTTGCCGTCATCGAAAGGAAATTAGTGACCGCCAATAATTTTTTTGTGCATAGCAAAAGTCGTCAAGAGGCTTATTTCAAAAAAATAATAAGTGGAATTATCCCACATTCTTCCCATGAAGGGAAGAAGGGGATATAAAAAGTTAAATTCACATAATTAACATCGTGACCACCTAGTTGTGGTCACATAGCCTCCTTACGCGTGAACACCTCCTCTCTCACCCATACAACCACTTTTTTTTCCTTCACCTCGTTGTCCGCTCCCACTGTACTTATCTTCTTGCACCTTGTTATCCCTCTCGTTGTTTGCTCCCATCAATGCTATCGTGTCCACCTATTCTCCTCTACATCTTCCTTGTTTGCATTCACTTTCATATCCATTACCACCTATTAGTCCAAACATCGTCAGTGTCCATGTGTGTGGCATGTCCAATAGTTTCCCCTCATATTTTGATTAGTTTAGTCATCGTCAATATCTATGTGTATGTCGTGTCCCCTCGTGGTTCGTCGTTACTAGTGTCTACATGCCTGCATCTTGTATGTCGCATGTCTGTGTCTTATGTGTTGTGTTCCCACGTATTGTATACTTTATTAGTGTCTCATGTCAGTCCTATCTAGTATTGGTCTCGTGTTTTCGTTTTGTGGCCAGTGTGTGTCTTGTGTTCGTAATTGTTGGTCCATGTCATGTTGGTCTCATGTTTTCGTGTCATGGTTAGTGTGTGTCTTGTGTCCGTAATTTTGTGTTGCGAGGGCCGCAATTTCAAATTACAAAACCAATAGTGGCACCACAAAATTTTGTAAATTGTCAAACAAAATTTTGCAACCAATAGTGGCACCACAAAATTTTGTAAATTGTCAAACAAAATTTTGCAACCAATAGTGGCACCACAAAATTTTGTAAATTGTCATAACAAAATTTTGCAAATTGTCATAACAACTTTTACGCAATTTTTAACCACAATTTTTCAAGTAAATTTTCCACCAACTTTCAAATGCTTACGCCAATGGCTGATGGAAACATATCTCAAGACCCCAACCTACTTTTGTCGATTAATATCATCAGTCTTCATAAAATCTCTTCAATGTGGAAATATCGAACTCAATTCTAGGATCTCGTCAATCACATCTCAGGGTTAGATGAATCATTTCTCATAAGTTGCTTCGTTAGTGGATTAAAGGACAAGATTAGGAAGGAGGTGGAAATATTCAATCTCTGCACCCTGATGCAAACCTTTGGATTAGCTTTATTAGTTGAATGCAAACTCAATGTTCAACGTCGATTAGGAAAACCACCTATGGAGAAATCACAAACCACTTACACCACCCCCAAACCTAACCGAACTTTACCAATTAAATATCTCAGCTTTGAGGAGATGAAAGAACGATGAGCAAAAGACATCTGCGATACTTGTAATGAGAAATTTGGACCCCACCATAAATGCGCTACCAAACGTTGTATTTATTAAAAGTAGTTGATCTTGGTCAATCCATAAATGATGAAGATGAGGAATATGAGCAAGAAATGATCGAAACACCTGATCATAGCCATGAAGACAATGAGGTCGATGTGCAAGAAGTGATCAAAGCACTTGATCACAACAATAAAGGCAATAAGGTCGATGTACAAGAAGTGATCGATGTCCTAGGAAAAGATAAGGTAGACATACAAGAAGTGACCAATGAAGGCTAGACGTACACTCTAAAAAGACTACCCACAAGTTCCTCACAAATAGTGAGTTCTCACCACATGGTAAAACCTATCCAAAAACAAGGCACAAAAGTGACTACACACTCATTTTCTGTTGACTCTCCTAGGGAACAACAGGAAGATGTAGAAGTGTTACCACCACTTTTGATGCATCATTCTAAAGTGTTTGAGGAACCCCAAGGGTTGCCCCCCACCGTCATCACGATCCTACTATTCTTCCTGGAAACCCCCCACTAACGCTTCGACCCTCAAGATATCCCTGCCTCCAAAAAAGTGACATTAAACTTGTGCAAATACTACTTGGAAAGCGCCTCATCAATTTCAACAACAATTTCCTTAGTCCCAGCTTTGAGGACAAAGCTTCTTTCGAGAGGGGTGGCATGTTAGGATCCTCCATCCTAACATTAATAGTTAATATTATTAATTACTAACGTGAATAGTCACATCCTTTCATAATAGCCTTTAGATAGATATAAAATAGGGTAGGTATCGTTGTAGGAAAGCATCCATGAATAATAATATAATTGTTTATTAAATACATTGGAGGGACCCCCTTACCAGTGAAACCGTGATCCTTTTAAAACCGTGATTCATTATTACTTCTGCAATTTCTAATATATATTTTCAATTATTTCATTGCAAATATTAAGTTAGGATCTAGGATCCTATCATTTTATTACAAATCACATATAAAAATTAAATTTTTAAAAATATAAATTTTAAATTTGTTTAAAAACTAAAATATTTAACTCATAATAAAACCAAAAAGACCCTTGGCCAAGAATATGCTGATAAAGAATTTAATCATTGGGAGAGATTCTCTAAACATCTTGAAAGGTCTAAGATAGGAGAATTCAATTAGCTAGAATTAGTAGAGATGATGCAATTTTTAATGTTAATTCCAAAACAAACTGGAGGAAAGATATCTACTAAAAGGGTAAAAAAGATGATGAGATCATTAAAGTGGAGAATATTAGAAAAAACAACCTGAAACAAGAAGATAATGGTTGGGAGGATGTTCCCGACACTTCTGGACAAAGGAGGGACTCAATGCCAAAGTCTCTTGATGTTACTGTTGGATGGGAATCGATCCCAGTGTGGCTAACCCACATAATGGAGCCTCATTCTTATGTAATCAGTTAGTTATGTTGTTCATCAATTATGTAAGGCGGCGTTGATTAGCTTTTAATTGTTTTCTTGGGTTCCCACTTTGTTTTAACGACGATAGTTTTTTTTGTTGATGGTGTTAGCCATGTGGTGTGTTTATCCGCTTCTTTTTTGTTTGTAAAAATATATTTTGTTAATTCTTTAATATAATGTTTGTTACAACAAAAAAAAAGATGATGAGATCATTAGAGTGGAGACTATTAGAAAAAACACGTAAAAGATGAAGATTATGAAGTAATATATATCTTTGGCAATGACAACTCATTGGATTCTGAAGAGTAGTAGATGTATATAGAAGTCAGTCTTCCTAATTGCCTTTGCTTTTTAGATTTAGCGATGGCTGCTTGGTTTGCTCTTTTCATATATCATTAGCTTCAAGTTCAAGTGGCTTACTCAACTCGTGTTTTTTCTTTAAAAATTTTAGACTACTCTTGTTTTTTTTCTAGTTGTTAAGCTTATGTTATAATGGTAGTTTTGTATCTCAATCTCAGCTAATAGACTAAATTTTGTTTTTCTATCAACATTCTTTGAATAGGTAGTATTCTTGTCTTCTATTTAATTTTTAAGATTTCAAATCTCTTTGTAAAAAAGTAAAAAACCCTTTCAAAAACCAAAATCTTTAACTTTTTCATTATATACCACCAACACCAAACCATAATAAATATAATTGTGAATCTAAAAAACACTAACTTAAAAATCAAAATCATCAACCTTAATACTATATACAAATTCATATATATTAAGTTAATTTTGACGAGTAAAGAAATTATCAAGGTGAATCTCCACCTTCAACTCAAGAGACTTACCAATCCAACAATATTTTTGTTTAAAAAAAAAATAAACCAAAAACATAATGAGATTAAGGATTCAAATTCATTTAATAATTTTAAAATAATAATAATTAAAAAAATAAAAATATAAGGACGGGGCTTTTACTTTAAATATAAAGTCAGCATGTACTGTTTAGAAGAAAAAACATAGTAGGAAATGCTGTAGCCTGATCTTAGTTGTCCATGAAATAGTAATTTGCCAATTTTAATTATTTGAAATAAATTTCAATTATATTATATTAATATTATTATATAAATAAATAATATTATAATATTATAAAATATTTATATAAATTATATAATAATATATAAATCATATAATTATTAATATTTGTATTTTTTTATATTATATAAGTTATATTTAACATTTTTAATATTTCTATTTAAAAAATAAGCCACGCGTCTTCTCCGGTGATAGCAAGAAAGGGACATAGGGATGTTGCCTTCTAACCAACCATTGTTTTGTTGTCTACTCCATCCCAAACACGGGGATCGGGACGGGGGACCTATCACTATTATGAGATGGTCCAATACAAGATCGGGAACATGGAGTGTTTATTAAGCCCACAATAAGAAAATCATCTTGAATTGGTCGAGGTGTTATGGATGTAAAAGTTTGTTATTTAGTGTGAGTAATTATTAGAGTATTTGTTCTTATGAATATGATATTAAATTAATAATAGATTTATGATGTGATAAGATTTTTTTTTTTTTAATGTGTTAGATACATGTGAGAAAAAGATGAAAAGTTTAAGTAAAGAAGTTAAGGATTGTAAATATGAAAAGATAAAGCATTGTAATTAAGGTATTGAGGAATAAACTTTGGGTTACATTGCATTGTTTAAGAAGATATATTTATTAATAATATATTTCAATGAGTTGTTATCATTGTTATTATAATGGATTGAATGCACTTGATATATTATGAGAAATTATTAAATTGTTAATATACTAGATAGTTGGTTAATATTATAAAATTTATGATTGTTTTCATTAACACTACTTTAAATTTACAACAAAGTATTGTGAATATTTTTTTTGAAAAAATATTGCTTATATTAATACAGAAAAATCAAATACAAGATATGGCAACAGATTACAAAAATCTGCTCAAGGACATTCAATCATCTGACTTGTCCTCAGCAGAGCAGTCTTTGAGATATTTGATTATAAGCCTCTTAAAGGTTCTATATTGGAACATCAATAAACAACATTAGAAATAGGAACTAAATTGCATCTCGCTTTCCAAATAACATACAAATCCGCTGCTCTGATAACAGTCCACACCCCCCTAAGATGCTGAGGGCAACCAAAGGCATCTCCCAAAAAAACAATTTCCAACTCCACCTATCACCTAGGATAGGATAATAGGTCCACTTCAACAATCCAAAAGATGTTACTTTTTTGCCACAACTACTACAGAGGTCTGAGATATTCATCCACCTTGCCTTGCTCTTGATATAGAATTCAGAATTGTCTTCATGTTGATGGTGTTAAGGGTCGGGTTGTATCCTTATTAAGAGGATCTAGGAGGCATGGAAGACGGTTGGCTCTACGGTCTATATGGAAGAGCATAGAGGCTCGGTTCTTTCATATAGGTCTATTTAAATATGGAAAGACCATGGGGTGTATGCCTTGAACCTTCCTCATCTTAGATGCAAGAGGTTGGTTAAGAGGTAAATGGGATCTTTGCAATAAGTTGAAAGCTTCTGACAAGGATGCTATTGTTCAAATTCATTCTCTTCTTCCCTCTGAATAGCAGTATAAGTTAAATGGTGGTGACTGGAGGTGGAAATTTCAGGGGAGCATCATTTCTTTGCATATCCTGTTAAATAGACGTTGGGACATTGTCTAGAGAAGAAGTGGAAGAAGAGGCTAAAGCAGGTTTGAAATTCCGATTATCTGCTCAACTCATTGTGAATATTTTAAGGTTTAAAATTGAAATTTTTCTTTTAACCTACTTGAATATTCTTTTGTCTCATGAAGGAAATAAAAAGAAGCTTTGGGCTTCTTTTTGTCATTTTTTAGATAGAAATTACAATGCAATCCATCTTTATTTATAGGATGTTACTTTCAAGATTGTGTGTAGGTATAACATTATAAATTGATAAAAGTAAAAGAATTTTTTTTGAAAATATTGAGGAAAATTTTAGGTTCCCTCTTTTGTAAGTGGGATAGGGTTTACAAATAAAAGAATATTGGAAAAGCATGTTTGCAAAATTGTAGACTTATCTGGCATTAGGGACAAAGCTTGGGTGGTAATTATTTAAAGATCAAGGAAAGAATTGTGCAAAAATATTACTTCAAAAATATATAGGTTCTCTTGATGCAATGAAATTGTTTACAAAAAGAACCCTACCAAAAATATCATCAATATAGAACTTCATATGTGAGTTTGTAATTGATAAAAAAAAAATCATATTAGATGGTCAATCAATGAGGGGAATAATGTAAATTTTTAGTCTGATGCTTGGTTGAAGTCTTATCCTCTTATCTCTAACTCAAAATGGCAACCATTTGTTGAAGCATGCCTAGCTTGTAAAGATCCAAAGGTCAATACTGTATTAATATGAACAACATCTCTAAATCATTGGTCCAAAGGTCAATACTATATTAATATGAACAACATCTCTAAATCATTGATTTCTTTTTTAAACCTGGTTGAAGAAGAGGAACTCAAACAAATTGCAAATGAACTTCAAGGGTTTTATTTGTTGATTTTTATATGAAAGGATGAGTTGGTTTAGAATCTATCAAAGGATACTCAATCAAGTTGGGATATGAGGATTTAGAGCAATCAAAATTTCTTACTCCCAAATATTTTCCTTGAACAAATGTTTGGTCATTCATGGCTCTTCCTAAGGCTTCAACATTCCTTTGATTAGTATTTCAAAGTAAGATACTTATAGGATAAAGTCTACAAAGTTAGAGGATATCATGGACCTTTTAGATTTGACTTATGTGAGAAGGATTTATAAACATCAAACCATTAACTTTTTCATTGACTCTTTGCTCACACCATTTGGGGTTGCTTTTTTTTTAAATATGAAAATATATTGGGTAGCTCCATCGACATTGAAAGAGTTGATGAAATGTTGGATTAATTATTTTAAGGCTAAAGCATTATGTTTTAGGTGGAGGATTGGTCAACCATTATTTGTTGGAATGTATTGCTTGAAATGAATAATATAATTCTTAAAAATAAATTTCAAAATCATGCCCAAGTTTGGAACTGTATTATTGCCTCTCTTGTATATTTATAAAGATCGTGCTCATCATAGAGTCTCAAATGTAAAAAAAGAGATGGTAACAACTTGGTTACAAGATTTAAACATACATGGAACAAACTATCTACTTTGATCTATAGGGTAAAATGAAAATATCTGAAAATTGTGTGATGGTGTTTTTAAAGAAAATCTTGGAAAAGTTGGTGGAGGTAGTGATTTTAGAAATAATGAAAGTAAAATTCTCCTCACTCATAATCATATAGAACTTCGACTGACAACTATGCATATGCTAGGGCACTTCTTATAAAGATTAAAATTGCAATAGAAAAATGATGGAAATATATTTCAAATGAGAAGGATTCGAAAATTATCATCAATGCTATTTAAAAAAAATGAATGTACGGATTGGATAAAAAATAATATCATTGTTGATGTCCATCACTTATAATCTCTTGAAAATATGAACATATTTATTAAAAAAAAAAAAAATTAATCAATGTGTTGATCTTCATCTTTGTAAAATTCAAATTTTACAAGACAACTGACCATGTGAGATTTTTTCTTAATCAAAATGATGTCAAAGGACACCATAAAAGTATTGGAATTTCCTCCAATAGGCAGTTGCCCTAGTAGCTAAAAATAGTGGTTGTTTTTTAAGGGGTCTTGTGTTCAAACCCCTTAAAGATTATTGTTGATGTAATTTATAAACATTCTCTTGAAAAAAAAAAACAAATTTAATTAAAATAAATAAATTTTAATATGCTCAAGATGTATGCTTTGACTGCACTTTTTTAAAATAATTTGTTGTCCGGTCCCTTCAAACTCTATCATTTCAAACGTTGGACTGGCAAAGGGACCTATCACCGTTATTAGATGCTCCAATACAAGCTCAAGAACATGGAGCCTTTATTAAGGCCACAATAAGAAAAACATCATGAACTGGTCAAGCTATATAATTTATACGAATAAGGATAAAAACAAACACATATGCCCTATTCAAATACGATCTTTGACTTTGATCCATTTAATTTTTTTATAATATGAAGTCATGTGTGCACGACAAAACTATTGCCCTGTTATTGAGATTCAAAATCATGTAAAAGTATAAAACTCCAAATTAGTGAAAGTCATGCCTTGCGTATAAAATGGAAGAATGGCAGAAATCGGTTTTAGTGTGATGAGACACAAGAATGTACCGGTGTTCTTTCTTCGAGAGAAAAGACATGGAATACGTGATGGAGTATATACATACTAGTTGTTTGTTTAATTAAATATTTATTGAGAAGAGATTTAATTTAAATTTTAAGAGCATGTTTATTGTAAAGTAGTAGTTTGATTTAAATCTTCTGAGTGGGCTTAAGGATATATTTGTTGTAAAGCTAGTAGTCTGATCTAAATTTTCTGAGTGCACGTCATACCAATGATCACGCTACGAATCTCAAGTGACTAGTGGTTCCTCACACCAAGTCAACAATAACAAGGTAATATAGAATTGTTGGAAGTAGCTCCTATGTTTGAACCCTGAACTTTGATAGTTAATTAAAATAGTGTGGACGTAACAAACTCTCCTTTATTTATTTATTTATATATATATATAATTTAGGTAGTGTGAGTAACTCTTACGACCAACACACAGGGATGAGCAGTCTCCTCCCAACCATGACCCCTCGTAAAGTTGAGAGTTATGCTTATCACCCCCTCACACACTCATTCACTCTATAGTTTGAACCTTGAACCTCTCGAAGAAGAGCCAAAGTCCGAATCGTTGCGTTGTCCCCATGGACATATTTTAATATTTTAATTAAAACGATTCAAATAGTTTGATCTGAATTCTTAGTGTGCACCATACCAATAACGATGGTTTGAATCGAACCGTTGCATTGTCCCCATGGAACATATTTTAATTAAAACGATTCAAATAATCTAATCTGAATTCTCTTAGTGTACGCCATACCAATAACGACGGTTTGAATCTCGAGTGACTAATGGTCTCTCGTGCCAAGTCAACAATAACAAGGTAATATAGATTTGTTGGAAGTAGTTCCTATGTTTGAACCCGTTACTTAAAAATAGTGTAGATGTTACAAAATCCTTCATGTATAGAAAAAAGATATATATATATATATATATATATATATATATATATATATATATATATATATATATAATTTGGGTAGTGTGAGAAACCCTACCAACGCACAAGGATGAGAAATCTTCTCCCAACGATGATCCCTCGTAAAGTCGAGAGCTATGCTTATCACCCCCTCACACACTCACTTACACCACAGTTTGAACCTTAAAATATTAAAATATGTTCCCTGGGGACAATGCAATGGTTTGTGTTTTGGCTCTTCTTTGGGAGGTCCAAGGTTCAAACCACAACGTGGGTGAGTGTGTGAGGGGGTGGGTGTGTGTCTGATTGTACATAACTATATAACTATATAACTATAACTATAACTATATATATATTAAAATATTTTATTTTTTATTTTTTATTAAATATATTTATAATTTATAAATTCCTCAATAAAATAGATTAAGGTTCAAATCTTGCCACACAAGATGGAAAACAATTATAATACCACTATGTGGTCATGATGTAATAGGGATGAGAACCATTTTAATCCCCTCTTTCTATTTATATATGACAATTTTCCTCAAAGTATTATGTTTTGGCGATCAGTTCCTTGAAAACATTTTCAATAAGACACAAACTCTCACTTGTCTTAGACCAAATTTGATTTTTACCTGGACACAAATCTAAACCATTTTTTGCTATATTATTTTTTAGATTTCCTTTTTTTTATAAATATACTCACATTTTTAAAAGATTTTCTCCATTAATAGTTGATGACAATTGTAATATTTTTTTATTGGTGAGAAACCCTTACAACCAACATTTAGGATTGAGTATTCTCATCCCAGCCATGACCTCTCCTAAGATCGAGAGCTAAGCTTATCAAAAGGGATAATAACACATGTCGCAGTTTGAACCTTGTATCTCCCAAAAAAGAGGTCAAAGCTTTAATCTTCCCTCAGGATTTTAAAACCTTTATGTTAAAAAGAAAACCCACTACTTCAACCTTGGGGTCTGTCGTTAGTTTCATCTGGGTATCTCCCATTCATTTCGGGGCCATGTTTCAGAAATCAATTGTCAAAATGTACAAGGGGTGGTTCAAACACTAGACCTTCTGTTTATTAATTTTGGGGTCATGTTCAATGGAGCTACAAAAGCAGACTAAAACCTTTGTATTAGAAAGGAAACCCACCACTTCAACCTTGAAACCTATCCTCAGTCCCATATGGGTATATACCCTTAAGACCTCCATAATAGATTTTTTGGGTCCACAAAGATAGCACAAGGGGTGGTTCGAACACTAGACCTCTTATTCATCTCGAGGCCATGTCTTGAAAACCAATTACACTTCGAAGACACACATGGGATGGTTTGAACACTAAACCTCCCGTTTATTAATTTTGAGGACCATGTCCAGGAAACCAACTATAATACAACGACAAAAAATAATTTGTGTTAGAAAGGAAACCCACTACTTCAACCTTGGAACCTATGTCACAAGTTCTATCGAGATATACCCTTAAAATATCTATAATAATTTTTTTATGACATCTATAATATTATTCTTATTTTTTATGACATTTCAACATCCATTCTTGTTTATATCATTAATAATTAATAATATTATATAATTTTTTCAATTAAAATATTTGATAAAATTATTTAATTATTTTTCATAAATATTTAATATAATTAAATAATTATACATATCTTATTTATAAAATTAAAAATTTAAATTTATTAAAAAATTAACTATAATTTAATATCTTTATAATAAGAAACTTAATTCAACTACAACTATAACTATAATCACATATAACTTAATTTTATCCATATTAACATTTTATTCCATATTAACTCATTATTGGTGTAATGAAACCATACATAGTGTTCCCTATGTCAGTATTGCTTATAATCATTCCCTCATTCATAAAACCGAAAAGTAAGGTAAATAATAGTAAAAATATAAATTTTTAAGAGTTAGGTGAATTGGTAAGTGTTTGTTTGGTAAGATATTTATCAAGAAGATACTTTGGTTCAAATTTTTGGAGCAGTCTATTTATAAAGGTAGTAGTTTGATCTGGATCTTTTTAAGTACGTACCAGACTGACTGATTGATCGGTAGTCCCCTTCATACCGGATCAACAATAACAAAGCAGAATAGGTTTGATGGAAGTAGCCCATGTAATTTGAACCTACGCAAATACTATTAGTATGATTGTAACCAACTTTCCTATTAAAAAAAATAATAATAAATATATGTTATAATAAACCAACTTCAAACTATGATTTAAGGTAATGATTAGAAGTAATATGATTGAATACTATGATGAATTAAGGAAAAGTAAAAAGGAAAAATAATTATAAAAAAACTTACAAATAATTAATATTAGATTTCTACCTAAATTTTGTAGGTTATAAATTGTCTTTGCTCCCTGAAAACACCTTTTAATAAATTAAATCGACGTCCTATCATCATTATCGCGCGGTCCAATCCAAGGACTAGAACATGGACCGTTTATTACGGTAAAGCTTTTCTTAAAAAGGTTATACATGTCTTTAGTCCCCTGAAATAACCTTCCAATAAATTAAATAATTAAATCGAGATTCCAACTATTACATTGGACACACCACCTACCCCATTATAGCTTGGTCCAAGACAAGGAATAGAACATGGAACGTTTATTAGGGTTACAACAATAAATCAGCATCAATTACCTATTTTAATCCAGGAGAAAGAAGGTAGGAGAACTGCAACGCGGTATTAGGTTTACGTTGGATTTCAGAAGCAATGTAGTAATTAATATTTTACTCTATTTTGGTAAAGTTTCAGGTGTTCAATTATTATAAATTAAAGGCTCAATTATGATTTCCTGGTTAGGTAAATTTTTTTAAAAACAGTGTGTATCAGTATTCTCCGTATTTCCTCCATGTGGCCCGGAAACGTACAAAAGAAAGAACAATAACTGACAATAAATATTTCTAACGGTATAATTTGTAAAGTTAGTGTGAAGCCAATGTTGACCCTCACTAAACATGGAAAATTAAAGAAAGAATTGATTTCTTCAAATATTCCAAATTATTTCAGAATTATGTAGAAAGGTCCAAAATATTCAGAATCATGGTCCAAACTAGCCAGAGAATCATGTACAGAGAAACATGTGAATACAAATATTCAGTGAGGTACAAATGTTAAATGGCTGTTTTTTTAACGAGACACAAGAATCTACTAGTCTTATTTGTTTTACTTGACGAGAGGAAAAAGAGGAAATGGGGCACATAATGACAAGCTTGGGCTTATGGTAAGTTCAATATTGGACAGAATACCAAATTATTTCATAGCCAGGTTTGAGCTCATTTTTGAATAATTTCTCATAATCCATTGTTTCCCCCTTTTGAATTCCACCACATAAAGAGAAGGTGCCACTTCAAAAATCTCTGCAACAACAATCAAGTTTTCTTTTATTGCCTTCTTTAGATCCCTCCATCTTGACTTTGCACTTTGTCTTCTTCACATTGAAATTCAAAAGTTTAACCACTTCCTCAAGCTATGAAATTCAAAAGCTTAACCACTTCTTCAAGCTATGAAGATTATACTGAAAATTGGTTATCTATGTAAACACCTAATTTTGACACACAACCTAAACAAAACACATCAAACATTACACCAAACATCAGCAATCAATCAATCAGCCTAGCTTGAGCAATTTGGGCACCATTTCTAGTCTCTCTCAAAATCTCCAGTTCATGACAAAACGTCAATGGGAATTTTGCTATCCAATGGTGTTTTTGACAAAAGCCATTTTTTGGTCATTTGACTAATCAAACTAACCATTGGTCAAAATCACCAATATGTGAGTCTTGGACAAAAGCTATTTTTTGGCCATTTGACTAATCTGTTAGTCTTACAATGGCACTGAGAGGGGGGGGGTGAATCAGTGTAGCTATTTAAATTCAAATCTACAACTCTTAAATCTGAAGCAATGAAAACTTAAAACCAGAAACAACAAGTATCACAAGAGAGCATTCCACAACACACGATATAACGAGGTTCACCAGTTTTGGCTACTCCTCAAAAATAGACTGCTTGGACTCCCATCCAAATCTAGCCTTTGCAAAGCACCCACTTTACAATCAATTTACAGCACCCACTGGAAGGAGCACCAACCCCTAATTTATCCCAAGAGCACCAACAAAAAGGAGCACCAACCCCAATTTACCAGCACCAACTGGAAGGAGCACCAACCCCTGATTCCAAGCACCAACTTGGATTTCTATTTTGAATCTTAGATTGACATAAATATGCCTTCACTTTTACAAGACCCTTATTGGTCTATTGCTCATCCAACCTCTCTTTCAATTCATGAAACACATATTCCTTCTGCACACTTACATGCTCACACTCTCTCGAGCTCACTCTTTCTCCATCTGCTCTCCCTCAGCTCAATTTCTCTCTTCGGCTTTTCTCATATATCTCTACCCACACAGAGCTCAACCTAACGGATCACTCTTACCGCTCTGCTTACTGCGCTCTGACAGCCTTCTCTACGCTCTGATAGCCTTCTCTACGCTCTGACAGCCTTCTCTCGCTTGCTTACGGCTCGATGACCTTATCTGCTCACTTTTCAATTTTGAGCTACCTTTTCACTTCTGCACGCAACTGCCCTCGCGACACATTTACTCTTTTCGACGACACTCTTTTCAATTCTGAGTCAAACTTTTTCTTCTACACGCAACTGCCCTTTTATAACAATATTTTCATCTTGAAACCCTAAGTCTTCTATAACTACCATAAACCCGCATGCAGCCTATTCATAGCTACTCCTGTGAGTAACTCCTTTCTGACACACTATTCTTATACGCAACCTATTAATGGATTTGTCTCTTTAATTGGGATTCTCGATATAGCCACCGCTCGACAGTTTCACAACGTGCACGGCCCTATAACTATCGTTCTTCCTTTAATGCCTTGTTTTAATTTTAGCTTGCATAATTTCTATCTCTCGTAATCGCCCCCTTGTTCGACTCTAGTTAACTCTTCTTATTTTTTCTACATGATTTTCTTTGCAACGCCTACAGTTCGACTCTAGTTAACTCTCCTCTTATTTCGGTTGGATGAATTCTTTTTTTAATCGTCCCAATATCGTACCTATCGCAAGTCATTGACACTTCTTATCTAAGCTTACATGTACTCTCACACTTTACTCCACTGAAATGACATGTCTATGTTATCATGACACTTATTTCCTCCTTGTCCTTCTTCTTAGCTTTTACCCATGAAAACTATGACATGTCGCGATATCGTGACACTTTCTACCTCCTTGACTTTTTCTCTGGCGCTTGACCATGAAAACATAACATGTCGCGATATCGTGACACTTTTCGCCTCCTTGTTTCATACTTTAGCTTGCATCCGCGAAAACACAACATGTCGCGATATCGTGACACCTTTCGCTGCCTTGAGCTCTTCTCTCGTCTCTTGCACAGCGAAAACATGACATGTCACGAAATCGTGACACTTTCGCTTCCTTGCACTCTTCTCTGCTTGCACTAGCGAAAACATGACATGTCGCGAAATCGTGACACCTTTCGCTTCCGTACACTCTTCTCTGCAAGCACTAGCGAAAACATGACATGTCACGAAATCGCGACACCTTTCGCTTCCGTACACTCTTCTCTGCAAGCACTAGCGAAAACATGACATGTCGCAAAATCGTGACACCTTTCGCTTCCGTACACTCTTCTCTGCAAGCACTAGCGAAAACATGACATGTCACGAAATCGTGACACTTTTCGCTTTCGTACACTCTTCTCTGCAAGCACTAGCGAAAACATGACATGTCGTGAAATCGTGACACTTTTCGCTTCCTTGCACTCTTCTCGGCTTGCACTAGCGAAAACAAAACATGTCGCGAAATCGTGACACCTTTGTCTCTCTCCTCTTTCTCTTCGCTTTGGACCCACGAAAATGGAACATGTCACGAAATCGCGACACCTTTTTCTCTCTCCTCTTTCTCTTCGCTTTGAACCGCAAAAATGAAACATGTCACGAAATCACGACACCTTTTTCTTTTGGACTCTCTCTCTTGCATTATGTCGCGATATCGCGACACTTTTTCTCCTTAGCGCTTTTCTTCTCATCGGATCGCGAAAACCCGACATGTCGCGAAATCGTGACACTTTTTCTCCTTAGCACTTCCTCTTGCAAATTGTCGCGAAATCGTGACACTTTTCCTTGCAAGCTCTTTCTCTCAAACATGTCGCGAAATCACGACACATTTTCGTTCGTACTGCCTCTCTTGCAGATTGTTGCGAAATCGTGACACTTTTCTTTGCAAGCTCCTTCTCTCCGAACATGTCATGAAATCGTGACAGTTTTCTTTGCTTGCGCCTTCTCTCCAAACATGTCACGAAATCATGACAGTTTTCTTTGCTTGTGCCTTCTCTTCAAACATGTCATAAAATTGTGACAGTTTTCTTTGCTTACGCCTTCTCTCCAAACATGTCGCGAAATCGCGACAGTTTTCTTTGCATGCGCTTTCTCTCCAAACATGTCGCGAAATCGTGACAGTTTTCTTTGCTTGCCTTCTTCTCTTCAAACATGTCGCGAAATCGTGACAGTTTTTCTACTTGCCTTCTTTGCTTCCAACATGTCGCGAAATCGTGACAGTTTTTCTACTTGGCTTCTTTGCTTCCAACTTGTCACGAAATCGTGACAGTTTTTCTACTTGCCTTCTTTGCTTCCAACATGTCGCGAAATCGTGACAGTTTTTCCACTTACGCTTTCTCTCTCTCCAACATGTCGCGAAATCGCGACAGTTTTTCTTGCACTTTCTCTCTCCTCAAACATGTCGCGATATCGTGACAGTTTTTCTTAGCTTTTCTCTCTCCTCAAACATGTCGCGATATCACGACAGAAAACATGTCGCGATATCGTGACAGTTTTCTTACTTGTCTTTTTCTTTGATCCTTTGAATCTGGGCCACTTCTGTCTTCTTGGAAATTCACTGTACATGCTCTGACTGCTCTGAACTCTTGTTCACTTCATCAACCGATCTATCTAATGACCTCTGCACTCTTGTCCATTGCATCAACCGATCCTCTGTCTGTGTTGACAATAATGACAATACTTTGGTCACTCCACAAACCGCATTATACTTTGGCTGCACCTTGCTCATCAATGAACTCCTGTCCATTGCACTTTGGCTGCACCTTGCTCATCAATGAACTCCTGTCCATTGCATCAACTGATCAACTTGATCTGTGTTGACAACAATGACAATACTTTGGTTGCACCTTGCTCATCAATCTCCCCCTTTGGAATTGTTGGCAACACACGTAATTGCGTGCAATTACCTGTAACTCTTCTCCCCCTTTGACAATAATACCAAAGGGCGGCTGCAGACTCCCCCTGAGTCCATGCACCTCATCCTTAGGCACAAATTATTACAGTTAGCAATACCAATTGTTAGTAAAAATTACAAACATGAGCAAAAAGATAATCAAATATATAAATGCTCCCCCTGAGAATGTGATCCCTCACTCAGATCTATCTTCAACTGGGTTGGCTGCTGGATCTCTATCCATTGAGACTCTGTCCTCTGTACCCTGTCAGTAGGCTCACACAGAATCTATCCAATCTTATAGAATCATAAAGAGAATTGTTAGAGACTCAATATGTTCTATACTTAATGCTCAATGAATATATCAACTAAATCTCATAGAAGCATAAAGAGAATTGTTAGAGACTCAATATGTTCTATACTCAACTCCCAATCTCAACACAACTCAACCAATCACTTTTTACATTTTCAACTTGGTCTGTGTTTTCTACAGTCACCGCTGGTCACACCTTACTTTCAACTGTTCGACTCAGGAGACAACATTTTGTCACACACTTCACGGCCAACTATAGTGCACCTTACTCAACCTCATACGACTGGACCTCGGATAGGTAAGATTCACAAAGCAAAGTTGCTCATCTTGATGAGCTAAATCAGACTTCAATATTTTCAACATAGCGTCATAAAAGATCTGATAATCTTCCCGTCAATGTGAAGTTCAAATACACACTGCTTTTATCGAAACACATATAAGCGGCTCGGGCAACATTCTTTTACTAACCACACTATCTAAACTGTTATAATCCTTAACTTTGGATAGTGGCAGTAAGAACCATCAACAGTACAATAATGACATATAGCAATATTACCAATAAAGACAACTCTCAATTTAATCACCACCCTTCACTGCACTACCACAAACAACTACATGAACTAAAAACACACTTTGACAGCTATACAACAACTCCCCGACTACTTTCCTTTCATCCTCAGATAACTACACAAATACATAGGAGCATTAAAATAAACTTTAACATTGCTCCCCCTGAGGATGTGCTACCTGGAGTGGCTTAGTGCAATAGAGGAGTAATCTCCTTCTGTCCAAGGAGACACGATTTCCTCTCTTCTTTCTTTCTCCAGTTTTTCTTGAACTTAGGCTGAGGGTTTTCACCTGCATCCCCATTTTGAACCTTTTCGTGAACCTGAACATTTCTCTTGGGTGGTTGTCTCTTGTACATCCTTGATGGATGATTCTTTTCCTTTCTTTGATGCACATGATATGTTCCCTGTCTATGTTGCACTCTTTGAGTCTGATGAAATCTATGGTTTTGCCTTAGATTAGATATAGAAGTGCTTGGACAAAACCTTGCTATGTGCCCATGGCCATTACAATTAAAACATTGCACATGGTGTTCACTCAGAGAAGCAGATGTATTTCTATCAGCATAACTCTTTGATCTATTATTCAATCCACAATAAATTGCCTTGTGACCGTAATGATTGCATCTAAAACAATAGCCGTTAAAAGCATTATTATGAATAGAATGGGAGTGATAAAACCTCTTTTGTTCTGGTTGCTTTGTTGTAGATCTCCTTTGATATTTTCTTTCTTTTGAGGATTCAGCTTCAAACTTTTCTTGCTTTGATTTTTCAACAGTGAGCTTCTTCTTTTTTGCACATTTGGAAGATGAAGGTTGTTCTGCTTCCACCTTTTCTTGCTTCGATCCTTTAACTGTGAACTTCTTCTTCTCTCGCATATTTGGAGGATGAAGGTTGTTCAGCTTCATATCCAAGACCACGCTTATCCGTGGAACTTCTTTGTTGGCTTATCATTTTTTCTAGCAACTCTGTGCTATTCTCAAATTTGAGATTTGTATTGGATTCTTCTAGTTGTTTCTTCAATGAAACAATCTCTTCTTCTTGTTGGTGGCAAACAGTCTCTTTCTCATTGATCTGAGACCTGAGAATTTCTTCAATCCTTTTGGACTCTTCTACTTGCAGCTTTAGATTACTAACAACTTTGTTAGATTCCTCTTCACGTTTGCTATATACATCAACCTTATCATCCAGTTGTGTCTTCAAGGCTTCTTCTATTTTCTTGGCCTTTTGAAATTGTAAGAAGAGATCTTCAATCTCATCCCCATATTCTTCCAACTTCTTGGATAGTCTTTTGTTCTTTTTCTTTTCTATACTCAACTCTTCAAGTGCGGCTATCAACTCACCTTCTAGATCTACTTCAATCTCAAGGTTTTCATTGCATACTTCAGGATCCACTTCTTCTACCTTCTCTAGTTCAATTTTCTCTTCCACAAGAACTGAAACTGGCTAAGATGCCTTTTTGGAGGAGGATCTATTCTTCTTACCCATTGTGTACTAATCCAAGATCAACCTTGACTGATTTAGCCTGAGATGAGAACTTGGCTCTGATACCAATTGTTAGTCTTACAATGGCACTGAGAGGGGGGGTGAATCAGTGTAGCTATTTAAATTCAAATCTACAACTCTTAAATCTGAAGCAATGAAAACTTAAAACCAGAAACAACAAGTATCATAAGAGAGCATTCCACAACACACGATATAACGAGGTTCACCAATTTTGGCTACTCCTCAAAAATAGACTGCTTGGACTCCCATCCAAATCCAGCCTTTGCAAAGCACCCACTTTACAAACAATTTACCAACACCCACTGGAAGGAGCACCAACCCCTAATTTATCTGCACCAACAGAAAGGAGCACCAACCCCTAATTTATCTGCACCAACAGAAAGGAGCACCAACCCCTAATTTACCAGCACCAACTGGAAGGAGCACCAACCCCTGATTCCAAGCACCAACTTGGATTTCTATTTTGAATCTTAGATTGACATAAATATGCCTTCACTTTTACAAGACCCTTACTGGTCTATTGCTCATCCAACCTCTCTTTCAATTCAGGAAACACATATTCCTTCTGCACACTTACAGCTGCACTCTCTCAGTCACTCTTTCTCAGCTGCTCTTCCTCAGCACTTTTTCTCTCTTCGACTTTTCTCATATATCTCTACCCACATAGAGCTCAACCTAACGTATCACTCTTACCGCTCTGCTTACTGCGCTTTGACAACCTTCTCTACGCTCTGACAGCCTTCTCTGCACTATGACAACCTTCTCTGCTTGCTTACGGCTCTGATAGCCTTATCTGCTCACTTTTCAATTCTGAGCTACCTTTTCACTTTTACACGCAACTGCCCTCGCAGCACATTTACTCTTTTTGGTGGCACTCTTTTCAATTCTGAGCCAAAATTTTTCTTCTGCATGCAACTGCCCTTTTATAACAATATTTTCATCTTGAAACCCTAAGTCTTCTGTAACTGCCATAAACCCGCATGCAGCCTATTCATAGCTACTCCTGTGAGTAACTCCTTTCTGACACACTATTCTTATATGCAACCTATTAATGGATTTGTCTCTTTAATTGGGATTCTCGATATAGCCACCGCTCCGATGGTTTCACTACGACACATGCCCTGTAACTACCGTTCTTCCTTTAATGCATTGTTCTAATTTTAGCTGCATAACTTTATTCTATAATCGCCCATCCCTCACCCTTTACTCGTTCACTCAGTTAACTCTTCTTTATTTTTCCTGCATGATTTTCTTTGCAACTGTAGTTCTGACTCTAGTTAACTCTTCTTATTCTGGCTGCATGAATTCTTTCTGTAATTGCCTCTGTTACTATCGTATTCCCTCACTGTTACACTTCTTATTATAGCTTACATGATCTCCTCGTAACTCCCTGTAATTCTTATTTTGCTCATGACACTTATTCTACATTGTCCCTTGTATGCTTCTCAACTTTTACCCATGAAACTATGACATGTCGCGATATCGTGACATTTTTGCCCCTTTGACTTTTTCTTGGCATTTGACCGCAAAAATATAACATGTCGCGATATCGCGACACTTTCGCCTCCTTGTTTCATAGTTCAGCTTGCATCCGCGAAAACAGACATGTCACGAAATCGTGACACTTTCGCTGCCTTGAGCTCTTCTCTGTCTCTTGCCCGCGAAAATAGAACATGTCGCGAAATCGTGACACTTTCGCTTC
The DNA here is from genome assembly GCA_028583015.1 of Wollemia nobilis. Classification (NCBI taxonomy): domain Eukaryota; kingdom Viridiplantae; phylum Streptophyta; class Pinopsida; order Araucariales; family Araucariaceae; genus Wollemia; species Wollemia nobilis. Next base: position 15,957,446 of record JAQPPZ010001493.1, read on the forward strand.
CTTGCACTCTTCTCTGCTTGCACTAGCGAAAACATGACATGTCGCGAAATCGTGACACCTTTCGCTTCCGTACACTCTTCTCTGCAAGCACTAGCAAAAACATGACATGTCACGAAATCATGACACCTTTCGCTTTCGTACACTCTTCTCTGCAAGCACTAGCGAAAACATGACATGTCACGAAATCGTGACACCTTTCGCTTCCGTACACTCTTCTCTGCAAGCACTAGCGAAAACATGACATGTCACGAAATCGTGACACTTTTCGCTTTCGTACACTCTTCTCTGCAAGCACTAGCGAAAACATGACATGTCACGAAATCGTGACACTTTTCGCTTTCGTACACTCTTCTTGGCTTGCACTAGCGAAAACAGAACATGTCACGAAATCGTGACACCTTTTTCTCTGTCCTCTTTCTCTTCGCTTTGGACCGTGAAAATGAAACATGTCGCGAAATCGTGACACCTTTTTCTCTCTCCTCTTTCTCTTCGCTTTGGACCGCGAAAATGAAACATGTCGCGAAATCGCGACACCTTTTTCTTTCGGACTCTCTCTCCTGCATTATGTCGCGATATCGCGACACTTTTTCTCCTTAGCGCTTTTCTTCTCATCGGATCGCGAAAACCCGACATGTCGCGAAATCGTGACACTTTTTCTCCTTAGCGCTTCCTCTTGCAAATTGTCATGAAATCATGACACTTTTCCTTGCAAGCTCTTTCTCTCAAACATGTCACGAAATCGTGACACATTTTCGTCCGTACTGCCTCTCTTGCAGATTGTCGCGAAATCGCGACACTTTTCTTTGCGAGCTCCTTCTCTCAAACATGTCACGAAATCGTGACAGTTTTCTTTGCTTGCGCCTTCTCTCCAAACATGTCATGAAATCGTGACAGTTTTCTTTGCTTGTGCCTTCTCTCCAAACATGTCACGAAATCGTGATAGTTTTCTTTGCTTACGCCTTCTCTCCAAACATGTCGCGAAATCGCGACAGTTTTCTTTGCTTGCGCCTTCTCTCCAAACATGTCGCGAAATCGCGATAGTTTTCTTTGCTTGCGCTTCTTCTTCAAACATGTCACGAAATCATGATAGTTTTTCTTCTTGTCTTCTTTGCTTCCAACATGTCGCAAAATCGTGACAGTTTTTCTACTTGCCTTCTTTGCTTCCAACATGTCGCGAAATCGTGATAGTTTTTCTTCTTGCCTTCTTTGCTTCCAACATGTCGCGAAATCGTGACAGTTTTTCCACTTGGCTTTCTCTTGCCTCCAACATGTCACGAAATCGCGACAGTTTTTCTTTCTGGCCAAACATGTCGCGATATCGCGACTATTTTTTTAGCTTTTCTCTCTCCTTCGATATGTCACGAAATCGCGACAGAAAACATGTCGCGATATCGCGATAGTTTTCTTACTTGTCTTTTTCTTTGATCCTTTGAATCTGGGCCACTTCTGTCTTCTTGGAAATTCACTGTACATGCTCTGACTGCTCTGAACTCTTGTTCACTTCATCAACCGATCTATCTAATGACCTCTGCACTCCTGTCCATTGCATCAACCGATCCTCTGTCTGTGTTGACAACAATGACAATACTTTGGCTGCACCTTGCTCATCAATGAACTCCTGTCCATTATACTTTGGTTGCACCTTGCTCATCAATGAACTCCTATCCATTGCACTTTGGCTGCACCTTGCTCATCAATGAACTCCTGTCCATTGCATCAACTGATCAACCTGACTGTGTTGACAACAATGACAATACTTTGGTTGCACCTTGCTCATCATAATCAAACTAATTATTGGTAAAATCACTAATTTGTGACAAAAACGCCAGTGGCGATTTTGACACCGAAGTGATATTTTTGTCAAAATGGCCAAAATCCTTCAACACGAGCCAGAGGCATGCGAATTACTTCATCCCACTACCTCCTATGACCTTTCATTCTCCAGCCACACACGAGGCCTACAAATTCAAAGCTGATCTAAAACCCTAAGGACATCTTACACCTAACTTTCCCTCTCAATCCCTCCAAATATCTATAAATGCAGCCCTTGGGGGAGGCATTCCATAAGCAATTATAGCTAGTTACACTACCAAATTTTCATGGTCTCTTTCTCTATCATTAGCATTCTCTCATTCTTTCATTTGGAGCATTCTCATCAAGCATTTGGAGCAAGTCAAACAAGCAAAGAGGGCATTGAAGCAAGGAAATCATCTTGGACGAAGAAGAGGTCATTGCTAGGATTGTATAGCTTTCTTGGCATCTCTCTCTTTTAATTTTATTGTCTTCATTTCATGCATTTTTCCTTTTATTTTACCCTTGCCAACTTGGATTTTCATTTGTCATTTGCTAATCCTTTCTTTTTTCTTAGCATTTCTAACACTTTTTCTTGCAACCATTTAATGTTTTTTTTTTTTATTTGTGGAAAACATCCCAAAAGGGATGCCACTTTCGGGTAAGACCCAAGGAGGCAGGGGTATCCATTCCACCAAAAACGCCCAGGACTCGGACCTGGCCTACCACCTTTGACATACTCAAGGAGCAAACAAACACACAAAACCAAATTAAAAAAAGTAAATAACAACAAAAATAATAAAATAAAATAAAAAACATGCTCCTTGAGTGTGTCAAAACCAAAAGCACAACCAAACACGCACAATAAGATAAAATAAACCACACCACAAACCACATAGAAAAACACAAGAACCACATAACAAAACACAAACAAGACAAAAACAACAGAACACTACAAAGACATAACCCAAAAAAACATGAAAAATAAACACAACCAAAACCTAAAAAATAAAATAAATAAAATAAAAATAAAAATAAAAACAACCAACAACAGACAATAAACAAAAATAAAAAACATAGAAAACACTCACACATAAAAAAATGAAATAACACAAACAAAGAGAAACCCAAGAACAAGAACGAAAAAAACACAAGAACAATAACAAAAAACATAAAAAAAAAACAAAACAACAAAAACACAAGAACAACAAAAAACAACACAAAGAACACAAAAACAAAACAAAACAAAAGAACCCACCCACCTTAAAAAACTAAACAAAAAAACAAAGAAGACAAAAGAAAAAAAAAATGAACAAAACAATGACCTATCTAGACCAGAAGACTATTAATGCAAGAATCAACAGAGGAAACAAAATAAAGAATAGAATGAGCTAGGGAACTAAAAAAATTGAATGAACCAAAGAGAAAAAAAAAAACAAGAAGAAACTAGGTACCTTCAAAACTGGAGCCATCCAAAGAAATGATAGAAAGAAGAGCTTCCCTAATTTGAGAAGCCCACCATATAGGAGGGTGGCCATAACAAGTAAGATCACCTTTGTCCAAAGCCCAATTAGCTAAAGCATCAAGCATTCTTGTTTTGATCTCTGACCACATGATTATAATCAACTTTCAAAAATCCCATCTAGATTAACTGAATCTTCTCAATAATTCTTTTTATTCTCCAATTCACCTTATGATTCTTAGAAGGAGTCTTCAAGAGATTAATCATAAGTTGAGAGTCAGACTCAACTAACACCTTTTCCCAACCAACCTTAGTAGCCTCCTGAAGGCCTCTAAGGATACCATACCCCTCAGCAAGGTTATTGGAAAGAATACCCAAATTCTCAACAAAAGTAAAAACCAGGGAGCCATCTGAAAGTCTACCAATTCCTCCCACACTGGATTTTCCAAGGTTCCCTCTAGAGGCTCCATCAGTATTGACTTTTCCAAAATCCTTAGGAGGAGGTTGCCAATTTATAGTCCTATCCATCTTACTAATACTCACATTCCCTTTAAGTTGGTTGCCCTTAGAAGGTTTAATCTTCAATCTTTGCATCACTTGATCCCATCTTTGGTGGGAGTTTTGGGGGTGATTAAGGAGTTGATGGACTAATTCAACTAAGTTGGCTATGGTCTTTTGCCAAATATAGTGAATATCCTTCCTATCTTGATTAAAAATTTGGTTGTTCCTTTCATTCCAAATATTCCAAAGAAGAATGGTAGAACCCATCCAAACTAATTGCCTAATAAAATGATCAACACCCTCTTGATTAGGCCAATCCCTCCAAAGTTGTTCAAAAGTGAAAAAATTGGACCACTATAAGCCAAGTAAAGTTGTCATTCTCCTCCATAGCTCAGAGGCTAAAGTACACTCAATAAAAATATGGTTGATATTTTCTACATTCTCTTCACACATTTCACATCTAAAAGGGCCATGAAAACCACGCTTCATAAGTTGTTCACCAAGTAAGCACCCTACGATGCAATAAAAGCCAATTAAAGAACCTCACCTTAGGCCGAGCTTTTGAGCCCAAAATTGAGAAAATATGTCAGAAGAATGGTTGGAATTATTATGGCATAAGGTCAAATAACCTTGAGCAACTGAATACTCACCCTTAGTAGTGTTGCTCCATCCAAAACAATCTTTTTCATGGGACCAAGAGAGGGATCTCATATGAAGGATGCCTTGGATATCTTGTCTGCCATTTAATGTTTATTTGCACTCACCTTCTTCGTTTATAGCAAGTTTTATTTTTTTATAAGCAATTTATTTTTCATTTTAGAATACTAACATCATTTCCTCTTTGAATATATGCATTTTAGTCATTAATCTATTTTATTTTGAAGGAATTAGTCCTTTAGTTCATCTAAACTACATCTATTTGTAGGCATAATCTCTACTTGGCTTGTTTTCATGCTCATTTTCATTTCATTATATGGTAATTTCTTTTATCTAGTTTCTCATTTACATGCTCTTTACTTTCATGCAATTTAAATGAGATTTGCATTTCATGTTGCTTTCATTTTACATTGACATTTCCTCTTTCATAAGCCTTGAATGTGATCAAGTGAGTGAGCGGAAAAACAATGATCAATTAATCAACTAACAATTACAATAGAAAGTCTATGATTAAATAAATAGACTAACTAACAGCATTAGGAAATAGCGCTAACTACCCTCTAACAATAGAGTAGGGAGTTGCGTGATGCTAACCACTAACCTAGGTAGAGAAGTCTAACCAAACCACTAACCTAGGATATTTAGAGATTAACCTAGGATAGAAGAATAAATATCTAGATAGTAAAAGATAAATGTAAATACTCTTTTACCTAGTGGAGTAAATGGTAAGTATCCCAAGTAATGGAATATTACTCTAACATCCCCCCTTATTACATTATTTGGGTAATACATACATATCCCTCTAATACAACAATATTTGGGAAAAGTATATAATTGCCCCAATACAGTGAAGAAGATGTTGATCTGCTGGTTCTTTGCTCTGTCACAGTGCTCTGGCTGCTCCTAAGAAAAAAGTGGGTCATTCCTCACTTTGTCTTCATGCCAACGAATGTCCTTATGGTAATCACATCATCCAACCAATTTGCATGGGTAACCAACCATTGCAATCGCTAGGTGTAGTAGAATAGATCACTTCATACAAGGTTCATTCATTTACAATATGAATTTGCAAAAGATAAGGTAGCTAAGGTGTCGGTCGCTGCCAAAAATGCACCCTTATAAGTTCCCCCCTTCTTGTTGCAAAACATAGTGTAATTAATTTCTGAAGGAAGTGTGACTAAGGTGTCGGTCAAAGCCGAAAATGCACCCTTATAAGTCATCTTCCCTATTTACAAAAATCAGTGAAGAAAAGAAATGGATATCCCCCCTCAATTGCAAAAAAAGTGTGCAACTCAAGAGTGTTGTGAAGGATTTTACAAATATTGCCTCCTAGACAATTTGTACACCACAAAAAATCGCTCCTCTTGTTACAAGTACTTCAAACACCTAGAATTTGCTATTTATGAAGCCTAAAAGAGGTACAAGCACCCCTTATTGCAAGGTCTTCAAACAAAAAACTTATGCTATTTATGAAGCCTAAAAGAGAGAGAGAGAATATGGTGTTTTTGCCCAAGGGACACATGTGTTTTCCCTCTACAAAACTGTTTTAGCAATTTAGCACTCCTTGTGCTATCTTTGAACCAGAAACAGAATCAGAATGAGACACTTCACAAGAAATATGGCTTCTGTGTTGTGCCTTTGCCATTTTAGTTTTGCTTGTTTTGAAACCAACACTGAATGGTGTCTTGGTTGTCATTTTTACAATTTGTGCAAAACTATGCTTTCTAGGCAATTTGATCAAAAAAGTTCACCAATTTGTCCTTTCTTATTGTAAGTACTTCAAGCATGATTGCTATTATGAAGTCTAAAAGAAAAGGTTTAATGTTGATGACTTGGACTTTTCTGATTGCCTTTACAAGTTTTATTTTCCTCTTATCAAAATCTATGTTTGAAGGAAGAAAGGAATTATCCCCCCTTAGTGCAAAGGATTGCAACTTTTAAGGTTCCTTTTTTTCAAAAACTTGTTCTTTCTTTTGATTACCCTAAAAGAGTACCAAAATATAATTCACTCAAACAGATATTTAATGGCACCTGCCTTAACTCCCTTCAAGAAGGATGAAAAGTTTGAGGAAATTAAGCCAAACAAATAAGAGTGAATTAGGGGTTTTGTTGATTTAGGAGAGAATATCAAGTAATTTTGGCTTTAAATCTGTGCAAGGATTTACACAAATTTGTGAAATTTTGGGGTTTAGTGTGTTCTTGATTCTATGACTTATAATTGCAAAAGAAATAATGCAATAATCAAACAAGAATGCCCACAAAATTCTTATCACCTAGGTGTCGGATGCAACCGAAAATGCACCTAATTTGCCAATAAAGGTGTCGAGTAAAATCGAAAATGCACCTTTTAATTTTTGCAACAAAATGTGTGTTTTGTGTTGTGCAAAAAAATGATATTTTTATGTCTCCTACTTTGTTTTCCAATTTTGCAAAAGAAGTACAATGTTGTCTTCTCCCCTGAATTTTGCAAAATTAACAATTTTGAGCACTCCTTCCAAGACAAGTCGACACACGACCCGCATTTGGAAGGCTTCCAGAACTAGTCGACACACGACTTAGTTTTTGATGGACCCAAGGTTACAATTTCTTCTCAAATTTTTGCAAAAAAGAATGTGCAATTTTATGTCTTATATCCCCCCTTGGAGAAAACAAATGCACACTTTGCCTTTGAATTTTACAAAAAAAATTGTGTCTCCTTGTGTTACAATTTGGCAAAAAAGAATTCATGTTTGAACCTTTATTGTATGCTAAATTAACAAGGTTTGAGAAGAGTTTAGGGTTTTCTTATTTGCAAAAAAAATGAGGCTCTTATATGTCTTATATCTCCTTGTTTGTGAGAAAACAAAAGCACTCTAAAAATTGTAAATTTGCAAAAAAAATTCCCCCAAAATTGATTTTTAATATATTAATCTAATTAATTCTAGCTAATTTAAATTAATAATAAAATTAGTTTCATAAAAAAATCACTTAATACAAATGTAAAATGATTTTCATATAAAAATAAATAAATTATTAATAAAATTAACTAAAAAATAATTAAAAAAAATAAAAAAAATCTTACCTTTGCCCGTCGAAGTAAAAATAACTTACTTTGGCCCCGACGGGGCTTGAACTCCCGACCTCTTGGTCGGGAGCCTTTCCTCCGGGTCCCCTCGTCGGTCGGGCTAGCAAGTATTTTGGGATGTCCCCCTATTAGTGTTTGTCAGACCCGAGGGCGCTCCTGCCCTCGGGTTTGGGTCCGGTTTCTACCTAGGAGGGCGTGCCTACCCTCCTGGCTGTGTGTTGGACCCACGGGGGCAGCACTAGCGGTCGTCGATAATCGGAGGGCCTCTTGCCCTCGGGATCCGGGCTCGGTGCTGTGAGCTCTGGCCTCCTTTCAGGCTTGATAGGTCGGACAACATAATGCTGTCAAATCTGTATGGGTCTGTGGGCCTTCTCTCATGGCCGCCTGGTGATGTGGGCATGCGGGCCCTGCTTCCTGGGAGCCACATCGGTATCCGTGTAGGTCTTGAGGGCCAACAGGGCCCTCGAAGACCGTGCCAGGTCCAGGTTGGGTGGAACGAGCGGAGCTCGTATTAGGCCACCCGACTGCGATGATACCAATGTGATCAAGTGAGTGAGCAGAAAAACAATGATCAATTAATCAACTAACAAATACAATAGAAATTCTATGATTAAATAAATAGACTAACTAACAGCATTAGGAAATAGTGCTAACTACCCTCTAACAATAGTGTAGGGAGTTGCGTGATGCTAACCACTAACCTAGGTAGAGAAGTCTAACCAAACCACTAGCCTAGGATATTTAGAGATTAACATAGGATAGAAGAATAAATATCTAGATAGTAAAAGATAAATGTAAATACTCTTTTACCTAGTGGAGTAAATGGTAAGTCTCCCAAGTAATGGAATATTACTCTAACATTGAATCCTTCTTAGTTTCATCTTTGAAGCATTTTAGGGCTCCTCTTAGCATCTAGATCCCTTTGAATCCCCATTTGAGGGCATATTCAAGCATTCAACAAAATCTTATATCCCCCTCTTGGCTTCATTCACCTCCCTCCATAAAATTCATAAAATTAAAAGGAATTCACCCTTATATTTTGTAAATACCTAAGGTGCAGGCCCTAGGGATTGACTCCTTCATTTCCCTTCTCTGATTTCAAAGAAAATTGACCTAAAGAACTCCACATTTTGACTAAAAACTCAATTGACCTTCATTGAAGGGCACATTCACCGCTACCTATAGTCATTGGCAAATTTGACTCTTTGGAATTACATAGACCAAAAACATCATTGTGGCAAAATTTGATAAAATCCATTTCCACTCCAAAGGATCAGGTTCATACTCAAATTTATCTTAATAGGGGTCTGATTAGTTGAAAAGATAGCCTATAACCTCTATAAATCAGACACAACCCCAAAACAAACAAAAAAAACTAATTTTTTTGTTTGAATGTTATAGGTTTTAAAAACACTAGTGGTGAATTTTCTCAAACACTAGTTCAGGTAATCATGCCACTTGGCACCTCTCTATTCGTTATCATTTCATTATTTTTAGTTTGTTGATATTTTTTTCTTGTTGGATTATTTATTTTAAGTCACATTTATATTGGAAAATTAAATAACTATTAGCATAGGTTTTCTTCCTTTCAAAAACAGTAGGAAAAAATCAAAAATTCACATAGCTTGTGTCTTAAGATAGTTTGTTTGTTGCACATTCTCTTGTTTCCTTGAAAGGAAAAATCTTCTTAGCATAGTCATCATTCAAATCCAAAGAGCATATTAGGTTAGCACTTGTTTTCTTGCATTTTGTGTGATTGCATTTAGCATACACTTTAGATGATCTCCTCTTTAAGTTAGAATAAACTTTACAACTTTTAGACCTATTGCTTTATGTAATGTTCTCAAAATCATTACTAAAATCATGGTAGAAAGGTTGAAGCCTCTTTTGCATAAGATTATTTCCCCAGAGCAATGGGGTTATGTGGAAGGACGTCAAATACTAGATGAGATAGTTCTTGCTCAGGAAGCCATCCATTCCATGGATATTCAAAATTCTCCTTCCATGTTCATTCGGTTAGACTTATCCAAAGCTTATGACAGAGTGGATTGGCACTTCCTTATCAAAGTTTTGAGGCAATTTGGTTTTTCTAAGGATTGGATGGATTGGATTATGGGATGTATTTCTTCAGTTTCCTACTTAGTTCTTATCAATGGCAGGCCTTCTCAGTCTTTTCCATCTTCCAGAGGTATTAGGCAAGGTGACCCGCTTTCTCCTTATTTATTCATCATTCTTGTTGAATGCTTGGGTAGGACTATAACCAAAAAGAGGGAAAACAAAACCCTTGAGGGATTTACCATTGCTCATGGAGCTAGACCTATCTCTCATCTTCAATTCGTGGATGACTCTACTCTTTTAGGTAAAGCTACAGTTAAGGAAGCTTCTAATATTAAGCAAATCATTAGCTATTTTTCTAAGGCTACTGGGCAGTTGATCAATGAAGACAAATCTAAAGTTATTTTCTTTCACTCGCTCTGCTAGAAAAGAATCCATGGTCTTGGATAAATTAAGATATAAGAAGACCTCTCTTCCAATCACTTATTTAGGTATTCCCATTAATATTCAAAGGCAAAAAAATAAATATTGGAATTAGTTGTTGGACAAAGTCAAGAAGAAAATTGGAAAGTGGACCAACAAGTGGCTTTTTTTTGGGGTAGAATCACCTTGGTAAAATCAGTCCTTCAAGCTATTCCTATTTATGTTTCTTCCATTTTGAATATCCCAAAGGCTGTTCTTCGAGAATTGGATCAAATCAGTCATCGTTTCCTTTGGAGTGGTACTAAGGAGAAAAGAAAATGGGCCTTGGTGAAATGGGATACTTTATGTCTTCCTAAGAGTGAATGGGGGTTAGGATTCCGGTCTTCAATTAATAACAACAAATATTTAGCTGCTAAATTATATTGGAGGATGTTGCATAACCCCAATGCTCTTTGGGCCAATAATCTTCGTGCTAAATATGCTGAGAACAAAAGTCTTGAATACCTTATTTGCTATCAAATTCCTGCCAAAGGTTCTCCCATTTTAGCAGTTCTTAAGACTGGTGAGGATTTGATAAAGAAAAAATTATTTTGGATCATTCATAATTGTCAACATGCAAATTTTTGGACAGATTCTTGGGATGGTCACAAGCCTTTGATAACTCAGTTTCCCGATTGGAGGCCTTGGATGGAGGAGCTTCACCAAGCTAATTGGATAAAGGTGGCTAATTACTGTTGGTACCATACTGGTAATTCAAAGGTTGGTAGATATTGGATCCCTATTAAGGACTGGCCTATTCAAATCCCAGAAAGGCAAAGACAAGATATCCAAGGCATCCTTCATATGAGATCCCTCTCTTGGTCCCATGAAAAAGATTGTTTTGGATGGAACAACACTACTAAGGGTGAGTATTCAGTTGCTCAAGGTTATTTGACCTTATGCCATAATAATCCCAACCATTCTTCTAACATATTTTCTTGATTGTGGGCTCAAAAGCTCTAGCCTAAGGTGAGGTTCTTTAATTGGCTTTTATTGCATCATAGGGTGCTTACTGGTGAGCAACTTATGAAGCGTGGTTTTCATGGCCCTTTTAGATGTGAAATGTGTGAAGAGAATATAGAAAATATCAACCATATTTTTATTGAGTGTACTTTAGCCTCTGAGCTATGGAGGAGAATGGCCACTTTACTTGGCTTACAATGGTCCAATTTTTTTACTTTTGAATAGCTTTGGAGGGATTGGCCTAATCAAGAGAGTGTTGATCATTTTATTAGGTAATTAGTTTGGATGGGTTCTACCATTCTTCTTTGGAATATTTGGAATGAAAGGAACAACTGAATTTTTAATCAAGATAGGAAGGATATTCACTATATTTGGCAAAAGACCATAGTCAACTTAGTTGAATCAGTCCATCAACTCCTTAATCACCCCCAAAACTCCCACCAAAGATGGGATCAAGTGATGCAAATATTGAATATTAAACCTTCTAAGGGCAACCAACTTAAAGGGAATGTGAGTATTAGTAAGATGGGTAGGACTATAAATTGGCAACCTCCTCCTAAGGATTTTGGAAAAGTCAATACCGATGGAGTCTCTAGAGGGAACCTTGGAAAAGCCAGTGTGGGAGGAATTGGTAGACTTTCATATGGCTCCCTGGTTTTTACTTTTGCTAATAATTTGGGTATTCTTTCCAATAACCTTGTTGAGGGGTATGGTATCCTTAGAGGCCTTCAAGAGGCTACTAAGGTTGGATGGAAAAAGGTGTTAGTTGAGTCTGACTCTCAACTTATGATTAATCTCTTGAAGACTCCTTCAAAGAATCATAAGGTGGATTGGAGAATAAAAAGATAGTTAATTCAGATGGGATTTTTAAAAGTTGATTACAATCATGTGGTCAGAGATCAAAACAAGAGTGTTGATGCTTTAGCTAATTGGGCTTTGGACAAAGGTGATCTTACTTGTTATGGACACCCTCCTATATGGTGGGCTTCTCAAATTAGGGAAGCTCTTCTTTCTATCATTTCTTTGGATGGCTCCAGTTTTGAAGGTACCTAGTTTCTTCTTGTTTTTTTTTTTTTTGCTTCTCTTTGGTTCATTCAGTTTTTTTTGTTCCCTAGCTCATTCTATTCTTTATTTTGTTTCCTCTATTGATTCTTGCCTTAATAGTCTTATGGTCTAGATAGGTCATTGTTTTGTTCAATTTTTTTTTTTTTTTTTGTTTTTTTTTTAGTTTTTTAAGGTGGGTGGGTTCTTTTGTTTTGTTTTTGTGTTCTTTGTGTTGTTTTTTGTTGTTCTTGTGTTTTTGTTGTTTTTTTATTTTTATTTTTTTTGTTATTGTTCTTGTGTTTTTTTCATTCTTGTTCTTGGGTTTCTCTTTGTTTGTGTTATTTCATGTTTTTATGTGTGAGTGTTTTCTATGTTTTTTGTTTTTGTTTATTGTCTGTTGTTGGTTGTTTTTTATTTTTATTTTTATTTTATTTTTTAAATTTTTTAGGTTTTGGTTGTGTTTATTTTTCATGTTTTTTTTGGGTTATGTCTTTGTAGTGTTCTGTTGTTTTTGTCTTGTTTGTGTTTTGTTATGTGGTTCTTGTGTTTTTCTATGTGGTTTGTGTTGTGGTTTCTTTTATCTTATTGTGCATTTTTGGTTGTGCTTTATTTTTTGACACACTCAAGGAGCATATTTTTTATTTTATTTTATTATTTTTGTTGTTATTTACTTATTTTTAAATTGGTTTTGTGTGTTTGTTTGCTCCTTGAGTATGTCAAAGGTGGTAGGCCAGGTCCGAGTCCTGGGCATTTTTGGCGAAATGGATACCCCTACCTCCTTGGGTCTTACCCGAAAGTGGCATCCCTTTTGGGATGTTTTCCACACAAAAAAAAAGAATAAACTTTATCTTTTAGAGGCTCAATAAAAAGTTAGACTAGAGCTCCAAAACCCTTAGGTGTTTATTGAATTAACTCATTAAACACCCTACAAGCATTGAACATCAACATAACACATAGCCATATTTTTAATACATGAGGTAGAGCCTAGTTGAGTGAAGATACTAATCTTAAAGGTCTCCTTTGGAAAGAGGCCTCCTATAGAGAAGCAGGGGTTCCAACGGATCCCCCCGTGTGTAACCTAGGTTTGGAATCCACGATATAGATGTAAAGTACCTTCCATTCTTCACCATGTTTTTCTCTTCAAACAAACTAGATAGATTCAAGCCATGAGAAAAAGAGATGATATTGAATACATTTAAGCATGATAGCTTATTCTTAGTGGTATCAAGGGACCCATTTTGGTTCAATGTTAAGCCAATATCATCAAGGAATTGCACATGCTTGTAATTCCTCTTGAACCATAGCACTTCCATGATATGGGGAATGGTGATCCGACTTTTGGGATTGGGATCCAACAGCTTGGAGAGCAGTCTATGAACATCACTTGAAAACCAATATTGACACTTGAAATCCCCTTACAAATTTTCTTATACATAGCCATCAGATTAGAATCATGGAAGAGAAAAAAATCAGCCATCAAAATAAATAAGATCACCCCATAGGACCATACATCTACCTTGGTACCATCATACCCCTTTATAGTAATCACCTCAGGGGTCACATATGGAGGGGTACCAAAAGTATTATACAAGAGGCTATCTTACCTCAATTTTTGGGTCACTACACTTAATCCAAAGTCTAAAATTTTGTAGGGATTTTAGATCTGATTCATAGTGATGTATTTGGTCCTATAGATATAGCATCACTACGAAAATCCTTGTATTATATATATTTTATATATTATTTCTCTAGGAAAACATGGATTTTCTTTCTTAGGCACAAATTTGAGGTCTTCTTGAATTTCAAACAATTTAAAGCTCTTATTCAAAATGAAACAAAAAATATCAAGGTATTGAGAATAGATAATGGTGGGGAGTACTATTCCATAGAGTTTTATAATTTCTATAAATAGTATGGTATTACCAGGCATAAGACAAATCCATACACCCTTCAATAGAATGGAGTTATAGAGTGAATGAATATGACACTAATGGAGAAATCTAGGAGCATGCTCAAAGGAGTTGATTTGGATAAAAAAATATGGGCAGAAGCTATAAACATAACTTGTTATCTAATTAATAAATCTCCTACATCAACTCTTATGGATAAAACCCTTGAGGAAGCTTGGTCAATAAAAAAATCTTCATTGAAGCATATTAGGGTTTTTTTTTATCAGGCATATGTACATGTACATAAGGAGAAGAGATACCAATTGGACTTCAAAGCAAAGAAATGTATCTTCATAGAATACAATGATGGAGTCAAAGGATATAAGCTTTGGAATTCTAAGATTGGAAAGATATTATACAATCACAACATGATCTTTAGGGAGATCAAATCTTCTTCTAAATCCTTACAACCTAAAAATTCAAAGAAGCCAAATATTGAGGAGCCTACATCTAAGGAACTGGAGGTTTAGGATGGACCTAAAGAGCAAGTTGATTCATAGAATTTAGAGGAAGAAAAACAACAATCTCAAACCCCATACTTGAGGATGTCCACTTGATAGAGAATGCAACCTGGTAGGGATAGCCCGCATAATTTCAAATGGATTTTTGCTTTGTCTACTAATGAAGATAAGCCTAGAATTGTGAATGAGGTAATGAAGTCTACAAATAGGAAGTCCTAGAAGGAGGTCATGGATGAAGAGATGATAGAGCTATAGAATAACAACACATCAGACTTGGTGAAGCTTCTTATAGATAGGAAATCTATTGGTTGTAAAATACGTTTTCAAGAAGTTTAGATATGATAGCAAGATCAAAAAGTACAAGGTGGTGTTAGCGGATAAGGACTATTCTTAGGTAGAGGGAATCTATTTTGGTGTGAAATTCTCTCCTATTGCAAAGTTGACATCTATTGCATTTTTGTTATTTATTGTTGTTGCATTCAATCTTTAGGTTGAACAGATGGATGTGAAGATAACTTTTCTACAAGGGTATTTAGAGGAAGAGATCTACATAACATAATCATAGCATTTAGTGGTGAAGGATAAGGAAGACTTGGTTTATAGATTGAAGAAGTCCCTTTATAGTCTAAAGAAATCATCATAGACATGGTATCAAAATTCAATTCATATGTTTTGAAGTTGGGTTATATTAGAGCTAAGTTTGATCACTATGTATACTTCAAATAGTATGGTGATCAATTTATTGTTATTTCACTTTATGTTGATGACATGTTTTTTAGTAATAGTAAGGATATGATCAAGGCTCTTAAAACTTATCTTTCCATTTAATTTTATATGGAGGACTTGGGGGCAGTTAAGTTTATCTTATAAATGGATATTAGGAGGGATAGAGCTAACAAAAACTTTGGGTCAGTTAGAGGAAGTATGTTAATCTATTTTACATTGGCTTAAGATACATGATTATAAACCAACGAGTATTCATATTTATGTAGGAAAAAAACCTTATGTTGATCAATGCCATTTAACACAAAGCTAGATAGAGGACATGAGCCATGTCCCTTATGCAAGGGTGGTTGATAGCTTTATGGATGCTATGGTCTGCACCAGACTAGACATTGTCCAACCTGTGCAAGTTCTAAGCAAGTATATATCCAATCTAGACAAGGAGCATTGGATTATGGTGAAGAAATTCTATATATCTTTTTGATACTTTATATTATTCTATTTGCTATCAAGGAGGATAGACTTTGAGTAGGATAGTGGATATACATGGATTCATAGATTCATATTAGGTTGGAGATGTGGATATCAAATGGTCTACCAATGTGTATGTATTTACCTTCTTTGGTGGTGTGGTAAGTTGGATAAGCAAAATAGGTGTTTTGATTTCTCTTTCAATGATAAAGGTATAATATATGGAAGATAATCATGCCTATAAGAATGCAACCTAGCTTCAGAGATTGTATTTGGATATTGAGTTGAAGTGGGATACAATATTGATTTAGTATGAAAATTAGGGTGCCATCATCTTGGCAAAGAATCCTACATTTTATGCATGGATAAAACACATTGATGTGTAGTATTACTTTGTTTATGAGATGGTGGATGACAAGAGTTTTATGATCAAGAAGGTAGACACTTCCACAAAGGTTTTTGATATATTGATAAAGCTTATGAGCATAGAGAAATTTAGATGGTGTTGATTGGCTATGAGGGTAATCCCCTAGTTTCAAATTTTATGATTTGACACATTATTCAATGTAAATAAGTGGGAGATTGTTGGAAAGGTGTTATACACCTTGCATAAATAATGTATTTTATTCTAGTGGGTTACCTAGGCATTAGGGGAGAACTTTTTGTAGTTGGTTTATCAAGTTGGTAACTTGTATCTATGTAAAAATGACTCTTAAGATTATCCCACTTGGATAGGAACCTATTGGGATACTAGGCATGTTGTGTAAAAGTGAATATGATGGCTAAATTAGATAATAATGATTCACATACCCCCTAATATTGGCTAAGTTTTTGAGAATGTATATAGAGAGCATCTCTTATTTTTTAGGAGGTTTTTGGGATGTGCAACCAACAACCTTATCACATATTGAAGTAGGCTTTAAAGGAGGTTTTGAGATTTGTGTTATCCCATGGAGATAGCTATGGGATAGCCCATGGTTTTGGAAACCACTAATGGTTTCCAAGTTTATCTCTAGCCTATATAAACAAGCCTTGGATGAGTGGTTTGGGTATTCTTGGTCATCCTAATTTTAGAGCATTGTAGGTTGGAGTTGGAGACAAGTTGTTGGATTCTTCATGTGTGTAGAAGATTGCATGTGCATGGTTATGGTATTGAATTGTCTCCTTTATGTTGAATCTTGGATATTTCATAAAAAGAGTTAATCTTTGAAGTGTATTGTAACCAATTTATTATTGATAATACATTAAGACTCTTTTTTTCTAGGTTTTTTCCTCTATGGGTTTTTCTAGGGTATATCTTGATTTCTTCTCTTCTTCTATATTCTTCTAAATCTAGTTAACTAACATAAATTTCCTCATTGGACTAAGTAGAAAATTGTTACATTTTGGTGCATTAATTCCTTTTAAGTCCACTCTAGCCAAGCTCAAAACTTGAGCAGACTTCAAGTTGTATTTTCACATGTTGGAAATGTGAGCAATATGAACAACCTCCAACAAATGCTTTTTCCAATCTGAAAACAAGGGTAAACTCCAAGTTGTACTTTACCATAACCTAGTTGAACTTTGAATGTTACAAGTGTGGGCACATATAATTTACCACATAGATAAGTGCTAGCAAATTTTATTGCTAAAGTGTAAGGAAACCTTATTATATTTTATATCTCTCATATATGTCTGGATAAAAGCCCAAATGCATCTTGGAGGGCCCAAAATTTTTCTAAGAGAAAAAATTATAACCACTTCTTCCCAGATCTCTCCATCGATAAAGCTTAAGGTGGCTAAAATTTTAAAACAATGATGTAAGCAAAGCACCTCAAAAGTCTTGACCAGTCTAGGGTCTAGAGAAATAGTAGCTAGGTTTCCTAAATCTTTATATCTGTAAGAATGCTCAAACATTTTGGACAGGTCTTCTAAGACTCAACAAAGTAGAAGCAAAAGCATCCCAAAAGGCAAGTGTGGTCAGGGTTTCTCAAAATATGATGTAAGCATAAAATTTTAAAACTCTTGGTCAATCAAGAGTTTGGAAAGTAAATAATGGTTAAGATTTCTCTAAAATAATATAAGCAGAAGAATTTAAAAGTCCCATCCAAGTCTTGAGTAGTCAATATCTTGGAAGATTTAGTGTCTAGGGATTTTCCAATATGACATCACAATAAGCCATCAAAATTCTTAGTTAGGTCTTGAGTAGTAGTCCTAAATAGAACTAACCAATGTTTTTCAATGATGAGGATAGTCAAAATGTTCAAAAGTCTCAACCAATAAAAAGTATAGAGTAATAGTGGTAAGGGTTTTTCAATGATGATGTAAGCCAAAGAGCTCAAAGGTCCTAGCTAGGAAACAACCTAGAAGCAAGAGTGGCCAAGGTTTTTCCAAAGTGACATCAACATAAGTGCTTGAAAATTTTAGCCAGGTATTAAGCAGGCAAGAATCTAGAGCAAGAGTGGCCATACATTTTCAATGATGAAATAATACAAACCTCTCAAAAGTTCTAGCCAAGTCTTTAATACCCCAACAACAAGATAGATATGAAAAAGAAGTCCCTCAAAAAGGTCCTTGTCAGCAAAGATCATGTATATCAAAGGCTAGGACCACTCAAATCATTTCTTAGCCATTTAATAAAAATTACTAGGCTAAGACTATAATTAATGGCACCAAGAAAGTGACAATCAATCTTTTGAAATATACAAAAATGGAATTTATCGTGGTAATTATGAATTAGAGAGCCTACAAGCTACGAGTACATCCCAAATTGACAAATGTGTATTAATAAGATGTAGTGGCAATTGGTTGCATTAAATACCTAGATTAAAACAATTAGGCTAGGACTGAATCTAGGACTGATAGCTAGTTGAAGCAAGAAAAGTGACATCCACTCTTCACAAGCACACTAATTACACATGAATCATGAGTCAAGTCATGCCTATTCATGACAAGGCTATGCTAGGATATCAATGTAATGATCAAGCTAAATTGAATTGATTGGTAAAGCTATAGATAGCTTAAGTTTTTTTAGTATGAGGGTCGATATTTTAGGATTTTCCTATTGTAAGATTTGTGCATATTTTGCTTATTAATACTACTAAATGTTGTTTGGACCCTACTAGTGGATGTGTTGCAGGTTATAATGTGTTTTTATTTGTATTTCTAGTCATTTCTATTTATGATTTGTGGAAATAAATTATGTTAGGCTTAGATTGTTGCTTGGATTATCTCTTGCAAAGTGATTGGAGCATTAGAAAATGCATGATATGAGCTGGATATAGCTTTATTTGGTAGATGGTTTGTTAGAATTTGTTTGTGATTAAGTTGTAAGACATTCATTTAGCAGGTTGCATTGTTGTTACCTATATACTCTAGCCACTATTTCATTAATCCTTCTTTCCCTCCTTACCTTACTCTCTTATTTTTTATCTTTAGTCTTTTACCATTTATTTATATTAGCAACAAGGAACCAAAATTCTATGGAGGTTAAATCAAAAGTAATTTTGAGTCTTCCAATCTTGGTTTGTAGTCTAGGGTGCAAAATACATACTAGGTGAATCATCAACCAAGAGTTTTTGGAACATCGGATGAGACCCAAGTCTCACTTGCACTAATCATAGATTCATTGTCTGTGTATATAATTGAGTAGAACCTTGGTAAAGTTTTTTCTCCTTAGAATCATCAAATTATATCACCTGGTGATTTTGATTTCTAATAATCATCTAGTAGGGAACTTGCTATTGTGTTTCTCATAGTCTTATGATTACAAGATTGGAGGTCAAAAAGCTCAAATACCCCTTGTAATTTGATGAGTTATCAACGACTTGAACACCAAGATCACACAAATCTATGTCTCCAATTTGTGCTCCCTCTGTTCAAAGTCCTACCTCTTTAAAATATTTCCCTAGAGGATCACCTAATACTTCCCACACAAAAAATATGGCTAGACATTTATATTGGATGTATTTGCACTAGAACACTTGATTTGGTAGATCCTCATAAAATTTCTCAAGCATATCTTAAATCTTTGCCAACCTATAATGGTACTAAAAATATTACCTATGAATATTGTTAAGATATGGTTATTTTAGCTGCTATTCATAGTATCCAACACGAAGATGTGATGGTAAGGTTGTTGGCATTATCTTTTAGAGGAAAGGTGTTAACATGGTACCGTGCTCTTGAAGATAGCAATATTAGTTCATGGGCATAGCTAGCTGAGTCACTCATATTATATTTCAATGATATAGGAAATCCATTTTCATTGTTATTTTAGGTTACTTCTATCAAGAGACATCCCCAAGAAAATTTCATATATTTTAATATCAGTTTTAGCAAAACATGAAGACAAATTCCTAAAGATATGATACCCTCATAGCCACATGCTTATATATATTATATTTAAGCTTTTATCCATGATTTAAGTCTACAAATCTATCTAGCAAATGAAATAATATTCTCCTAGGTGTTTCAAGCTATGATTTCTATAGAGAATGCTATTATCTCTATTGGCAAATCATCTTCCAAAGTCACCATGCCTTATTTCCTAGAGTTACCTCGATATTATCAACAAACACTAACATGGACTACCTCTATACCTCCAATTGATCTTATAGTTATTACTAAGGCTTTGCCTTAGCCACTTGTACCAACTTTATCTTTGTTGCCTACTCTGAAACCTAAAGATTCTACAAAGATCCAAGAACTCAAAAGAATGGTAAGAAATCTTACCAATAAAGTCATAGTGATGAAAAGATAAAATGCTGATAAAATATTTAAAGGCTATCAGCCTAGAAGGTTCTCATATGTCACAAAATATCAAGATGATTCTAGCAACAATGTGTCTAAAAAATAAATTTTGTAAATATGGATCAAGAGGATGGACCATCTCCCTCCTTATCTCAGGAGAATTACTAGTGCCTAGCCTGCAATGACTCTCAAAATACAAATACCTTCATGGTATATCAACAACAATCTCAATTAGAAACAAAATAGAGGGTAGAAAGAATGTAGAAAGTGGTAATAAATATGTCAACGGATCCAAATCAAATTATACTAGTTGAAGAGCCTTTAGATGATGAATGGATTCAAGTATTAACAAGATCTGAAAAGAAACCTCTGCAAGTGGAACCACAAAATATGGAGCTTTTGAAGGTACCTTCTCCATCATAGAAAGAGCAAAAAAAGGATCAACCTAAATTGGAGCAAGAAAAAAAAATTCAAGAGGAATCCAAGGAACAAGCTCTGAGGAAGTTGTGGTATCCATTACTGACCAAGAGGAAAATACAAGTAACTAAGTTATACTAGAAGAAGTTTGAGGAGCTAGTTTGGATGGATAAAAAATTGTCAAAAATATACATATATAGTATAGTTGAATAATTAAAGACACCTTCATGTGTAATCATGTATGATGCATTATTGATCCCGAGATAGATAGACATGCTCAGGGTATCATTGAAAAATGCCAATTCAAAAGGACTAAAATTCTTAGGTAAAAAATTGGCTCAAGATCAGCAAGGCCTAGGAATGGGTAAAAATTGGCCACCACCTTTTTACATATCTCTATGTATGGAGGGGTGGATAGTACATATGTTGGCAATTTTGGGTACATTGGGTACATTGCCTTTGCTCAAGTGTTGATGTTGTCATTGATGTCAAGAAGCGGAAGGGTTTTGTGAAAACCAAGGCAGAAATATAAAAGGTTTTATTTAAAACCATGGACAACAGATTTGAAATGGGTTTTTCTTAAAACCCAAGTTGGCTCTTCGTTTTGTTGAAAAAGGTGCTCCGGTGATAAAGATATTTAATTTTAAATATTTAGTTTAAATTTTAAAATTTTAAATTAAATTAAATTTGTCAACGTGTTAAAAGTGCATCTTAGTGCATATAAAAACAAGGCCAAATTTTATCTCAAGGTGAATGCGCTTTGATTGAGAATCCTTCGATTTCATAAGAAGAGACGGCATGGCAGAACAAAGAGTGGAGGCAGAAGATTGCGCAAGCATTGACGACGAAGGAGAAATCTCTGTGAGAGTTAGTGTGGGACGGAGGCGACGTCACGGAAGATTGTAGTCATCAAAGTTGAAAAGGAATGTCCTGCTGGAACTCTTCGACGAAGGCAGTGAGACATCAATCTAGAAGTCAAACAGAAGAAGAAGCACCGTTGAAAAACTTTGATTGCAGATCATCGAAAGGAGGTAACGCCATGCAACAATCCTTCAGCAAAACTGAAGGAGTGAACGTTGAAAACTATTAGCAGGTTCAACAAAACCTAGAATTCATGATTGCTGAAGTTGGAACAGTTTCACGCAGTGTGCTAGGGTTTCCACACGAACGTCATAGCTACGTATCTGGATCGATGCGATAGTGTGATCTAGATGACACAAGGCTTGCGGAGATTGCGAGTTGGATACCATAGTTTGGACATACTAACTACGAGGGGGGTAGACCTCTACGATTGCGCTACTCAGCAGATAGAAGATGTATATAGTGAAAGGAAAGGGAAAAGGAATTGGTCAAAAACCGGGAGGTGAATCAGGTCAAGAAAAAAACCAAAAAGGAAGGGGACTAGGTATGTTATTTAATAATTGATGTTGAAAGTTGAGCGCTTGGAGATTGTTGTGATTTATTTTACTTTTATGGTATAAGTGGTTTTGGGAGTTATAAGGTTATGCAATGTTGTGATTTATTTTATTTTATGGTACAAGTGGTTTTAGGAGAGATAAGGAAGTTATGCAATTAAAGACCTTGGTGATGATTATTGAAAAGTGGAGTAATGTTGAGTATGTTGTGATCTACTAACCCTTGTGAAGATTGGAAAAATAATTTTGTGATGGTGGTAGATTTCCAAAGGGGTTCCTTCACTTCAATAAGGTATGGGCACATTCTTCTTATGAGTATGATTGGTGTATGTTTTCTGAAATAAGATTGGAGTGAAAAGGTATTCAACAAGGTTTCCTTTGGTTGGGTGTAAGTCCTAGTTTCTGGTTTGTTGAAGACTACTTATGCATTGTTATCATTGATGAGAGTTTTGGTGAATGCATAATTCTGGTTTGAGGTAGTGGAAGCATTGTGCACTAGGGTTTATGGTTGTGAGTCTTGATACTTTCTTTGAGTTGATGAAACCCTTGGATGACTGTGTTGAGGTTGATGGTTGAGTTGCTTCCATAGAGGTTGGTTGATCAAGTTATTGCTTTTACTTGAGTCATGATATTGGGCTTACTCCATTGAGTTGATTTGAACAAGTTATTCTTTGCATTTGGTGATATTGTGTGGGTGGCTATTTTGTTCAAATATCTTTGGAGGTAAAAGGATTTCTACTTGTTTCCTTTTCTTGTGATGATTGGTTGAATGCTTCAAGGTTAATGTTGAGTTGAATGTTGTTGGTTAAACCTTGTCTATGAGCATTGTTTTTGAAGCCCAATTGGTTGAGAAAAGATATTTGTTTTGGAAAGAACATGAGTATCATTGTTATATGAGATATTGCATGGTTGGCAATTTTTGGGTTGTGTTTCATGTTCTTGAGAAAAGCATACTACATCTATCTTATTCTTTTGAGATTTGAGATTGAGTTGAGATTGAGATTGGGAGTTAAGTATAGAACATATTGAGTCTTTAACAATTCTCTTTATGCTTCTATGAGGTGAGGAATCATAGGGGGGGATGAATCACATTGGGTCTCTAACCATTCTCTTTGTTTGTTCATGCCAAGCAAGTGTTCTTGATGGACTTGTGAGCAGGTTTTGGACGAGTTCGTGGGGACTTGTGGAGATTTGGAAGTCTTAGCGAGAGGACTTGTAGAAGTGAAGGTGATAGTTCTACGGAGAGCTTGAGGACAGAGGTATTGGTTCTGATGAGAAGAACACGAGGTAATTGTGCCAAACGGGAGGTGTTTGGTGCGATCAAAGAAGAGGACGAGGATATTTGTGCTAGACGAAATCTCGTGTTTAGTGCAAATTCGAGGACCGAGCTTTGAGGTGATAGAGATGAGGACAAAGGTCTCAGGAGCAAGGAAGACGAGTGTCTTCTAGGATAGAGTTCCATTTGCTAAGGGCAAGGAGGGAGAGGTCTTCTAGAGGATCACCAAAGCGAGGTGGGGAAGGTATCTCCTTTGAGCAGAGGCTCATAAATTTAGATTGGGGGAAGGTTTCTCCTTTGAGTCGAGGCTCATAAACATTGTAATTGGGAAGGTTTCCCAAAGAACTTTGAGATAACTTTTAGAGAAAAGTTTTGAGGATGAACCATGTAAATTGTTGTGTCACTTTGTAGATGGTTTTGTGCATTGCTTTGATATTTCTTTGGATATATTGCTTTACTGTATTGAAGTATAAAGGAAAAAGTAAAAGAGGTCTTATATTGTTCACCCCTCTCAGTATAAGCTTGTGTTCTTCAATTGGTATCAGATCAAGTTCCTTCGGAAGGTTTAACAACTTGAAGGAAAAGCTGTAAAGAACACAATGGAAGGAAGGAACATAAGAAAGAAAGATGAGTCTTAAGAAAATGGATGAAATGTATATCTAGGGATGGAAAGTAGATTCAAAAACAACAAAGAACAAAATATGAAAATAAATTCAAAGTGTGAAAGTCACATATAACTAGCAGACAAAAAAATGATAAATAAACAAACAGAGCAAAGACCAAAGGCAAGGCACAAAGAAAACAAAGATGAGCAAAGCAACAAGAAAGAGGACTCACAAGCAAAAAGAGCTCTACCTAACAAAGCAAGAAGTGTCATAGTAAGTAAAGCTCAAGATAAAAAAAATGTTGTCATATCAAAAAGAGAAAACCAAAACATAGATTCATTATCATAAAATGTCTTAGATGTGAAAGTCACCGAGATATCACAATTAATGATCTGCTAGTATGTATAGAATGCATGTATGTTTTAAAGGTAGCACCTCTAGTGATAAAAATCAAAAGCTTATATTCAAACAAACATATAGAAAAGAATAATCTTAAAGTAACTTATTAGTGCTCTTATGCGAAAAAAAAGAAAAAGAATGCTAGACTCAAGATAAGTAATAATGTTGTAGAAAAACATAGAAAGTCTTATGTCCTATGCAAGCACAAAACCAAGAAGAGTTAAACTAAGTCTTATAAGTAATTAAAAAAAACTCATAAAAGAAAATAAAGAATACAAGATAACAGTTCAAAAAGCTCCAAAAAGGTTAAGCTCTCATCCAAAGTCAAAAAATCCAAATAAAAATCTTGTTGTTAAGCCTCAAAAAACAAGTTGGAATCAGTAAAATTCCAAAAAAAAGTTCTAAAGAAATATAATCAAGCCTAATATAAAAACAAAATTGAATGAAAAGAAATTTTCCAGACCAAAATCAAATAAAAAAGTCAACATGTTTTGCTTATCAAAGTTGTCACAACAGCATGCTCAAAAAGTAAAATGTATATCTTATGGGTATCACTCTTGAAAACGTGGATTCAAAGAACAGTATACCTAAAAGAAATAACATTGATACTTGTTATAAGTGCAAAATAAGTCCATATAAACAAAAAAGAACGCAAACAAAAAAAAGAATATGGACAAAATTCAAAAAGGCCAAAAAATTATAATGTATATACCCTAATGGAGACTCCCACCCAAATTAATAACCTCAAGAGGGGAGGACTAACTAAAGCTCATCTAGTCCAGCCCAAGTCCCTCCATATACAAAGGAAATAAAGTAAGGAACTCAAGTAAAAAACTCAAGTGGACAAAACCAAAAGTAATCTCTTGCTCTTGAAGATTTAGTAAATTGCCATCAATACAAAGGGAATTGTTGCAATGGTACATTGCCTGCTCAAGTGTTGATGTTGTCATTGATGTCAAGAAATGAAGGTTTGTGAAAACCAACAAAATAAAAGGTTTTATTAAAACCATGGACAACAATTGAAATGGTTTTTCTTAAAACCCAAGTTGGCTCTTTTGTTGAAAAAGTCTCCTGATAAAATATTTAATTTTAAATATTTAGTTTAAATTTATTTATAAAATTTAAATTAAAAATTAAATAAATTAAATTAACTTAAAAGTGCATCTTAGTGCATATAAAAACAAGGCCAAATTTTATCTCAATAATGCACTTTATTGAGAATCCATTCATAAGAAGACCCGCCAAAAAAAAGAGAGAAGAAGAAGAGACAAGAGTTAGTGTGGGACAGACCGCACCGAAAGAGTGTAGTCATCAAAGGAAAAGAATCCTCGCGAACTCCAAAGGAGACAAGAGAAAGAAAAGAAAGCCGTCAAACAAAAGGAGAAAAAAACCGCAACAAAAACGAGAAGTCACAGATCAGAGTTGAAAGAGAGGGCTAAGGACCCACGAACAACAACAAATAGAGATGGAAACCGATGACATAAAAACCAAAAGAAAAAAAAAAAGAATGATACTTAGGAAAGGTTTGGATAAAGTACAAGTAATAAGGAAAGGGTTTAGAAAAAAAGCAATAAAACCGGAAAGAAAAGGAGTAAAATTGACACTAACCCTTAAATGCAAAAAAGGAGAAAAGGGTTCCTTCACTCAAAAGGAGGGACACCTAAGAAGGAGTCAAAAGAGAGAAAAGATAACAAGGCGGTTGGGTGTAACCAGTTTGGTGTTAACATACAATCATAGGTAAGCAAATCAGGAGAGGAAGCAGTGCACAGGGTTTAGTAGCTATACGCTTGAGTTATAACCCGATCGAGGTTAGTTGAGTGCTTCCAAAGGTTGTTACAAGTAGCACACATATAGGCTACTCCATTAGTTGATTTGACAAGACTTGCATGTAAGGGGTGTCAAACTGAGGAAAACTACGTCTTCTGTATAGTTAAGCTTCAGGTAAAGTAAGGTTAAACCGCAAGCAGTGGAAGCCCAAGGTAAAAGAATGTTTGAAAGAACAAGTACATTGAAAAATGCAGTTGGCAATGTTGGGTTCAGTTCTTGAAAGCAACTACACTACTTATTATAGATTGATATTGAGTTAATGAGATTGGGAGAAGAAAACAATGAGCTCAACAACTCTATGCTTCTATGAGGTTATAACATATGAGTCTCTAAACTCTTTAGCTTCTATGAGTGGATGAATCCATGGGTCTCTAACCATTCTCTGTGGTTCATGCCAAGCAAGGTCTTATGGACTTGTGAGGTTGGAAGTCCTTGGGGCTTGTGAGCGTCTTAGAGAGCTTGAAGAAGTAAGTTCTATCGAGAACTGAGAAGGTATTGGTTCTATAAAAACCAGCAATGCGACAACGGTTGGATGATCAAACAAAGGAAGAATTTGTGCTAGCAAGCATGTTTAGTGCAAATAGACCCTGAGGTATAGAGTTGAGCGAGTCTCCAACGAGTAGGGAAGACGTGTCTTTGTGGATAAGTTCCATTTGCTAAGGGCGGGGAGAGGTCTTTAAGGATCACCCCGGAGAGGTAGGGAAGGTATCTCCTTGAGCAGCTCATAAATTATATTGGGGAAGGTTTCTCCTTTGAGCCAGGCTCATAAACATTGTAAGGAAGGTTTCCCAAAAACTTTGAAAACTTTAGAGAAAGTTTGAGGATGAACCATGTAAATGTTGTGTCACTTTGTAATGGTTTTGTGCATTGCTTTGATATTGCTTTACTGTATTGAAGTATAAAGGAAAAAGTAAAAGAGGTCTTATACTGTTCACCCCCCCATCTCAGTATAAACTTGTGTTCTTCAACATAATTTCATGATTGATTCTAAGGATACTACCACTATCATGCCAAATGTGGTCTATAAAGCAATGGGAATGGAGTACATCTGATCAAGTCTTGAAGTACTACAGGTAGATGGAAACCTAGTTCAAACAATTGGGATGATCAAAGATATACCAATGGTGTTACACAAGGTGCAAAAGGTTACAGTAATCCAATAAGTGATGGTAGTGGATCTTCACCTATACTTCAGTTTGTGCCTCTCAAGAGAATTCACGACCAAGCTTGGTGGGTATTTGTCCTTAGACTATTATCTTATGGTTATCCCTCATAAATGAAGAAAGGTAAGAATCTATGTGGAAAAACCATGCCCATACCACATTGATAAAATGGAAGAAGAAAGTATTAACCTAATTGAGGATGATATGGACTACTTGGAAAGTGTGACTAAAAATCTGTAAATAGAGGATAAATTCTCTCTTAAGGACTTCAATGCAATAATAGAACTAGGCTAGGGACTTACTACATCATAGCACCTAATCAGAATAAGCTCCCAACTATCTCAAATCAAGAGCTCTAAAATATAGAGCTATGGAAGTGTTACTTTAATGGAGCTAGATGCAAGAATGGATCTGGAGTTGAAGTGGTCTTGATTTCCCCTTTAGAAGGAATGAAGAAATTTTATAACATGCTAACATAAAGCTACACTAACAATATTTTTGCATATGAAGCTCTATGCTTAGGTTTGTTGAAAGCTAAAAATATGGGAATTAAGATGCTCTCAATATTTTGTGATTTAGAATTTTTGGTGAGTCAAGTTATAGAAAATGCAACAACAAGCACCACTACTTAAAGGCTTACAAAAATAGGATTTAAGACCTTCTGGAAAGCTTTGAGGTTATAAACATGAAGGCAATACCTAGAAATGAAAATATGCTAGTTGATGTAGTAGCCTCACAAGGGAAAAACGTTAATATTGCTTTTGATGAATCGAGAAAGTAAAATAGGGTAAAACTGGTCTTTAGACCATTAGTCCCAGATAAAGATAGCTTTGGGTAGGTTTTTGACAATGATGAATAGATAGTGAACTTATTAACTCAAGAATTTGTATACGTAACCCAACAAAAAAAAATACTAGATCACATTTATCAAGAGGAGGTAATACAACTAAAAAATAATCATATTCCCAAAGGGTTGATTACCCTAGAAATCCTCTTCGGTAATAGTAACTAGATGAATGGCTAAAAATTTGAGATTGATGAGCAAGAACTCAAGGAAGTCCAAATTGAGCCTGGTAAAATATTAAAGGTTGGAATAAGGTGCACAATAAAAGGAGATAAATGCGTTCATTGTATTAAGCAAAGAGTATGGAGATATAATAGCATGGAGTTATGATGATCTCAAGGTGTACAATAGGGAAGTTATCCAACACACAATAGAATTATTTCCTAATGTTAAGCAATTTAGGCAAAAGCAAAGGCGAATAAATCCAAATATTAAAGTCTTGATGAAACAAGAATTTCTAAAGTTGCTTAATGCAAATATTATATATCCAATCAAGCACTCCGTAAGGGTGGCCAACTTGGTTTCAGTCTAAAAAAAGAATAGAGATATCAACTATATAGAAGGAGGAATTCCATATCATTACATTCCCCCCATCCTCCTTTTGAGTCTATCCCTACAAAAATTTAATTTGATAGAAGAGGGGTGAGTATAGTTATTTGTTTTGCATCCATCATAGTATCCTAAATTAAAATTATCTCTAGCTTATAAAGTTTAAACAAACACTTTAGGGCTATATTTTTATTAGGATTCCCAAGCCATATGCCATTTAAATAGAGGATGATCATTGATTCCAATTTCCTTGGGTTTTTCCTACTCTAAGAACCTCAACTATGGATTTTTGTTTACCAAATAAAATTCCCTTCTTACCTTTTTTCTATGCAATTTTTAAGTAGGATTTTCTTCCAACTATAAACTCCTAAGATTGACGTGTCTTAAGACCCAAGCCCCTTGATACCTAATCATACCCAATCTATCCTTTACCTCTTTTAGGGATATTAGAGCATATATTCCAGAAGATATTCTTGTATTATGGTAATTTGGAGGACTTGGTGGGGAAGATATCCTACTAGGGTTGTTTAAGCCCTACTTGCTTCGTTGGCCTTAAATATCTCTGGATAAAGAGGGTAAGAACTCATTAAATTTCAAATCTTTCCACTCTATTTGTTCTAATCCCTTGATAACACCTCCTCTTGTAATATCCTATATGAATTATGGTATGTCAAGACCTCCACATTGGAGCTTAGACCAAGATAAGATGATATATCATGTTTATCATTATTAGGATTCAATCACCCATCCTTAGAAAAGGGCTAGATTAGGTTTAGTATTTGATGGTTACTTGATAAAATACCTCCATATGCTTTGTTAGTCATAGGTGTGGCATCCCTTTCCTCATCTAAAGCTTCCTCATTATAACCTCTAGGAGCCAAATTTTTCTCCTTTGTTTGCACATTGATAACAAGAAATATTTATTTAAGCAATTTAGGAGTCTTGAATGAGTCCTCCTTTATCTATGCTTCAATCGTCACTACCTCCTCTTCATTTTTTGGACTAGAAGAACCTTCAACTTCCTTCTATAAAGTCCCTTTTCCTCTACTCTCTTCCATTTTATATCTACCTTGAGATGACCATAATGATAACAATTACTACATTGAAACGACACTCCAATGTAGTCCAGATTTTGCAAATATGTCCAATTTCCTAATACAAACTCCATGTTATTCAATAATTCTAAAAAAAGATCAAGCTCCACTAAGATACGAGCTACCATTTTATGGATACCATTTAAGTTTTTCATATCTATTCCAAGGAAAACTCCCAAGGAGTTCCCAATCTCATGCAACATTCTTTCATTCTAGAATTCAAAGGGTAAAGAGGGTAGTTTGACCTAGATAGGATGGATTTTAGTTTTCTCATAGCATGGATCAAACTCAGAAAATCAAAATTCTATATTTAAAATCTTAGTTTTCTCATTTTCCTGAGCGCAAGTAATTGCTATTTTCTAGTGGATCCCGATGATTGCTCTTTGTCATGCTTCTACAACAATAATGACTCCATCCTTGAGAGTGTCAACAATCCTGCTAGTGCCATGCCACCATCTAGCCCATACTTTCTCGACCTCTCCCACTTCCTCTTCATCATCAAAAACTCCATTCTAATTTATAATCACTTAAACTTACCAAGTAGTTCCTTTAGGTTTATGTTCAAATTTGTTATTTCTTCTTAAATTTGCAATCCTTTAGGTCAACTTTGGTATGACTTGTTGTTTCTTATTGTATATACAAACCTTCAAGGTAGCTCCTTTGTGGTCTATTATTTATTTTTAGATTTGCAAACCTTCAAGCTCGCTTCATCATGACTTATTGTTTCTTACTTAGAAGTGGTAGAGATGCAAACCTCCAAGCCATCTGTGTTGTGATCCATTGTTTTTCTTAGATCTACAAACCTTCAATTCAGCTCTGTCGTAACTACTTATTTATAAATCTACAAACCTTCAAGCTAGCTTTGTTGTGACCTATTATTTCTTTTTAGATCTGCAAACTTTTAAGCCAACTCTGTTGTAATTTATTGTTTCTTCTTAAATCTGCAAACCTTCAAGGCAACTCCATCGTAACCTGTTATTTCTGAAGCCAACAATCAAATGAATTGTGTAGAGGTTAAGGGTTCAAGTCCTCCAAACTGTCTAAAAAACATAGAAAAATAAAAATATCTGAAAATAATAACATGGTTTTTACTACTAATGTAAATCAATATTACATGTTTAAAAGAAAAAATACACTAGATAAAAGAAAACATAGAAGAAAATGTTCTACCTTGTCTAGGTATCCAATTGTTATTCTCACTTAAAGTAAAATATTATTGAATTAATAATTTTATTTTTTACATAGGTAAAAAAATTGAGTTTACACAAATTTTTTTATGAAGAGTCTCAGTCCCCTCGTACTGAGTGGAATTTGAACTTAGACCTCCTAAATGAAGACCAAAGGACTTTACCACTATAGTAAGCCTTGAATTAGTAAGTTTTAGTACATGTGGAGCTGCAGTACTTACGTACCCTCATGGATCATTAGGGGAATGTAACCTGCGCTATGAATCATGTGCCTCTTACTTCCCCTTTCAGGTCCTAGTTGTCGACTCATCGAGGGACTGTTGGCATTTTGCAACATGTCATATTTTTTTATTGTAATCCAAAGACATTTATGATTGAGTTTTTTTAACTTAGTTATTTTCTTTATATAGTTTTTTCAATTCTCTGTAAACTTTCATTTTGCAAAAATAAATTAACCCCAAATTGTGACTTGGAAATCCGCTCGGATTCACTTCGTCAAATTATCCATAATAGCAGTTGAAAAATTAAAAATTATTTCGCTTCAGAGGTGAAGCGGCAATAAGAAATTGAAGGCAGTGAAATCAAAGAAAATAAAAAAAGGGGAAAGACAAAAGAAAATTGGCTAAGTGGAGAATGCAAATGCGTTTGCCTCATTGGAGGGGTGAACGTCATGTTCACCCATTGGAAAGGTGAACTCACCCCAAAAAGAGGAATGCACCAAACAAAAGGGAGAATAAAAAGAATGCATCGCGTTCGCCACTTAAGTGGGGTAAATGTAGTGCTCGCTCCTCATTTGGGCAAACACGATTTAAATATGCATCATGGTCGCTTTAAAGTATTCACAATGGATCCGTTCATTATTTTTAAAGGCGAATGACATGGAGAGATAAAGTTCGGGCGATGAGAATTTTTAAATGGTTTTCACCCTTACACTCAGGTAAAAGGGGCGAACGTCATGATAGATGCGGTGAAGATATTTTGAAGGTGAATTTTGTTTATTTTTGAGCACATC
Organism: Wollemia nobilis; assembly: GCA_028583015.1. NCBI lineage: Eukaryota > Viridiplantae > Streptophyta > Pinopsida > Araucariales > Araucariaceae > Wollemia > Wollemia nobilis. The sequence goes on from JAQPPZ010001493.1 coordinate 15,989,568, forward strand.
TGATTAAATTTCTCCAGAGGCATGCGTAGAATTAAATGGGGCAAATTTTAATTATTAATTGCCATCATCTTCGGTAATTTTAGAGCTTGATTTTTCCAGTTGAATATTTTCTTTGGGTAACTTCTACAATTTAATGTTGGTGACGAAGTGGAAGCATTTTTGTAATTTTCAAGAACATATTCTTGAAGGTTTTACTCCCTCTCCAAAGCAAATTGAATATGGAGTAAATTGCTGAAGCTTGTGTTTGATTTCCAAGAAGATGGAGGTGACGTAGATTTAATGATATGGTGCCTGAATGCTATTATCTCAAACTATTTTTAGGATCGTGTCTACCAAAAGAAGATTTCAAAGAAATGATGACTCATTTGATGTATTCAATGAAAGAGGCGCAAACCTCTATAAATACTAAGAGAAATTTCATTGTAAGGGGTTGGAAAAATAGATATCCTGTGAGAAAACACTTCAAGTTCTTTGCAGTAATAGTGAATTCAAAATGTTTGGATTTGCAAATGACTTGGTGCATTGTGGTCTTCTACATTACGCATTTCTTTTACACAGTTAGCTTTATTATTTGTTGTTAGATTTAAATTCTACAAGTTGGATTTAAATATTGCAAGTGAGAGAGTGGGTGTTTGAGTGTTGATCTAAATATTACATGTGTGAAGTTATACAGAAATTCTATTTTTTGATCATCTATTTGCATGCTATTTTTAGCTTGGTGTGGATTCCTGCTATCAATCTATTACCATCCTACACAGTCGACCTGTGGCCATATTTCCCATTTCTTTTCGATTTTTATTTTTAATTTCTTTCCTGCATCCTTAGTCTTCAACCATTTTAGAATTAGTAAGGGAACCAACCCTCTTTGGAGATTGACACGGGGGACATATATTTCCTTCGGTATTTCAATGTTGGTCATGTCTAGGGCACACAAACACAGTTTTGTATGATTAGGCAGATATTTAACCAACAATTTTTGGCACGCTCGATGGGACGGATAGCTTTCTATCCCAATAAGATCAATAGTCGATGGAAAAAGTATTATACCAAGTTGATAAACCTACCAGTGCCAACAGTTTTTGGCACACTCGATGGGACAAACAGTTTCTGTCCCAGTAAGATCTATAGTCGGTGGAACAAGTATTATCCCAAGTTGATAAACCCACCGGTACCAATAGTTTTTGGCATGCCCAGTGGGACAGAAAATATTTATCTTAGTAAGATCCATAGTCGGTGGAACAAGTATTATCTCAAGTTGACAAACCCACCGATGCCAATAGTTTTTGGCATGCTCGGTGGGACCGACGACTTCTATATCGATAGTCTCCATGTTTTAAAGAAGCCCGAATTTGGTGAATATCTGGCTTGCTTTTTTTTGAAAAAATCACTTGGCGACTCTGTTGAGCTTAAGATCTAGATCTCTTGATTGTGGACGCATTTTATACTAAAAGAAGACACCTCGGAGAAATCAAGGTTTGGTGAGCAGCCTTGACCTCACAAACGGAGAAATAATGTTCACCTGGAAACTATGACTCAGTGGTAAGGACAGTGATCGCATGAGGACCATTGCTATAATGGCACAAGTATGCTATCCTAGCTGGGATGATCCTGGCCCCCTGAATCTCCAAATTTGGCACGAGATTCCCAAAATTTCCCTGAAGACCTTAACAAAATATAATGAAATTGAGGGAATGGCCCGATAGCACCTTGAAGATGTTGCTACTCTAGCGACCCTCCATGGCATAGCCCATGAGGATGTCATGATCAAAATTCTAGTCCTATCTCTAGAAGGGAGGGTGCTACAGTGGTACAAACTATTGGGACGTAAGAGCATCTGCTCATGGGATGACTTAGCAGGAGCACTCATTGACACATTTGATGGCTCTCAATATCCCTTCCAACTACTGATGCACATCACGAGAGCACCTCCATAGAGTGTCATGGACTCCAATGTCTGATTTTGGAGGAGTTGGGGGAGAATTCCATAGAAGATCCGACCTACACCCGCCTAGGTCCACTTCTTCTATGTTTGAGATTTCCACTCGAACATTGTTAGGATCCCATCCTAACCCTTAATGTAATAACTTCCATGATGTAATAATTCCTAAATAACGTGGGTAGTACCCATGATTAATATTTTGTAATGTTCTAAGTTTTAGCTTATATAGTGCCTATGACAAATGGCACCCTTTTTATGTAACACATGGTAGATAGGTTATGTAAGGTGGCCTTGTGCATGTAATTCGAGTGGCATTGTGCATGTAATTCGAGTGGCACTATGCATGTAATTCGGGTGGCATTATGCATGTAATCCAGGTGGCATTTTGCATGTAAGCCAACCATGGAAGGGAACTCTTTAAATACCCGAGAAGGCACCAATGTATTCATATTTTTGCAAATTAATGAAGTGTTGAAGGAGGTTGCCCCCTCGAAGAGGCCTCGCGATTCTATCTTATTGTGAGATTGTTCCTTTATGCAAATTTTTGTTATAATGTGTATTTTGTTCTGAATATTAATATGATGTTTATGTGAGTTTATTTCCAAGCAATTGTGTGAGAGTGTGTTTATTTGAGTTTATTTTATAGTAGGATCCTAACAAGTGGTATCAGAGCGCTTTCCAGGGCCAAGTTCTACTGCAACAGTAATGATTCTTGCCTGTTAGGTATAATCCTCTATTATTTTCATGTAATTTTTTTTTATTATTATAAAAAAAAAAGACAAATACCAGTAAAAAAAAATATATATAGTCCTTTTTAGTTGAGTAGGTAGAAACCCTGTGCCGGGGGTTTTAAAATATCATGAAGGATCTGTCATTATTGGCTAAGCTAGATAGCCCATACAACGTCTAGTGAAGTGAGGGGCGATCAGGCTCCAATACCCAAGCCTCAGACAGAACTCGCGCACGGACTTGAGCTCCCACGCATCTTCGGGTGTATCGGGAGACCATTCTAGGGTTAACAAAATTTTATCCAGATAGGAAGCTTATCGGCCTTGTATCATCCATAGTCCATGGGACACAACATCCCGGACGATTACCCTCCCGTACTGTCAGAGAGGCAGATAGTGTGCTCAAGGGTATGTGTGGAATCCTCCTTGGGTAGTGGCCTGAAATATTGGTCCGAGCACTATTGTTCATCACTACGGTATAACAGAGGGCCTATGGGTGTTACATACTCCTTTACTTAGCATACCCTGGTTCTATTAAAACTTCAACCTGCAACAAAATCACAAACCAAAACTCCCTGTTTGTAAACCTGCATTCCAAATTCCCAAAAGTGAGCATATGAGAAAGGAATCCTCTACCAAAAAAATAACATACATTGCATGGATTCGGGATAGAATATGAGGGTGACAGTTAAGTTGATAGTCTGGAGAATAACAGTCAAATTTACAGTGGCAGTAATAGTGAGGTCAGTCAGGTCAGCACAGTCAGGTCAGAGACTACAGTTTTCAGTGTCAGAACAGAACTGTCATAACAGTAACCTACACAATACAGAGAATCTTCAGACTAGTGAGGTAAGCAGTGTCAGAGAGACTATCCAAGCTGAGAAAAATAGTGAGCGAGTGACCAGAGACCAATTATAGATAGTGCTCCAGTACCCAACTTTTGCACTGTAGCTCAAAATCAAAAACTGTAAACACCGTTAGACTCGGCAAAATAGGAGATAAAAAAAAGTCTAGGGTGCCCAAAAGTAGTGTTGTGGGATATAGCTCATTGTGACCACCTCTTCGATCTGATCATTTTGATATATAGCACCCAAGCACTTTTTTGGACACTTACTAAAAATAGTAAGTCCTGAAACCCAATTCTAATTTTAGTAACTCATCACAAAAGGTTCCAAAATGGCCCAGGGTACCCGTGGACATCAAAAAGAGCTAGAACAGATGGACTCCTTAACCAAAGCCATTGAGAATTTGAACTTGGCAATTTTCTCCATAAGGGAAGAGGTCCAAGGTCTTCGTCTAGATCATGAGGCCACTAGCGCTCGCTTAGAAGAAACACTGATAAATGTGGGTAGCAAGTTACATAAGGGACCACTCAAAATAGAACACCAGGCTGAAAACTCTACAAGGAATGACCATGACCCATCCTTTAAAATGCCAAAATTGGACTTCCCTCGATTTAATGGGAAGGATGTTGATGGGTGGTTATGTAGGGTTGATCAATTCTTTAGACTTCATAATGTTCCCATATATCATCGAGTTCAGATGGCTTCCTTCAATTTGGAATCTGAGGCTCTACACTGGTTCCAGTGGTTACGTAATTCCAACCCAAATCTCTCTTGGGAGGAATTTGAGTCCCAACTACTGACCCGATTTGGGCCTAGTGAGTATGAGGACTTCACAGGGGCCTTGACCAAACTACAACAAACATCCTCAATCCATGATTACCAAACTCAATTTGAAAAATTGGCCAATAAGACAAGAGGATTGACGGAAGGGTTCTTCACGAGTTGTTTTATCAATGGGTTAAAAGGGGATCTCCAAGCTGAAGTAAAGATGTTGAAACCACATTCCATGATGGAAGCTATCAGTTTGGCCCATCTGGCTGAATCTAAACTCTCAAACCAAAGGCGCCCCCGTGGTTTCCTCCAAACCGACCTTCATTTCCTTTTCGAACCCAAAATTTAGTGGATAGTAAACCTACTACACCCAAGCGACTGACTACAGAGGAGATGGATGCACGTCGTGCCCAAGGCTTATGTTATAATTGTGATGAAAAGTTTTTTAAAGGACATAAGTGTGCAAACAAAATACTATTCTTGATAGATGTTGAGGAACCTGCTAACACTGACCAGAGTGATGAGGATGAGGACCCCCCTGAAACACCTTCTCCACAGGAAGAAGATACACAGGGGTCTGAGGCAGAGATTTTAGTCCATGCTCTTGCAAGCATTACCACTCCACAAACCATGAAAGTTGTGGGATTTTTCAAGGGCCAACGTCTTACCATCCTTATTGATTCAGGCAACACACACAACTTCATTGATCCTAGAGTTGCTAAGCAGGCAAATTGCTATATCCACACTTGTAATTCATTCGAGGTCATGGTAGCCAATGGGGGAACATTACCTTGTAAAGGAAAATGTCGCAATGTCAAGATCAGGATAGGGGACTATGAACTCAAGCAAGACATGTTTGCCCTCCAGTTGGGAGGATGTGATATGGTTTTGGGATCTCAATGGTTGAGTACGTTGGGCACTATCAGTTGGAACTTTGCAGAACTCTGGATGCAATTCTCCCAAAATGGACAAACACACTTACTCAAGGGCTCCCCTACAGGAACACCTCACCTCATTAGTTCCAATCGTATGGAGAAAGTGCTAAAGAAATCAAAATGTGGGGTCATTGCACAACTCTTCTCCATCCAACCAACCACTTCACTAATGGCTGAAATTCCATCAGACCTACAACTAGTTCTACACAAACATGATGTTGTCTTTGCAGAACCAACTACACTACCACCACGTCGCTCTCACGACCATGCTATCCCATTGCTCTCGGGTAGTGCACCACCAAATATCAGGCCATACAGGTACCCTCATGCCATGAAATCAGAACTAGAAAAATTGGTACAGGAATTACTCAAGGTTGGTGTCATCCGGCCTAGTACTAGCCCCTACTCCTCGCTTGTCCTACTTGTTCCCAAGAAATATGGCTCATGGCGCCTATGTATTGACTACCGAGAACTCAACAAGACTACGGTCAAGGATAAATTTCCTATTCCAGTGGTTGATGAATTACTCGATGAACTACATGGGACCATGTATTTCACCAAGCTTGATCTCCGCTCTGGCTACCATCAGATCCGGCTCAAGGATGAGGACATCCCCAAAACTGCCTTTCGCACTCATGAAGGTCATTATGAATTCTTGGTAATGCCATTTGGTCTCACAAATGCTCCTTCTACATTCCAAAGTCTTATGAACAACATCTTTCGGCCCTTTCTGTGGAAGTTCATCCTTGTGTTCTTCGATGACATCTTGATTTACAACCGCACATGGGAAGAGCACCTCAATCATGTGGATCAAACTTTACAGCTGTTGGTCACCCATCACCTTTTTGCCAAAAGGTCCAAGTGTTCCTTTGGTCTTATTGAAGTAGAGTATCTGGGACACATTGTCTCACAGGATGGCATCAAGGTTGACCCTAAGAAGATTCAAGCAGTTCAAGAGTGGCCGAAACCTCGCACCCTCAAGGGACTTCGAGGATTTTTAGGGCTTACAAGCTATTATCACAAATTTGTCTACAATTATGGGAAGATAGCTGCCCCCCTCACCTCCATGTTGAAAAAATATTCCTTCACTTGGACAGGGCCTGCTGACCAAGCCTTCATTGAACTCAAGCATGCTATGACCACCACTCCCGTCTTAGCCATGCCAGATTTCTCTAAACCATTTGTCATTGAAAGTGATGCTTCTGGTCATGGTATTGGGGCAGTATTGATGCAAGAAGGATGACCTGTGGCTTTTACTAGCAAGGCACTCTCTGATCGTAATCTAGGGAAATCCACATATGCTAAGGAAATGTTAGCCATATTGCATGCAATCACACATTGGCGACCTTACCTCATTGGGCGTCACTTCTCCATCAAAACCGACCATCAAAGTCTCAAATATTTTTTGGAACAAAGAGTTGCCATGCCTGACCAACAAAAGTGGGTGTCTAAACTCATGGGCTATGATTATGATATCACCTACAAAAAGGGAAAGGAGAATATTGTGGCTGATGCTCTTTCTCACCAAATGGAGACCGTAAGTATGTTGTGTGCCATCTCAAGCACCACTTCCCCAATGGATTGATTCCTTGCATCAAGAAGCACGTCAGGATGCAGATTTGCAAGCTTTGATAGCCTCACTAATGGATGATCCAGATTCTGCACCAGGATATAATTGGAATGGCCATGATCTGTGCTACCATCAATGCCTGGTTCTACCTCATAAGTCCCCACTTCGAGAGCTCCTCATGAAGGAATTGCATGCCACTCCCTCTACAGGCCATTCAGGGTTCCTTAAAACATATGAGCGACTCAAGCGCACCTTCTTTTGGAAAGGTATGAAATGGGACATCCACTCTTTTGTTGCTGCCTGTGACACATGTCAAAGGATGAAAGGTGAAACAGTGCACTCTCCGGGCACTCTTCAGCCATTGCCTATCCCGGATCAGGTTTGGACCGACATTTCCATGGACTTTATAGAAGGGCTCCCTAAATCTGGAGGCAAGTCAGTTATTTTCATGGTAGTGGACCGCCTTTCAAAATATGCTCACTTTTGTGCCCTTGCCCATCCTTATACAACATCCATTGTTGCACAAATTTTTCTTGACTCCATATTTCGCCTTCATGGCATGCCCACCTCCATTGTATCTGATCGTGATCCCACCTTCACTAGTCATTTCTGGCAAGAGTTGTTTAAGTTGTAGGGGACTCAGCTCAAAATGAGTTTAGCCTACCATCCGCAAATGGATGGTCAAACAGAAGTTGTTAATAAATGCTTGGAAACCTACCTTCGTTGCTTTGTCTCAGATCATCCCACTCAATGGGCCAAATGGCTATCCTTGGCCGAATGGTGGTACAACACTTCCTATCATACCGCAACCAAACTCACACCATTTGAAGTAGTCTATGGGCGCCTTCCACCTATGCCTTCCTCTTACATTCCTGGCAGCTCCAAGGTCCAGGCCATCGACAACACTCTGAGTCAACACACCGAGGTCCTTCGCCAACTTAAGCAGAATTTGAACATGGCCCAGAATCGGATGCGCCAACAAGCTGATCAACATCGTTCTGAGCGTAGTTTTGATGTAGGTGATATGGTCTTCCTTCGCTTGCAGCCATACAAACAATCATCCCTACAACTTCGCAGGTGCCAGAAGCTTGCTGCAAAATTCTATGGTCCTTACCAGGTTCTACAAAGGATTGGCCCCACAACTTACAAATTGGCGCTCCCACCTACTTCCAAGCTTCATCCTATTTTTCATGTTTTCGCTCTCAAGAAAGTTGTGGGCACACAAGTATAGGTTCAATCCACACTTCCTGAATTGGATGAAGAAGGCTCCATATTACTTGAACCTGAGCAGTTGTTGGATCGTCGGACTCGCACTCTTCGCAACCGTACAATTACAGAGATCCTGGTTCAGTGGCATGGGCTTCAACTTGAAGATGCTACATGGGAATCTCTCCACCAACTCCAACAATAGTTTTCTCATTTCAGCTTTGAGGACAAAGCTTATTCAAGGGGAAGGACATGTTAGGATCCCATCCTAACCCTTAATGTAATAACTTCCATGATGTAATAATTCCTAAATAACGTGGGTAGTACCCATGATTAATATTTTGTAATGTTCTAAGTTTTAGCTTATATAGTGCCTATGACAAATGGCACCCTTTTTATGTAACACATGGTAGATAGGTTATGTAAGGTGGCCTTGTGCATGTAATTCGAGTGGCATTGTGCATGTAATTCGAGTGGCACTATGCATGTAATTCGGGTGGCATTATGCATGTAATCCAGGTGGCATTTTGCATGTAAGCCAACCATGGAAGGGAACTCTTTAAATACCCGAGAAGGCACCAATGTATTCATATTTTTGCAAATTAATGAAGTGTTGAAGGAGGTTGCCCCCTCGAAGAGGCCTCGCGATTCTATCTTATTGTGAGATTGTTCCTTTATGCAAATTTTTGTTATAATGTGTATTTTGTTCTGAATATTAATATGATGTTTATGTGAGTTTATTTCCAAGCAATTGTGTGAGAGTGTGTTTATTTGAGTTTATTTTATAGTAGGATCCTAATAGACATAAGCCTCCTCTTACTACAATCAGGGGAACAAATATTTCCTCAAATATTTTAGGAAGCAGTACAAGCAGAGCAACTCCTGCTCCAATAGGGAAAAATACACTGGATCTCTTCCTTGACTTCCTTAGCGGCTTCAGCTTCAGCTACTACACGGAGTACCTTAGTTCTCTCTGCTTCTTCAGCTGATTTTGTTGTTGCCTCCTTCTCTGTTGTTACTTGTTCCTCTTGTTCCCTGAGGCTCTCAGAGATAACATCATAAACTGTAACTGCTACCTTCCAAGCCTCGATAGTCCATAATGAAGGATTTCTGAGTGACTTATGCACGAAGTGCAAATTTTGAATATCATCCAAACTGAGGTGCCTCGCTCGTTGGGCTAACTCAAAAAGAGAAAGCTCCATACGAGTGTACTTCTGCATAAAGGGCAAGACCTGAATATTTGTGATGGGCTCCTCCCATGCATCAATATTCGAGGTATCTTCAACAAACTGCTTCCAAGCTGCTTCCAATTGTTCTTGTGGATATTGGCTACCCATAGGTAGTAAACGGGAATGCAAGTTTTTTTTTTAAATTTGTTTTTCTAAAGGAGAAGGCAAAAGGGCAAGAATCAAAGTTTAAAAAAGGAGAATATTCGCCCCAGTTTCATCAATCAGATCGAAAGCGCTTTGAAGGAGAATCAGATTTCAGTTAGAAAACATTCCCTTTGATTTTTGAAATGCAGTGCAGATATATTACCCCTCTCAAGACATGGAAATTATTGGAAAGCATGCAGGCTGGCAGAAGTTTTCTTTTTTGAGGGAGCAAAAGAAGCATTTAATTGGTTCAAGTGGCTAATTTATTTGTTCAAAGCAATGTTCTGCAACCAGGACATGGTTTACGATGCAGTTATGCGACAAAGAGAAATATTTTTTCCAAGGTTAATTTGGTGGTGAATCAGAAGATATATTGGGATATATTGGGCATAATACCAGGCGAGTGCATCAATGCTCACATTTTCTCAAAGACGACATCCAAGTAACTCCACATTTATTGTGGCGGTTGAAGAAGAGACTCTTGAGGAGGAAGAACAACAATACGTGTTTTAGTGGAGATCTCAACGAGCAAAGCAAAAGATAGAAGAAGCACCAAATCCAAAGAAGCGTGATGTACAATAGGTGCAACCCTTTCCCAAGATGGCTAAGAAACCAAGGACTGGTGCCATCACTATTTCTTTATGTGATATTGTAGTTACTATGACTGTTGTAACTTCTGTCGTTTCGATGATAATTGTTAGTGCTCCCATGGTGACTGAGGTTCCAACAGAGGTAGCACAAATAATTTTGATGATCCAAGGATAAAAGGATGATCAACCGTTGGAACCACTCCAAGAGAAGGTCATGGAGATCCAAATAAATACTAGGGAGGTAGCACTGGAGCAACAAGAAGAAGATTTTGTGCAGCCCCCTCTATCACCACATCACATGGTGCTTGCACCCGAAGGTACGTCTTATCTCCGTTCTTCTTCTTCACTTTTGGAGCAAGTAGTGACTACGTCAGTTTCACTTTCGTTAGTTTTTGTGCCCATTTCTCCACCCTTCATTATGCCCTCCATACCCCTTCCACTTTCTTCATCCACCATTCCCAACATCACTACTGCTCCTTCTTCTGTCCCCTTTTCTTTGCCCTCCCTTTATTTTAGTTCATATGCATCGGGACCGAATTCATTTTTGCGTTCATCCCCATCTATCACCTATACCATTTCTACCAAAGTTGTAAGTACACAAGCTCCTCCGAGGGTAAGCGTAACTACGGTTAAAACCAATCCACCCATCCATTCTACCATTTCTATCCCACCACTTCTAACCACCACATCAGTTTCACAGCTTAACCACTTTGAAGTCCTCATTCCCTTCACCCCATTTTTGGAATTACAAGCATTGCATGACATTCAAGTGGCATCCAAGCAATCTGATGTAGAGAAAATCAATCGGGCCCACTTGAGTTCATCACAGTGGCTAAAGAGCAAATAGAGAAAGGAGGCTCTCGCACCAGCACGTCCTCTTAAGAAAGTTGCTTTTGATCCCATTGCAATGGAGGCTCATATCACCAAGATCACTTCGTTGGTTTAGAAACCTTAGGGAGAATTGTTGTCGAGTGATCTTATTTCTGAGACCATCATAGAAGACCTCACAAGGATTGATCCTATGGAAATGATGGGCAATATTCAGGTGGACATGAGTTCAGTTTCCCTTCATGGTGAACATTATAAACATAAGTATTTTGATCAGACTGACAAGATCATTGAGCTCAAAACTGCCTTGGCTAAGAGCCGAGCACAGGAGGAACGAACGGCTACAGAGAATGAACATTTGTGATGATAGGTAGGCATGCACTTAAAGGAAAGAGATGCAACATGCATTGAGATGAACAACCTGCGCCAAAAACTAGAGGTCGTCCAGAGCCAGTTGGTAGAAAAAGTTGTTCAAGCTGCAAGATTTTCTTGTGAAAGCATCAAAGAGATGTGTCTTCATTCTACGCAGAATTGTGCAAAGTTGGCCTCAGAAGCAGTTCGATTATTGTACTACCTGTGGGCAGCCAGTATCCACAAGAACAATTGGAAGTAGCTTGGAAGTAGTTTGTTGAAGATACCTCAGAGATTGATGCATGGGAGGAGCCCATCACAGATATTCAGGTCTTGCCCTTTATGTAGAAGTACACTCGTATGGAGCTTTTTGAGTTAGCCCAGTGAGCGAGGCACCCTAGTTTGGATGATATTCAAAATCTATGCTTCATGCATGAGTCACTCAAAAATCCTTCATTGTGGACTATCGAGGCTTGGAAGGCAGCAATTTCAGTCTATGAGGTTACCTTTGAGAGCCTCAAGGAACAAGAGGAACAAGCAATGACAGAGAAGGAGGCAACAACAAAAGCAGCTGAAGAAGCAAAGAGAACTGAAGTACTCTATGTAGCAATTGAAGCCACCAAGAAAGTTCAGAAGGAGAGGAGCAGAAAGACGTCTACATCAAAGACACCAACCAGAGAAGCTGGTAAGAAGACTCAAGATTGCCCAATGGATTAAGGCCTGAGATCGCTTGCATCCATGCGAGCTGGATACCCTGAGAGCTGCCAGAAATGTTGGCATTTTGCAACATGTCATATTTTTTTATTGTAATCTAAAGACATTTATGATTGAGTTTTTTTAACTCAGTTATTTTCTTTATATAGTTTTTTCAATTCTCTGTAAACTTTCATTTTGCAAAATAAATTAACCCTAAATTGTGACTTGGAAATCCGCTTCGGATTCACTTCATCAAATTATCCACAATAGCAGTTGAAAAATTAAAAATGATTTTGCTTCAGAGGCGAAGCGACAGTAAGAAATTGAAGGCAGTGAAATCAAAGAAAATAAAAAAAAGGGAAAGACAAAAGAAAATCGACTAACTAGAGAATGCAAACGCGTTCACCTCATTGGAGGGGTGAACATCACGTTCGCCCATTGGAAATGCGAACGCACCCCAAAAAGAGGAATGCACCAAACAAAAGGGAGAATAAAAAGAACGCATCGCATTCGCCCCTTAAGTGGGGCGAATGTAGTGTTCGCCCCTCATTTGGGCGAACACGATTTCAATATGCGTCATGGTCACTTTAAAGTATTCACAATGGATCCATTCATTATTTTTAAAGGCAAATGACATGGAGAGATAAAGTTCGGGCGACGAGAATTTTTAAATGGTTTTCACCCTTACACTCAGGTAAAAGGGGCGAATGTCATGATAGATGCGGCGAAGATATTTTGAAGGCGAATGTTGTTTGTTTTTTAGCACATGTGATTAAATTTCTCCAGAGGCATGAGTAGAATTAAATGGGGCAAATTTTAATTATTAATTGCCATCATCTTCGGTAATTTTAGAGCTTGATTTTTCTAGTTGAAGATTTGCTTTAGGTAACTACTGTAATTTAATGTTGGTGACGAAGTGGAAGCATTTTTGTCATTTTCAAGAACATCTTCTCGAAGGTTTTACTCCCTCTCCAAAGCAAATTGAATATGGAGTAAATTGTTGAAGCTCGTGTTTAATTTCCAAGAAGATGGAGGTGACACGAATTTAATGATACGGTGCCTGAATGCTATCATCTCAAACCATTTTTAGGATCGTGTCTACCAAAAGAAGATTTCCAAGAAATGATGACTCATTTGATGTATTCAATGAAAGAGGCGCAAACCTCTATAAATACTAAGAGAAATTTCATTGTAAGGGGTTGGAAAAAATAGATATCCTATGAGAAAACACTTCAAGTTCTCTGCAGTAATAGTGAATTCAAAATGTTTGGATTTGCAAATGACTTGGTGCATTGTGGTCTTCTACATTACGCATTTCTTTTACATAGTTAGCTTTATTATTTGTTGTCAGATTCAAATTTTGCAAGTTGGATTTAAATATAGTAAGTGAGAGAGTGGGTGCTGGAGTGTTGATCTGAAGATTACATGTGCGAAGTTATACGGAAATTTTGTTGTTTGATCATCTATTTGCATGCTATTTTCAGCTTGGTGTGGATTCCTGCTATCAATCTATTACCATCCTACACAGTCGGTCTGTGGCCATATTTCCCATTTTTTTCGCATTTTTTAATTTCTTTCCTGCATCCTTAGTCTTCAACCATTTTAGAATTAGTAAGGGAACCAACTCTCTCTGGAGATTGACATGGGGGACATCTCTTTCCTTCGATTTTTCAATGTTGGTCGTGTCTAGGGCGCACAAACGTAGTTTTGTATGATTAGGTAGATATTTGACCAACAGGGACCTATTATCGGCCACAAACCTCTCCTACCAAAAACTGGTCACAATCCCCTTGCAACGCAAATGTGGAGAATCTGGAGTTGGAGGCCCGTCTCGCTCGATCTCCTGAGTAAGATGATGCCCCTTGTTAGGGTGAAATTGTACCAAATGCACAAACCTATACTGTTAGTGGTACTACTGCTGATGGTTGGGGGCTTCGGCTTTTTCAACCGTTGGATGGACTTATGACCTTATGGAGGAAAACTTCAAGGCTTCCACCTGGTAGTGATTTCTCGGTTCCTTTCTTTCTAAATGCATATTTAGCATTGTTTTGGCGGTTGTTATTTAGCTTTTTGTGGAATATTTTTGACACTCTTGTATACTCCTAACTACGGTGGTTAGTGTGTTGGTTTACGAGGTGTGCTAATCCCACCTGCCCTTTTTTGTATGATTAAACATTATTTTATTAATATAATGGTTTTTCATCCAAAAAAATTAAACATATAATATTATTATTTTATTTTCACATTAAATTAGCATTAATTATATAAATGAATTATATATATATATATATATATATATATATATATATATATATATATATATATATATATATATATATATATATATATATGCAGCTTTTATTGGATCACTTCCATCAAAATACCAATATATTAACATACATTTTTATTGTAGTTTTTTCATTTCTTTTTTTTCTCTTAAATATTTTTTTCAACTTTTTTTTTTCTTAAATATTTTTTTCAACTTCTTCTAAGTGTATGTTTTCACAATAAGCTCCTTGACAACATTTTGATTAAGACATAAAATCTCACCCGACTAGTTACCTTCTAAAATTTGAATTTCCCTAAGATGAAGATCAACACTATAATTTGTTAATTTATATACCTGCTCTACTTTTCTATAAATATGCTCACACTCTCAACTTATTACCTTTAATTATAGATGATGAACATTAGTAATAATTATATTTTTTATTCAATCTCCACATCCATTTTTATTAATAATAAATTATATAATAATATTTTAAAATTTATATATGTGACTAATTAATTATATAAACCATGCATTTTTATAATATTTTATCAACTTTATAACAACATTATATCAACACTGTGACGATTATAAGATCTAAATGCATTTCCTATTCATTTTTAAATTCTTCCCTTCAAAATATTGAAAAGAAAAAAACAATATTTTAATAAAGTGGGTACAAAAAAGCTTATGTTCCCTTTTAAAAGCTTATAAAAAAAAGCCACGGGTCTTCTCTCGTGATAGAAAGAAAGGGACAAATAATGCTAGTCACAATTTATAAGATGTTGCCTTCTAACCAACCATTGTTTTGTACTAAGTATTGCATTTCTTTTTAATTTAATTTGTTGTCTACTCTCCCAAACATGGGATTGGCAAAGGGACCTATCACCTTTATTAGATGCTCCAATACAATCTCTCCAATCTGCACTGTTTACTAAGCCCACACTAAGAAAATTATTATGAATTGGTCAATATAGCAAATTTGTTTATTAAGGTCACACTTAGGAAAATTATTATAACAGACACATGTGATGTATATTTGGCAAATTCTAATTTGATCTTGAAATAACTTTGATAAACTTAATTTTTTTATAGTATAGTTTGTATGATTAATATGAAGTCACGTTTCCACGTCTAAAATTATTGCCCTCTTATTCAGAGTCAAAATCATGTAAAAGTATAAAACTCCAAGTTAGTGAAACTCATGGCTCGTGTATTAAAATGGAAGAATGTCAGAAATCAGTTGTTGTTTGATGAGACACGAGAATCCTATACATGTGTTCTTTCTTTAACAGAAAAAGACATGGAATACGGCACGGAGTCTTCAACCTTGGACTGAATCACAAATTAGTTTGAAGCCAAGCAATACAAGTATTTGTCATTTCAACCTTATAAATTGAAATCTTATATAACTATAAAATTGTTATAAAATCACTCTTACTACCATAAATAATTAATATTCGACTTCCATACCAAAATTTTTTATAAATTAAATTAGAAGGTTATACATTGTCTTTAGTCCTTGAAAACACCTTCCACCTTCCAATATATTAAATGGAGATTCGAACTATGACTTTGGACACACAATGCCCTACCATCATTATAACTTGGTCCCATACAAGGACTACCTAGTAAAAAAAACTTGGTCCCATCATTTAACTTGGACCCATACAAGGACTACCTAGTAAAAAAAACTTGGTCCCATCATTTAACTTGGACCCATACAAGGACTACAACATGGAGCGTTTATTAGAGTTTATTAGGGTTACAACAAAAATTCACCATCAACTACCCGTCAAATTTATTTTAATCCAGGAGAAAGAAGCAACGCGGTATGAGGTTTACGTTGGATTTCGGAAGGAATGTTGTAATTAATATTTTACTTTATTTTGGTAAAGTTTTAGGTGTTTAATTATTATACATTAAAGGCTCAACTGTGATATTCTTTTAATTTCCATGGTTACGTAAAAATAATTTAAAGCAGTGTGATGCCATTCTCCGTATTTGAAAACATGCAAAAGAAAGAACAAGCTGCTAAACGACAATAAATAATCCTGATGGTATGATTTGTGAGGTTAGTAGGAAGCCAATGTTGACCCTGACTAAACATGAAAAAAATAAAGAGGTTATTGAGAATCCACCATCATCATCGCCCAAATTATTTCAGAATCATGTAAAAAGGTCCAAACTAGTCAGAGAATCATGTACAGCGTACAAAGTCCAAATTGGTGAGAATCATGCCCTATTAATGAAAACTAAATTTTGGAAAAATGGCAAACCTATATTCAATGGTTGTTTTTGGGTTATATAAGAGAATTGGTTACAATTGTATTATTTTTTAATAATTAATAATTTTACAGGGTTTAAATCATAGGAGCTATTTTTACCAAACCTATTCCCTCTTATTATGGTTGACCCAGTGTGAAAAAAGACTAAAGGACTACTAATAGCTTCGAGGATTCGTACCTACCTTATCGGTCTGACACACTCAAAAAATTTAGCTAGAGGAAAAAAAAGAAATGGGGCACATAATGACAGGCCTGGGCTGGATCTGATGTAAATTCATTATTGGACAGAATATTAAATTATTGCAAAGCCAAGGAAGTTAAAGTATATGCAATGCATATATTTCAACTTCACGATAGAAAGTAGTTTTCACTTTGTAGCGTTGAAATTTGGAACCTCCATGTTGACCATGTCATCCCTAGTTGATAAATCTTAAACATCCCAAGGTTTGTGTATAGATAAATAGATGTTCGTGTATAGATAAATAGATGTTCAAGGGGTAAATTGGGGGTAAAATGAAGTGATCTAGAAAATTTTGTTATTCAGAGAGCAATGCATCCTCATACTCTTGCCTTCTCTTGCCTTCTCATTATACCATGGTCCTTCGAACCTTTCCCCCTACATTATTAGTGCATATAGCCAAACAGAAGAAACAAATAGACTTGACAAAAATTTTAGAATTTCTAAGCAACTTTTTTTTTTTGATTCAAACATGGATAGAGTCATTGATAGCGTCTTTATGGATGGATTTAGTCTGCTTCACATGTTTGTTAATTTTATTTTGTCAAAATTTGAATGGAACTTGCACCAAATCTATGTGACGAAGGGCCAGCCAGCTCGAGGCTGCACCGTCCCTCTGCGACATCCCTTTCGTGCAGCGACGCCTCTCCGTCGCTCGGGGACTATGCCTACACCAAACTCACGTTCAACCCATCGCCCGACGACCAAACCATAATCGAAACACACAGTAATTATTTACGTAAGCATGTACAGGGAGAATTCACGATTGTTCATTTGCCTTAGTTAAATTTTAAACCATTAAACAAATTCAATCACACACAAAGTCTTAACACAGTTTTTATTTTGGCAGAAACCGAGGTTTCCATTATATTCAACATCGGTTACATTGTAAAGGTAAAGCCTCCACGGTCTCAACCCAAACACAAGGCGAACAACCGATACAAACGATCTTCCTCAGATCGAACCACCAAAACGTCGAACCCCTTACAAAACAAACATGGGGATATTTATAGTCGTGGCCAAGCTAGCCACCCCAATGGTCACCCGCCCAACGTTACATTTTCAAAACGGCCGAAAGGCCACATGGCACATTATCCTTGCTACTCGACAAACGCCTGGAACAGACTCGTCCGTTGGAGGCCTTCAACGGTCCTGCGCCGAACATGAACCAATATCGATGCTTCATTTCAAACGGTAATGATCGCGCATTCAATGCGTCAAGCTGCCATGAGCCCGCGCCCGCCCAATTCAAAATTCAAACCTCCACGCTGTCCGTTGGCCAATCTTAGCAGCCATAGCATGCGCCAATCCTAGCTTTTCGCACATGGCAAATCTGTCGATGCTCTGCCAAACCAACCGTTAGGCAAGAGCCCGATCGCACCATTGGTCGCACCTGTCGACCAATCACGAGCCTCCACTCGCTGTTGCATCCGACAAAGCTTCCCAGCCACACAAGGCGACAACGTTACAAGTTTTTGCATGGTCCACCAATCCCACGGCAAACGCCCTTGGCTATCTTTCAAAACTTTCACGACGACTTAATCCCAACTCTAGATCACACGTGCAGATAACTGATCGGTTCAGAGGCGGAAGCCAACCTGGAGCTGACCCCTACCACATCCTCTCCCGATGAGTTCGGCGATGCCCTCGTCGTCGTGGCTTGCTCGCCATCGAACTCGTCGAGGCACCTCGAGCAGCTTACTGTGTAGAGGGGCCACTGGAGGCATTTCGCCTCCAGTAATCTTCAAGCTTACCCTGCCACTTCAGCAAACTCTCCTCCCTTTCCCAACTATCCGCCACGCCTCCCTTCCATGACACTAAGTACTCCTTGTGCTGTCGATTTCCCCAACCAACCGTTCTGTCATCCCAAACTCGTTGCACCTCCTGACCGGCAGCATCACTGACGTTCGCTGGCAGGTGAGTGGGTAACATCCGATCCGGGGCTATTTCATCGACGCGTAGGCGCTGCAGCTGACTTACGTGGAACACAGGGTGAACCCTGAGATGCGATGATAACTTCAATCGATAGGCAGCGGCACCAACCCGTCCGACCACCTCAAAGGGACCATCAAACTTACGGACCAAAGCCTTAGACTTTCCCTTCGGTGTTTTGAAGACCTTCGATTCCATCCTCAACAAGACTCGGTCCCCAACACAGAACTCCTATGGACGGTGCTTCACATCCGCTTGTTCCTTCATCTTCTCCGTCGCCTTGAGCAAGTGCATCCTTGCCAAGTCGATCCTAGACTACCACTGCTTCAGATACTCCTCGGAAGTAGGGCACGTCCTCAGGTAACCGGCCAGAACAACATGAGGCGTCAGTGATTGTTGGCCCGTCATGAGCTCAAACGGGGAGTACTAGCTAGATCGAGATTTCAGACAGTTGTAGCTAAATTGGGCCGCATCCAGCAGGTCCGACTAGTTAGACTGGTCACCATTGACAAAGTACAGCAAATAAACTTCCAACACCTGATTCACGGATTTGGTCTGGCCATCCATATATGGGTGAAAACTACTAGACATTTGTAACCTCATCCCCATCAGACGAAACAATACCCTCCAAAAATGGCTTGTGAAACGAGTGTCGCGGTTTAGAGACTATACTCAGTGGCACTCCCCAGAACTTCACCACATTCCTGAAGAACAATTCTGTCGCAGTCTCTGTCGGACAAGGTTGTGGGCAAGGCACAAAAATAGCATACTTCGAAAAGCAATCGACCACCACCATGATCGACAAAAATCCTTTGGCCTTAGGTAAGCCAATTATAAAATCCATGCTTACACTCGCCCATGGCCTCGTCGGCACCGACAACGACTGCAACAAGCCCCCAGGTTTCACATTCATCGATTTATCCTGCTGGCAGATCATATAGGACTTAACGTACTCCTCCGCGTCCCTGTCCATGTGCGGCCAAAATAGGCCACGTTCCAACAGTGCCAGCGTCCTGGCCTGCCCAGGATGTCCTGCCCAAATGTTGTCATGGCACTCACGAATAAATTCACGATGGAGTCCATCCCACCTCGACACGACCAGGCGAGTCTGCCTATACCAGAGCAGCCTGTTGCGAAGCTGATAACGGCTCAACTTGCCTCCCTCGGTTTGTATACGGGCTGTTTAAGCAATCGCCTCTGTCATAGGGTCCTTCGTAATGCCAACTCGAACCCTTGCCAAAACTCCTTCACTTAGCTGGATTCTGCTCTCGTCGTGCATGGCAACCGAACTGTCCACGACCTCCTCCAAGGCCGCCAACTATTGTTTGCAGCTCAAAGCATCTGCCACAACGTTGGACTTGCCGACAACATGAACTATCTCCATATCAAACTCGACAAGAAAATCTTGCCATTGGGCCTGCTTCCCGGTCAGTTTGGTTTGAGTGAAGAAATACGTATTGGCGACGTTATCTATTTTTACAAGGAAATGCGCTCCCAACAAATAATACCACCAAGTCCTGAGGCAATGGACTAAGGCAGCCATTTCCTTCTCATGCACTGGATACCTTCGTTGTACGTCGCTCAACTTCTGCGATTCGAAGGCGACAGGGTGCCCGCCTTGCACAAGCACACCCCCCATAGCAAAATTCGAGGCATCCACATGAACTTCAAAAGGCTTGGAGAAGTCCGACAAGGCCAGGACCGGGCTGGTCGTTAGTTTTTCTTTCAACAAGTCAAATGCCGCATAGCATTTCGATGACCAAACGAACAACCGGTCCTCCTTTGTCAAATCCGTCGGGGTGCTGTTATCTTGGAAAATCGACTCACGAACCAACGATAGAAATTTTCCAAGCCCATGAACTATCGAACCCCATGGACCGTCGTCGGCACCTCCAAGTCTCGAATCGCCTCGACCTTCTTCGGGTCCGACTGTAGAGAGCCCTTGCTCATAATGTGGCCAAGGAACTTCACTTCGGACTGTGCGAAGGTGCACTTCTCCTTTTTTACGAACAAGTCGTGTTCCCGTAGCAGCTTAAATGCCACCGCCATGTGCTTTCGGTGATCTACCATACTGTGCGAGTACACCAAGATGTCATCGAGGTACACAATCATGCACTTGTCCAGCAACGAACGAAAGACGTCATTCATCAGAGTGTAGAAAGTCATCGGGGCATTGCACAACCCAAACGACATCACCATGAATTCGAAGTTGTCGTATCATGAGACATAGGCAGTCTTCTGCACATCCCTTGGAGCGATTCACACCTGATAATACCCCGAGCACAAGTCAAGATTGGAAAAGACCCTCATTCCTCCCAAGATATCAAAACAATCATCAATCCTCGGGAGTGGTTAACTATTTTTCACTATCTGCTTGTTCAGTGTGCGGTAGTCAACACAAAGCCGCAGGCTTCCATCCGCCTTGTGCACGAATAACACCGACGCCCCGTATGGCGAGCCCGAAGGTCTAAGGTAGCCGACATCCAACAGTTCTTCCAATTGCTTACGCAGCTCAACCAACTTCAGCCCATTCAATTGATAGGGTGCACTTACCGATGGAGCATAACCCGACATTAGATCAATGCGGTGGTCCACCGCTCTACGCGGCGACAAGCGAGGTGGCAACTGCTTTGGCATCCTATCTTCGAACTGCCGCAAAACCTCCTCAATATCAGGTGGCACCAGTACCTTCGGCTCGTCCTCGTCCCAGCCCCCGAGCAACGCTGCGAGGAACATGGGCTATTTTCCTTTCTTTCAAGCCGCCTTGCATAGGCTCATGGCAGAAATCTCCTGCAACTTCGGTAGCCTCGCCGGGACCGCTGCAGTCTGCCTCTTCTGAACCGACCTCACCACACAGGGACCATTCTTGCCGAAGATAAACATGTTGTCCAAGCAGGGAAAATACCCAACTCTGGCCTCTCGGATAAAGTCTTGGCCCAACACCAACTCAAACTCATCTATCGGCACCACAGACACGTCAATCTCATCATGCCACTCGCCCACTTGGACTGGCACCTTTTCGGCCGTGCCACAAGTCCACAAAATCGGGCTGCTCACTACCTTGAGCCATCGGTCCCCTCTTGCGTACTTGAGCCCCATGCATTTTGCAATCTTCTCGCTTAGAAAGTTATGGGTCGCACCAGAATCGACCAAGGCTATCACCCTTTGACCGCCGATCACGGTGTCCATGTAAAACAAACTATGCTTATCCGAAGCACTCTCAACTTTCTGGGGCCGCGCAAAGATTAATGCATTGAATTCCTCCAAGATAGACATTTGGGCTTTATCAACATTGGGGGAATTCTGTTGTGCCTCTTGCTGCACCGAGGTAAGCCTCACCCTTTGAGGACATTCCCTCTGCGGGTGCGGACCCTGACAAGTCTAACACCGAAACCAGGGTTTTTCGCCATCAACTTTCGACGAATCGCCCTCGGATCTCTTCCGCTTTGAACCTACATTCGACTTCCCTGACTTACCCGAAGCCACCGAGGTTTGGGGCATGGGCTTCACAGTCTTCTCAAACTGCACTTTTGATTTGCTCTGAGCGGCGCTCGAGCTTTTTCCACCACCAGTAGGCGTCTTGCCCTTGAATTGGCCCACTCCTTGGGTGATGTAGGATCAAAGTATGAAACTATATTATTCATCATAATGCAAGTATATATAGAATTACAATGGATGTTACGTAGGTTAAGTGGTTGCAATAATCTGCCAAACATGGCCAACCACTTAACTACTAGTTAACCAAATGCTAACTAGGGATGTCCATTTACTACTAGAGGACAAAGGAGATCTCTAACAGTTAACAACCATCTAACAACATGCTAACAACCTATTTCTAACATGGGCATACTATGCCTCACGTGAATACAAAGTGCAATGAAATAGGAATAGTAAATAATAATAATAATAACTTAGGCTTAAGTGGATAAGCCTAAGTTATCCTCAACACTCCTCCCAACCATATAAGCATTGGACCCCAATGCTCTCAACAAATGTGGAAAGTCATGGGCCATCTCATGGTGAGGAATCCAACGAGCCATGTGTGGAAAGTGACCACGACGAGCGACAAGGTAAGTAGTGGAAGAACCCTGTCTCGTGTGATGAGTCTTCATCTCGAAAACTCTATCTAAAATGAGCGAAAGCTGACGATCAGGTGCCACTGCTGTTGTAGGACTGAAAATAGGATCATGTACCAAAAGAGGGTCCTGAAATGGTGTCTCTAGAAAGCGGCGCTCATCCAAAGGAACCCAAACTCTGCCTCCAACCTGTGGTGAGTGAGGATTGTGATGCTTTCGCACCACTCCCTGCGGAGTCTCCTGCAATTCCTATGGTACCTTGCCTAGAAGGCTCTATCGGTGCTTAGTAAGGGAAGTAACCTTAGCTTGCTCCTCCATGTGTGCAATGGTGGGAGTGGGCAAAGCCAAAGGTAACTTCTGTGGAACAAGTGGTTTAGTAGTTGTAGGTGTACCCAAAATTATACCAATGGAATCAATGGCATATTTCTCATGAGTGAGAATGGTGGGTTCCTTAACCACTTGCTCTTGTGACTATTCATCATGTGGGAGTGAAACTTCTTCCTTTGCATGTTCCTTAGGTGGTGCTTTTTCTTCATTTTGTGTGGGACAAATGCTAGTAGGAGCTAAAATAAGTGTTTGACTCAATGGCTTCCTTACTTGCCTACAACTTAACATCAAATTGGAAGTAGGTGTAGTGCTTTGTATCAAGTAGTTTTTACCATGCAACTCCAATGTGTAGGTGTTCTTTTTAGCATGATAAATAGCATTCCTATCAAATTGATAGGGTTTACCTAGCAAGAGTCCACAACAATCCATATCTGTGACATCACACCTAACTTTGTCCACAAACTTGTCACCAAAAGCAAAATTCAAGGTGCAAGTATGGGTGATGTTGGATGTGGAGTCTACATCTTTCCACCCAAGTGCATAAGGTTGGTGATGTGGTTTGATGGGAAGTTTCAACTTCTCCACAACGGACTTCGCAATGAGGTTATTTTGCGATCCGTTATCAATGATACAATCAACATAGAAATCATGCATCAAGTGGGCTTTAGTGACAAACAAATGATCACGCCCCCTTGAGCAAACACATTGGACATTAGGGTAACTTTGTTCAGTTTACCCTTTAAATCAGGATATTCTTCTTCTATCCCTGTAGCCAAAATGGGACCATCTTGTGGTTCCTCATGTGTAGGTTGTACAATTAGGGATTTCTTCTTCTTAAAATTCTCAAAAGTATAGCATTTGGATTTTACATGTCCATGATTTTTACAAAAGTCACAATACAATGAAGAAGAAGAATCTTTAGCATGAAAGGAAGAAGAATGTGCTTTAGGAGAAGTGGGAGGAGAAGAAGAATGAGGGAAATATTGAGAATTGTTCTTCACCTTCTGTTGATGTTGATTCCCGCCTTTGGAAGAGCCCTCCTGTGATGAACGAGACTTTTGATATGCACCAAATTTCTCCTCTGCAAGAATGGCATGATTGAATGCCACATCCAAGGTGAGGAAGACATTGAATTTGATCTCCCTGAAAATCTGATCTTGCAAGCCACGAGTGAATTTATTAATCAAATCATCTTCTGAATCTTTCACACCAAGCAATACCCTCAACCTATTAAATTGGAAAATGAAATCAGAAACTGACATTCCATAGGTTTGCCTCAATCTATACCACTTGGTAGTGAGGTCACTTTGGTATTTTGGTGGAAAGAAGGTGTTTTTCAGAATTTGAGTTAATTCTTTCCAAGTCATGGTGGCATTATGGCTCTGTATTTCTACAATGAGAACTTTTGCTAAACCTGTGAGTTTTAGTGTAGCAAATGTGGCTTTTTCATCCTCCGGAATTTCAGCATAAGCAAACCAAGTTTGCATATCCAAAATCCATGCAAATAAGACATCGGGATCCCTAGATCCATCATACATTTTAACCTCACATTTAGCTTTGTTGGCATGATTATGGTGGATTTTGATTTCACCAGGATTGAATTGCACAACAATATCTCTTACCTTCTCTGCTAAAATGTCTACTGCAGAAGTAAGGTTTTCCATGTTTGATCTGAGGTCTTGAGCCATATTTTTCCTACTATATGCCAAACTAGGAGGATTACAAAATGGTCTTTGCAAGAACTAATCTAGGCTTAGGAACAATTTTAGTTTCCTATGCAGCCAAATTGCCTAGATTTTACAAATTTTGCTCTCAAAAATAGGCTATTTTAGTGCTTTTTACAAAATAGACTTCAATTTTGCAATTACAAAGTGCACTAAAAATGCTGAAAAATTAGCCCTTTTACAATGCCAAATTTTGGTTAGGAGCAAAAATTATCAATCTATGGAAAATTTGCAACACAATGCAAAAAATTTAGTCGAAAACGGAGCAAAAATGAAGTTTTTATCACCTTTCGAAGTTTGATTCTCTTTGTTTGCTGGCGCTAAAAAAAAAAATTGAATTTAAAAATTCAAATTTGAATTTCCCTCCGAATTCACTTTTCCCGCAAAAATTTGATCGCTGGCGCAAATCCGAGAAGGTCAATTGCACAATTAGAGCGCGAAGACAACTGCGCAAATCCGAGAAGGTCAATTGCACAATGAGGTCGAAGTAATGCCACGTGTGCGCCTCTACAATTATAAGCACCACGGCGGGCACAAATAAACTCGGCCCACTAAGCTAAGCGCCCAACCACAAGCACCACGACGGGCACAAATAAACTCGGCCCAACGGAGTATTGATCACTTCGTTTATGGCGTGCTCACGCCTATAAACACAAATCGGGCTACTGTCTACCCGATGTGGGATTATTCCCACTAACGACCAAACTCTGGTTGCCGACGAAAAAAAATAATTAAAATAAAACCTTAGTAAACTTTAAAGTTTTCTCCGTCGGTTATTAAAATTTTCGCCGGGAAAGGCTGTTCCTCGTCGTAATCCGCTGTGCTCTTTTGTAACTCGAATTTCACCATCGAGAAATCAATTCTTCACCGAAAAACCATGAATCTATCGAAAAACACAAGAAAAACCAGTAACTCGTCGGGATTTCACTTCAAGGTCGTCTGCGATCGCCAGGAAAACGGAAAACTCTCGCCCGAGAACCTGTCATAAGCCGAAATTTGTTGCTATTTTTATTTTCACCGTAGGTTTGATTGGCCTTTTAATATCACCGAAAACTGGTTTTGATCTGCATCAAGACCGTCTCTATGTCTGCGTGTAAACTTTCCTTTGTCGCCTTTGTCTTTTGCAGATTACGTCCTCCGAGTAGTGCCTCAGGTGCGTCTGCTATGACGCGTCGTCTGCTATGGTGCGGAAGACAGGAAGTAAGCGCGCGGACCACTCGGCTCTGCACCGTGGACGTCGAGGTGGGGGAGGAGCAACGAAGGCACCGCTTGGTTTTACCTACGCCTCCTACGCAATGTGCGACTCGCGAGTGGTGGAGCGACCGACTCTCGGCTGCGACGTCGGCATCGACGTCACGGTTGGCCGTCGACTGTGTGAGGGAGGCTGGTCGTTTGCTGTAGTGGGACCGGTCGTCGGTCGGGCGACAGGGCTGGCTGTCGTCGGGTGGTGGTCGGTATGGTAGGTGGCCGCCGGTGGATGCCGGCTACCGGGCGGGTGGCCGGTGCCTGCTGTTGGTGGTTGCGGTCCACCGACTGGTGGACGGCTCTGGCCGTGCGATGGCACTGGCTGTCAGGCCGTACGGTGATCCACCAAAAGAGTGGTCACTCCAAGTAGGCTAAGGCCTATAGATTTTCATGCACTTTTTTTTTTTTTAATAAAATATTAATAATGAATTAATATTTTATAAATAAATAAATATAAAAATATATATATAAATATATATATATATATTTGTATGCATTAAAATAATGCAATCTTGGAGTTGAGTAAGAGTGAACTCAACTCTTTTTCCTTCTACAAGAAGAAAACTAGGAGGAACTTTACCTTTCAATTGCAACTTGTTCTTGTCAACTTTGGTGCTTCTCTGCAACCTTCAACAAATCAATGGTGCAGGGGTAATTTCTTCCCTCTGCCCTTAGCTTCACTTAGGTTAAGTGGTTGCAACAATCTGCCACACATGACCAACCACTTAACTACTAGTTAACCAAATGCTAACTAAGGATGTCCATTTACTACTAGAGGACAAAGGAGATCTCTAACAGTTAACAACCATCTAACAACATGCTAACAACCTATTTCTAACATGGGCATACTATGCCTCACGTGAATACAAAGTGCAATGAAATAGGAATAGTAAATAATAATAATAATTAACTTAGGCTTAAGTGGATAAGCCTAAGTTATCCTCAACATTGGGCGTTTTTCTTTGCCACCCCCTCCGCTCGAAAGTCGAAAAAGGTATCCGTCACTACAATCGCGGCCGTGATGTCCTTCGGCTTATGTCATTGGAGCTCTGCCTGAGCCCACGGCTGCAGCCCAAATTCAAAAGCAAACAAATGATCCTTCTCCGACATTTCCTCGATATCAACCATCAACTCCTGGAATTGCCGAATGTAGTCGCGAAGCTTGCCAGAATGGCGAAGCACTCACAGCTTGTGTTGCGCCAACCAATCGACGTTCTCTGGCCTGAACTGGTTGCGCAAAAGCTTCTTCAATTCGTTCCAGGAAGCAAGCTTGCTTCCTTTGCCCGCGTCAGCATCCGTGGCTAAATTTCACCACCAGGTCTTAGCCACTCCATCGAGGTATCGGGCCACCGTCCTCACCTCTTCTTCGCCCAAAAGTGAACCCAACAATGAGAGATACTCCTCGACATCCCAACAGAAATTATCGAGTACTCTGTCGTCACGATCCCCTTCGTAAGATTTGGGCTCTTTTAGCTTCGAGACTTTGGCCTTCGAAGGTGCTGCGCTAGAACCACCAACACTTTGGCTCACCGAGGCCGAAATGACCACACGCAGCATGGTCAATTCTTGTTTCATCGCTTCTTGAGCTTGCAGGCTCTCATCGAGATGACCCTGCAACTCAACAATGGAGCTTTCGCCACCAGTTCGCCACTCGAACATTTCCTTTTGCCAATCTATGAAACCCTATAGGGCTTCATCCACCGTTCCCTTCCAATCGATAAAGAATTGCTGCAAGGATTGGACGTCCCAGCGATCTCATCGCACCGCTCCACCATGTGCGCCTCAAGCTCTTCGACAATGTGGGCTTCGGACTTTTTCTGCTTCTCACTTTCGCCACCACCCGCCTTGGTCCGATGCTCAGAAGTGCCTCCTCCCAAAGCGCCAAAAGCTGTGTTCGCCATCGCACATCGCCCGAGTAGGGACTAACTTTGGTGTTGAATTCCCTCGCACGCTTTGTTTTGATTACAACGAACTAGCTTGATAATAGGCAACCTCGCTCTGATACCATCTGACGAAGGGCCAAATAGCTCAAGGCTGTGCTGCCCCTCCACGGTACCCCTTTCGTGCAGCGACGCCTCTCCACCGCTCGGGGACTATGCCTACACCAAACTCACGCTCAGCCCATCGCCCGACGACCAAACCATAATCAAAATGCACAGTAATTATTTACGTAAGCATGTACAGGGAGAATTCACGATTGTTCATTTGCCTTAGTTAAATTTTAAACCATTAAACAAATTCAATCACACACACAAAGTCTTAACACAATTTTTATTTTGGCAGAAAGCGGGGTTTCCATTATATTCAATAGCGGTTACATTGTAAATGTAAAGCCTCCACGGTCTCAACCCAAACACAGGGTGAACAATCGATACAAACGATCTTCCTCAGATCGAACCACCAAAAAATCAAACCCTTTACAAAATAAACATGGGGATATTTATAGTCATGGCCAAGCTAGCCACCCCAATGGTCATCCGTCCAATGTTACATTTTCAAAACGGTCGAAAGGCCACATGGCACATTATCCTTGCTACTCGACAAACGCCTGGAACAGACTCGTCCGTTGGAGGTCTTCAATGGTCCTGCACCGAACATGAACCAATGTCGATGCTTCATTTCAAACGGAAATGATCATGCATTCAATGCGTCGAGCTACCACGAGCCCGCGCCCGCTCGATTCAAAATTCAAACCTCCGTGCTATCCGTTGGCCAATACTGGCCGTCGTAGCATGCACTAATCCCCACTTTCCACACATGGCAAATATGTCGACGCTTTGCCAAACCAACCGTTAAGCAAGAGCCCGATCGTACCATTGGTCGCTCCTTGCGACCAATCACGAGCCTCCACTCGCTGTCGCATCTAACAAAGCTTTCTAGCTACACAAGGCGACAACATTACAAGTTTTCACACGGTCCACCAATCCCACGGTGACCGCCCTTGGCTGTCTTTCAAAACTTTCACGACGATCCAATCCCAACTCTGGATCGCACGTGCAGATAACTGACCGGTTCAGAGGCGGGAGCCAACCCGGAGCTGACCCCTACCACACTATGGCTTGCCTTCTCATCATCCAGCTATCAATTTATAAAATATGAATATGATTAAGTATCCTATAACTATTATGCACATGTTCTTTTGTTTTTTCGACCTCATTTTGGAATAGAGCTTCTTAAGAAGTTAAGGTGAAGCATTCAAGAGGACTATGTTAACAGCCAATGCAACTCCACAAACGACCCAGTGTTCCACCAAAAAAAAAGTGTCAATGCAACTCCACCGTCAACCAAGTGTCGATGCAACTCCACCAACAAATAAGTGTCAATGCAACTCCACCAATGGACCAAGGCCATTCACAACTATAACGCACAAATTGGAAAAATGGTAGATCCCAAAATCTTGTGTGTCATCTTTCCAAACCCAGACAATGTTTTAAGACCAAGTTTGAGCTCATCCTTGCAGAATTTCTCATATTGCATTGTTTCCCCTTTGGATTTTCTCAATGACACCACATAAAGAGAAGGTATCACTTCAAAAATATATTTTCTGCCTTCTTTAGATCCCTCCATCTTGACTTTGCAGTTTGTCTTCTTCACATTGAAATTCAAAATCTTAGCCACTTCCTCAAGCTTTGAAGATTATATTGAAAATTGGTTGTTTATGTAGACACCTAATTTTGACACACTGCTTAACTAAAACACATCAAACATCACACCAAACATTAGCAGACGATCAATCAACTCAGCCTAAGCAACTATCAAAATAACCACTTCATGACAAAAATACCAATGACAATTTTAATTCCAATGGCATTTCTGACAAAAGCCTTTCAGCCGTTTGATTTGGTCAATATCACCAATGTGTGACAAAAATGCCAATGGAAATTTTGATGTGAAATAGTGTTTTCTTCAAAATGGTCAAAATCCTTCGTCCCACTATCACCTTTGACCTTGAATGCTCCAGCCATGAATGAGGCCTGCAAATTCAAATTTGGTCTAAAACCCTAAGGGCGTCTTACACCTAACTTTCCCTCTCAATCCCTCCTCCAAAAATCTATAAATGCAGCCCTTGGGGGAGGCATTCCATAAGCAATTCTAGGTAATTACACTCTACCAAATTGTTATGCTCACTTTCTCTCTCTCATTAACATTCTCTCAATTTCTCATTTGGAGAATTCTCATCAAGCATTTGGAGCAAGTCAAGCAAGGAAAAGGGGGCATTGGAGCAAGGAAACATTCTTGGAAGAAGGAGAAGCCATTGCTAGGATTGTATAGCTTTCTTGGCATCTCTCTCTTTTTATTTTTTTGTCTTCATTTCATGCATTTTCCCTCTTATTTTGTCCTTGCTAACTTGGATTTTTTACTTGGCAATTTCTAATTCTTTTTTTTTCTTAGCATTTCTAACACTATTTTTTGCAACCATTTAATGCTTATTTGCACTCACCTTATTCATTTATAGCAAGTTTTCTTCGTCTTATAAGCAATTTATTTTTCATTTTAGCATACTAACATCATTTCCTCTTTGAATCTATGCATTATAGTCATTAATATCTTTCATTTTGAAGGTATTAGTCTTTTATTTAATCTAACCTACATCTATTTGTAGGCATAATCTCTACTTGGCTTGTTTTCATGCTCATTTTCATTTCATTAAATGCTCATTTATTTCGTCTAGTTTCTCATTTACACACTCTTTAATTTCATGCAATTTAAATGAGATTTTCATTTCATGTTGCTTTCATTTTACATTATCATTTGTTGTTTCATAAGCCTTGAATCCTTCTTAGTTTCATCTTAGAAGCATTTTAGGACTCCTCTTAGCATCTAGATCACTTTACATCCCCATTTGGAGGCATATTCAAGCATTCAATAAAACCTTCTTTCCCCCTCTAGGCTTCATTTACCTCACTCCATAAGATTCAAAAATTTAATAGGAATTCCTCCTTAGATTCTACAAATACCTAAGGTCTAGGCCTTGGGGATAAAATCCTTCACTTCCCTTCTTTGATTCCAAATAAAATTGACCTAAAGAACTCCAAAATTTGACCAAAAACTTAGTCGACCTCAGGGTTATGCATAGCGGCGAAAATTCGCCATTGGGGTGAAAAAACCCATTTTTGAAAATTCAAATTCGCAAAATTTTTGATGCCCGGACGTCAACCATGTAGCCAAAATTTTCGAGAAAAAATAAATTTTCGGTGTCGGTTAGCCATCCTTTGATGAGAGTATCACAAATATTTTAAAAAATTCGCAAGTAATCTCACCTAAATAAAGTACCCTTTTCACCCTAAAATTTTAGAATTTATAAATTATCTTGTCAAACTCGCCAAGTATACCTCTATATATAATTAACACCCCAGGGAAAATACCTACACAACTCTTCACAACATCAAAACCTTTTCTACTTCCGACCGTAACATATTCAGCAACCGAACGAAATAGTGTCATATTCTGCAACTAGACGAAACTAGTTCTGCAATTGACCAGACGGAACTGGAATCTCATGTAATCGATCGAAACATCTTCGTAGCAAAAACTGTCGTGCATTCGAACGGAGCCATTTTTGCACTTGGGACCTGTTATGCAAATGGTCGGATATTTTTTGTATCCATGACCTGGCGTGAACCCGGACGACGCTTTCCCAGCTTTCGGATACTGTCGTGCAATCGAGCGGATCCTTTTCTGCTTTCGAAAACTACCGTGCACTCGGACGGATCCTTTTATGCTTTCAGATACATCAGTGCAACTAGACGAA
Source organism: Wollemia nobilis (assembly GCA_028583015.1). Classification (NCBI taxonomy): domain Eukaryota; kingdom Viridiplantae; phylum Streptophyta; class Pinopsida; order Araucariales; family Araucariaceae; genus Wollemia; species Wollemia nobilis. Next base: position 16,021,251 of record JAQPPZ010001493.1, read on the forward strand.
TCTTTTATTCTATCCTTTACTACCGTTCAACCGATCGGGCCATTTCTAAATTTGAAAACTTTTGCACAATCAGATGGTCAATTTTTGAATCCAGAGACTTTTGTGCAATCGATCGAAACCATTCCTGAATTCGAAGACTTTTGTGCAACTGGACAGGACCATTTCTGAATCTGAAGACTTCCATGCAACTAGGCAGAACTGTATTTACCAGGATCTTTGCCTACCTTCGATCGGAACCAGTATCTCTGCATACGAATAGGATATATTTTAGCACTAGGTTCTCTGTCACTTCTCTACTTTTCTTTATATTGCCATGTTTTGCTTGTTATTTTTTCAGGTTTTGAATGTCATTGCTCTGTTGAGTCTGTTCCCTTGTTTTTCTTTGTTTTGCCATGTTCTGAATGTTTTAAAACTCTTTGATTCTTAGTTTTAATTAAGATATTTTTTCTTGCTAAGATTATACATAAGTAAATGCTTTGGTTCTCTATTGACATATTGATGCTCTTTATCTTTGTTAGAGTGCTTTGACCAGAATAATAACTAGTGACATAAACTGATAAAATCACAATAAGAGTGGCTGGAAAAAAGTATGTATAATTTACCACCCAAACATTGTTTATTCTATTTACAATAATATCTCAAGGCCTCCAAAAAATACACCCTCTTTAAATTTTTTTTTGTCACTAGTAAAATGTCACCCAATGATGAAAAGGACACCAAATCTTCTGCTGAAAAGAGTATCCTCAAATATTTTAGCTAAACTTTGAAATGCGATGAGCCAATGATATCTGTGCAAATTCAAGGTACAAATGATTTTTTTACTTCCCAGTATGTGCTTGATTGACGATTTGTATATTTTTTTGTAAATTGTTTCATCCAATGTGATAAAAAATATTATGGTATGCTACTATGCAGAATACCCTATCGATCCTGATATGCCTCCATTTGAAGATATTCCCCAAGAAGAGATGACTTTCATTGAAAATCCCCTTGGAAATGACATCCAACAAACACCTGATGACAACACGCAAAATGACATCACAATTGAAAATGAAAGTGATAAATCAAGATCATTACAAGCGTCAATTGAATCTTCAACCAAAAATTCCAAAAAAGAAAAGCATCTCTTTGGATACTTGGAAGGGGATTTAGGAAAGAATGGGCAGAAAGATTTCCCTGGCTTGAGCCTGTCATGAATGAGGATAACCAAATTGATGAAAAATAATGTAGATGCAAAATTTGTAGTTGGAGACTTTGTAAGGATCATAGACTTCAAAACAAGATTGATACAATTAAAAAACATGCTGGAAAATGTTATGTAAAAGTTATAAAAAGTAATGGTGAAGTTAGTAAAGAAGTTAAGTGGAAGGATGCATCACCCAGGTGTTGTAGGTGAGTTGGAGAGGAGAGGGAAATCCTCCAAGAGAGGTTCCAGGTTCAAATCTCCACCCTACCAAAAAGTTGAATTGGGTATCCAAAATCCAATTGATAATGTTGGTGCGGGCAAGGTCGGGTGCAACTCCCGGGTGACTTTGACGGTGTAGAACCCCCTGTTCGTGGTCTCTCAGACCAAGGCGGCCCCGCAAGGGGTTTTTCACTTAAAATAAAAAAGTGGAAGGATGCATCAGAATGTATGCATTTAAGATATGCAATAGAATATGACAATCACTTAAAGCAACAACAATCTCTTGTGGAGAAAGGTGGAACAATTGGAGCCCAATTTCACAAATTACAGAAGACTGTTTTTGCTTCAAAAAGTAAGCAGTTTCCATTGTTTACAATATTCTCAAGAAATGTAGACCAATGTCTGATTTTATTGATTATAAGCAGCTATTATGTCTTTTTAATGTGAAAAACCTTCCTAGTTCTCATTGGTTAGACCGAAGTGGTTGGGAAATGGTAAAATGTTTATCTTTGGTTGAGAAAGAAGACCTAAGGAAGCAAATAAAACTTGCCAAATTCATTTTACTTTCTATTGATGAGGTAACAGTTGTGGATAACACTTCTTGGATTTGCATGCATGTGTACACATTTCAAAATCATGTTAGAAGGCCTATTTTGTTGGGAATACATAATATGTTGGAAAGTTCAAATGCAGAAAATATTTATAATGTTGTTAAAAGTTTAAAGAATATTGCAGGAATGAATGATATAGACATTGCAAAAAAGTTAATTTGTGTTGGAGCTGATGGAGCTAAAATTATGCAAGGTCAAAATTCTGGTCTGTGTGTTCGACTCCAAACCATAGTTGCCCCATATATGATCCCCATTCACTGTATCGCTCATAGAGTAAATCTTGCATTTAAAATTGTGAGCACATTTTCAAATATTGCTAAAGTTGAAAACCTTGTTCGTGATATTAATTCTTATTTCTCATTAAGTCCAAAAATATTTGTAGAGTTTTAGCAATTTGCACTAGGAGATATAGAAGGGAAAAAATTGTTAAAAGATGTGGATACAAGATGGATTTCACGGTATCAACCTGCTCAGATAGTTTTGTTGGCAATTTTGGGTACCTTGGGTGCATTGCCTTTGCTCAAGTGTATAAGTTGTCATTGATGTCAAGAAGCTTTTGAAGGAATTTGATTTGATGTAAAATAATTTGTTTTGATGAAGGTTACGGCTTGACAAGTTCGAAAGAAAGCAAGTTAGAAAAGTGTCGCGATATCGCGACATGTCGCATTTTCGTGACTTAAGCAGGAGAGAGAAAGCAAGTTAGAAAAGTGTCGCGATATCGCGACATGTCGCAGTTTCGCGACTCAAAGAGGAGAGAGAATGTTTGGAGTCAGAAATGTCACGATTTCGTGACATATTGCAAGGAAGGTTGAACGGACGAAAAAGTGTCGCGATTTCGCGACATGTTGCAGGAGAGAGAGTCCGAAAGAAAAAGTGTCACGATTTCGTGACATAATGCAGGAGAGAGAGTTCGGGAGAAAAAATGTCGCGATATCGCGACATGTCGGGTTTTCGTGACCCGAAGAAAAGAAAAGCGCTAAGGAGAAAAAGTGTCACGATTTCGCGACAAGTCAAAAGACAAAGTGGAAGCAAGATAAAGTGTCGCGATTTCGCGACATGCTGTAGATGAAAATGTTCCAAGTAAGAACTGTCACGATTTCGTGACATACAGCAAAGGGAAGAGTCTGAAATGAGAAGCGTCGCGATTTCGTGACAGGTTGCAGAGAAGTCGTACGAAAGCTGAAAGCGTCGCGATTTCGCGACAGGCTACAAAGAAAACGTACGAAAGCTAGAAGTGTCACGATTTCACGACAAATTCAAGGAGGAAGAGCTCAAAGGCGAAAGCGTCATGATTTCATGACATGTTCCATTTTCGTGAGTGCAAACAGACAAGAGTGCAAGGAAGAGAAAGTGTCACGATTTCGCGATAGATTGAGATGGCAGCGTTCGGTTGGAGAAAGTGTCACGATTTCGTGACAAAAATAGAATGCAGGTCTTCTATAGGAGAAGTGTCATGATTTCGCGACAAAAGAGAGAGGAAGGCTATGAAGACGAAGTGTCATGATTTCGTCACGACAAAAGCAGAAAGGAGGTCGACGAAGGGAGAAATGTCGCGATATCGCGACAAAAGCAAAGTTGATGCTGACTAAGTCAGAAGTGTCGCGATATCGCGACAAGAGCTTAGTTGAAGTCGACAAAGGCTAAAATGTCACGATATCGCGACAAAAGCCAAAAGAAAGTATACGGTTGCAAAGGTGTCGCGATATCGCGACATGTTGTAGTTTCACGGCAGAAGCTACAGAAGAGTTGTAGAGGCAGTGAAGCCGACAAAGTTAAATTTGGGCCGACGAAGATTAGGGTTTGCTAGTTTAGGGTTTGTAACGTAGTTTAGGGTTGTGCAGCCGACTAAGATCAAGGTTTTGATCTTGAAAGTGTTAGTATAAAAGGAGGGTTGTTTGGAGAGTTGAGAGTGATGGAAGTGTGCAAGTTAAGTCCGTGGTGTGTAGAGAGCGAGTCGTGCCGAATCGAGCTAAGTGCGAAGCAAGAGCGCACAGGGAGCAAAAAAGTGCAAAGCTATTGGGTGCATCATTTTTGCGATGTTCGGAGATAATGGGCAAGCTTTGTGAGAGCCTGTGAGCAGGTTTTGGACAAGTCATTGAGAGGGATTGTTGGATAGATTTGAGCAAGTTTTTGTTGAGCTTGTGGAGCAGTTTGGGCAGGTTCTAGTGAGAACTTGCAAAGCAGATCTGAGACAAGTCTTGGTGAAGACTTGGGTGAAGATCAAGCAAGCTTTAGTGAAAGCTTGTGAACCACTTTTGTGAACCAGATTTGAGGACCAATTGAGGATAGAGATTGGTGCAGATTTGAGGACAGATTTGTACCCAGACCAGAGAAAGAGGACGAGGACATTTGTGCCAGACCGAAGGACTGTGTTTGGTGTAGATCAGAGAAAGAGAACGAGGACATTTGTGCTAAACCGAAGGACTGTGTTTAGTGCAAATTCGAGGACCAGCTTTGGAGGTGATAGAGTTGAGGACAGAGGTCTCCAACCAGAGTAGGGAGGACAGGTGTCTTCTATGGATAGAGTTCCATTTGCTAAGGGCAGCGGAGGCGAGAGGTCTTCTAGAGGATCACCAGCCAGAGCAGAGCTAGGGGATTGGTGTCTCCTGTGGGTTGGTGCCCACGAACTCGAGATTAGGGGATTGGTGTCTCCTTTGGGTTGGTGCCCATAAACATTGTAATCGGGAAAGGTATTCCCAGAATTTGGATTGATAAAATTAGTGAAATATTTTATCCGTGGATGTAGCTCACATTGAGCGAACCACGTAAATTGGTGTCTCATGTGTGTGTGACGATTTGTACATTGCTTTGGTTTTTGCTATTGATATTGCCATTGATATATTATATAATATTGATTGGGATAAGAAAAGTAAAAAGTGGTCTTATACTGTTCACCCCCCCTCTCAGTATAAGCTTGTGTTCTTCAATTGGTATCAGAGCGGGTGCCTTCGAAAAGTTTAACAACTTGAAGGAAGAGCTGGTTAAGAACACAATGGATTATTCAAGCGGCAATGCAAGCACCTATTCTTGATGGGTCAGATTTTGGTCTTTGGAGTGCAAGGATGAAGGTTCATCTAATGGCACTTGGTAATGAGGTATGGGAAGTAATTGAAGATGAGTATACTATTCCTGTACATGGTCCAAATACTAAAGAAGAAAGGCTCCTACATCACAACAATTCAAAAGCAATGAATGCAATTCTGAAAGGCTTACAGAAAGCAGATCTCACCAAAGTGATTCACTGCAAGACAACTAGTGAAATGTGGAAACAGTTGCAGGTGGTTCATACAGGTGATACAAATGTCAGAAAGGCCAAGTTGAGACACTTCAAAGGTATGTTTGAACAACTCAAGATGAATGATGATGAAAATATTAGTGACTACATGCTTCGTATGGATGAGGTTGTTAACTCCATGAAAGACTTAGGTCTTGAGCTTGCTGAAAATGATGTTTGTGATAAGATTTTAAGATCTCTTCCTAATAGATTTAGTGAAAATATTTTTGCTATTGAGGAAGCTAAAGATTTGGATAAGTTGAAAAAGGATGAGCTCCATAGTATACTTGCAGCATTTGAGTTGAGAACTCAAGTGAAGGTTGACGTCAAGAAAGAGGCAACTTTCAAGGCTACCAAGAAATCCAAGGGTAAACAACTTCAAGAGAGTGATGAGTCTTCTAGTGATGAAGAGGCATATTACAGCAAGAAAGGCAAATTCTCTAGAAAGCACAAAAGCGTGAAAAATATAAGATGTTTCAATTGCGGAAAGTTTGGTCATTATGCTACAGACTGTACTGTTCCCAAGGATGAAAGTGATGAAGATAAACAGGATTCAAAGAGCAAGGATTCTGAAAAGCACAAGCATCATAGAAAGAACAAAGATGAGCACAACAATCAAGGAAAGAGGTATTCTCACAAGCACAAGAAGAGTTTCTACCTAGACAAAGCAAGTAAGTGTTCTAGTAGTGATAGTGAAAGTTCTTCAAGTGAAAATGAAAATGAGATGTTGTTCATATCAGAAAAGGAGGAAGAACCGAAACATAGATTCATTATCATGAAATGTCTTAGATGTGGAAATTTTGGTCACCTTGAGGATGATTGCACAAATAATGATTTGGTTTCTAGTATGTATGAGGATGCTTCAGAAAACTATAAGGAAGATGCGTGTATGGTTTTTGAAAAAGGTAGCACCTCTAGTGATAAGAAATCTGAAAAAGGCTTTGATGATTCAGAAAGCAAACAAATAAAGGATCACGAAAGTGAACTTAGTAGTGCTCTTAGTGCTTTGAAAAAGGAAAGAAAGAAGAATGCTAGACTCAAGGATAAGTTAGATGAATGGTGTATGGAGAGAGATGATCTTATAGAAAATCTTGAATTCTCTATAGCTAAGACGCAAGAACTCAAGGATGAGTTAGAGTCTAAGGTTCTTGAGTATAGTAAATTAGAACAAAAAATGGCTTCTTTGAAAGAAGAAACTAAAGAGTACAAGGATAAGCTTTACAGGTTTCAAGATAGCTCCAAAAAGGTTAAGTCACTCATCAAAGGTCAAAGAAAGACTACAGATAAAATAGGGCTTGGTTTTGTTAAGCCACGCAAGGAACAAGTTGGAGAGTCTAGTAAGAGACTCCAAAAGGAAGAGAGTTCTGATGAGGAAAGTACTTCAGATCATGAGTCCTTGAATGATAGATGCGCAGAAACAGAAAATAGAATTCAGAATGAGAAGAAGAAGTTTTCGGGACCCAAGAGGTCAAATAAAAGAAAATTTCAAGGCAGATGTTTTGCGTGTCACAGGTTCGGTCACATGGCTTCACATTGCATGGCTCAAGTGAAAAAGGTAAACGATAATTTTAGAAGTGCTAGTTTCTTTCAAGGGTATTGCTACTCTTGTCAATAGTTTGGGCACAAGGCAGTCTATTGCGAGGTAAATAACAGGAACAGGTTTGATCAAAACAGGTTCGGCCAGAACAGGTTTAGCCAGAACAAGTTTGGCCAGAACAGGGTTAGTCAGAACAGGCGGATTCAAAGAACAGGTATGCCTAAAAGAAATAACATTGTTACTTGTTATAAGTGCAACAATGAAGGTCACACAGCTAGACAGTGTAGAGCTGAACTTCCAAGGTACAAGAACAGGAACAGTGGTATGAACAGGTCCAAGGATCAAGGCATGGAAAAGAACAGGAATATGGACAAAGAGTTCAAGAGAAGGCCCGACAAGGAAGTGATAGACGCTGATGATGATCAGTGCCTAATGGGAGTTTTACTCCCACCCCAGAATTAATCACCTCATCGGGAGGTGGGGGAGGGACTAAGCTAAGAGGCTCATTCTTAGTCCCGAGCCCCAAAGGTGACCCTTTGCCATTGATGACAAAGGGGGAGAGATATGAGTAAGGGGGAGAGCTTCAAGTGAAGAGGAAAGCTTCAAGTCAGGGGGAGCAAAACTTCAAAGGAATATTCTCAGTTGTGGGCACAGTTTCTCAGCTGTTAGCATAGTTGGTTTCAGTTTTGGCTCTTGAGACGTGTTTTTAGTAAAGGTTTGCCATCAATGACAAAGGGGGAGATTGTTGGCAATTTTGGGTACCTTGGGTGCATTGCCTTTGCTCAAGTGTATAAGTTGTCATTGATGTCAAGAAGCTTTTGAAGGAATTTGATTTGATGTAAAATAATTTGTTTTGATGAAGGTTACGGCATGACGAGTTCGAAAGAATGCAAGTTAGAAAAGTGTCGCGATATCGCGACATGTCGCATTTTCGTGACTTAAGCAGGAGAGAGAAAGCAAGTTAGAAAAGTGTCGCGATATCGTGACATGTCGTAGTTTCGTGACTCAAAGAGGAGAGAGAATGTTCGAGTCAGAAATGTCACGATTTCGTGACATATTGCAAGGAAGGTTGAACGGACGAAAAAGTGTCGCGATTTCGTGACATGTTGCAGGAGAGAGAGTCCGAAAGAAAAAGTGTCACGATTTCATGACATAATGCAGGAGAGAGAGTCCAGGAGAAAAAATGTCGCGATATCGCGACATGTCGGGTTTTCGTGACCCGAAGAAAAGAAAAGCGCTAAGGAGAAAAAGTGTCGCGATTTCGTGACAAGTCAGAAGACAAAGTGGAAGCAAGATAAAGTGTCACGATTTCGTGACATGCTGCAGATGAAAATGTTCCAAGTAAGAACTGTCATGATTTCGTGACATACAACAAAGGGAAGAGTCTGAAATGAGAAGCGTCGCGATTTCGTGACAGGTTGCAGAGAAGTCGTACGGAAGCTGAAAGCGTCACGATTTCGTGACAGGCTGCAAAGAAAACGTACGAAAGCTAGAAGTGTCACGATTTCATGACAAATTCAAGGAGGAAGAGCTCAAAAGGCGAAAGTTGTCACGATTTTGAGATTGAGATGGCAGCGTTCGGTTGGAGAAAGTGTCACGATTTGCATGACAAATAGATGAGTCTGTCTATAGGAGAAGTGTCATGATTTCATGACAAAGAGAGAGGAAGGCTATGAAGACGAAGTGTCACGATTTCATGACAAAAGAAAAAAGGAGGTCGACGAAGGGAGAAATGTCATGATATCACGACAAAAGCAAAGTTGATGCTGACTAAGAAGTGTCGCGATATCATGACAAGAGCTTAGTTGAAGTCGACAAAGGCTAAAATGTCATGATATCATGACAAAAGCCAAAAGAAAGTATACGGTTGCAAAGGTGTCATGATATCGTGACATGTTGTAGTTTCACGGTAGAAGCTACAGAAGAGTTGCAGAGGCAGTGAAGCCGACAAAGTTAAATTTGGGCCGACGAAGATTAGGGTTTGCAGCAGACGTAGTTTAGGGTTGTGCAACCGACTAAGATCAAGGTTTTTTGATCTTGAAAGTGTTAGTATAAAAGGAGGGTTGTTTGGAGAGTTGAGAGTGATTTGAATGTGCGAAGTTTAAGTTCATGGTGCGCAGAGAGCGAGTCATTCCGAATCGAGCTAAGTGCGAAGCAAGAGCGCACAGGGAGCAGAAAAGTGCAAAGCTGTTGGGTGCATCATTTTTGCGACGTTCGAAGATAATGGGCAAGCTTTGTGAGAGCCTGTGAGCAGGTTTTGGACAAGTCATTGAGAGGGATTGTTGGACAGATTTGAGCAAGTTTTTGTTGAGCTTGTGGAGCAGTTTGGGCAGGTTCTAGTGAGAACTTGCAAAGCAGATCTGAGACAAGTCTTGGTGAAGACTTGGGTGAAGATCAAGCAAGCTTTAGTGAAAGCTTGTGAACCACTTTTGTGAACCAGATTTGAGGACCAATTGAGGACAGAGATTGGTGCAGATTTGAGGACAGATTTGTACCCAGACCAGAGAAAGAGGACGAGGACATTTGTGCCAGACCGAAGGACTGTGTTTGGTGCAGATCAGAGAAAGAGAACGAGGACATTTGTGCTAAACCGAAGGACTATGTTTAGTGCAAATTCGAGGACCAGCTTTGGAGGTGATAGAGTTGAGGACAGAGGTCTCCAACTAGAGCAGGGAGGACAGGTGTCTTCTATGGATAGAGTTCCATTTGCTAAGGGCAGCGAAGGCAGAGGTCTTCTAGAGGATCACCAGCCAGAGCAGAGCTAGGGGATTGGTGTCTCCTGTGGGTTGGTGCCCACGAACTCGAGATTAGGGGATTGGTGTCTCCTTTGGGTTGGTGCCCATAAACATTGTAATCGGGAAAGGTATTCCCAGAATTTGGATTGATAAAATTAGTGAAAGATTTTATCCGTGGATGTAGCTCACATTGAGCGAACCACGTAAATTGGTGTCTCATGTGTGTGTGACGATTTGTACATTGCTTTGGTTTCTGCTATTGATATTGCCATTGATATATTATATAATATTGATTGGGATAAGAAAAGTAAAAAGTGGTCTTATACTGTTCACCCCCCCTCTCAGTATAAGCTTGTGTTCTTCAAGTTTTGGCAGAATATTAATCACTGACAGGGTTTATGCATGCAAATCACATAATAGTTGATAAGGCAAAATATATTTTGTTCCATTTGACTAACTTGGAAAAACTTTTGAGATTATGTGGTATTATTCTAATGTTAAAAGAAATGAACAAATTAATTTATATTGCACAAGAGAGATCCATCTATATCATTGATTTTATGAGGATGAGAAAACAAATATGCATGCTTCTTGATACATTATATGTGTCTAATGCAGATTTTATAGAACCTATATTTGATAGTTGGAATACATTGATAAATGTGAATAATCCAAAAAGCTTCTTGAAGTTTGACATCAATGATCATCTCTGTATTAATGTTCATGAAAATATGATACCTGTTTATTGTTTTGAAAGGCAATCAAGTATTGTTGTGGAAGATTTTGAAGAAGTTCCTGTAACACAATAGATTTCATGTTGTAATATAGAAAACAAAGAGTAATTTGTCAAATATAGCAAAAAATTTGATAGGTGAGATAAGAGAACGATTTCAGAGAGATGAGTTGCTTGAGTCCATGGATGTGGTTAACCTCATGTTTTGGGGACCTTATACTGAATATAGTTCTGCAAATGAGTTATTTATTAACTATATGGGTAATCTCATTGACCATTTCAGTAAGAGTGTGGAAGTCAATGGTGTTGAAATTAATGGTATACTCAACAATGAACTTTTGAAAGAAAAATCATTGCATTTTGGAAGAACAATGGTTTTGCAAACATCACATATGATAAGTGTCAATGAGATTGGTTTCACTGCATGTTTGTTGTAAAAATTATATCCAAGCACAGTCTTAAAAGATACTATAAGTGAATACTTTCATTTATATTAATTTAGAAAACTGTTTAAGAATTTATGTGTCCTCATATCATTTGGATACATTTTCGTATGACAGGGTGTTGGAATACTGGAATTCCTTGGTAGACAGAAGAGGAACGTTGAATACAATTGATAATGACGATGATGATGCTTTCAATGATCAGATGGTGGATACACAGATTTTTGCTATGCTTCATAATGATTCTGGATAAGCTGATATGTTTCAGCTTCCATAGTGATAATTTTCCATGATTTCATTGACAATAATAAACACGAACTGATTTGATAGCAAATTTCTCAATATTGTTCGAGATTTATATGATTTCAATGAAGTGTTGTTTTAAATCATATTATTGTTTTAAAATTACATGGCTTATTTCATTTTTGTAGATTGTAAAATTGTATGTTTGGGTCTTAGTGTCTCAACTCTCATTTCATTGACAATGATAAACACGAATTGATTTAATAGCAGATTTCTTAATATTGTTCTAGATTTCTATTATTTCAATGAATTGTTTTTTAAATCACATTATTGTTTTAAAATTAGATGGCTTATATCATTTTTGTAGATTGTAAAATTGTATGTTTGGGTCTTAGTGTCTCAACTCTCATTTCATTGACAATGATAAACACAAATTGGTTTGATAGCGGATTTCTGGATATTGTTCCAGATTTATATTATTTCAATGATTTTTTTTTTAAATCACATTATTGTTTTAAAATTACATGGCTTATATCATTTTTGTAGATTGTAAAATTGTATGTTTGGGTCTTAGTGTCTCAACTCTCATTTCATTGACAATGATAAACACGAATAATACATAACATTTTCAAACTCAAATATTACATAACATTTTCAAACCCCAATTATGTGCATAATTTCTACAAATTAGATATTGTAGCCTTTTTCAAACCCAAATTATGTGCATCATAACATTTTCAAACCGAAATAAGATATTGTAGTCTTTTTAAAACATTTTCAAACAAAAAAATTCATATTAACTAGTTCAAAAATATTTATATTACATCATTCAAATATTTGAAACCCAAATATTACATAACATTTTCAAAATCAAATATTACATTACACTTTTAAACCAAAATTAGATATTACAATCGTTTTAAAACATTATCAAACATAAATTACATGACATTTTCAAACAAAATATTTCATATTAACTAGTTCAAAAGAAACATATTACATCATTCAAAAATTTGTAAACACAAATATAACATAACATTTTCAAACATAAATTAATAAATTGCAATCTTATTTAAAATATTTTCCAACTAAAATCTCAAATATTACATACCCATTTCAAACAGAAATTCCCAAATATTAGATAACATTTTCAAACTCAAATATTACATAACATTTTCAAACCCAAATTATGTGCATCATAACTACAAATTAACTATTTCAAAAAGACACATGTTACATATTTCAAACACTTTAAACCCAAATATTACATACCATTTTCTAACTCAAATACTACATAACATTTTCAAACCGAAAATAAATATTCCAGTCTTTTGAAAATATTTTCAAACTCAAGTCTCAAATATTACATACCAATTTCAAATAGAAATTACATATTTAAGTATTTTTAAAACATTGTCAACATTTTCAAATTTCAATCTTTTGATTGGTGCTTGGATGCTTCACTAGTGTTTGGAGTTGTCGTTTATTTTCCTTTATCAGATTCTATGAGACTCTTTTATTTATCGGCTTATGTGACACTCTCTTCTAGCAGTTCTCCAACTCTAACAAGATTGTCACGTACTTTCACAATACTTGACACACGTAGCTTCTTCTTTGTTTGGATCTTCAAGTATTGTTGGAAGCATTTCTTTCATTTTCTCAAGCACCTTTTTTGGATCTTCATGCAGCTTCTCTCTGATGTATTTTTTTAAATGATTGTTTTCTAAAACCTTTGTCTGCATTTTCTTTTTCATTTCCATTGATTTCATCAAACATGATTTTGCTGTAATAATATTAACATCCATGCTCTTAACCTGTGTTTTCAAGTTTTCAAAATTTGATTGCAAATAAATTGAAAACTTAATTCAAAAGGGATATATTGAAATTATTACAAATTTTCAAGAAATATAAAAATTTAAATGCAATAGAAAATTGGAATATATATAACTTTTTTACCTTAGCCAATTCTTTTGTAGCCTCAGCAACTACAACCCTATCCTTATCAGAAGCCCATAAGTTGTAAAATGCTTGGGCTTCAACATTAACATTCTCCAATCTACCAACAACAACATTTAAGACATCATCATCATAAATAAAATCAGATTTAACAATTCCTGAAGTAGTCTATTTTAGCAAGCGATCAAGCTTTTCAGGTTCATATTTGACTAAAGAATAAATAGAATCCCTTTTTTCATAATTTTTATATTGGGCATTAATTTCCCTAATAAGAAACTTTTCCCGATATTCCCATTCTTTCAACTCCTGCAAATCATTCAAAACAAACTCCTGAATTGTTGACTCAATACTTGCTGCCAATGAAACATTTTCATTAAAATTGACAACATAATCCTTAGTTTGAGGACCCTAAGAATGAGGGTTGTCTCCTTGGGTGGTTGGTTTTGATGTCTACTAAGTTGCAGGGACTTCTTCTCGTGCTATATCTTTAAGCACATATGTTGCCCTGAAGCCTTCAATATTACCCTGAAACATGTAATCCTGATCAAGTGGAATATTATCCAATCCCTGTCCAGAACATTCAGGTGCCTGTGTATTTGAAGAAAATGTAAATTGAGACCATCCATGCCCATGAATTTTTGTTGGCATGTGTGATCTTTGTGGGTGTGAAATCCCACACCCATAACTTCGTGAAGTGGCTTGTGATCTCTGTGAAAATAAATGTTTTCCAACACAGACTTGCCCTCGCATAGGCTGAGGCTATGATTGTCCCTATTGCTAATTGCGTGTAACCGGTGAGTGTGATGCTTGTGGAGGTGGTGGGGGCATATGCCCTCTAACTTGTGTTGTTACTACTTGAACATGAGAATCATCTGAATACAATAAAAAATATTTTGTTACAATTATGCTTAAAATAATAAAAAAATCTAAATTTTGATTAACTACACATAGAATCATAAATTTACCTCATGAATGTGCTGCAATTGTCCTGCATTGGGGGAGGGGTGGGCCACACTAGAGTCGGCTTGCACATTTTATGCATACCTAGGTGTATGAGAAACCCTAGGAGTAGCTAATTTCCTTGCATGTTTGTGTGACCTCTGCATAGTAACAGGTGTTGCTTTAGAGCCCGTATCTTCAGAATCACCTGTTTGCTCTGGCCTGTGACCCCTATTGGTAGCAATCTGTTTAGTCCTTGAAATTTTTGCCTTTGCCTGCATATAGATGAAAAAAATTAAATAAGCGAATGTGGTAAAATATAAAATATTATGTCAAAGAAAATGATGTAGTTATTACCCTCAATTCATCTGGTGTCATGGCAATAGAGTGTAGTTTTGAATGCATAACAGTTGGTACAAGAGTAGTTGAAAAATTATGAAAGGACTCAAAATATAAAGCTAAAAGATAATTTACAATGCCCACAATGGTCTAAGTCTTGGGGGGATGAGTCTTGGTGATTGCAAGTTGGACCGTGTGCAACTCAGTCCTGAATCAATTTGAAATATAGGTACACAAATCAAACTTGTGATTTTGTTCAGACTGAACAATATAATACAGTACCCAAAACATAATTTTTGGTCTTCCCAACAAAATAAGCCTGTCCTGGAAAAAATCGATAATGACCTTCAAAGTTTGATGGTAAACATCGTTAATCATTAAAACTCTTTTTGTTTTGGCGTTATAAGCTGCATAAAAAAATTCGATGTCAATTTATAAATTTAAAACATTGAAAATAATAAAATAAAATTAACAAGATTTATACCTACAAATATTCTAATGAAAGACCATACTTGTTATCAAGGTGTGCTTTGTCATCTGGAGAAAACTGTGACCTCAACGACACTTGATTAAAACCAATGAATGGAAGACCTGTCAATCCGTGAATATCTGTAGGGGTGATGCTAAAAACAACATTTCTAGTTCATAGTTTAATGCTTACAGTACCCCTATCATGGTCATAACCAAAGATAATATGTTGTAAGAGCCCTTTGTCTATTCTAAAATGTGGCATGGAAATGAGGGTTGATAAACCTACGTTATGGAGCCATTGAAATTTTATCCCTAGCGTTGTTATGAGATCTGATATCAAAGTGCATGTAAAATTCTTGAATTTTGGTGCGATTGTGGAAGGGATATCCATTGGAAGTAGTTGGAAGTGGAAGAAAAAGGATTGGGAATCAAAACTGAAATGTCGATCAAAAAGTTTAGTTCTGGTTGTAGTAGTCGCAGAAACAAAATGATAAAATGACTATTGATGCCCTTTTATAGACTTGAAACATATTTGACACATGGCAACATCATATTGGACATGGAGAATGGGACATGTAGTATTAGACACATGGCAGTACGGATGGTATTCGGATCAAACTATGCATATGGTTTGAGGTTGGTACATATTATGCAACCGGTTCAAGGATGAAATATATTATGCAACAGATTCGAGATCGGGCTATAATATGCACCCGATTCAAGACCGAAACATAATATGCACCCTAGCCGAGACCAAAATAAAGTATGCATCCAAGCAATGACCTGTTGCGAATGATGTCATTCGGGACAAAGTATGCATCCAGGAAATGACCAGATACATAATATGATTCAACATTATCTCGGATACATAAGATGTTCCAAGCAACGGTCGGATGCATTTTATGATTCGAGTTTCTACCAGAGCATATTATGCATCCGATCGTTACCCGGATCATAATATGCATCCGGGGCAATGACCAAATGCATAATATGCTCTGGTGTTAGCCCGGATGCATAATATGTTCCGAGCAATGATCGAATGTATATTATATTCAGAGTTTCTATCAGAGTAAATTATGCACCCGATCGTTGCCAAGATTATAATATGCATCTGACCGTTGCCCAGAAGATATCATATGATCTAGCACAAAAATATCCATCTGATCGTCAATTAACACGTTATCACGTTATCCTTTCGGATCATAAACTGCATCCGACTGTTACCCGAAACATGGTATGAATTCGACCCGTGATCGTAAAAAGCGAAGATCCAAGATAAGACACGCTGGTATTCTTCCTGATGAGTGTAGTTGACTTCTTGCCTACTACAACCGTCATAAAGAGGCCACACTTCTTATATTAAATCTTCGCCTAGTTTACTAAAGAAGGAAGTTTCTTATTTAAGCTTTGAAAGAAGTGTGCACTTAATCATGTGGGATAAATAATTATGTGGGATCAACTTTGGCAAATATTGCATGGGTTTTCCCCTAACAATGCCAATAGTCGTTGTGCTACAATCCTTATCTTTACTAGACGCCATATCATATATCTTACTTGAATACCTAAATTTTGAACGTTGTCAATCATAAAAAATGCATCCGATCCGATATTGGTACTTATTATGCACCTAGCTCGAGATTGTTTCATATTATGCAACCCATTCGAGGTTGGACTATATTATGCATCCGATTCGAGATCAAACCATATAATACATCCATTCTGAGGACGAACCATTATATGCATCCGTTCCATGACCAGGCCAAAATTCATGTCCAATAGCCGACACCTTTTTGGCCTGGTCCGACAAAAATTTGAAATTCGTCATTTTTTGCTAATTTTTTGAGAAAAACTAAAGTCATTCGCCATGCCATCATACATGCACTTTGATAGGTTTTGCCATCATTTTGAAACAGTTTTGCCATTTTTTATAAGTACCTTTCGGGTCCTACCTCTTATGCATAACCCTGGTCGACCTCCGTCATAGGGCACAATCACCAATTTTGGTGTATATTACATTATTTGGTACATGTTAATGTACCCCCATGGTGCCATTATGGTACATTTGTAAATACTAGATTAAGATTGAGTCATAGTTTAGAGTGTGATTTATGTTTTCCTCTTTATGTAAGTGTGAATGTGCAAGAAAAGCACAAGTGCCATATGAGTTAGAGTGCAAATGTAAGTTGAGTAAATGTGCACAAGTGTCTTATATGTAAGACTGCAAATATGTAATGTAAAGATGTGTAATATTAGATTAAGGAGTGCAAGTATAAGTGTAAGAGTCATGTATAGGTGTGCATATGTTATAGAGTCAAGTGTTCATCAAGTATGCAAGTGGCAAGTAGATAAGCCAAGAGTCATGAGACTTGGCATATGGAGAGCAATAGTCAAGTATCCAAAGAGTCATATCACTATGGCTATATTATGGAGACAATGCTCCAAAATATACATATACACAGAAAGAATCATATTCATATATTAGATTGTAAAAAGAAAATGAGCAATAAATCTTGTATACATTTTTGAGCAATTAATATTGTAAGTTGATATTCATGCATAGTACATGAATTATTCAGGCTATTTACATTTGTAATTCAACATATTATTGAAGGTTATTTGATTTATTATAAGCCTTGATCTACATATTAATTTGCTCATATTATTCTACTCATATTATCATTATCTTGACCTTATTATATATTGTGGCTATTTTATATTTGATCATGTGATATTTGAGATAACCTATGATATATTGTGGTAGTATTAAGGCTTAAAAATCCAACAACCAGTACCTAAAACCATTGGCGAATTTGACTCTCTAGATTTACACAAAGTAAAAATGCCACGGGCTATCAAAAATACCACTAGCAAATTTACCACGTTGTGGCGAATTTGATAAAAGCCATTTTCACTCCAAAGTATCAGGTTCATACTAAAATTTACTTTGAATTTGGGTTTGATCCGTTGAGAAGATACTTATCACCTCTCTGCAAATCAGATAGACCCCCAAAACAAAAACAAAAACAAAAAAAAAGCTTAATTTTTTGTTTGAATCTTGTAGGTTTTTAAAATGCCACTCAATTACAAAAATGCTAGTGGTGAATTTGATAGCTTGTGGCAAATTTGCTTAGATACTGGTTCATGTAATATTGCCACTTGGCACCTCTCTATTTATTTTCATTTCACTATTTATAGTTTGTTGATCTCTATTTCTTATTGGATTATCCATTTTAAGTCATGTTTACATTGGAAAAATAAATAACTCTTAGCATAGATTTTTTTCCTTTCAAAAGCATTTAGGCAAAAATAAAAAAGTCATATAGATTGCATCTTAAGATATATTATTTGTTACACATTCCCTTGTTACCTTGAAAAGAAAAATCTCCTTAGCATAGTCATCATTCAAAACCAAAGAGCATATTAGGTTAGCACTTGTTTTCTTTCATTTTGTGTGATTGCATTTAACATACACTTTAGATGATCTCCTATTTAAGTTAGAATAAATTTTATCTTGTAAAGGCTTGAAAAAGAGCGAGATAAGAGATCCAAAATCCTTATGTGTTTGTTGAATTAACTCATTAAACACCTTACAACATTGAACATCAACATAACACATATCCACATTTTTAATACGTGAGGTAGAGCATAGTTGAGTAAAGATCCTAATATTCAAGGTCTCCTTTGAAAAGAGGCTTCTTGTGGGGAAGCAGGGGTTCCATTGGATCCCCCCTATGCATGACCTAGGTTTTGAATCTACATTCTAGATGTACAACACCTTCCATTCTTCACCATGTTTTTCTCCTCAAACAGACCTAATAGATTCAATCCATGAGATAAAGAGATGATATCAAATGTGTTTAAGCATGATAACTTCTTAGTGGTCTTAAGGTATCCATTTTGGTACAATGTTAATCCAACATCATCAAGGCTATTACTGATATCATCATGTTGGTCACGTATCTGCATAAGTAAAAAATATTATTTGTGTGCCCTAGACCCAACCAACATTGAAAGGCCAAAGGAGAGAGATGTCCTCCAAGCCAATCTCCAGAGAGGGTTGGTTCCCGTACTAAAAATAATGATCGGTTTGAAAATTAGGGTTACAAGAAAGAGATGAGAAATAACAAAAATGAATGGGAAATATGGTTGTATGCTAGATATGAAAGGTGGGGATAAACTAACAACAAAAATTCATAGCAAGTATTAATTAGCATATAACAAAAAGAAAGGCATAGGAACCACTCACAGTTTGTAGAGATAACTTCCAAGACAACATTCCAATATTCACTCCCTCACAAGAAGTAATTAAATCCAAATGCAAAATTTAAAATAAATAAATAATGGACATGAATGTAATAAAAAATGACAAGTAGAAAGAGATCAAATACAATACTACTCAAGGAACCAGAAGCCAAATGTCTTTCTATTTATGCAACAAACTTAATTTTTTTCAACAGAGTGTCTATCCTCCTTTATTACATTTAAATACTTTGTATTTATAGAGGATTTCACCTCTTTCATTAAATGCATATTAAATCAAAATGTCGGCTAGTCAAAAATCAACAACAATAATTCTCTCCTCGATAATGATGATGTTCGGATCCAATCATTCTTCATGGAGTAGTGATCCAGTTTTCATGGAATACACCTGGGAAATCAACAAAGATGGAGCATCGGTGCATCAAGACTTAGCAACATCACACAATAAATAGTAGCTCAAAAATTAAATTCTAGGCACCATTACATTCCCTTATGCCTTGGAACCTTACCATTGCCAATGAGAATCAACAAATTTTAATTCTGCTTTGAAAAGGAATAAAATCCATAGAGGGCACCTTGAAAATCATTGGGATCACACCAGATTTGAGGACGTAGCATTTAATCCTGACTACTTTTTAGCAAAAATTTTGGATCGTCGCTCTTACTGCCCCAAGCATTAAATTTTATCAATCTCTACCCTTTCTCAAAAAAATATGCAATTATGACACTTGAGACAGTAACCTTCATTGATGATTACCTTCATAGCTAAAATTTTACCTTTTGTTTTAACTGATTTTGCCCCTGATATATTCTTGTTCGAATGATAAGCAAAAAATGGGAGTTTCATCCCTCAATGTATTTTTACCCCTTTCCTAGGTGATTTCACCCCAAAAATGATAAAAAACATCTTCTATAAGGAAAGATGTAAAAAATAATTGATTTTGCTCCTGAGAGGGGCGAAAATGACTTTTGCCCCACCACAGGGGTGACATTGACTTTGACTAGCAAGAAAAACTACTATTTTTGAGACTTTTGCCTTAAAACGCCTTCATTTGGAATTTTACCCCGAAGAGGGGCGAAAATGATTTTTGCCCGTATTGAGGGACGACTTTGACTTTGACTTTTCTATTTTTGCCTGGATGACATCACCTTTATGTTTCCTCTTCGAAACTACTTTTTATTGGGATTTCATCCCTGAGAGGGGTGAAAATGATTTTCGTCCCTGTTGAGGGGTGACTTTGACTTTGACTGCACCAAGCAATTTCTCCCTTCTATTTTCAGTCGGAAGAAGCTTTTAACTGGACTTTTACCCCTTTCCAGGGGTGCTTTTGACTTTGAACCTTCACTTGCAAATGTTTCTCTTCCCTTTCATTTGAATGAAATCATTCAAGGTAATTTCACCCTAAAGGAGGGCCATAAAGGATTTTTTCCTCTTCATGGGGTGAAAACGCCTTTTAATTTTGCTGGCACCTTCCTATTCAAAAAAAATTGCCAAAGTCATATTAACCCTTCAATCCCAAAATACCCATTGCTATCGATTTTTCCCTTCTACGTTTCGCTCTCAACTTCCATTAATTTCTTACCAACAAAACTATTGTGCATCTCCAAAAACAAAATCAACCTTTTATTTAATGGAATTGCTTACAAGGAAGGAAAATATTAAAATAGTAAACAAAACTGCTTCATTTATCATTTTTCAAAAAAATTACAAGCAAAATTTAGTGTGGCAAAATTGCAAACACTTTTGGTGGCTCTCGGGGTATTTAGTTCTTCTGAATGCAATCGACCCCAGGCATTTATCCATTGGACTTAGTTGTCACCACCGTTGGCTGCATTGGATGGTACACTAGATTCTACAGCCTCCTTCTTCCTTCTTTCCTCTTGAGTTTTCTCTATTTCTCTTCAGTTGCTTTCTATTTTTCTTTAGCTCATGCTCATGCTTCTTGCTTGGTGAGGCTTTCATTGGTAGTTTCATACACAACAACTTCTTCATCCCGGACATCTAGAGTAAAGGAAGGGAGTGAATTCATCAAATCAATGATGAAACACATCTCAACATGATCCATGCTGATGTTATTCACTCGCTGCTCAAGTTCCAATAGGTACGACTCGATGCGGGTGAGCCTCTCCATGTACGACAAAATCTATTCTTCTATGATGGGCTCCTCCTAGTTGTCTATTTATGACATATATTACGTAAAATTTCACCAGGTTGCCTTCAACTCTTTGGTTGGCAAAAGATCACCCTACTCATCAACGAAGCTCGAGAAATCAACATTGGCTAGAGCTTCAAAATACATGAGTAAAATTCAACACTTCTATTCAAACATTGTCACCAACTTCTAGCCTTCTCTTACCAATTTCAACTTGGAAAAGAAGTTGCTCAAAATCATCCTAGCATTAGCTCAACCGTGATCCATCCGGCTCATTGGCTTGACATGGAAGTCAGAATGAGCCAACATCTCAATCTTTAGTGCCAGTTCAATTTTTGGTTCCATTTGCTCCTCAACATACTCCAAGGTGCGCTCCCCAATAAAAATCACTATCCGAGCTTCATGAATGTACAATAAAACCTTGAGAGTGTCTGTCACCACTGTCACAATATTTCATCAAATACTAATGAATTTCTTTGATTTTCTCCTTAGAGAAGCCTACTCATTGCATGGCTTTCTCAGCTAGTTTTTTCTATGTAGCCTCAAGTTGGACTATTAATGCTTGCACTTGTTTCTTCGCTCCTACCCAAGTTGTCTAGTAACCCTTGGCTTCTTTATCCAACTCTTCTGCTCTCCTCTAACAGCGCTCTGCCTCTGATTTCATGGTTTCTAGCTAATCCCTATTTTTAGCCATAGAATCATTCAACTCAATAATATTTGCCTTGGTCTCAAAAACATTTTCTTGTAATGCTTGCCATGGAGATAAAGAGAGCTTATATCCATGTGCATATTCCCACACTTCTCCATGGTGTCAATATTTGTAAGGTACTCTATAATGACTTCATAAGTGTAATCACTTGGAGCCATCTCTTCTTGAGGTTTTTGGACCTAGGGAATCATTTTTATAGTATAAGACTCCATAGCTTCAGGGTCCAAAGCGACCTTCTTCAATGGTTTTGCTGGAGTCTGAGCTTCTTTCATTTTATGGCTTTTCAATTGCTATGATGAAATTAATTGGGCTCGATTCATATTCGTTGTGATATTATGCTTTGGTACAATCTCTATCTTTGGCTCCGATAGCACCTGCAACTCAAGAAAATGAGTAGGGGAAAAATGTGTTTGCTAAAGTTTTGGCTCAGGAAGGGAATTGGAAATGGGAACAGTTGATGTAAGGAAAGTGATCAAGGGGAAAAAAGTGAGGATTTTAGCTATAGTTATACTCACTCAAGGAGGAGCTTGTGTACTTATAGCCACGATAGAAATTACTAGAATTGAGGATGAAGGGAGCAAAAATGGATTAGGATTAGATGCAAAAGAACTGAAAGAAAAAGAAATAGCATAAGTGGGAATAAAAGAAGAGGGAGCATTGGTGACTGGGGATTGGGAAACTAGAAATGAAATGGAAGTGGAAGGTATATCGAATGGAGGGTAAATGGAAGAAATAACTACAGAATGGGGTGCAACAGTTATCAAATTCTCAAGAGAAAGAGAAGAAGGTGAATAAAATGTACCTTCAAACTCAGATACCTTTTGAGTCGATGGTGAGGGCGACTGTGGTATTGGTTTGATCTTGTCTTACCTCTCCTTTGCCTCCTCCAAATCTATGACTTCCATGTGATGGTCAAGTTGTTCTGCCTAAACCAAAGGAGGATCTCCTAAAATTCTAACATGTGTGGCTTTGTTTGCAGGAGGAGGGTTCACCACGAATTAAGAAACTACACCTATTCTAGGATTTTTGGATATCTTCTAGAAATGTGGTGCCTCACACTTATTCTTCTTCTTCCATTGGAGTTGCACTTCTAGTGATGACTATATTTCTTCTCCCACAAGTGGTGCTTCCTCGACCACATGCTGCTCATGTTTGGCCATGATATCATCGCTATCAGATCTTTGAAAGGTCTGAGGAACAATATTAGTGAAAGAGATTGGTTGATAGTCATTATAGTACTCATCATAGACGTCCAAAAATACCTCATCCATTACCAAACCAAAAGCAGACTCGATTTTTCCTCTGTGAAACCTCATAACCCACCAGTTGATAATTTTTTTCTCAAACCAAGTTGGCAATTGTTCTTTTATTTTATCAAACAAACACGAGAATAAATTTGGTGCGTATCAACTGTAGGGTTGTACTCAGCCTCCATATCATAAAAATTATGTCATGGTAGAAGCAACGTCATCTGCTCAACATCCTATTCAAGATCATGCCCTTCTGAATTATTTTTATCGTTGAATATCAGGTCTTTGACAACAATGAAAATTTTTAGTGTTAATGAAATTTTCGAACTGACCCAAAAGGTCATACTTCCATCGCATAGGTAACTCCACCATGCCCATATCTGAGAGTGCTTCATTAAGTAATTTATTCTGGTCAACTTGGTCAACTTTGATGCCACCAAAGCAAAATGGCATGGTGCACGTAGTCTTCTTGCCTCATCCTGCCCCATAGATTTTGTTGATGAAGTCGATCTGCTAGAAGAATTCCATTGCAAAGAGGCACTCAATAGTAAAATAAGGAAGGAGAAATGGCTTGCTAGTGAAGCCAAAAATTCACACCACGATGCCCTTCATCAACAAGAAAATATCTTCTTTCTCCTTAGTGAAAATATCTTCCCTCATTGCCATTGGAACTCTTTCACTTATGTACTAAATAAGTTTGAGGGTGGGGCCCAAAAATATTTTTGGACAAGCTTGGAGTCCGAAAATATACTAGTAACTTATTATCTGCCTCATCAACCTATTTTACTACAATAAAAAAAATGTTGGTGCATATAAAAGAAGAAATACCAGACCAAAAATAAAGCATGCTTGAATAAAACTGCTTCTTTGCTCTGTATTCTCTCCAACTGGGTGTGCATTGCTCGAGCCACATAATCCACCCAATAAAAAAAATGGGGTTTGTGTGGTTTTAGGAGCATAAAATTCCACTTGTGAAATGCATTGCACCATTACCGCTTGCCATTTATACATTGTAGGATCAGTAGGAAGACAAAATACCCAAGCCAACATGGAATACATATCTAGGCTTTTAAATTTTGTCAAGGATTTTGGCAAAGCTGGAAACTCTTTGAACTGGGGCACCTTTATCAACTGGTTCTCCATGAACTGACACAAGGTTATAGTATATTGATAGCTTTCCTCTTGCTCCTTGAGATTCATATTTTTACACATGACATCTAAGGAAGGTTTCACCCCGTAAAAAGATGCCTCTATGACTACACCAGGTGAAATAGTAAACAATATGTCTCCCTTTGCATTCTAGATGGCTCTTGTTGCAGGCTGATAAAATTTTGCAATTACCATTATCAACTCAGGGTGAGGATGCACAGGTGTACACAAGTACAAGGAAATTTGTGCATGGTAAGCAACTATTTTTTTTTTAACATGGTGGAATCGGTAGCCGCCATGAATTCGGGCAAGTTGTCTAGCTTTTTATGGCCACTACAGTATTCTGCATTGTCCACCCCGAAAGCCGCCACACATATCTTCATGCAGTCTGCCCCTATAACTGCAATGCCACTTACATTGCTGAAATCACTAGGAAAGGGACAAGTGTTCAGTCCAACGAGGCCCGATATTTGAACCTTGGACCTCCACCCCCTTATGGGGTTTGGATGAACTAATTGGTCTACACCTCGAACCTAATATGGTAAGTAACTGTTAACGGGATTTTCGAAGTCAAATCTTGCCTAATTGTATTCTCCATGTCCTGGCACAATTTTTCTATACCTTTGTTCGAAATTGAACAATCTTCGATCTTAGCCAGTGTATCAAAATATAGATCGAGCTCAGTATTTTCATGTCTGGTAGCTTTTTTGGTTTTTTACCATCCTATGATTTTTTAGGATTTGCAACTTTCTTCAAATCAATTGTCTTCTTTTCCATATTTGCACGGCAGCTCTCGTTGCAATGGTCTAGCGAACCTACAACAAAGTAGCAACTAAGGCAAACTTAAAAAAATAAAAAACTTCAACTTTCTTATTCCACAAGCTTATGAATTGCTCCCTTTATAACTTTCACCCTCCAACTACCGGATTAAATGTATTGTTGCACCTAAGGAATTCGGGAAAATGTGCACCTCAATTCTCTCACCCAACATATTTTTTAATGAAAATACAATTGCCCTTTAACTGATAATAATGCCCTTGCACTGTAAATCTTCCTCGAACATCAAACTCAATCGCTTTTCTACCTTGGAGGATGCAATCTGGATATATATTTTTTTGAGTAATACTTCTTATAAACATCCATGTGTGTGTGGTCTACCGATAAGTATGCCACTTGCATTATCGATGATGTGACCCGGGTGCAATCTAGATATTTAATAGCTCATCTTGGGAAAAGCAAGCACCACATGTGAGAGATGAGGTGAAAATAATTAATTGTGCAGTGTAAAAACGCTGAAACACCTTCTAGAAATTTTGAGGGTAAAATCAACCCAATCTCATGGATTAATTTTGAAATCTTTCTTGAAATTAATGCCTTTCAGCAAAATAAAAGGTTGAGGGAGCACGTCTGCTTAGCTAAAAATATCCCTGGGCAAAAATGTTCACATCACCTGCACTCCGAAATTCCTTCTTCTACCTACTTGATGGAATTACATGCCTCTCAATCCTTTTTAAAATAACTTCTCTAATTTTACCCCGAAAAAGTAAGCTTTTACTAAGAGTGCTTTGCATGAAAAAGCAGGGTGAAATTAATTTTACCTTCTTCCTTTCGGGATTTAGCGCCATCAACTAGAGTTTAGAAAAAAGTATGCATTTATTTTTAATTCTTTTTTGGCAATTTTGCTTTGAAAACGTCTTTGGGGAAATAAATGAGGGTTTCACCCTGAAAATAGAAAAAACACGGTAAATCCTCCTTGTAGGGCGAAAATAAAATTTTAAAATCCTTCTTGTTTTCGTCTTTTGCTTTTCTTGGCAACTTTAAAACAAGTGGGATGAAATTAATAAAAATGGGGTGCTCCGTTTTTTCAAACTTTTACTTTTGCTTTTCTTTTCTTCTCTTCATTTTTTCGTTCTTTTAATCTTTTATTTCTTTTGGCAAAATAGGAGCACTTTTTAATGAAAAGCAAAATCCACGGTGCTTTCATAATTTCTACAAGAAATCTGCTTTCTTTTTCCCCCTTTTCGCCTGAAAATAATATAATTTTTTTTTTAAACGTTTTTGGGCAAAAATGATTTTTTTTTTCTGGTGACAAGGTGCTTTCGGGGTGAAATCACCTGCCTTGGGG
Organism: Wollemia nobilis; assembly: GCA_028583015.1. Classification (NCBI taxonomy): domain Eukaryota; kingdom Viridiplantae; phylum Streptophyta; class Pinopsida; order Araucariales; family Araucariaceae; genus Wollemia; species Wollemia nobilis. The sequence goes on from JAQPPZ010001493.1 coordinate 16,047,583, forward strand.
GCGAAAATTATTTCTTGACGAAATCAACTCTTTTTTTTTTCCTTTTTTTATCATATCACTATAAACAAATTTAACTAAAACAAAACAACATAATAATTTATGTACATATATACATACTCGATCAAACTTCTGTCACTGATGGTAGACCTTCAAATGAAGACCATTTATGGGAATTGATAGCTCGTGACTGTTTATATCCTACAAATAAAATGAATTGATTTGATTGATACCCAAAATCTGGAATGGGCCCTTCCATATTGCTTCAAACTTAGGATGCTTGTCGGGCTTAGCTTTGTTTTCGTTCAATTTCAACACTAGATCACCTATCTCAAATTACCTCTCAGATGTTTTCTTGCCAAACCATTTCTGCGTCATCCGAACATGCTCCTTGAAGACATTGTATGATATTTCTCTCTCTATGTATGCTCCATTATTGGAATTTCATTCATGTTAATATCTATCTATCTCTTCTTCCAACTACAAAAGTTGTGCTAATCTCATGCTCATGGGATCAGATTCATTGTCATCTTCACCATACAAAAAATGCCATGACTGCAGAGTCGATAATTCAATATGAATGGGCAACACTACTTCTTTACCATATACCAGGGAATAGGGAGACATTTTAATGGATTTATTCATGAAGATACGGTCGACCCATAATGCTTGGTTCAGCAGCAAGTGCCAACTGCGCTTATTGTCGCACAGGGTCCTTTTCAGAATTTTCAGCAAATTCTTATCTATGGACTTATCCAAGTCATTTCCTTATGGATAATAGTTAGATGATATCTTCAAATAAATTCCATACTTACCCATAAATTCGATGATCCTAGCACTGATGAAGGGAGTCTCATTGTCTGTTATGATTGCATCAGGTATGCCAAAATAGGTGATTAACCCCTCAAGAAAAGCAATCACTATTGCTTGATCCACCTTCTTGGTTGGGATTGATTTTGATCATCAGGTAAAACAGTTAGTTGCCATTAAGATATATTTATGTACATCCAAGGAATTGGGATCAATGACCCCAATAAAGTGTAACCCCCATTGCTGAAATAATGCTTCCACTTGTATCGTATGATGGGGAAATAATGCAGGAGCATCCAGTGGTAGCAGAATAAATCGTGCAACAAAAGAAATAAAACAGTGACAAAAAGAGAAAAAATATTCTAAGTGTGAAATGTGTCGCGATATCGTGACATAAAAGATGTCACGATATCGTGACGTATTTTGAAAATTTCCCCAAGTGCTGCAAAGTGTCGTGATATCGCGACATAAAAGATGTCACGATATCGTGATGTATTTTGGAAGTTGCCCCAAGTGCTGCAAAGTGTCACGATATCGCGACATAAAAGATGTCGCGATATCACGATGTATTTTGAAAGTTGCCCCAAGTGCTGCAAAGTGTCGCGATATCATGACATAAAAGTTGTCGCGATATCGCGACGCATTTTGAACCAAGGCACAAGCAAACGCAAGTGTCGCGATATCGCGACATAAAAGTTGTCACGATATCGCGACGCATGTTGAACCAAGGCGCAAGCAAAAACAAGTGTCACGATATCGCGACATAAAAGTTGTCGCGATATCGCGACGAACTCAGAACAAAGCCGAGAGCAAAATGCAAGTGTCGCGATATCGCGACATAAAAGTTGTCGCGATATCGCGACGAACTCAGAACGAAGGCGAGAGCAAAACGCAAGTGTCGCGATATCGCGACACATTGGAAAACAAGGACAAAAGCCAAAAAAGTGTCGCGATATCGCGACAGATGGACATGGAGGAAAAAGTGTCGCTTTTTCGTGGCCCGACTAGGAGAGAGAAGAGCGGAATGAAGAGATGTCACGATATCGTGACATGTTACTTTTTCACGGACCGTTACAGAACAACTTTTGACAGTTACCCGAAGTCGTTACAGCAGTTCTAGGGGACCGTTGCAGCGATTACAGGGATAGTTATGAACGACGATTTCAAAAAGAATCTGCCATTATAAAAAGAGGTTGCTCGAAGGATTGAGGAGGCTGGAGAGACGAAGACTATGACTTCTTTGACATTTTTTTGTACTTTGTAAATCTTCCATGGTTCGAAATTGTAATCTTTCCATGCTTCTAAATGAAAATTGAGTCTTTTATTTGTGTTAAAATTTGGCTCCCCATCAAGTGGTATCAGAGCGAGAAGATTCTGAGTGTGTAAGCAGAGCACCGAACGTGAGGCAGCTTGCACCAGGATCTAGGGTTAAGGGTTCTGAGAAGAAGTGAAGAAGAATGCCACCATGAAGAAATCGTGGTGCTGGAAGGAACGTGGTTCTTGAAGGAGACTTTCGAGCATTGCAGAGGCAAGTGTAGGCCCTGCAGGAAGAATTGCGAAGAGGAGTAGAGCCAAGAGGAGAAGACCAGAGCGATGATGAAGCTTGCAGAGTTGATGACCCGTCAGAAGAAGAAGAAGAAGCAATGAGTGCTATAGAATCTCGAATGATTAAAGCCATTTCTCAAATTGGGAAAAGGTCGAAGATAGACGTATCCACATATTCTGGAAATTTAAATCCAGAAGAGTTGATTGACTGGATCAATGATATGGAGGAGTATTTCGAATATGAGGAGGTTGAAGATCCAAATCGGATAAAATTTGCAAGAACAAAGTTGAAAGGCCATGCTGGCATATGGTGGAAAGGAGTGCAGCTGGAACGAAATCGAAGAGGAAAAGAAAATATCACCAGGTGGGATCGAATGGTTGAAAAACTGAAATGGCAGTTTATTCCAGCAGATTACGAATTAGATCTACTGAGGAAAATGCAGAGTTTATGACAGTCCAGCAAGTCTGTTAAAGAATATACAGAGGAATTTTTTAAAATTTCCATCAGAACCGGCCATACAAAGGCAAATAAAGAGAGAGTAGCCCGTTACATTAATGGGTTGAGAACTAGCGTACAAGAAGAATTGAGTTTGGTTCGAATGAGCACCATTGAAGATGCTTACCAGTTTGCTCTGAAGGTGGAAGAGAAACTAAATCGAAGATTTGACAGTAAACAGAGAGGAAGAGGTCGTGGTGGAAGAACTGGTGGTAGAACCAATGGAGGTAAATATGACGACCAGAAGAAGACTGGTGAAACAAGCAATCACCAAGAACAGAAGGAGGAGAATGCCTACCGACCTCGTAATCAGAACAATGATTATCAAAGGGGACGAGGTAGAGGTGGACGCAGATATGGAAGAGGAAGATTTTGTGGAACCTGCTTCAATTGCGGGGAAGAGGGGCATCGATCATATGAGTGTCCCAAACACCAAGAAACACCGAATAGAAGGCCTGAAGGTAATGCCAGAGCTGTGGTCATTGATGAAGGTGTAGAATCTGAGCACTCTGAAGAAGCAGAGCATGGAGAAGTGATGGTCACAAGGAGAACCTTGTTGAACGAAGAGAGGGAACCAGACCAACAAAAAAGCCTGTTTCGCATGAGGTGCAAATGTTCAAGTAAAATCTGTAATATTATTATTGATAATGGTAGTATAGATAATTTGGTCTCTGAGGATATGGTGACTAAGTTAAAGCTAGAAAGAAGGCAGCACCCGCATCCATACCGGATTGCGTGGTTGCAGAAGGACCATAGAGCATTGGTCAGTGAACAATGCTTGGTCAAGTTTCAAATTGGAAGATACCAGGATGAGGTCTTGTGTGATATTTTGTCGATGGATGCTTGCCATTTGTTGCTTGGAAGACCATGGCAATTTGATAGACGTGCGGCGCATGATGGGCATGCAAATACCTATTCCTTGACAAAAGATGGAGTGCGCCACAAACTGAAGCCATTGAAGGAGGTTGAGGAAAAGGTATGCAATAATGCTAGAATTTGTTTAGTAGATGGCAAAAATTTTTGGATGGTCTAAAGAGGGATTCAATGTGTTATGCATTAATTCCTACTATAAAGAGAAGAAACTATAGACATTCCAGTAGAAGTTGAACATCTGTTAGCAGAATTTCCTGATATTATATCAGACAATGTGCCTGAGGGTTTGCCGCCAATGAGGAATATTAGTCATCAGATTGACTTAATGCCAGGATCTAGCTTACCCAATAAGGCCGCCCATAGAATGTCTCCTATAGAAAATGAAGAGTTGAACCGCCAGGTTCATGAATTGTTGAGGAAGGGTTTGATTCGAGCAAGTTTGAGCCCTTGTGCAGTACCGACAGTACTTGCACCAAAGAAGAATGGCGAATGGCGAATGTGCATTGATTCCCGAGCCATTAATAAAATTACCATTAAATATCGCTTTCCATTACCTAGAATGGACGATATAATGGATTGTTTGAGTGGAGCTAAATACTTCACTAAGATTGATTTAAAGAGCGAATATCACCAGATACGCGTCAGAGAGGGTGACGAATGGAAGACAACCTTTAAAACCAAAGAGGGTTTGTATGAGTGGTTAGTTATGCCATTTGGATTGACTAATGCACCCAATACGTTCATGAGGTTGATGAATGAGGTATTGCACGACTTCCTGGAAAATTTCGTGATAGTTTATCTGGATGATATTTTAATTTTTAGTAAAACATTGGACGAGCATTTGATGCATGTTCGGACAGTTTTTGAAAAGCTGCGAGAGGAGCAATTATTGATAAATATACATAAGTGCAGTTTTGTACAGTAAAGAGTTGATATACCCGGGATTTGTCATCTCGGAGGAGGGTCTGAAAATGGATCCCGAGAAGGTGAAGGCTATCATTGAATGGCCTCGCCCCAAGGAATGTAACAGAGGTAAGATCATTTCATGGTCTTGCAAGTTTCTATAGAAAGTTTATTAGAGACTTTAGCAGTATTTGTGCACCCCTAACAGAAACTATGAGAGGGGATAAGAAAGAATTTAAGTGGATTGCCAAGGCAGGTACCAGTATGGACATATTGAAGAAGAAAGTGACAGAACAACCCATTCTCGGCACTTCCAGATTTTAATAAAGTGTTTCAAGGTTGACTGTGATGCCAGTGGCAGTGCCATTGGAGCTGTATTGAGCCAAGAAGGTAAACCTGTTGCATACTTTAGTGAAAAATTAAATGATGCTAGAAAGAAATACTTTGTTTATGATCAAGAATTCTATGCTATAATTCAGGCTCTTAAGAAATGGAGACATTATTTGCTAGCCAAGGAATTTGTTTTATATACTGACCATCAAGCTTTACAGTATATAAATAGTCAAGGTAAACTTAACCAACGACATTTGAAGTGGGTTGAATTCCTGCAGAGTTATACCTTTGTCCTGAAGCATAGAAGTGGCAAATCTAATAGAGTTGTAGATGCCTTGAGTAGAAGGCATAATTTGTTGATAGAAATGAGAGTGGAAGTTGTTGGGTTTGATGAACTCAAGAGTTTATACCCAGAGGATCCATATTTCGCAGAGGCATGGAAGGCATGTTTGTCTCCTACTACTGTGGATCGCACTAAGTGGTTGGATTTTATGATCCAAGATGGGATGCTGTTTCGGAAGAACCAGTTGTGCATTCCTAGAAGTTCCATGAGGGAAAATCTGATCAAAGAGAAACATAGCGAAGGACTAGCAGGACATTTTGGTCGAGATAAGACCATTGCTCTAGTTAGTGAAAATTACCATTGGCCACAGTTGCAGCCGGATGTGACAAAATTTGTGCAGGGTTGTAGAGTGTGCCAGATGGCGAAAGGAGTAAGCTAGAATACAAGAATGTATCAGCCATTGCCTATACCAGAGAGACCATGGGAGGACATCAGTATGGATTTTGTTCTTGGTCCGCCAAGGACACAACACAGAAATGATGCCATTTTTGTTGTCGTTGACAGGTTTTCGAAGATGGCCCATTTTATTCCATGTCAGAAGACAAGTGATGTTGTTCATGTTGTAGGCTTGTTTTTCAAGGAGGTCGTACGCCTTCATGGTCTACCCCAAAGCATTGTCTCGGACAGAGATACCAAATTTGTGGGTTATTTCTGGAGAACTCTATGGAAGAAGCTAAAAATAGAATTGAAGTTCAGTTTTGCATACCACCCGTAGACTGATGGACAGACCGAAGTAGTCAACAGAAGTTTGGGTAATCTTCTACGATGTCTGGTAGGAGATAAACCCAAGGGATGGGATCTAATTTTACCGTAGGCAGAGTTTGCTTACAATAATTCTATCAATCACAGTACTGGTAAATCCCCATTCCAGATAGTGCATGGGAACAACCCGAGAAACGCTTTTGAGTTGAGGCCAATGGATAAAGGAGAAAAGCACAGTGCTGAAGCTGAAGACTTTGTAGCACACATGAAGAATTTACATGAAGAGGTCCAACAACATATCAGTAACATGAATGCTATGTACAAAGCCAGAGCAGATCAGAAGCGGCATTTCAAGGAATTCTAGATAGGAGATGAAGTCATGGTTCACTTGCGCAAGGAACGTTTTCCTAGAAAAACCTACAATAAGCTAAAGATGAAGAGGTTTGGACCATGCCGGATCATAGGTAAACGAGATTCAGGAAATGCCTATGAAGTAGATCTACCAAGTGAGCTGAATATTTCACCTATTTTCAATATTTCAGACTTGGTCGAATATCATGAAGGAAGTTGCAGCGAGCCACCCAGTCCGGATCTGTGGAACATTCCAGCATCCACTCTAGACAAAGAAGAAATCGAAGACATACTCGACACTCGTGAAGGTAGAAGTACCCGAAACAGGCAATATTCGGAGTATTTGGTCAAGTGGAAGGGCCGACCTGTCGAAGATGCAACATGGTTGTCCAAATCAGAGGTTGATCGCCTGGGTTTTCCTCTGACCATCCAAAAGTGAGGATCACTTCTCAATCTACCCCGGGTGTCTGATGCAGGAGCATCCAGTGGTAGCAGAACAAATCGTGCAGCAAAAGAAATAAAACAGTGACAAAAAGAGAAAAAATATTCTAAGTGTGAAATGTGTCGCGATATCACGACATAAAAGATGTCGCGATATCGCGACGTATTTTGAAAATTGCCCCAAGTGCTGCAAAGTGTCGTGATATCGCGACATAAAAGATGTCGCGATATCGCGACGTATTTTGGAAGTTGCCCCAAGTGCTGCAAAGTGTCGCGATATCGCGACATAAAAGTTGTCGCGATATCGCGACGTATTTTGAAAGTTGCCCCAAGTGCTGCAAAGTGTCACGATATCGCGACATAAAAGTTGTCGCAATATCGCGACGCATTTTGAACCAAGGCACAAGCAAACGCAAGTGTCGCGATATCGCGACATAAAAGTTGTCGCGATATCACGACGCATGTTGAACCAAGGCGCAAGCAAAAACAAGTGTCATGATATCGCGACATAAAAGTTGTCACGATATCGCGACGAACTCAGAACAAAGCCGAGAGCAAAATGCAAGTGTCGCGATATCGCGACATAAAAGTTGTCGCGATATCATGACGAACTCAGAACGAAGGCAAGAGCAAAATGCAAGTGTCGCGATATCGCGACACATTGGCAAACAAGGACAAAAGCCAAAAAAGTGTCACGATATCGCGACAGATGGACATGGAGGAAAAAGTGTCACGTTTTCGCGACTGGATAGGAGAGAGAAGAGCGAAATGAAGAGATGTCATGATATCGCGACATGTTACTTTTTCACGGACCGTTACAGAACGACTTTTGATAGTTACCCAAAGTCGTTACGGCAGTTCTAAGGGACCGTTGCAGTGGTTACAGGGACAGTTACGAACGATGGTTTTAGCAAGAATCTGCCATTATAAAAAGAGGTTGCTCAAAGGATTGAGCAGGTTGGAGAGACGAAGACTGCGGCTTCTTTGACATTTTTTTTGTACTTCATAAATCTTCCATGGTTCGGAATTGTAATATTTCCATGCTTCTGAATGAAAATTGAGTCTTTTTCTTTGTGTTAAAATTTGGCTCCCCATCAGGAAATGTTGGGTTCTTTCTTCTGTCGACATATCTTTGGCACTTGTCACAATTTTGGCTAATTTTAAAAGTATCTACAAAGAGAATAGGCTAGAAATATCCTTCTTTTATGATCTTTAGTGCCATTAGCCTCCCTGCATAATGACCTCCTGATAGACTAGAGTGAAACTCCTTTGGGATACCTTATTTTTTGGATTCTTGAACACACCTGAGAAGTATTTTGTCAATGTTTTTATGGAACAACCCATTTGGCAGCATCACATACCTAAGAACCTGGAGTCTGAATCCTTTTATTTATGAGGCATTAAGGTGTGGAAGACATTTTTATGATTAGAAATATTCGACAAGGTTCTTTGTCCAATCATGATCACCTGCAAAGCGATTAGCAAAATTGCTTCCACAAGCTGAATATTCAAGTTGACAAATCATTGATTCAGATGTAGCACTCTTTACAAGCTCTTGACGCAGTGCTTGGCCTCAGACTATCTTGGTTGGATGGATTTCAATATCATATTCCTAGATTTTAGAGATCCATCTAGCTCTCTTTTCTCCAAGCTCTCTTTGAATGATGAAACTCTAAACATCTGGATGAATAATATAAACTATCATCTTGCTTTGAGAAACAAAATACTAAAATTTCTTTAAGAACTTCATTACCACATATACTTAATTTTCGATGAAATTATATTTTCTTCATACGATTGGATGACTTGGCTCAAGAAAGCAATTGGTCGCTCATCTCCATCATCTCCCTTTTGCGTAAGCACCACTACATAGCTCTCTTGTTCACAAATGGTGTACAAGATAAAATCCTTTGAGTAATCTAGGTTTACCATAACTGGAGCTTGAGAAATTCTCTCTTTTATCTCCTTGAATGTTTGTCTCCTCTACTTCGTCCATTTGAATTCCACATTCTTCTTTAATAGCTCACTCGTTGGCTTCACTATTTGAGAAAAATCTACAACAAAATTCTAAAAAAAGTTAATTTGCCCGAAGAATGATTGCAAATCCTTCTTGCTATATGGAAATGAAAGCTTCAAGAGGGCCTAAGCTCTAGCTAGATCAATCACCAAATCTTCTTCTAAAATAACATGACCTAGGAGCTTTCCTTATTTTACCACAAATATGGACTTCTTCGGGTTGATTGATATTTTGAACTCCCGACATTTTTTGAACACCTATCTTAGATGTAGACTATGTTCCTCCCTATTGTGAGAAAAAATGGTCATGTCATCCAAATAAATAATAATAATATGATTCAAAAACTCATCGAAGGCTACGTCCATTGCTCTCTGAAAAGTTGCACTAGAGACATTCGTTGATAAGCAAAATTTCCCCACTTCGTTGTGAATGTCCGTTTATATTGATCCTCATCCTTGATCCAGATTGGGTTAAAACCAAAAAATTCATCTAACAATGAGAATATCTAAGTGCCATCAACCACATGAAGAATCTAATCGATTTGCGGTAGCGGATAGTGATCCTTCAGAGATGCTTGGTTTAAATTTTGAAAATATATGCATATGCGGATATCTCCATTTTTATTTCTCACGGGAACCAGGTTTGCTACCTAGGTAAAATGCTTAATCGAGTAGATGATTTTGGCTTCCAACATCTTCAGTAGTTCTGCTTTCATTAGATTTTCAATATTGGGATTGACTGATCCCTGCTTTTGTTGGAAATTTTGAGTCCCTAAGCTAAAAATTTGTCATTGATGTCAAAAGGACCTATCCAAGTAAGCACTATATTTTTCTCCACAAAGAGCTTCATGAGAAGCAAAGGTCTTGATCGAAAGGATCTATGATGGCATGCACTATGTTTTATGAAAGTGCAAGGAAGGGTTTTTGTGAAAACCAAGGCATACAAAATAAAAGGTTTTATTTAAAACCATGGATGGCAGATTTGAAATGGGTTTTTCTTAAAACCCAAGTTGGCTTTTCGTTTCATCGAAAAAGGTGCCCTAGTGATGGAGATATTTAATTTTAAAGATTTAGTTTAAATTTTAAAATTAATCAAAAAATTTCCCTCCATTTTCCGTCGACGTCGACTTTTATTCTTCCCCATCCACATCGTGTATAAAATGCACCTTGTTAAGCAATGGTTTATGTCCTTCGAAATTTGAATGATAAATCCTCTTTTGCAAAAGTTATCCTCCTTCAAAATTGTGCACTATTGACGACGAAGGTTTAGGAGAAGCACAGTTTGTAAGTTCATGGGTGCCAAGAGGAAGTACTTCAAACATGAAGTGGAATATATTCCACGTGGGAAGCTTAGCCCACTTTGTGGGTGGAAGGAGTGCAAAGGCAAACTCGTTGCTGCAGGTCTCGGGTTCGAGTCACCCGAAATTCATTTTTTGCTTGTGTGCTATCGTCACAATTTTCAGAGTAGAAAATATTTTTTTCCAAGGTATGTCATCACCACAATTTTTGGAGATTGAGATATAAATATTTTAATTTTCCTAAGCTAAGGTTAATGCATCATTATTGAGGGTTTGCCATGGTGGTATAGTTTATGAGTTGTGGCTTATATTTTGCACTAGTTGATGTGGAATTTTTGTATTATGGAGCTTAGTGAGTTGTGCATTAGTGCAAAGTATTTTTAGGAGAAATAAGGGAATGGTAAATGGTTGTGGTGAAGATCATGTTATACTTAATTAGATAAGGAAATAATTATCTTTAATTATTTTCTAGTGGTGGATGTGATTTTTGACTAGGAGAAATAAGGTGTAAAAGGTTATGATAATTATTTTGTAATTTCTCCTAACCCTCATGAATATTGGCAAAAGAATATTGTGATTGTGGTAGATTTCCAAAGAGGTTTTTTCATATTCATAAAAGGTATGGGCACATTCTCCTATTGATTGTTTATGGTGGTTGATTTCTAAAATATCATTGGAGAGAAAAGGATTGATTGTGGTTTCCTTTTCAAAAGTGGTTGGTTGAATGCTTCAAGGTTTTTAGGTTTGAGAGTTATGGTTAAAACATTGTTTTATAAGAATTTTTGTTTTTTAAATAAAGGGGTAAAAATTTATTGATAAAAATTTTGGATTACAGAGTACAACCGAGCTTCCAACCAGGACTCAAATAAACAACCAAACAGACTAAAACCACTAGACTAGAATGACATTCAAAAAAGACAACAAGAACAAACTACATTAAGTCTGTATATCCTTGTGGATCAACTCCCATAGGCGTTGAGAGTACCCAAATGGGAGACTCTCCCAATTATCAATACTCCAAGGATCCAGCAGCTTAGAAGCCCTTTTGGCCAGGTAATCAACAACCACATATTGGAATGTGCACAAAGGATATAAATTTAAACTCATCACTCATTCCGAGAATCTGAACGGCTACAGAGGCCAACTACAAATTAACTTCCTCCACCCTTTTACTGTTTAAAATACTAACCACAATTTGAGAGTCAAAATTGTAGATAATCCTATGCCATCCAAGATAAAACCCCCTCCACAAGGCCTTAAGAATTGCAAGAGCTTCCATAAATTTTTTGGAGTGAACACCTTTATAAATGGAAAAGAAAAACTGACACCACCAGTAGAATCTCTCCCAACACCGCCAATGCCAGCATGTCCAAGATTACCCTTGGACGATCCATCAGTATTAATTTTTAAAACTCCTCTAGGGGGTGGCCTTCACCTACCATCTCTCCTAACCTTCTTGTTGAGTTGAGGAGCCCTACTAGGGCTAGAAGAGTTCACACCATCCCCAAAGAGACCAAGGTCTTGTTGTACCTTCTCCTCCCTAGAATCCAAAAGAGGGTCCACATCACATTTGCTATGGATGGTTTCCTAAACCATATACAAGATCCTTTGCCAAATATGTTGAACAGCCAAATAACTACCCTAAAATATGCGTTGGTTCCATTCGAGCCAAATTTTCCAGATGATGCAAGAAGGGCCCAAATTCCAAGCCACCCGAAGGAAGGAGGTCTTAGTCGAAGGTCTGCCTAGACTACTCCAAAACTCCACCAAGGATAGCACATGAAAACATGGATGGTTCCAGGCACTCCACCAATGGTGCCAAATGTCTTTGGCAAAGGAGCATTGGAAAAATAAATGAGAAGAGTCATCCTCATTATTACTACAAAGGACACAAAAAGAGGGACCCTAAAATCCCCTCTTTCTCACATTATCCCAAGTGAGGCATTTATTATGAGCTACCAACCAAAGAAAGAAGTTACATTTTGGCCAAGAAAATTTGTTCCACACCTTTTTCCACCAAGTGACAGGAAGACTCCCATACTTTTGCTTATCAAGAACCTGATAACCATAGGCTACCGAGTAGGTTCCCTTAGGATCAGGGTTCCAAGCTAGAATATCTTTACCCCTCAATGAAGAACAAGGCCTCCTCATAAGAATAAGAGCAAGCACCTCTCTGTCCTTGGCCAGTCCCCCTAGGGCCATTCTTGTGGATCTTTCCACATGTACATCTCCATATTTCCAAAAGACTAGATTTTTTTAAAGTCCTCCACACGAGACCAACCTGCTTCCAAGAAAAAAATGCTTAGGGAATGTAACCTAGGATATTGATTCAAGATAGGAGGGTGGCCATCCCAAGAATCCTCCCAAAAAAGAGCATTTGATCCTTGATTGCAAATCTAGAACAAACCCTGCTTGATTAAATTAGCTCCTCTTTTCAAAGTGTCCCAGATAACTCAACCTTTCCCAACCAAGCTGACTCTAGGGATCTCAGCCTCATAAATACCTCTCAAGTATTTACAAGATAATATTTTAGCCCAAATATGATCTTGAGAGGTACACCATCTCTAATAAATTTTTGCAGCCAAAGCCTACCCAAAAAGAGTTGTTTGTCGCAACCCAATGCCTCCCTCTTGCACCGGCCTACATATAGAATCCCACCTAACCAAACTCCATTTAGATTGATAAATTTTTCCAGACCATAAAAACGGTCTTGACAAAGCATCCATGTCCTTGATGAAGTGAGAGGGAGCTATTTGTACAAAACATATATAAATGGGTAAAGCTTGAACAACAAATTTTAAAAGCAACACTCTACCTATAGTGGATAGCCATCTGAATGTCCAGTGATTCACCTTCCTTCTAAACTTATCAAGCATAGACTTCCAAGAAGATCTAGATAGAGGATGAGATGAAATTGGAATACCAAGATAAATGAAGGGGGGAGTCCTAACCTGGAATCTTAGAATGCAAGCAATCCTAGTCTGAATAAGAGGAGGGGTATTGAAGAAGAAAATAGAAGACTTGTCCTCATTAATCAACTGTCCATAAGCACCAAGATAAATTTCAAGAGACTGTCTAATATTGCCAGCTTCCCTAATAGCGGCAACTCCCAACAAAGCAAGTATCATCAACAAATTGAAGGTGGGAAAGAGGTGGCAAACTACTATCCCACTTCCACCCCTCAATGAGACCCTGCATGACTTGAGACTTGAGAAATATTCCCAACCCTTCTACCATAATGATAAACAAATAAGGAGATAAAGGATCTCCTTGCCTCAATTCCCTTGAGGCCTCAAACAACTCTGATGGCTCATTATTAACAAGAATAGAGAATGAGGAAGAAGAAACATAGCTCATCATCCATCTAATCCATTCCTCCTCAAATCCAAAAGCAACAAGAAATTTTTGAAGAAAGGACCATCTGAACCGATCATAGGCTTTGGGCATGTCCAACTTAATGAACATAGTTTTCTCCTTGGAAGTTTCCATTGAGTGAATAGCTTCTGTAGCAATAACAACCCCATCCAATATTTTTCGACCAACAACAAAACCTCCTTGCTCCTCAAATATTATTTTTCTCAACCATATCTTCAGCCTCAACAATAATTTTTGTGATGATCTTATACACAACATTGCAGAGAGCAATAGACCTAAACATATCCAAAGAATTTGCTCCCTCATTTTTAGGTATAAGCATAAAAAAGGTAGCATTTAGGGCCCTTAGCATCTGTTTGTTCTTTTGGGACTCATGGACCACCTCCAAAAGATAAAATTTTATTAAATCCCAAAACTCCTAATAAAACTCAATCGAGAATCCATCCGGACCTGGGGCTTTTCCTTTTTTCATCTTGAATACAATATTTTCCAACTCCTCAAGGGAAATTGGATCCATCAAGTGCTAATTCATCTCTCTAGAAACAATCGTTGGAATACAGTTTAGAATAAGCTTTTCATTCTCATCATCTGATAGGGAGTCCTTGAAGAGAGAGAAAAAATACCTCTTAGTCTCTTCTAAAATATCCTTGAAAGAAGAGAGCATGGCACCTTGAGAATTCACAAGAGAGGTAATCAATTTACCATTACGGTGAGCCTTAAATGAGTTATAAAATAAGGTTGTGTTCCTATCCCCTTCCTGAAGCCAATCTACTCGAGCTTTTCATTTCTAAAAATATTCTTCCCTCAGTTCCCATTCAACAAGGTCTTTCGCAGCCTCAGATTCCTCAACAAGTAGCTCCTTCATGAATCCTTGATATCTAATCTTCCATGAAGCTTCTTCCATCCTCCTAAGAGCTGCTAGCTTAGCCAAGGAAAGGTTCTCAAAATTCAATCTATTCCATCTCTTCAATTTATGTTTTACAAATTTTAGTTGCTTCATAAATGAATACATAGCGGTGCCATGAGGAGGTTTTCCAGTGGTCCACCAACCTCACATGAAATCATGAAGCTTAGGATCACAAAGCCACATAAGTTAAGACTTAAAGGAGGGATTATTTTTTAACCCTAAATCCAAAGCAGAGAGTTTGATAGGCCAATGATCAGATCCCCTACCCTCCAGAATCATAGAACTAGCACTTATGTTATTACCCATCCAATAACTAGATATCAAAAACCTATCTAGTCTCTCTAAGATGGAAGCTTCCCCACACCTTCTATTGTGCCAAGTAAATATCCCATTATCTGGCTTGATGTCAACCAAGTTTAGGGCCTTGATATGAGCACTTAAGACAGAAGAAAAAGGCTCGAGATGGTCCACCCCACCACGTTTCTCCTCCAGACAAGTGATAGAGTTGAAGTCTCCAGCCAAAATCCATGGGTACAGGGGAACCAAAATTCTCACAAAGAAAATGTGCTCCCACAAATGCTCTTTACCATTGTAATCAATAGGAGCATACACGTTTGTAAGTAGTATTGTTTTACCAGATTCATTATCGTGCCCGACCATAGAAATAGACCATCTACTGGAAATCCAAGTAAGAGGGGATATCTTAACCGGATCCCATAAACAAGCAATGCCACCAACATATCCACATGCACCAATACACTGGCATTAACCCCTTATACACAACTTGGGAGTAATATTGAACATACTATCAATAGCCAATTTAGTCTCCTAAATAAACACCACATTCGAAGAATGCACATGAATCAAATCACGAACAACTTTTTTTCTGGGGATGTTGTTCAAACCCCTTACATTCCATGAGAGGATAATCATTTTTGGGGGTTATAAAAATAGGAGTCCAATGTTCTCACCAAGCCTGAATCCACCAAAGTATCCCCCATTAACTTAATTTTATTTTGGTCCTTCTTCCGACCCACATTCATATTCTTATCCGAAAAACTTTTTTTAATTATTTTCTATTGTAATCCCAACACCGTAGGAGATTTGTAGTCCAAGGATGATAGGATCAGTGCCTGAGTATGAGAGGCATAAATAAATCTGTACCACTTTCCAAAATAGTTTCCCTTATAGGGAAATACCAAACCATGTCCCCTATACTTAGATCCAAAGCCCTTTGTTCTTCATTTAAACCCCCTAGATTTGATTCCTTAAGTTCCCCTTCAAGAAGAGACATATGATTTGGCCTTGTTGTATTTGCATCAGGTAGCGATGTTTCAGGTATCTCCATGCACTGATCAAGATCATCTAATTTTTCAAAACGATTGAGTAGAGCATCTGGTTGGCTATCCTTAAGGTCTTTGTTTGTCCTTCATCCTTTGTTTCGGGCTTTTATTGGAACACAACCTTATTTATCTCATTCCCCTTTCTTTATCGGGGCTTTTCCTTTATCCAAAATTTATCCAGACTAAGAGGGCCTAGGATTTGAAACCATATGCGAGACAAACTTAGGGCATTTTCTTTGTAGGGGGCCATATTCATGGTAAATTCAGAAACAAAATGGAAGAGCTTCATAGTCAAGTTTTTGAACCCATGTAGTTGATCCAAATTGTATTTCAATAGAATCTGGAATAGGATTATTTAAGTCAATTTCAACATAAATACGAACAATAGAGATTACCTTTTTATCCATTGTCTATTGTGACGGTCCAACCGGCTTCCCAAGTAGAAGGGTAATCTTATGCAAGATATCAGTTCTCCAAAATTCCAACGGGAGCCATGGAAGCCGCACCCATACTAGAACCCGTGACGGTTGCTCCTCTGATGGGTTGAAACCCACATGTCAGGGTTTAAGAAAGAGTACCACATGGTTATAGAAATAAGAACCCCCTTCAAATTCTTTGTTATGATCTGCAATACAAGAGGAAACCACCATAAAATAGCTATTCACATTCGGCATCACCTCCACATCACCTTTAGGATTCCAAGTCTTCCTGACCCAAGCCTCCACAAAGGGGAGAGAAATTCGGATGCCCAAAAATTTACCAATAAGGGTATGTTTTGTTAGATACTCCACATATTCCGCCATCGAGTCTGGTTGAACCACTAGAACTGGCCTGGATTCACATCGTTCCAAACATCCATTATTCTTTAACAAGCGGTTCCCAACATGCACTGGAAAATCCTATTGCTTCCAGCCATTTTCAAATGAAAAAACATCACGAGCATGTACTCTTTGTGTCGAACCTGATGCCATCATGAAATTACTCCAATTTTTTAGCCCTCCTTCAGAAGCTATTGTCATCCCCGTAGAGCAAGTTTTCTTCATCAAACCCTAACAGAGTAGTTTTTCCTCATCAAACCCTAGCAAAGCTCCAAAGTCCTCTCGAATTAATTTTTTAATTCTATAAGCATTTTTGTTGAAGCCATTAGTTGTGTGAAAAACCTAAGTTAGGGTATGAGAAGAACATGAGAATAATTGTTATGTGAAGAATGTTATATAAGCATTATTGTTGAAGCCCATTGGTTGTGCAATGAACTTGAACTTGACTTAGAGAAGAACATGAGTATCATTGTTATGTGAGATTTGTTGTTGAACATTGTTGGAAACATTTTGAGTTGGTTGATTCATGCTTGGACTAGGGTTTATGAGAGAGAGAGTTGTTTCTTGAAGTGGTTGGTTGAGTAGAGTTTACTGAGCCTAGTCAAGTGGTTGCATGAAGTGGTTGTTCAAGTTCCATGAAACAAACTATTCTATATTCTGATTGAGTTAAGATTTTTCTGAGTTGATATTGGTATTTGAGTATAGAACATATTGAGTCTCTAACAATTCTCTTTATGCTTCTATGATATTGTTGTGTTGATATTGATTTGAGTTGAGATTGGGATTTGAGTATAGAACATATTGAGTCTCTAAAAATTCTCTTTATGCTTCTATGAGATTGATTTGAGATTTTGTTGAGCTGATTTAAGGCAAGTATTTGAGAAGGCTTGTGCACTGATTTTGAGTAAGCTTTTGTGAAATATTGCTATGCATATTTGAGCAAGTCCTAGAGAGGACTTATTGAGCAGATTTGAGCAAGTCCTAGAGAGGACTTGTTGAGCATATTTGGACAAGTTCTGAGTGAGCTTGTTGTGAATATTTGAGCAAGTCCTAGAGAGGACTTATTGAGTAGATTTGGACAAGTTCTAAGTGAGCTTGTTGAGAAGATTTGGACAAGTTTTGAGTGAGCTTATTGAGCATATTTGAGCAGGTTCTGAGTGAGCCTATTGAGCATATTTGAGCAGGTTATGAGTGAGCCTATTGATCATATTTGGAAAATTTATAAGTGAGCTTGTTGAGTATATTTAGACAAGTTTTGAGTGATCTTGTTGAGCATATTTAAGCAGGTTCTTAGTGAGCCTATTGAGAAGATTTAAGAAGGTTTTGAGTGAGCCTATTGAGCAGATTTGAGCAGGTTCTAAGTGAGCCTATTGAGCAGATTTGAGCAAGTTTTGAGTGAGCCTATTGAGAAAATTTAAAGAGGTTATGAGTGAACCTATTGACAGAGATTTGGAGGTGACAGAGTATAGAGGACAAAATATTAGTGGATAGAGATCCAACAACTAGGACAATTGAAGACAGATCTAAGTGAGGAGTCTTCAAGTGGAGAGAGATCCACTAGTCAGTGCAGTAGAGAGACAAAGTCTTCTAGAAGATCACTAGCCAAAGCAGAAGGGGAAAGAGTTCTCCTGTGGAAGATATCCATGAACTTGAGATTAGGGGATCAACATCTCCTTTGGATAGAGGTCTATAAACATTGTAATTAGGAAGGATTACCAAAGATATTGATTTTGAACTTCCTTGTCTTACATCTCTCTTTGTGGAGAAAACAAAAGCCCTCATTGTTTGATATTGCAAAATCTGTCTCAAAAAGCCTTTTTCTCTTTAATTTGCAAAATTTAAATAAAAAGTTTAATCATAATATTTGAATTAATAAAAAAATAAACTTGATGTTGTCTTTAAAAAACATTTTATAATTTTTTTTTTAAACACAAGTTATATTTAATTTATTAAAATAAATATATATGATAAAAAACTTTTAATTTAAAAAATAACAAATTAAAAAATATATTGAAATTTGAAGACCTTTACTTTTTTGGCCCTTTGTATGATGGAGTAAAAAATTTGTTTTAGCAACCCCGAATGGAGTCAAACTTGAGTGAAGCATCTTTGACTGGCTGCAACCACCAGTCTACCCCTGTGGCTGATACAAAAGCCACACGAGGTGCTTTAATTTTAAAGCCTTACTATGGCTTTAAATGAAGGAAATTGAATTTCCTTCGGGACTTTTAGTCCCACATTGTTATGGTGGGCAATGTTGTGAGGCTTTAAAACTAAAAAACTGCTCACCATTCGTTGACTACCTACTAGCAGTCGCTAGAAGCCATGTTTTGCTAGGACGAACTGAGGTCCTCTCCCACGCACCACATGGTAGATTTAGTCACTGCAACATATCGCTTGCTATCGTATGCCATGTACGCACCTACAAAATACCAACTACAACGCCACGTGTTCACCTTGAGCATTATAACTATCACGTCAACCTTGATTTCTATCCTAGCTTAGTAGTTCACCATCTAAACCTTGATTGGTGTGCTAGTCCATGTCAGTGCCTTGATGTGTGTACTATTAGTTCAACGTCCAATCAGCTCTGCTTCAATTTGCATGCCTGCTCCATGTGTCCAGTTTACCATGTTGTTGCCTTGAAATTTGTACCATCAGGTCAACATTAGAGGTTATCAGTGATCGTTAGTTCTTGGCATCAATGGTTTCAAGTTAGGTAGTAGGTTAGGTCGATTCTATCAAGTTTATATGAGTTGTGTCCCCCTCGTATGGGATGTATGCTCCTGTTACGTCATCGCCTAGAATGTTGCATCGAGAGTGTGAGATTACCCTTGATTGAGGGTGCTCCTACCCTTGATTAGCTATCGGTAGTCAGTGCCTTAAGCCCTATTCCGAGGGTGTGAGGATGCTCCAACCCTCGATCAACTCCCCCGTGCATGGTGGTCATATATCGAGGGTGCTCTTGCCCTCGGTTAGCCCCCCCGATGCACTACGGGGACTTAGAGTTGTAGGTCCTTCCAACTTAGTAGATTGCCACCATGGGAACCGTTCCAGTGCTGCTTTATCTCAATGTTTGTGCAACTGGAATGAGGAGTCTTACTGCCCGCCTTGTCCAGTACTACACCAATATCAGGTTCACAGGGACCAGGTGGAATGAGTCTCGCTCATCTTGTCTAGGTAGGTCACCATGGCTCTGATGCCAATGTTAGAAAAGGTAAGCACAATAATCAAATCATAAGCATTAGGAATATTATTCAAATGGTAGGGTTAAATAGGAAAACAATAGGCTATGAATAGCCTTAGAATAATATGTAAAATATTATCCTAAACTAATGCTAACAACTATGTGCTTAGAAAAATAAGTGCTAACCACTAACCTACTAATGTAGTCAAATTGACTACCACTTACCACAAGATATTCCACAGTGAATATCTTCATGGTAGAAAGTAAATACTAGTGGTAAAAAGTAACAAGCTACTTTTTACCATGTGGTAAATAAATTCTACTTAATGTAGGAAAAGGGTAAATATCCCATATGATGGAATATTACTCTAACAAGATTGGCATACACAAATTCCCTTGGCATTATGGGCTTATCGTACAAGAATCTGCATGCCTATAGGGGCAACACCATTTTCATTGGTCTATGGAGTTGAAGCAATCATACCTCTTGAACTTGAGATCCCATCATGAATTTCTTTGTAGGAATTCATAGGTGATGACACTGCTAGAAAAGCACATCTTTATCAATTCACACTTCTTGATGAGAGGTAAGTCAATGCTTTAGAGCATTTACAAGTATATCAATTTAGCCTAAAGCATGCTTACAATTCCAAAGTTCATCTATGTGAATTCTGAGTAGGAGATATTATCCTTAAAGAGAACCAACAAGATACCAATGCATTACCACATATTTGTGATAAATTCATGGCTAATTAGTTAGTTCCATACATTGTTATGCAAAGAGTGGGTAATGGTACTTATAGGCTTTCCAGAGGCAAAAACCAAACCACTTAATGTTATACACTTGAGAGCATTCTATGCATTATTTGACTTCTATATATGTATATATACATGGTTAATACAAAAGAAGCATTTCCTTTGCATACACACTTCACAAAACATTGCATTTGCCCACATGTCATATTGCATTTCACATTTCAAAAAATTACATATCATACATCCACATTTCACATATCATATTAGGGATAATTTATGAAGTTCAAGGTTTTGAATTGGTCCAAATAAAATCATGTTGCCTTAATCAAGGGCATGTTCACAATATCATCTATAAAATACCATCAAGTCAAATTGTCATTTGCCTCAATACATTCACAATTCCTATGTATTTTCGATCACTCAGCCACTCCAAGTTTTTTAAGTAAATTCTAAAATGCATGTTGAGTTTCTTTTAGGACCATTGCACATACACACTAAGAAAATCTTGAGTTTTAGGAATTGACTCCAAAACACTCTTGAACCAAACACAATATCACATATTAAAAACATCTTGGATCAAAGAGGGATAACACCATACTTGGTATGAACCTCAAAGTGAAAAGGGTCATCTTTGCTCGTCCCATCATGCAACATAGTCCATAAGAAAAGTTGTTTGCACCACTATCACAGTTGATCAAAATTCAAAATATAGAGTAGTAAGGATAGGGTACAATTCTCATCACATATAGGTTGAGAATATGATTCCTCAAAGCTCTAAATATTTTACATCACACACCTCTGATCATTGGGTTGTAAGGATCATACTACATTTATAGTCAGACAGTTAGGTAGTCATCCCCAAAACTTAAGAGATCATAACACAAATAATGGACTATGGATTTAGCCTCCATTGGAGCTATAGGTGCTTGACTGGCAGTGGAGTATGCTCATGCATGGAAACACATCTCTTTCAAAGAGACCTATGATCGCATATAAGAACAAGCTAGCTTCTTGGTCTCATCCATAATAGGTTTACCCAATTTACTCAATATGAGTTAATGAACTCACTTGCACACACACTGGTTCTTGATTGCCTCGATTCATTACCATGTTCATGATCCGATAAATGAATTCATTGCACACACATTTGATCCTAGAGGAATTAGGAAGTGTTAGTGAGTTTTTTTATATCACTAGTATGTTTGAGTCTCCGTAAAACAATCAATTTTCCATATCAACATCTATATATTCTTCCATATCAACATTCATATCTTCTTCCATGTCAACATCCATGTCACTTCATGAGTCATTCATCCCATATTCCACCAAGTCTGGTATCCCTGATTAAACAACACTCCTAAACATGGCTAAGAAAGATCTAAACTAGAAATTATCATTAGAACACTTGCATTTCATACCTTGCATTAATCATCCATATAAACATGTATTCCATAAAAAGCATTCCACAAAAAGCATTTACACAAACACATATAACACAAAAGTAAAATCCATGTATATATATGTATAAATATTTCATGTACAATGAGTGCCAAACGACTACATACAATGAAGCACCAAGGCTCATATACAAAAAGTGCATCTAAGCACTAAGATATGCCCTCCAAGAGGTCCCCTATGACCTAGAAGGAGTCTTATACCTAGAACTATGCCTAGACTCGCTCTACCTAGCAGCCTCAGATACAGAGGAGGTTGGAGGATCAAGAAGTGGAATATGATGCTCCATCAACCTATCCTCCAATGCCTTGATATACCTATCTGATACCAAAGATGTGTTATGTCTATAGTATGTCGGTGCTCCCTCTCTAGTAGCTCTACCTAGAGCCTCGTGATCCTTACCTCCCGCTTCATCACCTGCTGCTCTAATTGTGCCCCATACTCCTCGCTCCAATCTAGAGATCCATATAGAACCTCTTCTACATCCTCTCCATCTCCACCATCTCCCCCACTCTTGAGAGCCTTCTTATATGCACCCTTAGTCCTCCTCCTTTGACTATCTGATTGAAGGCATCATTATTGCTTGGGGGTATCATGGGTCCCCTCATCTCTAGCCTCATCCCCATATCCATCAACCACTAATCGAGGTGGTGCCCATGGTGGCTGATATACAAACCAAACATCGTACTCCATGGTAGTCCTCACATCATCCACATCTGGGAGATCCATCTCCTTGTCATCCTTGTAAATCACCCTCTACAATTCCACACACGGTAGTCCTGTCTCCTCTCGATGCCTCCTATACAACATAGGCTCATTTGGGATATGTTATCTCAAGCCAAACTGACAAAGTACTTGAGAGAACTGAATATACTCTACCTCACTTTGCTATCTCCCAACCATCTACCTAGCCTGATGCACTCATTGCAAGTGCTCTCTATATTTGATCCACCTGCAAGCCCATCATGGCCTCCATATCACTTGGGTGGATGTCAATCTAGCCCACAAATATCGGTACCACTAGCTCATTCACACAGGGTGACATAGTTGTACCTCCTTGGTCACCGTCCATATCCTAGTGTAGGGTTGCTCCCTATCCAAGTCTACCACTAGTAAACCCTTCGATCGAGCTATGCTGAAGTGATCCCATCCCCAACACTGTAGCAAAAAGCTACACCCCAATCCCTTCCTCCCCTATCTCGTCACATCATAAAGCTCCTAGTTGTTGTGGTTCATCCAAAACACACCCCAAAAGTGGGGACCCACCTTTGTTTTTACAGGTTTTAGGGAAGATCTCAAAGACCCGGAAAAAGGAAAGAAGAACCATGCCCAAGTGTTGAAAGGGGAAAGAAAGAGGCAGAGGCGAGGACGTGAGAGGTACGGAAGGCGGAAGAGTGGCCAGGGAAGCATATACCAAAGCACCCAAAGGGGAGAATAAGGGCAGAAAGGGGGCATGGAACGAAAAACAGAAGAAGAGAAAGGGGGAAAAAGGTAGGGAAGAGTAGAAGTAGAAAAAAAGCAATATAAAATGAAATACCCGAGATTGGAGAAAAAATAAAAGGAAGGAAAATAAAATAAATTATTTCTTTGCAAGAAAGAGTCTTTTGTTCGAGACTCTAAGTTGCGTGTTATTATTTGTAATATGACAAATTAACACTCAACACTAGTATACCTACGCTAATAAGGTAGGATCCCACGCACACACCTATCACCTAGTGAGCATATCGTTCACTAACCCTATCAGGTTCAAAGGGAAACTACACCCAGTGTTTTTCGGGGCCACGATGTTGGCCAACACAAACATAACCAAGGCATAGAGGGCATCCAACTCCTTTTTCACATACATGGATAGGTATGGTATACCTCCACTCTCCACCCTCATACCTACCATGCATCTCCAAACATCTTCCTTATCTTCGTATTTCGGTTGAGCCTAACCTCAAATTGAATCCCTTCCATTGGCGCCTTGAGGATGTGATTTACATCCTCCAATGTCATGATCACATCTCATGTGGGAAGCTAAAAAGTCCCCCTATATGCATCCCACATCTTCGCCAAGGCATATAGGTACCCCTCATCCACCCTCACCATATCAATTTGGGCTACCTTTGATAGCCCCACCACCTCCAGCATATCCCACTCATCCTTCACCACCGCCTTCCTCATTCCAATAATGAGAGGCAAGAACCGGTGCTGAGCCTTCAAAATCCTAAGTTGCAACACAACACAAAATATTTATCAATAATTTTAAAAACAAAAATCACAAAAACTTTTGCTCAATGCACAACAACAAAAGGGAATTACCTCAATAGCTCACACTCCAGAAGCAGTCCCAATCTCTGCACCCATTCTCTCTACCTCCATAGCTTCTGTACACAAATCACTTCACCTCAATTCACTCCACTCCTCCAAACATAACTTCTCAAACTCTCAAATGCACAAATGAGCTTCATTTCTCATCCTACCAGCTATTTATAGCTACTTTAGGTGCCTTGACATACCCATGGTCATTTCTTGGTGCATTGAAGTGCACCAGGATGTTTGCAACAGCGCCCAAACACCGATGGATGTCTACACAGGCTTAAAGCGTCAACGAGCGTTTGGCACTAATATTGACAAAAGATAAATTATTACAAAATAGTGGCTTATCCCCACCAAATCACTCCAAATTGCATCCATGCATTCATTCCATCATTTTATCAGCTTTTGTGAAGATTCCAACTGATTTGGATGCATAATTTTTGTTTGCGACCACATATTGCAAATTCACCTAACAAGTTACAAAAGCACCCCAAAACGGTCCAAATCTTCACAAAATGATGATAATCATCATTTCCATCATTCATACATCATAATAACATCATTTTATAGCATCATTTGCATATTTGCCAAGTTCAAACAACATTCAAGTGAATCTTATATCTAGTGGGTTTTTCTATATACTTGGTGATTGTAGTGATTTGCATCCATGAAATTTGGTAAGATGAATAATCTACCATAAGAACACTTGATCATTTTCATCATCACATATCTCCATGTTCTAAATCATAATCATATTTGGTACTTCACATTTTGCGTGAAACCTTGCCAAGAACAATTTGCACAAAAGCTGGCATTGATGGCCTAGTTCGTGGGGCTCAAAACATGGACAAAATCAAATTTCATCATTACACATTTCTTAGACAGTCATCATGGTGACTGGCCTTAACTAGGGTGATTGGTTCTGATCATAGTAATTATTTGAGTCACTAGTTGGCCCTCTGAGGAAGACTCCTTTTATTTTTATTTACATATTTATCATTTCATATAAATGATGTCGAAAGACACATTTTTCAACAGCATCAAATCACCCCAAATTTGGGGTAACCACATCTGGTTTTGAATTTCCCACAATGGCATACATCTTACATGATCATGGCATCTGCACTTGGTAAAATATCTTCATCTGTTGGGGCAAAAACATACTCATATCTCATCACACATTTCACAAATCCCTTCCTCTATTGGGGCAAAAATATACGCATATTTCATCACACATTTCACAAATCCCTTCCTCTATTGGGGCAAAAACAGGCACATCATATTACATTTTTCACCACTCCTCTTTCCATTGTTGGGGCAAAAACAGTATCACATATCACATCATCCATCATTCATTTGCACAAATTTTTCAATTGGCTCATGAGAATCATCCGCAAAATCATTCGTCAATTGAGGGATAAGCTACAAAAAATTCAAATTCCTTCATTCTTTTGTCTTCAAGATCATGTTTCACGTCTCAAGAGAAAGCTGCTTCTGCACCTTGCCTAAACAGGTGTCTTGTATTTTTGCACTGCATTGTGTTTCATGCAACACAGTACAAAAAGTTGTATTTGTAGACACAAAAACCTAGCCACTTGTCATCCATCCTTACTTTCCCATCATTTTCACCCATTATTCATATATATTTATATATTTATTTTATATATTTAAATAATAATATTATATATATATTTAATAAATATATATTTATATAAGTGAATTAATCCTAGTCATTTGATTTCACTTAAATTTGTTCATCCATCTACATCAATCCATGACACCCTAAAATTAATATCCACCCTCCGATGTGCCTTTATCTTAGCCACATGATTAGTGTCATTAAAACCCTAGCATGCCCTAGGTTGGATTATTAATAGGAGCCATTTTGATGGCTCAACCCCCGAATCTGAAGCCTAAGAAAATCCTAGATATTCCTAAGTACTTGAGCTACTAGAGTGTTAATATTGCATCCCTTTGGAGTATCTCAATACTTTTGCCTTCGTCTTCACTCACCATAACCTCCTTATCTATCATCGTTCATCTCCCCTCACCATATATGCTTTTGTAGAATCTTTCCTCAATCGTTGAACCCCTTTGGGTGCTTCCCCTCCACTACCAAGTACCTCTGGATGCCTTCCCATAATTCTCGAGTGCCTACAGGTATTTTTTATAGTCGTCGAGCACGCGTAGACATTTTACGTAAGGGTCCTAAGGTCCTACTAGCCTTCGAGCTATGCTAGGGAATCATCGCATTGATTCACTGCAATAAATCTCACAAATCAGAAGACAACAAATACGTAAGGTAAATCCATTGATTAATATTTCATTACATGCACTTTTATTTCTATCCATTTTATTTATAGCAGATAGTTAGGGTTTACTATTGATTATAGAGGGCCTCACATTGTGGAGCCCTCATAAGTGCTACTAATCTTTTTGTTGTGTTATTGTGTGCAGATCCAAAGGTGTTACATCAGCGTTGGATAGTTGGTTAAGCTGGAGTGGCCCATCATCGAATAACTAGAAGCCCACTCACTTTTATTGGGAGCAAGGACATGCTTGAAGACACCACCAACGTTGTTTGCTAGGGTTTTGGAGAACCCTAGCTATTGTAAATTTGTATCAAAAGGATTCAAAGATCCTCATTGTAAAAATGGAGTTTTTAGGCTCCCCCATTAATATAAAATTATTCATTGTACAATTTTGTGTTTAAATTATTTCACATTATTTGGTGTTGCTTTTTTGTATCTACACTAAAAATTTAAGATTGATGAGCAAGAATTCAAGGAAGTCAAGATTGAGCTTGGAAATATTTTAAAGGATGCAATAAGGTACAATAAAAAAGGAGATAAATAATTTCATTACATTAAACAAAGAGTATGGAGATATAATATCATGAAGCTATGATGATCTCAAGGTGTATAATAGGGAAGTTATCCAACACACAATAGAATTGTTACCTAATGTTAAGCTATTTAGGTAGAAGCAAAGGCTAATAAATCCAAATATTAAATCAATGATGAAACAAGAATTATTGAAGTTGCTTAATGCAAATATCATATATCCAATCAAGCACTCCATATGGGTGGCCAACTTGGTTCTAGTCTAGAAAAATAATGGAGATATCAACTAGCTAGAAGGAGGAATTCCATCCCATTACATTCCCTCTTGATCTTCCTTTTGAGTATATCCCTACAAAGTTTCAATTTGTTATAAGAGGGGTGAGTATAGCTATTGTTTTTTTGCATTTATCATAGCTTCCTAGATTAAAATTATATCTATCTTATAAATTTTAAACAAACACTTTGGGGCTATTTTTTTTATTAGGGGTCCCAATAAATATATCATTTAAAGAGAGGATGATCATTGATTCCATTTTCCTTGGGGTTGCCCTACTCTAAGAACCCCAACTATGCATTTTTGTTTACCAAATAAAAATCCCTTCTAAGCTTTTGTCTATGCATTTTTAAAGTAGGATTTTCTTCCTATGTAAACTCCTAAGATTGCATTATCTCTATACCCAAGCCCCATGATACCTAAACATACCCAATATCTCCTTTACCATTTTTTAGGGATCTTAGAGCATATCTTCCAGAAGATATTCTTGTATTATGGTGATTTGGAGGACTTGGTGAGGAAGATATTCTACTAGGTTTGTTTAAGTCTTACTTGCTTCATTGGCCTAATATATATTTGGCTAAAGAGGGTAATAAATCAATAAGTTTTATACCTTTCCCCTCTATTTGTTCTAATCCCTTGACAACAACACCCTCTTGTAATATCCTAAATGAACTATGGTCTATCAAAACCTCATATAGGAGCTCGAACCAAGAAAAGATGATATAGCAAGTTTATCATCCTTAGAAAAGGGTCATATTAGGTTTATAATTTGATGGTTATCTACTAAAATACCTCCATATGGTTTGTCAATCATATGTATTCCATCCTTTTCCTCATCTAAATATTCCCCATCATAACCGCTAGGAGCCAACTCTTTCTCCTTTTTTTGGACATTGATAACAATAAATATTTTTTTAAGCAATATAGGAGTCTTAGCTAAGTCCTCCTTTATATGTGCTTCAATCATCACTACCTCCTATGTATTTTTTATACTAGAAGAACCTTCAACTTCCTTCTATAAAATCCCTTTTGCTCTACTCTTTTTCATTTCATAATATACCTTGAGATGACCATAATGATAATAATTACTACATTGAAAAAACACTCCAATGTAGTCAAGTATTTGCAAATATATCTAATTGTCTAACACAACATTCCATGTTCTTCGACAATCCTAAACAAAGATCAAGCTCCACTAAGATACGAGCTACCATTTTTTGTATACCATTTAATTTTTTCATATGTACTCCAAGGAAAAATTCAAGGGAGTTCCCAATCTCATGTAACATTCTTTCAATCTAGAATTCAATGGGTGAAGAGGGTAGCTTGACCTAGATAGGATGGGTATTAGTTTTTTATGGCATGGATCAAACCCAAGAGATCAAAATTTTAAATGAGATAAACAAATTAAATTTAAAATGTTGAGCCCCCAATTTCATCTTCCATTTTTATGGTTATAGTGTATTCTGCATTTTGGAAGTCAAAAACCATCCAACCCTTTGTCATCCCAAAACCTCCTAGGTAAACTTGATTCATTCCCACAAATTTTTTAGTTTCATGGGGTGGCCCATAAATATTCCTACAAAAACCTTGTCCTTTAGTGAAAAAACACCCTCTAGCATCATATCCTCACCTACAACCATTTAGAATAACTCCTTCCATAATTTTAAACAACGTTTTCACTTTCTTTTCCCCCTTTTTACTTAGTTTGTTTATCTCCCAATTTGGTCAGACTACCCTTTAATGTTTTCCTTGATTCAATTGATGGCACTTCCCCTTCTCCATAGCCCCCTTGTATGCTCTAGGGTTACAATTTAAGGCTAATTAGACCTTCAAGCATAGGTTTGAGTCGAGAGCTCCATGTACCTTGTACCCCTTATGCTAGATGTCAAAAATTTCTTCCTTGGAGAAAAAATTGAGGCCTTTGTATATTCCTTAGGCTCTTCACTTTAGTCCACTACATCCTCTTCATACATCATCAACTTAGTCGTCCTACCATTATCAATGATTAGTGATACAAGTTTGCATTGGTTGGGTGTTCCCACTAAATTATTATTTTTAATTTCCATCCTTCCCTCTCCTTGACCTTGTTGACCGAAGCCTAGCGACAAAATCCTTATTTGCTTGTGTGGAAGCAATTGTTTTTTCTATCAGATCCTATTGATTGCCCTTTGTTGTGCTTCTACAACAACAATGACTCCATCCTCGACATTGTCAACGATCCCGCCAATTCCATGCCACCATCTAGTCCATACTTTCTCAGCCTCTCCCACTTCCTCTTCATCATAAAAAACTTCATTTCAATCCATAATCACCGAAACTTCCCAACTAGTTCCTTAGGGTTTATGGTTAGATTTGCTATTTTTTCTTATGCAATCCTTTAGGCCAAATCTCCTATGACCTATTGTTTCTTCTTATATCTACAAACCTTCAAGGTAGCTCCTTTGTGACCTATTATTTATTTTTAGATTTGCAAACCTTCAAGCCAACTTCATCATGACTTATTATTTCTTCCTTAGAAGTGGTAGGGATGCAAACCTTCAAGCCATCTCTATTGTGATCTATTGTTTTTCTTAGATCTGCAAACCTTCAAGCCAACTTTGTTGCAACCTGTTGTTTCTTTTTAGATCTACAAACTTTTGGGCCAACTTTATTGTAATCTATTATTTCTTCTTAGATCTAGAAACCTTCAAGCCAAGTCCATCGTAATTTGTTTTCTGAAACCAATTTTTTTTTTATAAACATATTTTGGTTAAATGATTTGTGTAGAGGTTAAGGGTTCAAGTCCTTCAAACAATTTAAAAAACATACAAAAAATAAAAATATTTGAATATAATAGCATAGTTTTTATTATTAATATAAATTCAACATTACATATTTAAAAGAAAAAATACACTAGATAAAAGAAAATGTTTAGCTTGTCTAGTTATCCAATTTTTATTATCACTTGCGTTGAATTAGTATTTTTTTCAAGAAGTAAAAAAACTAAGTTTACATGGGTTTTTATAAAAAGTAAAAAAAACTAAGTTTACATAGGTTTTTATAAAAAGTCTTGATCCCCTTGTATCAAGTGAGGTTTGAACTTGAATATCCTAAATGAAGACCCAAGAACTTTACCACTACAATAAGCCTTGAATTAATAATTTTTAGTTGTTTTATTATTTTAATTAAAAGAAAATTGTAACACACACATTGTGGTTTGAACCTTGGACCTCCCAAAGTGAAGCCATAACCCAATCTTGGACCTTCCAAAGAGAAGCCATAACCCTAACCAATGCGTTGGTTTGAAATTTTAAATATATAATATTATTATTTTATTTTAATATTAGATTAGCAATAATTATATAATAACATTTTAATATATTTATATATTCAAGTTGAATTATATAACGTGATAATAATATTAAATAAATAATATAATAATATTTTAATATATATATTATATAATTATATTAACTATGCATTTTATAATATTTTAACAAATTTTATAGTAATATTTTATTTTAATGAAAAAAGTAAATTTACATTAAATTAAGATAAAAGTCTTTACAATAAAAAAAAATGGGTGGGTTAACACATCCCATGGGGAATCAAACTAACCCTCATTGACAAGGGTTAGGAAACAAAGTCTCCAACAAAACACAAGTTTACCAATCATAATCATTGATGATCATTACATCAAAGAAAGCATATTATATGGAGTAATGTGCCCTGGTGTGTTGTCCTGCATAAACTTGCTAATGATTATGGGATGAGAATCCACCTACATCGTGATTAAGGCATTCAATACCTCGCATCACTTCAACCAACAACTGGCCTAGGTGAAACTAGTTGAACATCATCCCACCCCCCAACCTAGCGGGACAAACAAGCAATGTCAACATTAGGCCGCTTCCTGACTGGCAAGGGCTGGGACCAGTTCCTATCTGCGGGAGCACTTCTTGCATATAACGGAGGTCGATGGCAAGAGCTGGATAAAAAACGCTCCTACGAAGAGTGCTTTGGGGATCCGATTGACTGTACACTGAGCATTGGCACAATGCGCTAGAAGAACTTGTAGGTGATCCAACTCCATAGCAACTTTGTTGGCTTGAGTACATATCTGTAGCCACATATCATTAAAAACTTCTAATTTGTCAATATGAGTAAATATGACAGAAGGTGTATACTGTCTAAAAACAATTCTGTTACGAGCCTTCCAAATATGAAAGAGCAGGCTAATCCTGTAAACCTGCCACACTTCAAAAAGCAGGAGAGACAAAGTAAAAGAGTCCCCAAGAAGAGCTTGGGGCCAAGAAACTCTTGCAACTGTAAACGAAAAAAAAAAGGAAAGAATCCATTCCCAAGCTTGCCTAGAACTTTTGCAATTCCAAAAGAGGTGAGTACAAGGGTACACCACAAAAAAGACATTTACGATTAAGAATTCCAAGGTGCTTCAAACGTTCTCCAAAAAAAGGCCTTGATAACAATAGCTAAAGGAAAACCTTGATAACAAAACATGAGGGACCACCAAATATTCTAGCAAAGAACTTTATAATAATATCATATCAACACTTTGACAATTATAAAATCTAAATGCATCTCATATTAAATAAGTATTATTCATTTTTAAACTCTTTCTTAAAAAGGAAAAAAAAAAACAATATTTTAATAAACTGGGCATGTTTAAGATGTATTTAGATTCTCGTTAAAAAGACCAGGTTCAAAAGCTTATGTTCCCATTTAAAAAAAAAAACCACGCCTCTTCTCTAGTGATAGAAAGAAAGGGACAAATAATGCTATTTACAATTACAGAGATATTGCCTTCTAACCAACCATTGTTTTGCACTTTTAAAAAATAACTTGTTGTCTACTCCTTCCAAATTCTACCATCCCAAACGTGTGATTGGCAAAGGGATGCTCCAATACAAGCTCTGGAACATGCAGTGTTTATTAAGCCCACAATAACAAAATTATTATGAATTGGTCAAGTTATATTATTTATACCAACTTTTGTCGTCGTCGTGTTCCTTTGGGTATATGGAAAAAAACAGACACATGTGATGTATATTTGACAAATTCTAATTTGATCTTCAAATAACTTTTGATAAATTTAATTTTTTTATAATATAGTTTGTATATTATTATGAAGTCACATGTCCACCACTAAAATTATTGCCTTCTTCTTATTCAGACTCAAAATCATGTGAAAGTATAAAACTCCAAATTAGTGAAAATCATGGCACGTGTATTAAAATAGAAGAATGGCAAAGAAATCGGTTATAGTTTGATGAGACACAAGAATCCTATACAAGTGTTAGTCTTCTTCCTTTAACAGAAAAAGACATGGAATACGGCACGGAGTCTTCAACCTTGGACTGAATGAATCCCAAATTAGTTTAAAGCCAAGCAATAGAAGTATTATATTCATTTCAACTTTACAACCGAATGTAAACGAGGGATAAAGTATAGATACAAATATTTATAATATAAAATTGTTATAAAATCACCCTTAATACTATAAGTAATTAATATTGGACTTCTATTCCAAAATTTTCTATAAATTAAATGAAAAGATTATATATTGGTTTTTCATAAGGTGCTTACCAGTAAGCATCCTTCGATGCAATAAAAGCTAAGTAAAGAACCTCAACTTAGGCAAGAGTTTTTGAGCCTACAATTGAGTAAAAATGTCATATAATTGGTTGGGATTATTATGGCATAAGGTCAAATAATCTTGAGCAACTAAATACTCATTTTTAGTAGTGTAGTTTTATTTAAAACGGTCTTTATCATGGAACCAAGAGAGAGATTTCATATAAAGTATGCTTTGGATATCTTTTCTTTGCCTCTCTGACATTTGAATAGGCCAATCCTCAATAGGGATCCAATATCTACCAACCTTTGAATTACCAGTATGGTATCAATAGTAATTAGCAACCTTTATCTAGTTAGCTTAATGAAGCTCCTCCATCCAAGGCCCCCCATTAGGAAACTGAGTAATCAAAGGTTGGTGATCATCCCAAGAATCTATCCAAAAATTTTACCTGTTGACCATTATGAATGATCCAAAATAAATTTTGCTTAATCAAATCCTCACCAGTCTTAAGAACCACTAAAATAGGAGAACCTTTGATAGGCAATTGATAGCAAACAAGGTCTTCACGACTTTTGTTCTCAGCGTTGGAGTTATGCAAAATCCTCCAATACAGTTTAGCAGCTAAAGCCTTATTGTTATTAATAGCCGACCGAAAACATAACGTCCCTTCATTCTTGAGAAGGCATAAAGTATCCCATTTCACCAAGGCCCATTTTATTTTCTCCTTAGTACCACTCTAGATGAATCGATGATTGATTTGATCCAATTCTCGAAGAACTGCCTTTGGGATATTCAACACAATAGAAACATAAATAGGTATAGCTTGAAGGATTGATTTTACCAAGGTAATTATGCCCCTAAATGAAAGCCACCTATTGGTCCACTTTTCAATTTTCTTCTTAACTCTATCCAACAAATAATTCTAGTCTTTTTTTTTTGTCTTTGAATATTGAGAGGAATGCTTAAATAAGTGATTGAAAGGGAGGTCTTCTTATATATTAATTTATCCAAGATCATGGATTCCTATATCGAAGAGTAGTGAAATAAAATGACTTTAGATTTGTCTTCATATCAATTTCCCGATAGTATTAGAAAAGCAACTAATAATTTTCTTAATTTTAAAAGCTTCCTTAGTTGTAGCTTTACCAAAAGTAGAGTCATCAACAAATTGAATATGATAAATAGGCCTAGCTCCATGAGCAATGGTAACTTCATCAAGGGTTATATTTTCTCTAATTTTGGTTATAATCCTGCCCAAGCATTTAGTAAGAATGATGAATAAATAATAGGAGAGGGGGTCACCTTGCCTAATACCTCTAGAAGCATGGAACAACTGAGAAGGTCTGTCATTGATAAGAACATAGTAGGACACCAAAGAGATACATCCCATAATCCAGTCCATCCAATCCTGAGATAAGTCAAATTACCTTAAAGCTTTGACAAGGAAGTGTCAATCCACTCTATCATAAGTTTTAGATAAGTCTAAACGAATGAACATAGATAGAGATTTTTGCATTTCCATGGAATGGATGGCTTCCTAAGTAAGAAATATCTCATCCACTATTTTATACCCTTACACATAACCCCCTTGTTTAGGGGAAATAATATTATGTAAAAGAGGCTTCAACCTTTCTATCATGATCGTTGTAATGATTTTGACAAGAACATTACATAAAGCTATAGGTCTAAAAGCTGAGATATGATTTACCTCTTGAGCTTTTGGGATAAGAGCTATATAAGTTTTATTGATAACCTTCAAGATTCCTTTGGCTTTCCTGGACTCTTCCACTACCTCTAATAAATCAGTATGAAGAATATCTCAAAACTCTTGATAGAACTCAATGGAAAAACCATCAAGACCTTGGGTTTTTCCTTTTTGCATTTTAAAAACCACCTGTTGAAGCTCATTGATAGTAACTAGATCAGTCAAAATAGAGTTCTCCTCAGAAGTGATAATATTAGGGATCGCTTGAAGAATATTTTATTGAGAAGCCAAGTCAAGAGGTGTAGTAGCAGGTTCTTGCCCAGTCCCTGGCTCATCCCGGGTCATCCCGCTCTGGGAATGCTTTGTAGTAGATGATCTCCTTGGGGGAGATTCTTATCCACTTTTTGCTCATTTCCTAGCAGTTTCAGGGTTTCCCTACCTGAGCCCATGGTTTGGTGCATCCCAGGGGTCTTCTAGGGTTTCCTGCATGTTTTCGAGATCCCTTCCCCGATCTCCCTTAGGATTTCCCCTAGGGTGTTTTGCAAGTTTTTTGCATGGATCCGGTTCCTAGGGCTTCCTCAGTCGATGGTGGTGGCAGGTTGGGATTTTGACTGCTTCCTGGTGCATCCTATGAGGTCCTCTCTACTTCGGGGTTGGTCTAGGGGGGCCAGTTTCCTCTTTTGCCAATGACTCCTCTCTGGGATGCCTGTGGTTGTTGTTGGTCCCGTCCTGTTGGGTAGGGCCCTTTTTGATTTCTTGTTCGAAGGCTTCTTCTTGCTGGATCTACGATTTGGTGGACACCCAGGGCATTGGTTGGCCTTCGGGGTGGGCCTCTTCCTCTGCCTGGGTTGTTCCCAGTCCCAGTCCTAATTCCTTGAAGCTATCCATGAGCAAGGATGGGGGGTTCTTGGTCCCTTCTTCTGGGGTTCCTAGGGTTTTTGTTGCATGTTTGGATCTTGGGGGGACCCATGATCAGTGCATGCAAACCCTGGTTCCCCCAAGTTAGGCTTCTAAGGATCCCATATTTATGCCTATTGTGACTTCTCGCCTGGGATCCTCAGGTTGTTCGTTTCAGTTCCTATTCAGGGGCTTCTAGTCCTAGTTCCTTGGATCTGTTTGTGAGCAAGGATGGTGGTTCTTAGGCCTTTATTTTGGAGTGGTGGGGGCTTCCTTATATATTCTCTGGTCTGGGGGGAGATTAGTGTGTTTGCAGTTGTGGTCCCTCATTCCTCCTTCAATTTTGACTTCTAGGATCCTATCTTTGCACCTATTATTGTTTTCCCTAGATCCTTTCGGCTTCCTTATTTTTCTCCTTGTTGTGCACAGGGATATCTTGGCCTGTAGATATCCCCAGTAGTGCTATTCCACTTTTTAGGCTCTTGCGGAGGCTTCCCATTTTTTTCTTTGAGGATCCTAATACCATTTCCCAGGTTGTCCCATTGTTGATCCCTGGCCTGTATCCCGGTGCTGCTTGCTACTTTGTTTGCACTGTTGCTTGCTGCTCTACTACACCCTGGGTTGCATCCTGAGCCATCCCTGGGTGAGGATCCTCTCCAGTTTTCTAAAAATTCTCTACTATTGGTTTTCGAGCAGGATTTTTGGTTGCAAGCTATTCTTGGCCTTCCTGCTCTCCCCACGCAGGTCTGGGTAGGTGCGTTGTATCCACCCCCAGGAGGATCCCAGACTGTTGTATCCACCCTCGAGTGGATCCCAAACTATTGTATCCACCCCTGGGAGGATCCCAAACTGCCAGCAATGGGAGGATGATATTTTTGTGAAGTGGGTCTCACTAGTTGGTACTAGAATTTGGTCTTTCTATTGGATCAAGGGTTGTTTTTGGCCCTTTCCCTTTTAGTTTATGTTTATTTTCATGTACTAAGGAATTGCTTTAAATCTCGGTGCTACGGCCCTTTTTGTTATAAGGTTTTGGGATCCTCTTAAAAAACCCAATTTGTATATAAAATTCTAGTTACTTATGAAAAAAAAGAAGTGCAACAGCAAAAATATTGGAAAAATAATTGATAACAACAAAATTCATGCCATCCCAAGTGTAGAAAACGTCTCCAGAATTAGATTTTAGGGAAGAAATGAAATTATGAGATCTTCGAGCTAGAAGATATTTGTGGAAGAAATTTGTATTTCGATTTCCTTCTTTGAGCCATTGGATCCTATATTTTTGCTTCCATAAGAGTTATATCTTTTCCATTCCTCTAACTGAGTTGAGAGTCTAATTTCATTTGAACTTCTACTCTCTCTGAGGCCATCTAAACAAATTTTCTTATTCAAATTTTCAATATGAGCAATAACTTCATATTTTTTTGTTGGATATCTCCAAACTCCTTCCAGTTTCAAATTTTGACTTTGGATTTAATGTATTTCAACCTATTAGAAAAATAAAACATCTTAGTCTCATACCTTGTTTTACCTTCCTTTCACCATTGTTGCACTCGGGGTCTAAAGAAACTATATCTAAGCCACATTAACAAAATTGAAAAGGCAAGAAACTCACATTGGTTTTATAAATTTCCACCATGACTAGACAATGATCTGGACCAGTATTGTTAAGAGTCTTCACCTTAGGAATGTGACTATAGATTAAGAAATTGTTAGAAAACAAGAACCTATCCAATCTCTCCATGTTACAAGATAATCCTTACCTTTTGTTAGACCAAGTCATAAGATCATTATCTAGTTGGATGTCCACAAGATAAAGGTTTGCAATATATTCACTCATGAGGTCAGTGCTTTTATCCAAATTTCTATTTCCCCCCATTTTCTCATCCATAGAGAGGATGGTATTCAGATCTCCTTCGATAAGTATCTAAGCTTTAGGAAAATGAGAGATATTATAAGTTATATTCTTCCACTATCTTCTCTTTCCAAAGTAGTCACAACATAAACAATTATGCAAAGCATAATTTGGTTGGAATGTCTACTTTGAATAGCTATAGCTAAAAGACCCCAGTTGCCAATCATATGGCGAATAACTACCTCTATTGGATCCCAAAGGCAAGCAATGCCATCAAAAGTCCCCTAGGAACTAAGGGAAGCAATACCACTAGAAGTCCTCAAGATGCAACCTATAAATAAGTCATCACACCTCCAATGAAGGATCAACTGTATAGTCCTTGCCTATATTTGTTATGTAATATTGTTAACAATTAATAAAGTGATAGTTGTTTGGCCTCCATTGTTGTTTTATTGTAGGTTTTTATAAATGTCTTTACTTTAAGTCATATATGTTACACTTAAATGCTTAATTTATTACGTTAAAATAAATTTTGTGTTTTGGATCACTATTGGATTTCTATTCATTTAAGTTCTTAGAATTATTAGATAAAATATTTTAAGATGAATAAATTTGTGATTATAATTGATAATGGCTAGTCTATTAAGTATCATGTAAATTAGTTGTGTTAGCATATTGCTTAGTGAAATCCAATGTTGTTACACTATATCCCATCCATTTTTATTAAATCTCTCTAACCCTTACTTCCTCTTAACCCTTTTCTTTCTAAATACATAATCATTCAAAGGAGTTAGCCTTCTCCGAAGGTTGAAATTGAGAGAAATCTCATTTCATCCAATCTAAACCATTGGCTAGAATCTAGGGCACATTGCCTATTCATAGATGTGACATATTTTAATCCAATAGTTTAGTCTTCTGGCATGCCTGATGGGATGAATTATACATTTTTGTCTCACTTTCCCAAAGATTTCAAGATTTGGTGAGCAATATTGACCTCATAAGCGAAGAATGTATGTTCACCTAGTGACTCCATTGAGAATTAAATCCAAAATTACTTGAGTTTCAGTCTTCTCGCACTGGAAACCTTAATAAAATTCTCATGGATGAGCAATCCTTTCCAACTTGGTATGATATCGATCCCATTAATATCCCAATATTTCATGAAATACCAAAATTTATCTTAAAAGTCCTCCCTAGTTATGATGGAAATGAAAAATATCTTACGAGCATTGTTAAGATGTAGCTACTTTAGATACCATATATTATATTATCTTTAAATATATAATGATTAGACTGCTCCTCCAATATTTCAAGAGCAAAGTATTGTTATGGTACTGGTCTTTAGAAGATAAGAGCATTAGTACTTGGGCTGAATTAGCCAAAGATCTTATCACTAACTTTGATGATCTTGGAGATCCATTTTTGTTGCTTACCCATTTTTCCTCCATCCAAAGAGTCTTCCATGAAAGCATTTTCAACTTCAATGTTTGATTTAAAAGGACTTGGAGGAGAATTCCCCAAGAATTTTAGCCTTCTCATGCCCAAGCATACCTTTATTATATTCATATCTTTAACCCTGACTTGAATCTTTTAATTCAATAGTCTAAGAAGAAGCTCCCACAAGTTTTTCAAGAAGGCGTATTAGCAAAAATTATGTTCATTACAGTAGGAAGAATCCCTCCTAGAAACATTGTGTGTCCAAATGTCTAAAACTACCCATATTCCCCATATCTAAATAAGCCTTATGCACCACATAGCAAGGAATTTGGGTCATATACATCCCACCCTCCCATAGTAAATTTCACCCCCATTGTATAGGTTGATGAATTTCAAACATAACATGAATTGAAAGCATTAAATCAAAAATTTACTGAAGACATCAAAAATAAGGAGGAGCAACTCTCCTGGGTCAAGAAGAAATAATAAGATGAATAAACCACAGAAGATGAAACAAGGCACTATCTTGATGGAAGCATATGAGGAAGATTCAAGGTCCAGGCTATGTGCAACTTTTCATTACCCAAAAAAACTTACCCTAATGAAAGTTATCTACACCATGCATACCCAAAGGAAACTCCAATAATGGAAAATATGGTAGATTTTATAGTAGATGTGGGGAATTCATCCTCATTGGAAATAACTCCTACTAATTATTAGAAAAAAATGGGATATAGACTTTGTCACGCCCAAGATTTGGCCATCCAAAGCAAAGGAGTAGATTTGTGATCACATGTTTTAACAAAAAATCCAGAGATAAAACCATTAAGTATACAAAGGATTCAATTGTAAAAAAGGTTGTATTTCCAAGCTATAACTCAAGAATAGAGAACTGAAACATCTAAGTAGTTTCAAAGCATACTCGAAGATCCTATCTCAAGACATGAATAAACAAAGGATGGTCTTGCAAAGAATGATAGAAACTTGAGAAGAGATTTATTAATAAATAAAAGAGTGGATGTAGTCGAGTTGGCTCTTAAAGAGTTTTTGAAAAGTGATAATCCAAAAAATTTAGTGACAAGAAGGTCATCCTTAGGTATGGAAGGTTGTTAGTCTATTCTATTCTATATATCTCTTTTCCTGAAAAGGCACATACTACATAATTGTTAGTAGATCCAAAGGCTAAGATTACAATCATACCCTAAGAAGTTTACACGAGCATGGGTTTAACATTCAATCAAATGGCACCCAAGTTACTCCAATTCAAAAGAATGCTAGTACAAGTTGTTGGTATTGTAAAAGGATTTTTGATGATACACGGATGCACTAATCTCATAGTGATACAGGATGTAGCAGTCGCAAAAGTACCTCCTTTTTTTGGTGCATGTTTATTGAAATATTTCTTGAAACAAATCAAAGGATATTTAAACTCAAACCAAAGTCATCTGGTTATTCCTTGCACCAAGAAATTATTCATAATATCTACTCAATGTCTACGACCCTTTCATATAGAGAGATATGAAGAACTAAATTAGATTCTACAAAGAAACATGCCAGGAATACACGTGGAAATAATTGATTGGCTAAAAGAAAATCTAGATTTGGCATGGAAATAATCTTGGTAAGACAGTAATAACCCTAAGGAGAGGTTTTGAGAAGAATAGTTAGATATAGCAATAAATTGTAAGCCTTTCCAAGGTTAAAAAAATCACGAGCTTCAACCATCTTGGTCTTTGAACCAAAAAAGGGAAAATAAAAAAAACATGATTTGATTACAAATACATCCATTGAAACTCTACAAGCAATATTGGGAAGTTCAACAATCAATAAAATAGAGCCCAACAATTTACGTTGTGCTAAATAATCATTTGTAGCTGCCATACATACCCAAAACTAGAAGGTCCTTATTAACAAAGTAGAATGAAATTAGTATTTATAATTTCTTGATGACAACTATGAGTTCCAAAAGATCTATCATGAAGAGAAGATAAAATTTGGCATCATATGATCAAGGTATTGTAGATTCCTAGGATAAGTCAAGAGGAATCACCTCTACTAGGTGTGGTTAAACATGCCATATTTTTGTGTAAATAGCTGACAAGTAAATAAAAAGTTGAATACAACTTTGAAAAATAAGGTGATTAGCCAATAAGGTAGTAGAATGACATGCATAATAAGGTGTTGAAATATGGATTCCATAGCTACAGTAGTGGACTAAGTAAGAAAAGAAACAATAGCGTATAGAAGTCTTCACCTAGAAAACAGATATAAGGTAGACACAAAAAAGAAGTTATGACTTGGTTGATAGAGCAAATCCTATGATATATTTATAGGTTAATATAAGAAGTGCTTAGATGGATGTTCCATTTGTAATACTCCCGAGTAGAGTATATAATAGAAGATGATGAGGGAGGATTAAGGCAACAATTGCACATGGATTTGAAAGAATCTAATCTCCCTGAGAAAATTTGATCAAAAATCAGTCCCACCATATCCGAGGGTTGTTCACAATTATACACTCTAGAAAAAATCTTTAGAGATGTGTAACTATGAACGCTCTTTGAACTTGACCAAATAAATGAAGTTGCATTACCTAACTAGAAAAATAATTATATGGCTTGATCACAACCAACGTATCAAATGAAGGTAGAAAGAGAAGTATCACCATTCTCAAGCATTATCTCTCTAACATTCTCTTCTTGTGGCACATGGTATTGAACATCATATCATTTCCTCACCCACCCCATTTCATTCCATTAATCAGCTCGCATAAATTTTCCATCCTTTATTTCCCTCCATCACCTATCTTGTGACTCCATAGCCTAATGGAGAAGATAGGAAGATCTAAAAAATGGTATAAAAGGTACTCATACATCATGACATGGCACAAATTGAGTTGGGAAGTGATGCATGAAATACGTTGCATGATATTCTATCCTATACATGATGAAAGGAAAATACAAATTGATTTATCCAAAGGAGCCTAGTTGGCATGAGAAAATTAAATAAGGCATGTGAACAAATATTTCACACAAGTTTTGGATTTTTTGGAAAAAAAGAACCAAGTTAGAAGAAAGCATCATGCAATCATTATATGATATTAGTTGGAATAGCTAGCTTCCCAAGTTCTATATAAAGTTATGAAGAGCCAAACAACCCAAGATACAATGTTCTTCGACGCGATCATGGGAATCGTTAAAGGCCTATGGTATTGCACTAATGAAAATGATAAACAAGATTTCTTATGCAATTTTGTGAAGAAAATAAGGATGCACAATGGTGGACCCTAGCCTACAAATGCCTAGAATATTTTCCTAAGGCATTTTGCCTGGACCTAAAGAAGCTCTTAGCTATGGTGAAATATGCTCATGGAGGTACCATTTTCTTTAGGGATACCATAGACCAAGTGTCCCCATTCATTATATCCTCTTCTTTCCTTCTTGTATTCCCCTTTGTGCCACTTCTTTTTCTATTTGCCTGTGTATCTCTCCATCAACTCTAGTTTTCCCATTTTCTACAATCCTTACCTTTCTTGCTTCTTGTAGTAAATACCATATATAATACCATTTTCTCCTTTCAATTTTTGTCAGCTTATCTTCTAGCTCCTTCCCTTATTCATAACTCTATAACTTGGAAATAAGGCTATCTAGGTTCATTCTTTTTTGCAAGAAAAAAACCCCAAGAGGCACCAAGAATATAGGTTAAAATCATGACCCCATTGGTACAAAATTTGAAATATCGAGCTCTTTTTCTTAATTTTAGCTAAGTGTTAATGGCTTCAAAATATGCACAAGATCACGATGCACAAAGTTAGTCTCTTATAATCTATGATGTCAATATAACTACACCAAAGCTCGATACCATGTAAAGTCAATGTATGAAACTAGGAATTTTAAAGTCGTAGTGCATGAATCTGCGATTACATGATGTCAGGCCCCTCCTTGCGGTGACATCAACATGACATTGTGCAACTCCAGTAATGCATAAAACCATGATTGCACAAAATTAGGATCATGTGAATGATGGTGTCATCAGAAGTCAAAGAATGTCCAAAGTCACACCAAAAAGATACATTTGGAGAAGATTGCACAAAGCCATGATGAATAAAACTAGGATGCACAAAGTTGGACTCTTTCGACAAGTGACATCAATACCTCAACACATAAGTCCGATATCGTGCAAGAAATGTAAATATACTTAAAGTTGGAGTGGCCTTCACACAAAGTTGGAGTGCTTGAAGATAAAGTACGCAAAGCCAAAACTCACATTGATATCCCTAAAGTGATGCTCAAAGCTAGGGCATTTTCAAGGAGACATTGTAAGCAAAGAAGAGCCTCTACCTCAACATGTAGTCCATAAAAGGCCATAACCAACTCAATAATTTCCATCTAGCCATCCAAGAATGAAAATGACAACTCTTACATATTTGTTGTAGTCATTCAACCACTTGTAGAAAGCAATTGTAGATCAACGAAGAGGAATTCATAAGAATTCTAATTTAAATATAGAATAAGATCTGAGATAGCCACCTCAACTTCTAGAACATTTCTACCAAGCTATTTTTATAACAATATTGTAACTAATTGTAAAATTTTACGCTGCAAGCCTTAAGATGCAGCCTATAAATAAGTCATCACACCTCCAATGAAAGGTCAAATATATAGTCCTTGTCTGGATTCACTATGTAGTATTATTACCAGTTAATGAAGTGATAGTTGTTTGGCCTCCATTGTTGTTTAATTACAGGTTTTTATGAATGTGTTTTTACTTTA
The DNA here is from genome assembly GCA_028583015.1 of Wollemia nobilis. Lineage (NCBI taxonomy): Eukaryota > Viridiplantae > Streptophyta > Pinopsida > Araucariales > Araucariaceae > Wollemia > Wollemia nobilis. Next base: position 16,091,194 of record JAQPPZ010001493.1, read on the forward strand.
AGTCATTTTTGTTACACTTAAATGCTTAGTTTAATTTGTTAAAGTGAATTCTGCATTTTGAATTGCTATTGGATTGCTATTCATTTAAGTCCTTGGAATTATTAGAGCAAATATTTTAAGTTGAATAAATATATGATTACAATTGATAATGGTTGGTCTATTAAGTATCATGTAAATTAATTGTGTTAGTATATTGCTTTGTGAAATCCAATGCTATTACACTATATCCTATCTATTTTTATTAAATCTCTCTAACCCTTACTTTCTCTCAAACCTTTTCCTGCTAAACACATAATCATTCAAAAGAGTTAGTCTTCTCCGAAGGTTGAAAGTGAGAGAAGTCTCATTTTATCGAATCTAAATCTTTGGGTAGAGTGTAGGGCACATTATCTGCCCATATATATGGTACATTTTAGTCCAACACAAACAATCTCTAAGGAAGTTGTGGTATCCATTAGTGACCAAGAGGTAGAGCTAAGAAGTAACTAAGCTATACTAGAAGAAGTTTGAGGAGCCAGTTCAAATAAATAAAAAGTTGTTGAAAGTTTTCAAGTATAGTATAATTGAGGAATTAAATAAGGCACCTTCATGTGTAAGCATTTATGATACATTAATGATCCTTAGATAGATAGAATTTCTCAGGGTATCATTGAAAAATGCGAGTTCAAAAAGGGTAAAATTCTTGAATCAAAATTTGGCTCCAGATCAATAGAGCCTAGGAATATGTAAAAACTGACCACCACTTTTTTACATGTCTCTACCTATGGAGGGGTGGATAGTAGATAATTGTATGATGGATTCTAGGTCTTCTACCACTATCATGCCAAAGGTGGTCTACAAAGCAATGGGAATGAAGTACACCCAGTCAAGTCTTGGAGTACTACAACTAGATGGAACCCCAATTTGGATAGTTGAGGTGATCAAAGACATACCAATGGTGCTACACAAGGTACAAAAAGTTACAATAATCCAGGAAGTTGTGGTAATGGACCTTCAACCTGTTATAATCACAATGACACTGAGAGGGGGGGTGAATCAGTGTGTTCTTTAAAAACTTAAAATCAATTTAGACTTTTAAATAAACTGCAGTAGATTAAAACAGAAATAATAAAAGTACTAAGAGCATCACACATAACACGGCATTTTAACGAGGTTCACCGATGTGGCTACTCCTCAAAAAGACTGCTTGGACTACCATCCAAATCCGAGTCAAATGCAAAGCTACAACTTTACATAATCATTCACCGAGCACCAAGCGGTAAGAGGCACCAACCTCTAAATTTTATCTGCTACAACGAAATGGAGCACCAACTCCAATTTTTCCAGCTCCAACTGAAAAGAGGCACCAACCCCTTTTACCAAGCTACAACTTGGAGATAGTAATAAAAATTGCAGAATTAAACTGTCACCTCAATTTGCACGATCTGCTATTTTTCTTGCGTTCTGTTGCTTGTCGGCATTCGACTGCTGCTGTGAAAAATGATTCGCACTTTTTCAACCACTCCTCTATATCTCTCCGCGTTCTCTGCTGCAACTTCACAGAAATATTACTTCTACAACCGACGGCCTTGTCATTTCACACTCGAAACACGACTTATGCATACCGCGTTCTTATCTTCTCTTTGCACCACTCACTCTGCTTCACCTTCCATGAAATCTCACTTCTACCATCTGCGTATTTTTGCCTCGGACTTTAAACACGTCGTCTGCATATCGCTCTCTTTGTTCTCGATCAGTCGATACGCACTCACTCACTATCTCATCGCTGCGATCTCTTTTCTTTAACTCCAAAGAACTATCACCGACTTACACTCTGCTGCACACGAACTTCATTCGCATATATCGCATCACGCCCACTCTTCAACCTTGCAACAGTCCCACCTTTTTATAGAAGAGAATATCCCATCAAAACATTCTCAAACACGTCAGCTGCAACCCTAATTAGGTCAACATGAAACCCTAGAATTTTTCGGTTGCTTAACCTTGCTTTGTCGGAAGGAAACCCTAATTGATCCGTTGCAAAACCCTAGCAACGTCGGCTTTGAAAACAAGCCGGTGAACAGATTTAATTTAATTTTAAAATATTAATTTAAATTTTAAATAAATAAATAAAATTTAAATTGGATATTTAAAATTAAATATCTTCATCATCGGAGCACCTTTTTCAACAAAACGAAGAGCTAACTTGGGTTTTAAGAAAAACCCATTTCAAAGCTGCTGACCATGGATTTAAACAAAACCTATAATTTAGTCTGCCTTGGTTTTCACAAAAACCCTTCCGCTCTTTGACATCAATGACAACATCAACACTTGAGCAAGGGCAATGTACCCAAGGTACCCAAAATTGCCAACAATCTCCCCCTTTGTCATTGATGGCAACCCTTTACTAAAAACACATCTTCAAGAGCCAAAGCTGAAATCAATCTCTTTGAAGTTTTGCTCCCCACGACTTGAAGCTTTCCTCTTCACTTGAAGCTCTCCCCCTTACTCATATCTCTCCCCCTTTGTCATCAATGGCAAAGGGCCACCTTTGGGGCTCGGAACTAAGAATGAGCCTCTTAGCTTAGTCCCTCCCCCACCTCCGATGAGGTGATTAATTCTAGGGTGGGAGTAAAACTCCCATTAGGCATGATCAACATCAACGTCTATAACTTCCTTGTCGGGTCTTCTCTTGAACTCTTTGACCATATTCTTGTTCCTGTCATTGTTACGATCCTTGGACACGATCATGCCACTTCATCCTGTTCCTATATCCTGGAATTTCAACTCTGCACTGTCTGACAGTGTGACTTTTATTGTTGCACTTATAACAAGTAATAGTGTTGTTTCTTTTAGGCATACATGTTCTTTGAATCCACATGTTCTGACTAAGCCGATTCGACTAAACCTGTTTTGACCAAGCCTGTTAGTGTGATGTTCTTTTGTTTTAAACGAAACTGCGGTCCATTTACCCTTCGACATGAAGCACACATACTATTTGCAGGTTTTTTAATGATTGGAATATCTCTCACTTCTTGTTTAGCGCTAATTCTTACCAGATTATCAAAACTTATGTGTCCAAGCCTCTTATGCCACAACCAGTTCTCTTCTTCTTGTCCCATGAAGCACATACCTTCTGAAAACTATGAGAGTGTGTACAGATTGCCAGACGTCCTTGAGCCGGTTGCTATTAATTTCCTGTTGTTTATTTTTTTGACTTCACAACCATGCTTCTTGAAAACTACTTCATGTCCTTTGTCACAGATTTGACTCACACTCAATAGATTATGTTTCAAACCATCCACATATAAAACTTCCTCTGACTTGATCTTTCCTTCACTAATTTTGACCGTTCCTTTACCTATTATTTTGGCTCCGTCATTGTTGCCGAATTTTATAGAACCACCCTCATACTTTTGTAGATTTTTGAATTTATGTTTGTCACTGTCATATGACTTGAGCAACCACTATCAAGAATCCAAGGAACATGTTTATTACGAGCTCTAAAAGCTGTCTGCACTATTAAAGAATCCTGTTCTTTCCTGAGTCTATTCTTTTTGTTTCCATTCTGTTTTAACTGTGGTATTGGGTTCTAGTTGTGACTTCCCCTTTTTAGAATTTTGCACATATCCTTGAGTATAAATTCTATTTTGTTTTGCTCTATACGGTTGAAATCTGCTTTCATGAGGTTGATATGAAACAGGACATACTACGACAATTTACGGCAATATGACCAAAGTTGTGACACTTAAAACACTCTCTGCATAACTCATTAAAGGAGCAAACGCATTTCTACTAGTGAAACTTCTTGGACCTACGTTGTATTTGCGAGTCAACAATTTTATGCCCATAAACATTACACTTGAAACAAAAACCATAGAAATAATGATTAAACCTGAAAGATGGTCTTGGCCGGGTTGTTCTTTGGAGCCTTGGATCTTCTATTCTTTTGATGTGTGACCTTAGTAAAGCCATCATTGTCAGCTGCTATTTCAGGTCAGGCATTATATCTTTCTTTTTCCTGATTCTTGTCTTTGTTCTTTTCACTTTCAACATTGCTTGCTTTTGGTCCAGTTGATGATTCTCCTTGAGAAAATCCGAGACCAAATTTGATACCTGTGGATCTTTGATCGCTCGGAATTTTGTCCAATTTCATCGAGCTTTCTTCACGTTTTACATGACGGTTGATTTTTCGATCCGAGCTCTTGTATCCGTATTCGAAGACTCACATTTTCTTCTTCCAATTTCTTTGCGGTGGTCTATCTTCATGGATACCTGTATTTCCGGATCTTGAGACATTTTCTTGTATTCTTCGATCTGTATTTTTAAAGCTGGCAATAATGTTGTTTGCATCCTTAAGTTTCCTTGACAATTTTTCATTCTTCTTTTTCTCCGATTCCCATTCCGTAAGGGCGAGACACTAGCTCACCCTCTAAATCAACTTCGGCCTCAACTTCTTCAACTTCGAGTTCATTCCTTATGCCATTTTCGGTTCAATTTTCTCAACCATAGGAGCTGAAGCCAGGTTGGGATGCCTTTTTGGATGAGGATCTATTCTTCTTAGCCATTGTGTACTAATCCAAGATCAACCATGACTGATTTAGCCAAAATTGGGAACCTTGCTCTGATACCAATTGTTATAATCACAATGACACTGAGAGGGGGGGTGAATCAGTGTGTTCTTTAAAAACTTAAAAGCAATTTAGACTTTTAAATAAACTGCAGTAGATTAAAATAGAAATAATAAAAGTACTAAGAGCATCACACATAACACGGCATTTTAACGAGGTTCACCGATGTGGCTACTCCTCAAAAAGACTGCTTGGACTACCATCCAAATCCAGTCAAATGCAAAGCTACAACTTTACATAATCATTCACCAGCACCAACTGGTAAGAGGCACCAACCTCTAAATTTTATCTGCTACAACAGAATGGAGCACCAACTCCAATTTTTCCAGCTCCAAGCTGGAAAGAGGCACCAACCCCTTTTACCAAGCTACAACTTGGAGATAGTAATAAAAATTGCAGAATTAAACTGTCACCTCAATTTGCACGATCTGCTATTTTTCTTGCGTTCTGCTGCTTGTCGGCATTCGGCTGCTGTTGTGAAAAATGATTCGCACTTTTTCAACCACTCCTCTATATCTCTCCGCGTTCTCTGCTGCAACTTCACAGAAATATTACTTCTACAACCGACTGCTTGTCATTTCACACTCGGAACACGACTTATGCATACCGCGTTCTTATCTTCTCTTTGCACCACTCACTCTGCTTCACCTTCCATGAAATCTCACTTCTACCATCTGCGTATTTTTGCCTCGGACTTTAAACACGTCATCTGCATATCGCTCTCTTTGTTCTCGATCAGTCGATACGCACTCACTCACTATCTCATCGTTGCGATCTCTTTTCTTTAACTCCAAAGAACTATCACCGACTTACACTCTGCTGCACACGAACTTCATTCGCATATATCGCATCACGCCCACTCTTCAACCTTGCAACAGTCCCGCCTTTTTATAGAAGAGAATATCCCATCAAAACATTCTCAAACACGTCAGCTGCAACCCTAATTAGGTCAACATGAAACCCTAGAATTTTTCGGTTGCTTAACCTTGCTTTGTCGGCAGGAAACCCTAATTGATCCGTTGCAAAACCCTAGCAACGTCGGCTTTGAAAACAAGCCGGTGAACAACTTTAATTTAATTTTAAAATATTAATTTAAATTTTAAATAAATAAATAAAATTTAAAGCTGGATATTTAAAATTAAATATCTTCATCATCGGAGCACCTTTTTCAACAAAACGAAGAGCTAACTTGGGTTTTAAGAAAAACCCATTTCAAAACTACTGACCATGGATTTAAACAAAACCTATAATTTAGTCTGCCTTGGTTTTCACAAAAACCCTTCCGCTCTTTGACATCAATGACAACATCAACACTTGAGCAAGGGCAATGTACCCAAGGTACCCAAAATTGCCAACACAACCATACTTTAGTTTGTGCCTCTCAAGAGAATTCATAGTCAATCTTGGTGGGTATTTGTCCTTAGACTATTCTCATATGGTTATTCCTCACAAAGGAAGAAATATAATAATATATGTGGAAAAAGCATGCCCTTACCACATTTAGAAAATGGAAGAAGAAAATATTAACCTAATTGAGGATGATCTGGATTGCTTGCAAAGTATGATTGAATACCTACAAATAGATGACAAATTCTCTCTCAAGTACTTCAATGCAATAATAGAAACTAGACTAGGAACTTATTGCACCATAGGACTTGATAAGCATAAGGTCTTGATCATCTCAAATCAAAAGCTTTAAGAAATAGAGTTATGGAACTATTACTTTTATGGATCTAAATGCAAGAATGGAGCTAGACCTAAAGTGATATTGATTTACCTTTAGAAGGAATGAATAAATTTTATAACATGCTTACCTAGAGCTACACTAACAATATTGTTGAATATGAAGCTCTATGCTTAGATATATTAAAAGCTAAAAATATAGGAAATAAGATGCTCTCAATCTATGATTATTTAGAATTGTTGGTGAATCAAGTTATATAAAAATGTAGCAACAAGCACCACCACCTAAAGGCTTACTAAAATAGGGTAGTAAGGGTTTGGGACCTTCTAAAAAGCTTTGAGACTATAAACATAAATGCAATACCTAGAAATAAAAATATGCTAATTGATGAATTGGCCTCACAAGGGGTAAACTTTAATCTTGCTTCTAATGACTTGAAAAAGTCAAAAATAGTAAAATTGATCTTTGGACCATCAATCCTAGACAAAGATAGCTTCTGGTAGGTTTTTGACAGTGATGAATAGATAGTGAGCTTATTAACTCAAGAAATTGTATATGCAACCCAACTGAAATAAATGCTAGATCATATTGATTAAAAGGAGGTAATACAACTAAAAAATAATCACATTCCCAAAGGGCTAATTACCCTAGAAAGCCTCTTTGATAATAGTGATTGGATGATTGACTTAAAAATGAAGATTGATGTGTAAGAATTCAAGGAAGTCCAGATTAAGCCTAGTCAAATATTAAAGGTTGGAATAAGGTGCCAAAAAATGAGATAAATGATTTTATTACATTAAGCAAAGAGTATGGAGATATAATATCATGGAGCTATGATGATCTTAAGGTGTACAATAGGAAATCTATACAAAACATAATAGAATTATTACCCAATGTTAAGCCATTTAGGCAGAAGCAAAGACCAATAAATCCAAAGATTAAAGCCCTGATGAAAGTTGCTTAATGCAAAGATCATATATCCAATAAAATACTCCATATGGGTGGCCAACTTGGTTCTTGTCTAGAAAAAGAATGGATATATCAACTAGATAGAAGTAAGAAATCCATTCCATTACATTTCCCCTTAATATTCATTTTGAGGCTATCCCTACAAAGTTTCAATTTGATAGAAGAAATGCAAGTATAGCTATTGTTGTTTTTGCGTCCATCATAGCCTCTTAGATCAAAACTATATCTAGCTTATAAAGTTTAAACAAACACTTTAGGTTATTTTTTTATTAGGGGTCCCAAGCCATCTATCATTTAAAGAGAGTATGATCATTGATTCCATTTCCCTTGGGTTTTCCCTACTCTAAGAACCCTAACTATGCACTTTTATTTACCAAAAAAAATCCCTAGCATTTTTCTATGCAATTTTAAAGTAGGATTTTCTTCCTACTATAAACTCCTAAGATTGACTTATCTCAATACACAAACCCCATGATACCTAACCATACCCAATATCTCCTTTACCTTTTTTCAAGGATCTTAGAGCATATCTACCATAATATATGCTTGTATTATGGTGATTTGGAGGACTTGGTGGGGAAAAGATCCTACTAGGGTTGTTTATGCCCTACTTGCTTCATTGGCCTGAAATATCTCTGGCTAAAGAGGGTAATAACTCAATAAGTTTTAAACCTTTTTTATCTACTTGTTCTAATACCTTGATAACAACATCCTCTTGTAATATCCTATATGAACTATGATCTGTCAAAACCTCCACATAGGAGCTCATAACAAGACAAGATGATATAGCAAGTTTATCATCCTTAAAAAAGGGCCAGATTAAGTTTATACATTGATGGTTACTTGATAACATGCCTTCATATGCTTTGTCAATCATAGGTATACCATATGTTTCCTTATCTAAAGCTTTCCCATTATAAATGCTAGGAAACAATTCTTTCTCCTTTGTTTGAACAATGATCACAATTTTTTTCTTTACGAAATTTAGCAGTCTTGACTAAGTCCTCTATCTATGTTTTAGTCGTCGCTATCTCCTTTGTATTTTTTATACTAGAAGAACCTTCAACTTCCTTTTGTAGAGTCCCTTTCACTGTGTTCTTTTCTATTTCATAATCTACCTTGAGATGGCTATAATGATAACAATTACTACATCGAAACGACACTCCAATGTAGTCAAGCTTTTGTAAATATGTCCAATTTCCTAACACAAACTCCATGTTATTCGACAATCATAAACAAATATCAAGCTCCACTAAGATACAAGCTACAATTTTTTGGATACCATTTAATTTTTTCATATGTACTCCAAGAAAAACTCCAATGGAGTTTCCAATCTCATGTAACTTTCTTTCACTCTAGAATTCTAGTGGTAAAGAGGGTAGCTTGACCTAAATAGGATGGATATTAGTTTTCTCATAGCATGGATTGAACCCAAGAGATCAAAATTTTAAATTTAAAATGTTGAGCCCCCAACTCCATCTTCCAATTTTTATGATTATAGCGTCTTATGCCTTTTGGAAGACAAAAACCATCCAACCCTTTGTCATCACATGATATGTAGGAGTATAGCCCAAAACCTCCAACTAGGTAACCTTGATCCATTCTCGCAAAGTTTTCAATTTCATGGAGTGGTCCATAAATATTCCTACCAAAGCCTTGTCCTTTAGTGAAAAAACTTGCTCTAGCATCATATCCTCACCTACAACCATTCGGACCAACTCCTTCCATAATTTTATACAATATTTTCACTTTCTTTTTCCCCTTTCTGTTCAATTTGTTTATCTCCCAATTTGGTCAGACTACCTTGTAATATTTTCTTTGGTTCATTTGGCAACACTTCCCCTTCTCCATTGCCCCCTTGTATGCCCTAGGGTTAGGATTTAAGGCTAATTGGACCTTTAGGCATAGGTTTGAGTTGAGTCCTCCATGTACCTTATCCCCCTTATGCTAGATGTCAAAAAGTTGTTCCTCGAAAAAAATTGAGGCCTTTGTATATTCCTCAGGTTTTTCACTTTAGTCCACCACATCCTATTCATACATCATCAACTTAGTCGTCCTACCATTGTCAATGATTAGTGATCCAAGTTTGCATTGGTTGAGTGTTCCCAAAAAATTATCTTTTGAAATTTCCATCCTTCCCTCTCCTTCTTGACCTTGTTGATCGAAGCTTAACGATGAAAACCTCATTTGCTTGAGTGTAAGCGATTGTTGCTTTCTATTAAATCTTGATGATTTCTCTTTGTCGCACTTCTATGACAATAATAACTTCATCCCTAATACTATCAATGACCCCACCAATGCCATGCCACCATCTAGCCCATACTTTATTAGCCTCTCTCACTTCCTCTTCATCATCGAAAACTCCATTCCAATCCATAGCAATTGAAACTTACCAATCAGTTCCTTAGAGTTTATGGTTAGACTTATTTCTTCTTAAATTTGCAATCCTTTAGGTCAACTTTGCTATGACCTGTTGTTTCTTCTTATATCTACACACCTTCAAGGTAGCTCCTTTGTGACCTTTTTTTTTTTTTAGATTTGCAAACCTTTAAGCCAACTTCATTGTGACTTACTATTTCTTCCTTAGAAGTGGTAGAGATGCAAACCTTCAAGCCATCTTTGTTGTGATCTATTATTTTTCTTAGATCTGCAAACCTTCAAGCCAGCTCTGCCATAACTTGTTTCTTCTTAAATATGTAAACCTTCAAGCTAGATCCATTACAACCTATTGTTTCTTTTTAGATCTACAAAATTTTGAACCAACTCTATTGTAATCTATTGTTTCTTCTTAGATCTGCAAACCTTCAAGCCAAGTCCACCATAACTTGTTTCTGAAGCCAAGGATTTTTATATAAACATACAAATGAGTTGTGTAGAGGTTAATGGTTCAAATCCTCCGAACAATTATTATTTTTTTAAATAATAACATAGTTTTTACTATTAATATAAATTCAACATTACATATTTAAAAGAAAAAATACACTAGATAAAAGAAAATGTTTAGTTTGTCTAGGTATCAAATTGTTATTCTCACTTAAAGTATTATTGAATTAGTAGTTTTTTTTAATAAGTAAAAAAAATTAAGTTTAAGCGGGTTTTTATAAAAAGTAAATCTCCTAAATGAAGACCCAAATACTTTAACACTACAATAAACATTGAATTAATATTTTTTAGTTGTCTTATTATTTAATTTTTTTTGTAATAAAAAATTATCTAATATTAAGAAGTGGGGGTTTTGACTAGGAATCCCCCAACCTGTTACAACAACTCCACCAGGGAGTTTTTCTTTGGGTTTTTAATCCAATCGTATATCCCCTTTGTATCGTCGAGGTTCGAACCATGGACCTCCTATTCAACAGGGCCAAGCTCGCCTTCTCCTCACCACTTACGCTACAAAGACGGATAAAACCTTTATATTAAGGAAAAATCGTTTCCATACTAGTTGGAGGGGGTTTGTATCCGGCGTAGACCGCCAGGCTTGAACCCTGGACCTCCTTCCGAGGATTGAGGAAACTTGCCAGTAAGGTACCTAGTGTGGATTTTTTTTTATTTTTTGGTAATATTAAGAGATGGGGGTTTTGACCAAGAATCCCCCAACCTGTTACAACAACTCCACCAGGGAGACACACACCCACCCCTCACACACTCTCCCACGCCAACGCTTTGAACCTTGGACCTCCCGAAGAAGAGCCAAAGCCCAAACCGTTGTGTTGCACCCCAGGTACAATATTATTATTTTATTTTAATATTAGATTAACATTAATTATATAGATGAATTATATAATAATATTTTAATATATTAAAATTTAATTACATAACATTATAATAAATTATATAAATCATATAATAATATTAAAAAAAATTATATATATTATATAATTATATAAATCATGCATTTTATAATATTTTAACAAAATTTATAATAATATTATCTCAACACTTTGACAATTATAAGATCTATATGTATTTCATATTAAATAAGTATTATTCATTATAAGATCAACAATTTGAACATGTTTAAGATGTCTTTAGACTCTCATTAAAAAAGACCAGGTTCAAAAGCTTATGTTCCCATTTAAAAATAAAAATAAAAAACCACGCGTCTTCTCTGGTGATAGAAAGAAAGGGACAAATAATGCTATTCACAATTATGGAGATGTTGCCTTCTAACCAACCATTGTTTTGTACTAAGTCTTGCACTTTTTTAAATTTAATTTGTTGTCTACTCCCTTCAAATTCTACCATCCCAAACATGGGATTGGCAAAAGGACCTATCACCTTTATTAGATGCTCCAATACTATCTCTCGAACCTGCACTGTTTACTAAGCCCACAATAAAAAAAAATTATTATGAATTGGTCAAGTTATATTATTTAAACCACATTTTGCTGTTGTCGTGTTCCTTTGGAAAACAGAAACATGTGATGTATATTTGTCAAATTCAAATTTGATCTTGAAATAATTTAATAAATTTAATTTTTTTAAACTGTAGTTTGTATGATTATTATGAAGTCACGTGTCCACCACTAAAATTATTGTCCTATTATTCAGAGTCAAAATCATATAAAAGTATAGAACTCCAAATTAGTGAAACTTACGGCTCGTGTATAAAACGGAAGAAAGGCAGAAATGTGTTGGAGTCTGATGAGACACGAGAATCCTATACAAGTCTTATTTACTCAAGAGAAAAAGACATGGAATACGGCACGGAGTCTTCAACCTTGGACTGAATCCCAAATTAGTTTGAAGCCAAGCAATAGGAAGTATTATATTCATTTCAACTTTACAACCGAATGTAGCTCTCACTTTGTGGTGTTCCAATTTTAACCATTTTATCAGCAATTTTATGATAAATTCAACCTTGTCAATGTCTTTAATCCTCAAAAGGTTAAGGAATAAAATTTGGATACAAATATTTATATAATTAAATATTATTTAATTATAAAATTATTATAAAATCACTCTTAATACCATAATATTAATATTGAACTTCTATACCAAAATTTTCTAGGTTACACATTATCTTTCACTTTCCAATATATTAAATGGAATGTCCAACCATGACGTTGGACACACAATGCCCTACCATCATTATAACTTGGTCCCATACAAGGACTACCTAGTCAAATCTATTCCAATCCAGCAGGATCACGCGGTTCAATGAGAAAGCAGCTAAGAGAACTGCAACGCGGTATTAGGTTTCCGTTGAATTTCAGGAGTGTAGTAATTAATATTTTAATTTATTTTGGTAAAGTTTTAGGTATTTAATTATTATACATTTAAGGCTCAACTATGATATTCTTTTCATTTCCATGGTTAGGTTAAAAAAATTCAAAGCAGTGTGAATGCAATACTTCTTATTTCCTCCATGTGGAGTTGTAAGTGCCTGGAAACATGCAAAAGAAAAAACAGGCTGCTAAACGACAATAAATAATCCCGACGGTATGATTTGTAAGGTTAGTATGAAGTGAATGTTGACCCTGACAAAACTATGGAAAATTAAAGAAAGAATGTGATTTATTCCACTGTCAGTATTATTGAGAATCCACCCGCCCAAATTATGTAGAAAGGTCCAAAATATTCAGAATCATAGTCCAAACTAGTCAGAGAATCATGCACAGCGTACAAAGTCCAAATGGGTGAGAATCATGACCTATTCAGGAAAACTAAATTTGAAAAAATGGTAAAATATGTGAACCTAAATATTCAGTTACAAATATTAAGTAGCTGTTAATGAAGCACAAGAATCTTCAAGTCTTATTTGTTTTACTATATGAGAGGGAAAAAAAAGGAAATGGGGCACATAATGCCAGGCTTGGGCTGGATCTTGTGTGAGTTTAATATTGGACGGAACACCAAATTATTGCAAAGGCAAGGAAGTTAAAGTATAATGCATATATTTCAACTCTTTATTAAGAAAAAGCTAGTTTATATTAATTTATTAATCGGAACATTATAATATTTTAGTGTTAGTATTGTCTATCAGTTAAAAAATAAAATGAGGTGGACCATAAGTAAAACATCCATAACTGAATATACATAAGAATAATAGAAGCTAATATCAACAAAAAAAGACTATAGCTATATCTTGCTACAATATACCAGATATCAGCATTCATCTGGGGGAGAGTTTGTTATATGAAGAAATCTTAGGCATATTTTCCATGATATCTTCTAAAGTATTTAGAGAAGAAAAAGAAGTAATCAAACCTTGAACCTGCTCATCATTATTAATTGCCTTCTTAGTTTCCTGTTGGACCTTCTGAAGATCCTGAATCATATGAGAAAGTTGATGAAGTCTTTAAATAACATCTCGAGGTTTGTTGGAAGGTTCATAGACTTGGGAATGAATGCATCCCACATGTAACAAAAGATCAAAGGTCAAGTCTACTAAAACTATATCCCATAGAGGAGCAAATCCAGTAAACACATTTTTGCATTTGCACTTCCAAATGTGCTTGAGAAGGATGAGTCTAAAAACATCCAAGAGTTTGGGGCACCGATCCAACTGAGAAAAACCAAGCAGAGAAAGCTTCCAAGATCTAGTGAAAGAGGGAAAAAGAAAAGAGTAGAATACATCCCAAAACTGTTTAGCCATGCCATAAAATCAAAACAAGTGAATAAGAGTTTCTAAAGCATTACAAAATTGCATTGAGGGGGAATGTGTAAAATCGTAGCCAAAATTTCAGCAGTTGGAATTTTTTGATGTAAAATCCACCATCCGAAGTTGAGTTTTAGATTCAACAGGAGCTTTCGAAATTTGAGTAGCAAGAAAATGCCATTGGGCATTGGTAAAATTTACTTGCCACTTGACATTGAGCTTAGAGTCTAGGGACACAGAAGATTTTTGTATAACCAACTAAAAGTAATGGAAGAGATTCTATGACCATTAAGCCATCTCCAATCATTCCAAATATTATGGGTAGTTGTTCCCAACTTCATAAGGACCTCACAAGGGATGGAAGCCACAACTAAGCCATAAGTCTCTTTGAACTTAGAGGGAATGGAGCAATAATTGTAGATTTGGTTCCAGGTAAGAATTGAGCAACTACCCGGATCCCAAATATCTCTAATTCTATTAATTCCTTTCTTCAAAAAAGCTAGCCCATGAATAGCATTGCATAAAGCTAAAGGTTTATCATTATGGAGGATAAGTTTATTCCACCGTTTAGATAGATGTTCAAACCATGTCTCAAGGAGTCAGACTTCCAAGCCAAGCTTTCCAGTTTTGGGTAACTGGAATAGAACTTTAACTATAAAATAAGGCGCATTAAGGACCTTATCCTCCCAAGGGGTTTCTTTCCATTTACCTTTGTGAGTAGCTAAAGAGATTCTGTAAAAAAAAATAGGTGTTTTCAATTTCATGACCAATAATAGCTCTAGCAACCATTTTGCAGTCGGGTAAGAGGATCAATGATACCTAGACCTCCTAAAGCCTTAGGTTGAGTACAACTGGGTGTCATACCCACCTCTCCATTCAATTTAGTCCATAAAAATTTACGAATGGCCTGAGTTAATTTATTATAGGCTACCTTGAGGGCCATTCAACAAGAGGAACACATGAGAGGCTGGCATAATTTTATGCGCAACTTGAATTCTTCCTTCTAAGGAAAGAAACCAAGTTGGCCAAACATTAATTTTTTTTTGAAGTCTTTCCATAACCCAGTTCCATATATCTTTAGGAGAGATATTTATCCCAAAGGGAATTCCCAAATAACGCACAATCACACCGCCATAAGGGATTATCTTCTACTCAATTAAGGAGTTGCATCCATGAGGAGAGGAAAAGGTATAGAAGACTTTAGTTTTAAAATTGTTAATACGAAAACTAGTGACATCACAAAACAATTGATTACAAATGGATCTTTTACTACTATTTTTATTTTTTTCGAGTGGGTGCTTGGCGATCAGAGTTGGTGCTCCTTGCAATTGGTGCTGCTAAAGTCCGGGTTGGTTGGTGACATTCCCTGCAGTTGGTGCTGCAAAAATATTGTAAAGACCAAATATTTTTGAGGCTGGATTTGGATGGGAGTCTAAACAATCCATTGGCACAATGGTTTTCCCACATCGGGTTTCCACTATAAATCTGGTGTTATGTGATGCATGTTTGTGTGATTGCTTATTTTGATTTGATTTCATAGTTGAATTAAATTTTATTATACACTGATTCACCCCCCTCTCAGCGTCACACTTAGTTTTACACATAGATGAATTGGTTATAATCACAATTTTTAGTAACTTTCAGCGTAGCTGGCAGGGTTCAAACTATCAGTGAAGGCTTCCAACACATCCACAGTCTCGTTAATGGTAACGTGGCGTGAGATGGGGACAGCCAGATGCATAGGGTTTACATAGTTGGTAGGGTTCAAAATATCAACTAAGGCTTCCAACACATCCACCGTCTCGTTAATGGTAACCCAACGTGATATGGGGACCATCGGACGCACAAGGTTCACACCGTCTTCGTCAGTCTGGTTCAACACATGGCATGAAGGGGACCATCGGACAAGCAGAAAACAGGAAACAGATCATCGACATTAGTCAAGTGCAATAACACGCAGAGGAGTCGACCCACAACAACACGCAGAGGAGTCAAATTGGGCTACTGGCTATGCATGGGCACACCCATGGGATTGGAACCTAGGTCTCCTCTCGGTAAGCGCCCCAACTTACCAATCCACCTAGACCCACTTACTATATATAATATTATTATTTTATTTTAACATTAGATTAGCATTAGTTATATAAATAAATTATATAATAATATTTTAATATATTAAAGAATTACATAACATTATAATAAAATATATAGATCATTAATAATATTTTTGAGTGTGTGATGGGTGGGTGTGGAATGAAAAAATATATATCAATAAAATAATAATAATAATAATATTTTAAACAAAATTTATATATTATATAATTATATAAACCATACATTTTATAATATTTTAACAAATTTTATAATAATATTATATCAAAACTTTGACAATTATAAGATTTATATGAAGGTGCAAGCTTATTGCAATGGTAAGGGCTTTGACCTCTCTTTAAGAGGTCCAAGATTAAAACCCCACTCACTATAAGGGCTCCAAGACCCTTATACTTGTGTAAACTTATTAAAAATTTATAAAATTTATATATATTGCCTATTAAAAAAATATTATTTATTTTTAGATTCTTTCCCTCCAAATATTGAAAAAACAAAAACTATATTTTAATAAACTGAAAATGTTTAAGATGTCTCTTATTAAAAAGACCAGTTTCAAAAGCTTATCTGGTGATAGAAAGAAAGGGACAAATAATGCTATTCATAAGATGTTGCCTTCTAACCAACCATTGTTTTGTACTTTTCTAAATTTAAATTGTTGTCTACTCCCTTCAAAGTCTACCATCCCAAACATGGGATTGGCGAAGGGACCTATGACCTTTATTAGATGCTCCAATACTATCTCTCCAACCTGCACTGTTTACTAAGCCCACAATTAAAAAAAGGTTATTATGAATTGGTCAAGTTATATTATTTAAACCACATTTTGTCGTTGTCGTTTTCCTTTGGAAAACAGAAACATGTGATGTATATTTGTCAAATTCAAATTTGATCTTGAAATAATTTAATAAATTTAATTTTTTTTAAACTGTAGTTTGTATGATTAATATGAAGTCACGTGTCCACCACTAAAATTATTGCCCTATTATTCAGAGTCAAAATCATATAAAAGTATAGAACTCCAAATTAGTGAAACTTATGGCCCGTGTATAAAATGGAAGAATGGCAGAAATGTGTTGGAGTCTGATGAGACACGAGAATCCTATACAAGTCTTACTTATTTAAGAGAAAAAGACACGGAATACGGCACGGAGTCTTCAACCTTGGACTGAATCCCAAATTAGTTTGAAGCCAAGCAATAGGAAGTATTATATTCATTTCAACTTTACAACCGAATGTAGCTCTCACTTTGTGGTGTTCCAATTTTAACCATTTTATCAGCAATTTTATGATAAATTTTACTTGTCTTTAATCCTCAAAGGTTAAGGGATAAATATTGGATACAAATATTTATACAATTAAATATTATTTAATTATAAAATCACTCTTAATACCCTAAATAATTAATAATTAATAATTAATATTGAACTTGTATACCAAAATTTTCGAGGTTATACATTATCTTTCACTTTCCAATATATTAAATGGAGATTCCAACTATGACTTTGGACACACAATGCCCTACCATCATTATAACTTGGTTCCATACAAGGACTACCTAGTCAAATTTATTCGAATCCGGGATCACGCGGTTCAATGAGAAAGAAGCTAAGAGAACTGCAACGCGGTATTAGGTTTACGTTGGATTTCCGAAGAAATGTAGTAATTAATGTTTTACTTTATTTTGGTAAAGTTATATGTGTTTAATTATTATACATTTAAGGCTCAACTAATATTCTTTTAATTTTTATGGTTAGGTAAAAAAAATTCAACGCAGTGAATGCAATATTTCCTCCATGTAGAGTTGTTAGTGCCTGGAAACATGCAAAAGAAAGGACACGCTGCTAAACGACAATAAATAATCCTCACGGTATGATTTGTAAGGTTAGTATTAAGTCAATGTTGATCCTGACAAAACATGGAAAATTAAAGAAAGAATGTGATTTCTTCCCCTGTCAGTATTATCGAGAATCCACCCGCCCAAATCATGTAGAAAGGTCCAAAAAATTCAGAATCATAGTCCAAACTAGTCAGAGAATCATGTACAGCGTACAAAGTCCAAATTGGTGAGAATCATGCCCTCTTAATAAAAACTAAATTTGAAAAAATGGCAAAATATGTGAATATAAATATTCAGTTAGGTACAAATATTAAGTGGTTTTTAATGAGGCACAAGAATCTACAAGTCTTATTTGTTTTACTTGATGGGAGGAAAAAAAAAAAAAAATGGAGCACATAATGACAGGCTTGGGCTGGATCTGGTGTAAGTTTAATATTGGACGGAACACCAAATTATTGCAAAGGCAAGGAAGCAATGCATATATTTCAACATGAAAAAGCTAGTTTATAGTAATTCATTAGGGAAATTATAATATTTTGGTTTTAGTATTGTTTATCAGTTAAAAAATAAAAGTAAAGCATCTATAACTGAATATATATAAAAATAGAAGTTAATATCAACAAAAAAAAAATTATAGATATTAGTATTGGGTGGAAGAGTCTGTTATATGAAGAAATTTTAAGCATATTTTCTGTGATATCTTTTAAAGTATTTAGAGAAGAAAAAGAAGTAATTAAACCCTGACAGTGCTCATCATTGTTAACTGTCTTCTTCTTAGTTTCCTGTTGGACCTTCTGAAGATCCTGAATCATATGAAAAAGTTGATGAAGTCTGTCAATAACATCTCGAGGTGTGCTGGAAGGTTCATAGACTTGGGAATGAATGCATCTCACATGTAACAAAAGATCAAAGGTCAAGTCTGCTAAAACTATATCCCATGGAGGAGCAAATCCAATAAAGACATCTTTGCAAATTGCACTTCCAAATGTGCTTGAGAAGGATGAGCCTAAAAACATTCTAGAGTTTGGGGCACTGATCCAGCTGAGAAAAACCAAGCAGAGAAAGCTTCCAAGATCTAGTGAAAGAGGGAAAAAGAAAAGAGTAGAATACATCCCAAAACTGTTTAGCCATGCCACAAAATCAAAACAAGTGAATAAGAGTTTCTGAAGCATTACAAAATTGCATTGAGGGGGAATGTATAAAATTGTAGCCAAACTTTCAACAGTTGGAAGTTTTTGATGTAAAATCCACCATCCAAGAAGTTGAGTTTTATATTCAACAGGAGCTTTCCAAATTTGAGTAGCAAGAAACTGCCATTGGGCATTGGTAAAATTCATTTGCCACTTGACATTGAGCTTAAAGTCTGGGGACACAGAAGATTTTTGTATAACCAACTAAAAGTAATGGAAGAGATTCTATGACCATTAAGCCATCTCCAGTCATTCCAAATATTATGGGTAGTTGTTCCCAATTTCATAAGGACCTCACAAGGGATGGAAGCCACAACTAAGCCATAAGACTCTTTGAACCTAGAGGGAAGGAAGCAATAATTGTAGATTTGGTTCCAGGTAAGAATTGAGCAGCTACCCGAATCTCAAATATCTCTAATTCTATTAATTCCTTTCTTCAAAAAAGCTAGCCCATGAATAACATTGCATAAAGCTAAAGGTTTATCATTATGGAGGATAAGTTTATTCCACTGTTTAGACAGATGTTCAGACCATGTCTCAAGGAGTCAGACTTCCAAGCCAAGCTTTCCGGTTTTGGGTAACTGGAATAGAATTTTAACTGTAAAATAAGGCGCATTAAGGACCTTATCCTCCCAAGGGGTTTCTTTCCATTTACCTTTGTGAGTAGCTAAAGAGATTTTATAAAAAAATAGGTGTTTTAAATTTTCATCACCAATAATAGCTCTAGCAACCCATTTTGCAGCCGGGTAAGAGGATCAATGATGCCTAGACCTTCTAAAGCCTTAGGTTGAGTACAAATGGATGTCATACCCACCTCTCCATTCAATTTAGTCCATAAAAATTTACGAATGGCCTGAGTTAATTTATTATAGGCTACCTTGAGGGCCATCCAACAAGAGGAAACATGAGAGGTTGCCATAATTTTATGCGCAACTTGAATTTTTCCTGCTAAGGAAAGAAACCGAGTTGGCCAAACATTAATTTTTTTTTTAAGTTTTTACATAACCCAGTTCCATATATCCTTAGGAAAGATTTTTATCCCAAAGGGAATTCCCAAATAACGCACAATCACACCACCATAAGGGATGATCTTCCACTCAATTAAGGAGTTGCATCCACGAGGAGAAGAAGAGGTATAAAAGACTTTAGTTTTAGAATCGTTAATACAAAAACGAGAAGAAGAGGAGGTATAAAAGACTTTAGTTTTAGAATCGTTAATACGAAAACTAATGACATCACAAAACAATTGAACAATCTCTTTAACCATTTCTACCTCCTGTTAAATATTTTTACCAAAATCAACAACAAAATAAGAGTTAGGTGCATGCTTATCCTAGCAAGCTTAATACCGTGAATGATTATATTCTTCATAACTTCACATTTTCACTTTGTAGCGTTGAAATTTGGAAACTCTAATACATGTTGACCATGTCATCCCTGGTTGATAAATCTTAAACATCCCGAGGTTTGTGTATAGACAAATAGATATTCAAGGGGTATATTGGGGATAAAATTTTGAGAGAGCTAAAAATTTTGTCAATCAGAAAGCAGTGCATCCTCATACATTATTAGTGTATATAGCCCAAGAGAAGAAACAAATACACTTGCAAAAATTTCTAGAATTTATCAGCAACTTGTTTTGATAGACATGGACAGAGTCAATGATGGCGTCTTTATGGATGGGTTTAGACTGCTTCACATGTTTGTTAATTCTATTTTGTCAAATTTTGAATGAAACTTGAACCAAACCTGTGGCTTGCCTACTCGTCATCATGGCAATAGCTCCCCCTTACCGCTTGACCATGGGCTGCTGGACTCTCGACGGTCATCTTTAAACTACGGTGGCATTGGTTTGATATGGCAGAGAAGAAATCTACTGTGGTAAATACGAGGGCTTTCCAATTGAAATATAAGAGCAATTAACAATGTATATTTAGCATTGCAGACCTTTGGTGGCATAATATGTTTTTCTATAAAAGCTTCAGACTTCAGTACTTGACTAGCAAGGTGGGAATTGCTTTCTACTGAGAAAGCAAATTATCCTTGATGCAGTTGTCAATAGTTTTTAGAATTTAAAACTTTTCTGGTGGGCATTCTTTGGGTTGCAATTCTGTGGCAAATCATAGGACCTCGTATGGGATTGGATTGTGAGAACTTCAAGTTTGATCGCTACTATAACCTGATAAATATAAATGAATCACTTTTTTAATCCTTGAAAAATAGCAATGTCAAGGAACTTTGAAGATTATAAACAAGAAAAAGCTTGTATCCAGCTTTTACTTTGAGAAATGCTATTCAAATTTACTAAAACTAGTGTACACAGATTCATTTATTTTTTCTATAATAAAGATTTCTTGGATGTTAAGGCCCAGGCATAGCATTCTCCAGAATTTGATGCCTACTAGAAGCCTGAGAGACTAACTTTAGCCAAATGAATCACTTTCCTAATCCTTTGAAAATCACAATGAAAACCTTAGATAAAAAGAAATGTTAAGGAAGCTTACACAACAAAAGTCGGTCTCCAGCTTTCAATCTGTCAAATATGAATATTATTAAGTATCCTATAACTACTATCCACATGTTTTGTTTTTTCGACCTCATTTTTGGAATAGAGCTTTTTGAGAAGTTAAGGCGGAGCATTCAAGAGGACTCTGTAACAGCCAATGCAACTCCACTAGGACCCAGTGTCCAGGCAACTCTTGTTAACTCTAGCCAGTCATAAAGACACACACAAACTGAAGACAGTTTACAGATCAAGAGAAAATAGAATAAATACAGCACGATATTCAGAGAAACAAAAACAAAAAAACAAAGCTAGAACACACACCAAATGCGGGAGAACTTCTTTCCTTGTATTATTACAATTATTAAATAATACATCATGCAACCAAAAGCAACCAATATTTACAACGTTATATATAATAAAAGACACAAATACAACTGTAGATAACTATCCACGTCCTCCACCATAACCATACACCGTCGTTGTCATTTCCAACAATTAACCGCTGTCATTTCCAACAATTAACCGTTATCATTTTCAACAATCTCCCACTTGACAACTACGGTGGCACAATACTTATGCCGCTGTGTTCTTGACACCATTTGAACTTTTGGGAACTCACTGCTTTTGTCAAAGCATCAGCTATGTTCAGCTCAATCTTCACCTTCTTCAGTTTTATTTCCCTTTCCTCAATTATTTCTTTGATGAAGTGAAATCGTACCCTGATGTGCTTGGTCCTGTTGTGGAATCTGGGATTGGCAGCAAGATCAATTGCACTCTTGTTGTCACACCACAATGAAATTGAATCATGTTGCACACCAACATCTGAACACAATTGTTTGAGCCATACTACTTCCTTGCAAGCCTCTACTGCTGCAATATATTCAGCTTCCATTGTTGATTGAGCAACAACATCTTGGTTCTTGCTTCTCCAACTAACAGCTCCCCCAGCAAGTTCAAGCACATATGCGCTTGTGGACTTTCCACCATCCACATCTCCTGTAAAATCTGCATCAACATAACCTATTACCTGAATATCACCTGCAGCCTCATAACATATCCCAACATCCTTTGTTGATTGAAGATATCATAAAATTCTCTTCACAATTGTCCAATGTTGCCATCCTGGATTAGACATGAACCGACTTACCATTCCTACTGCATGAGCCAAGTCCAACCATGTACACACCATAGCGTACATCAACTTGCCAACTGCACTTGCATATGGCACTTTTGCCATTTTCTCCTTCTTAGTTGTTGTCTTTGGGCATTGATCCATTGACAATGTTGTACCCAATGCAAATGGAGTGCTCACTGGTTTACACTTCTCCATCCCAAACTGTTTCAATACATCAACCACATATTTCTTCTGACTGATCCACAACTTTCTCTGTGCTCGGTCTCTCTTGATCTCAATGCCAAGAAAGTAGTGAAGTGGTCCCAAGTCCTTCATGCTAAACTTCTTTGACAACTTAACCTTCACCTTTTGAACCGATTGTTAAGAATTGCTAAGAAGAAATATATCATCAACATACAATGCAAGAATGACAAATCTATCTAAATCCTTCAAATAGTAAATGCAATGGTCAACATTACTTCTTACAAATCTAAGTCTAATCACATATTGACCAAAATTTTTGTACCATTCTCTCGGTGATTGTTTTAGTCCATAGATGGACTTCTTGAGTTTGCAAACCAGATCACTCCCACTGATTTGAAACCCCTCTGGCTGCTCCATGAAGATTTCCTCCTTTACCTCGCCATGAAGAAATGTAGTCTTCACATCCATTTGTTCCACTTCCCAATCGTATGTTGTTGCTATTGCCAACAACCTAATTAAAGCTATTTTTGCTACTAGTGAGAACATTTATGTGTAATCAAATCCTTCAGTTTGTGTATATCCCTTGGTAACTAATCTTGCCTTATACCGCTCCACTCTACCATTTGGATTATATTTTTTCTTAAAAATCCATTTACACCCATCCAAATTTCTCCTTTTTGGTCTAGGATGCAAATCCCATGTCTGATTACACTTGAGGGATTCTATCTCCTCTTGCATTGCCATCCTCCATTCCTTAGCCTCACTATCTCTCAAAGCCTCCTTCACACTAATAGGTTCATCACATAGAGTTGTCAGTGCTGAGTACTTGAAGTCACTCAGATTATACCCGAATCTGTCAGGAACTCTCCTTTGGCGCTGACTTCTCCTTGGCTGTTGATCGACTTCACTGCCCTGCAAATCTTCATGAAAAATTTCTTGAATATCATGTGTTGTTCCCTGGGCACTCGGGCCTATTATTTCACCTGTAATTTATTGAGGATCATGCGATCCTACTATCTCACACAATCCTACTTCTTGGTCTTCGACTCCCTGTTGGGCACGTTGGTTTAGAACTTCTTCAACATTTGCAACACCCTACTGTTGACCTTCATCACAGTTTGAGGACAATGGACTAGGCTGAATGCATGACTGTGTGATTCTATAACTGCCAGATTGGGGTGTCAACTGCTGTTGTGTAGACATTTGTTGGTTGTCCTACATAGCATTGTAAGGAGGAATATGATTGAGTAAAGGTTCATGGTCAGTAGACAATTTTTTGCCATCCTTAATGTCTCCTGCTACATTATGTGATGATTTTCTGATGGAATGAATAGTCTGTAACCTTTCACCCCTTCCTTGTAACCCACGAAAATGCACTTAACTAATTTGGTATCCAAATTCTATCATTTTTCTTTGGGCACATGCATATAGGCTTCGCAACCGAACACCCGTAGATGTTCAACGGTGGGTTTCTTACTGCTCCACTTTTCCTGTGGAGTCACTCCCAAAACTAAACTTGAGGACAAATTGTTCACATAATTGGCAGTATGATCTGCCTCAACCCAAAAATGTTTGTCCAAAGATGCATCTTCCAGCATACTTCGTGCTTTCTCCATGAGAGTCCTATTCAACCTCTCAGCCACACCATTCTGTTGAGGCGTATATGGTGTGGTATTTTGCCTTGGAATTCCATACATCCTACATAAAGTATCAAATTCACCTGATCAATACTCGCCTCCATTATCCGTTCTCAATGCCTTGACCTTTTTACCGCTTTGTCTCTCTACTTCAACAACAAATATCTTAAACTTCTCCAGGGCTTCATCTTTATTTTTCATAAAAAACACCCATGAATTTTGAGAGAAATCATCAATGAAAGTTATAAAATATTTGGACCCTATTAAAGAAGGCACTTCCATTGGTCCACAAATATCTGAGTGTACCAATTCTAAAACATCTTCACTCCTATATGTACTTGATGAAAAAGACACTTTCTTTTGTTTTCCCATAACACATGACTCACAGAAATCTAATGAATCAAGTTTCATACCTTCCAAACCATGTACCAGCTATTTGGAGCACATCTCCTTTAGGCTTCGCTCACCTACATGTGCCAATATCTTATGCCATAACATCATTTTTTAAGAGATTTTACTTGTTGTTGCACCTGCAAAACTCACTGGTTCTGCATCTAAATTATAGAGAGACCATTTTCTGATCCCTTGAATCAACACCATCTCACCATTCATCACCTTGCAGCTATTTCTATTAAAGACAGTATAAAATCCATCATCTAAAAATTGGCTTACCGAGAGTAAATTTCGTGTTAGTCCAAGAACATGACTAACATTAGTGATAGTCAGCAATATACCATCCTTTGCCTTGAATCTCACTGTGCCTTTGTCTATCACATCATAGTGATAGCTATCTCCAAGAAATACCTTCTCATAATGACCCTCATGATAGGTCTCAAACCAATCTCGGTGAGATGTCATATGAAACGAAGCACCTGAGTCAATCAACCATGACTCATCTTGAACATCAATAGTCAAGCCTGCAACAAGACCTACGACACCTTCTTCAGCAACAACTACAGTAGATATGCCCTCGTTATCTTTTTGAGATTCTGCTTTGCACTCCCTTTTGATGTGTCCTTTTTTATGACATTTCCAGCACTCAACTTCTTGCTTCCAGCCTTTCCTTGATTTCAACCTATGGCCTTTGCCATGTGGCTTCTCATTGCTTTTGCATTCTCTACTCCTCCCTCTCACAGAAAATACTTCAGTATTATTTGTGGGTTCAACAATCTTCCTTCTCAACTCTTCTTGCAAGAGCTACCCCACAATATTTTCCATCTTAAGGTTAGGTATTTTTGTGCTCCCATTGATTGCAATAATCAGATTATCCCATTAATCAGGAAGACTGCACAACAGACAAATACACTGCTCCTCATATTTGATGTTATCACCCGTTGATACCAACTGATTTATGAGGGTGTTGAAAGTATTAAGGTGCTTAGCCACATTCCCACCATCTACCATCTTCAACCCATACAATTTCTTCCTCAAAAAAATAAGATTCATCATGGACTTGGACTCATACAGTTGTTCAAGCTTTTCCCGTATGTCTTTGGTTGTCTTGGCAGTGAGAACATTGGACAACACCGAATCTTTGAGATTCAAATAAATGAGAGCCATTGCCTTCTCATTCTTCTTGTCCCAGTCCTCCTGAGTGATGGCAGTGGGATTCTAATCATGTTGGATTGCCTCCCTGAGTTCTCTCTCAATCAGAAGATATTCCATCTTCCATTTTCACATGTTAAAATTTTGGCCTCTAAATTTCTCAATTGTAGACTTCTCCATGCTGGCTCTTCCACAAAACATAGAGTACACACTAATTGATCCACAACAACTCTATCGTTGTTACATCCACCAAAGAACATATTTAAGCCAAACAAGGAATGCCAACTCCTCCAGATTGTTGTAGACATGCTCTGAACCATCACACTAGACTAGTACCATCCACACACTTTTATCCTGTGATAAACAAGCAACACACAATCTCTCTACCACAAATCAATGATAATAACAACATCCTCAGAATTACTTTGTATCATGGTGAATCAATTTACAACAATCTAGAGGAGTTGACATTTCTTGTTTGGCTTAAATATGTTCTTTGGCGGATGCAACAACGGTAGAGTTGTTGTGGATCAGTCTCCAAGTGGGAGATTGTTAGGTTGTGGAGTCTAATCTCGATTAAATATGAAAAAATAGTTTTTCTCTCTATTTGGTAACTAGTTGCTTTTATGCATGGAAACTTTCTAAACTGGAAAAATCAATCCAAAAAAAACCATAATTGATGGGTCTATCCTTGGTGTCTAATTCCAAGATAGAATCTATAAAATTAATGGTTGTATAGAAATCAGTGTGATTTTTCTAGTTTAGAAAGTTTCCATGCATAAAAGCAACTAGTTACCAAACAGAGAGAAAAACTAATTTTCCATATTTAACCGAGATCAGACTCCATAACCTAACAACTCCACCTACAAACGAATGTCAATGCAACTCCAACAATGGACCAAGGCCATTCACAACTCTAATGCACAAATTGGAAAAATGATAAATCCCAAACTATTGTATGTCATCTTGCCAAACCTAGACAATGTTTTAAGTCTAGGTTTGAGCTCATCCTTGCAAAATTTCTAAAATTCCATTATTTTCCCTTTGGATTTTCTCAATTCCATCACATAAAGAGAAGGTGTTACTTCAAAAATCTCTGGAGCAACTATGGCAGTGTTTGGCAAAGAAAGCATAGTAACTTTGCTTTTTAGAGTGGTGTAGCAACATCAAGGAACAAATGGACCTATTATTTGAGTTATCAGAGCAACAAAAGCGTGGAGCCAATAAAATAGTCCTCGATACTTAGCCGACAAACGCAAGCAAATATGGATGAAAAAGAGTGATATTTGTTCCAACAGAAAGATGCCTCCAACACATGGAACCAAAGGATTACTTCCAAAATTTCAAATGGAAGAAGGGCATATTAGCATAAAAAAAACCACCATCAATCAAATTTTCACTGAGATGGATGGATGATCAAGATCATACCAGTTCACAAAAAGGCTCAGAAGATTATATAGTTTAGTCTCTTCTTATGTTTCAAGGACGAAAAATTTTCTAAGGAGATGGAATGTTAGATACCCAAGATAAATATTTAAATTATCATATTGTATAAATATTATAATATTATATTAAATTTAATTATCCCACTGTATGGTAAGTGAGTGGTAGGTAGTTAGGTATTATAAATATGGGCAAAGACTCATAGAGAGGAGATAATAGAAGAATATTGTTTTGTTAGAATCTCATATTGAGATATTGTGAGTGGTTTCTTTCCAATAAGGAGCATTGTATGGTGTTGCCTTACTTTAAGGGTTTAAAATATAAGTTGGAGCATCATATGGTGTTGACCTACCTTAAGGGTTTGAAATATAAATTGAGATTATTTGAGTAATTTGCATTGATTGTGGTGTTTTATTATTCATTCTAGTTTTTTGTAAATTGCAATAATTTCTATAGGTGAGCAAGGAGGTTCATAACATAGATCCCCCCATCTTGAATTTGCACTTTATCTTCTTCACATTGAAATTCAAAAGCTTAGCCATTTTCTCAAGCCACTTTCTCAAGCTTTGAAGATTATACTGAAAACTGGTTGTCTAGATGTTAAGCACCTTACATTCTTCACCATTAAAAAGCCTTCTATTCTTCACCATGTTTTTATCCTCAAACAGACCTAATAGATTAAAGACACGAGAAAACAATGAAATTGAATGCATTTAAGCATGACGAATTTTTTCTCAGTGGTCTCAAGGGACCTATTATGGTTCAATGTTGAACTAACATCATCAAGGCTATTAGTGCCTTATGTATAAATTGCACTGGCTTGTAATTCCTCTTGAACCATGGCACTTTCGTGAGGTTGTTTCTATAAATTGTAATAATTTCTATAGATGAGAAAGGATGTTCATAACATAGATCCCTCCATATTGACTTTACACTTTATCTTCTTCACTTGAAATTGAAAAGCTTAGCCATTGTCTAGATGTTGATTCTTCACCATGTTTTTCTCCTCAAACAGACCTGATCGATTAAAGCCATAAGAAAAAGAGATGATATCGAATGCATTTAAGCATGGTGGCTTCTTCTCAGTGGTCTCAAGGGACACATTCTAGTTCAATGTTGAGACAACATCATCAAGGCTATTAGTGTCCTTTGTATTACATTGCACAGGCTTGTAATTCATTGTGGTTGTTTCTATAAATTGTAATAATTTATATGGGTGAGCAACGAGATTTATAACATAGATCCCTCCATCTTGAATTTGCACTTTATCTTCTTCACATTGAAATTCAAAAACTTGGTCACTTCCTCAAGCTTTGAATATTATACTAAAAACTATTTATCTAGATGTTAAGCACCTTCCATTCTTCACCATGTTTTAATCCTCAAAAATACCTGATAGATTAAAACCATGAGAAAAATAGCTGATATCGAATGCATTTAAGCATGATGGTTTTTTCTCAGTGATATCAAGGGACCTATTTTGGTTCAATGTTGATCCAACTTCATCAAGGCTATTAGTGTCCTTTGTATCAAATTGTACTAGCTTGTAATTCCTCTTAAACCATGGCACTTCTGTGAGTTGGGGATTGGTGATCCAAGTTTTGGGATTGGGATCCAAAAACTTAAAGAGAAATCTATGAACATCTCTTGAAAACCAAAATTGGCACTTGAACTCCCCTTGTAATTTTTCGTATACATAGCCATTATATTAGGATAATGGAAGGGTAGAAAACCAACCATCAGAACAAACAATATCACCCCACAGGACCATACATATGCCTTGGCACCATCATACCCCTTTCTAGTAATCACCTCAAGGGCCACATATGTAGGGGTGCCAAAATTATTATGCAAGAGGCCATCTTGCCTCAATTTTTGGGTCACTACACTTAATCCAAAGTCCAAAAAATTGTAGGGATTTTAGATATTATTCATATTGATGTATTTGGTCTTATTCAAGTAGCATCACTTCCTTGTATTATATATTTTTTATAGATTATTTATCTAGTAAAACATGGGTTTTATTCCTTAGGTATAAATTTGAGGTATTCTTGAAGTTCAAACTATTTAAAGGTCTTGTTGAGAACCAAACCAAAAAGAAGATTAAAGTATTCATAATAGATAGTGGTGGAGATTATTATTCCATAGAGTTTGATAACTTTTATAAATAACAATGTATTACTAGGCATAAGACAAATCCATACACCCTTCAATAGAATGGGGTTATAGAGTTTATGAATAGGACACTAATGGAGAAAGCTATGAGCATGCTTAGAGAGCTGATTTGGATAAAATATTAAGGAAAAAACTATAAAAACTTGTTATCTGATTAACAAATCTCCTATATCAACTCTTATGGATAAAAACTTTGAGGAAGCTTGGTCAAGAAAATATCCTTCATTGCACATATTAGGGTTTTTGGTTATGAGGAATATGTACATGTGCATAAAGAGAATACATAACAATTGGTGGAATTCAAACTAGAAAAATGTATCTTCATCGAATACAATGATGGATTCAAAGGATACAACGGAATCCTAAGATTGGAAATACATTATACAATTAAAATGTGATCTTTACAGAGATCAAATCTTCTCCTAAATCCTTACAATCTAAAAATTATAAGAAGCCAAATATCGAGGAGCCTACACCTAAGGAATTTAAGGTTTAGGATGGACCTAAAGAAGAGGTTGATTTATAGAATTTAGAGGAAGAACAACAACAATCTCAAACCCCATACTTGAGTATGTCCACTCAATAGAGAATGCAACCTGATAGGTATAGCCCACCTAATTTCAAATGGATTTTTGCTTTATCTACTAATGATGATGAACCTAGAACTATGAATGAGTTAATGAAGTATATAAATAAGAAGTCGTAGAAGAAGGCCATGGATGAAGAGATGATAGAGATACAAAGAAAAACATATGGGACTTGGTGAATCTTCCTACAAATAGGAAATTTATTGGTTGTAAATAAGTTTTCAAGAAGTTTAGATATGATAGCAATATCAAAATGTACAAGGTGGGGTTAGTGGATAAGGGCTATTATTAGGTAGAGGGAATCTATTTCGGTGTAAAATTCTCTCCTATTGCAAAGCACACATCTATTAGATTTTTATTATTTATTGTTTTTGCATTCAACCTTGAGGTTGAACATATGGATGTGAAGATAACTTTTCTGCGAGGGTATTTAGAAGAAGAGATCTACATGACATAACTAGATCACTTAGTGGTGGAGGGTAAGGAAGAATTGGTTTAGAGATTGAAGAAGTCCCTTTATAGTCTAAATAAATCACCATGGATATGGTATCAAGAGTTCAATTCATATGTTATGAAGTTGGGTTATGTTAGAGCTAAGTTTGGTCATTATGTATACTTCAATTAGGATGGTGGTCAATTTATTGTTATTTTATTTCATGTCAATGACATATTCCTTTTTAGTAATTGTAAGGATATGAGAAAGGCTCTTAAAATTTAGCTTTCCATTGAATTTGATATGGACTTAGGGGCAGATGTGTTTATCTTAGAAATGGATATTAGGAGGGATAGAGCTAATAAAAACTTTGGATTGGTTAGAGGTGTAGACACCTAAAATGCATCATGTTTAGGAGACTACCCATATAGACACATTCGTAGACCATATGAATAATCTTGGACCTTTACAAGAGCAAGTAGTGGTCCTAACCACTCAAAAGGAGCAGTTCTAGTCCATTTAGGCTTTGCTGCTATCAATCAAAGCGGTTGACAAACTTGTCACTGAACCTCAGAGCGGCCATTGCTAGTCGTCGATGATAGCGGCTAGGACTAAAACGTGAACTACCATGAGGGATTGCCCAAATCATGGGCAATAATGGTAGTTTGTATGTATTTTTAATGGATCTCAGTGAGGAACTCCTAGAGTTCCTCTTGACTACCCCTTCCATGCCAATCCAAGACTGGACCATCCCTCTGGG
Organism: Wollemia nobilis; assembly: GCA_028583015.1. NCBI lineage: Eukaryota > Viridiplantae > Streptophyta > Pinopsida > Araucariales > Araucariaceae > Wollemia > Wollemia nobilis. Next base: position 16,122,601 of record JAQPPZ010001493.1, read on the forward strand.
ATAGTTAGTTGGCATGTAGATCTGGAGCTTGGCTTCCCCCAGGAAGCCAAGCCCTAGATCTTGACCTGAAAATAGGAAGGCTACATATGCAGACTTCTAGGAAGGTAAAAGATATACAGGGAATTAAAATTATGTGTAGCAAAGCCCTGTCAAAATAGAGAGCCAATCTACGCCCCTTGGAGGAGCATTGGAGCACCATCCGGTTGAGCCACATCCACACATCAATATTCAGATACATCTTTCCAAACCACAAATTAGTGTAGGAGACACATCAAGTGACCCTTAAAAATCAATCAAAGCAAGGAAGATAGTGCCACAGCCCCTGATTCATGAGGAGAAGAGCTTCATATCATAAACATTATCTCAGATAGTGGCCCACAAGCATATTTTAGAGCATTAGATATTATTTCCCTTTGCTCTACCTTAGATTCATTACTGCTTGATTTATTAATTAGTCGTAGCTCAGATCTGATTACTTAAACGCATCTACATCAAATTTCCAAGCTTTCTATGCATTTATTATTTGGTTTATGCCTGTATTTCATTATTATCATGATCATTTATCTTATTTATCAGATTTGCTAATAAGAGCCTCCTTCGGAGAGATGACCCATACTATTGATTGTGCTTTGTTGTTTCCATAACCATAGATACAGGTTAATAGGATCAGTTCAAAGTATCTAAAGCATGAGATCCCTCGAGGACAAAATCAGGAGAAGGAGGTATCTATAAGCCTTCAGACAGTTTGATGTGCGATATCAAGAGGCCTACAAAGGTGCACTGTCCCCTTGTGAGGGATGCATTCATCGTTACTCCACTTGTAATAGATTGTATCAAAAATGGGTATCCCTTAGACAGACGTACATGTAACTGAGATCTGGAAGCATTAATAAAATAATATTTCTTTGTTTGTTATTTTCATGTTAATGTGCTTGTGTTCTTCTTCATTTTCATCTCATAATAATAATAATATTGCAAGTAGGGTAAGTGTGGTGCACGCTTCCCAAGGTTGCATAGATGACGATCACTATGGGACCCCCACCAGGTTTTTATTTTTTATCAATTTACTGATATTTATGGATTTTTTATGTGCATGTTTGGTCGCTTTGGTCGACAGCAACTAGCAGGTTTGGTCGCTCTAGTCGACAGTGACCAGAAGATCTTAGTCGCTCCTACAGTCAATGGCCAGTAGCAGCTGCTCTGGTCAATAGCAATCAATAGAAAAAGTGTAGAAGAGAGAAAAATTTCCATCATCAGACCAAGATTTGAGGTTGGTACCATTATTTTCTTCTCTGTGTTTTTCTGTTTGCAACTTTTTTCTAAAAAATAGCAACTTAAATCACATTTTTTAAGGAAAATATAAGGAAAAATGGAAAAAGAAAATGCATTTGATTTTACATAGAGTTTTCTTTAGTTTCTTCTAGGCACTGCTAGGAACATCAGGTATCTATTTTTAAGGTATGCCCTAGTCTCCAACGTGCTAGGCTACTATGTGTTTAGATTTCTTGCATGCGGCCCAGCCAATGGCCATTAATTCATGAAGTAGTAATGCATTATCTGAAGTTCATATAAGCTGAATACATGCATATTTCTAAAATAAAATGTCTTTTATATTAGGCATATAGGAAATATCATGTTTTCTTGGTGATGCATTTTTTTTACATGCAAGGTTAAAAATAACCCCACACACATCACGTCTTATTTTTAACATCAGCAGTGTTGGGCTCTCACATCCAATCCGTTGATCAAGACCAATAGTGGAGGTCATTACCACTTTGTTGGCTCATGAGAAAGAGTATCATCGGGACCCATCTGTGGCCAATATCAAATCCAAGAACCATCATAACCCATGGAAATTTGCACGTATCTCTCTTCACATAGGTATATCGCTGAATACGGGTGAACTAGATGAGGATCGAGAGGACCTATGCTCCCTGATCGTGTATGGAAGTCATTACCACACATTACAGGTTGGATTACATGGCTTGGATTTTATCACCAGGTTGGCGGGTTGTGATTGTATAGGTGAAATCCCTTAAACAATTTGAGTATATCATCCAAAAAAAATGCAAAACACGATGAGAGTTAGCTTATATATTCAACAAATCAAAACACACCAAACAGTTTAGGGAACACATAAATCATTAAACGAGATAAACATCTACTTGCTTTGTTTGTGTGGTTTAAAATTTACTTAAGAAGATAACTCATAAGTTACCATGGTATACACTCAGAGCAACCACCCTCGGTCCAACACCGAGGTGGAAATTGATGCTCCACATACTCACAGTCACATTGGCATTGAGCCGCCCACCCATAGTTTCACTGGATGAAGTTTGACTAGTCTTAAGGGTGACAACTCAACCCTTGGGAGGACTCCTTGAGAAACCTCAGTGAGAGAGCCACATCCTAGTTTCTAACCACATAAACATGAGGAGGCCTCAAGTCCTCATTCATCATACAGACATGAGGAGACCTCATGGTCTCTCTCATCACTCAGACATACAAAGGCATTGCAACCTCCCTCATCACACAAATATGATGAGGCATTAAAGGATTACTCATCATATAGACATAAGAAAGAATCACAACCTCCCTCATCACACAAACATGTGGAGGCATCACAACCTCCCTCGTCACACAGATATGCGGAGGCCTCAAGGCCTCCATCATCATGTTGACATGAGGATGAATCCAAGCCTCCATCATCACATAGGCATGTAGGGGTTGCAAGACCCCAAGATTCACATGATACACATAGGATAGATCAATCCACTAAGGGGTAAGACATTAGGGCTATGCCTAGTTGTAGATCCAGGACATCCTATAGCCTCCCTACAGATGGGAGGGTACCCCTAGATTATGAGCTCATGGTACCAATGATACTCCATAGGATCAAACATGGAGAACCAAACAACTTGATGAGTTGGATCAATTTCCCTCGAGACCAGATCCAAGAAGCATTACTACCACACATTCTGCTTCAGGAAGTTCACGTAGCATAACTACTAGACACACCAATGAACCAGGGAAGCTTCAATACAACCCCGTAGCACATACACTGCTTCTAACCATGGGGGTACACGACACATAACATAATACATAGAACAAGTCACCCTAGTGGACAAGGGTAAGAACACAACAACAGCCTCCTTGAGGAGCCTAAAAATCAGAACTCCTCACTTTGAGTTAGAAATGCATGAACCTTTAGTAGCAGGTTGGTCTAATCGTATACGTAGGTTAGAGGAAGTACTGTGTATCAAGCAAGAGCATGTGGAAAATCTTTAGAAAGAAGAGCGAAGGAAGAGGTGCTTGTGCCTAAATGAGTAATACTTGCGAGAGGAAAGAGTTGAGCATGAAGAGCTAGCAGAGAGGCTAGCTCAAGCTGACGTACACATAGGTGGTGAGAAATACCAATATGAGAGACGTGTCGATTTTCAACAAAAGAGAATCACTAAACAAAGAAATGAGCATACTCACCATGCTTCATAGTACCAAAAATACCTAAACGAACAAACACAATTCAAAGAGGAACAAGAAAGGATAGAATATCAGGAATAGACATATCTTGAACCTCCATTTGTGGTTATGGGGGATGAGTACAGACACCCAAATCGGGCAAACACAGGATTACCTCCCTTACCACCATGAGTGAACCTTCAAGAACAAGAGATTATTTCTTCAAAGGTGTATCAGATACTCGTTGAGAGAGTCAAATATCTCAAAAAATAGGACACGATGGGCAAAAGTCGACATTAAGCAAGATACACAACCAACCTCTATGCCCCTCAGTCCCGAGTCCTGCATATCCTAGGGACTTTGAGATGCCTAGGTTAGACAAGTTTAAGGGAGATGAATATGCACAAGAATACATTATCAACTTTATGAACGTGTGCTTCTAGCTTGAGCATAATGACACCCTAATGCTAAGAAAATTCACTATGACGTTATCGAGCACATCAATTCAATGGTTTAACCAGCTTTCCAAGCGCATCATCATCAACTTTGAACAACTGGTGAACGCATTCCTTGAATGCTTCTCCTTTGGTGCTAAGAAGAAGGTGAACCTGCTCGATTTGGCCAACTTAAAGCAATATGACAATTAGCCAGTAATGGACTATGGGAATAGGTGGAGGAAAATCATGGCAAAACTATCATTCTCTGTTCCCACTGAAGAACTCATCTAAATTTTCACAAAGAGCTACGCAAAACACATATCACTATTATTACAACTGTAGTAGTATGAATCATTCAAAGAAGCCTTGGCTCAAGCCAAGCTTATAGACGACATCAAGGTTGATGAAGGAGACATCAATATCTAGAACAAGAAGGAGTGGAATAATGCAAATCGTAACAAAAATAAACAAAAGCAGGCCAAGCTGCTCAAGTCAACTAGGTCATTTTAAGTACGCAAAAGATAAGCAATGGCCAACAACCATAAAACTATTAGGCTCATCCCTCACTAGCTAATTATGACCCAAAGAAAAACCAGGGTCAAAACAGGGAGTGTCGGCCACCTCGCTATTACACGCCTCTGACTGAATCAATGTAATAAATATTTAATCAGTTGAGCGAGGTACAGAGAATTAGATTTTTTGATGTACAAATTCTTGACCCTAATCATCCCAAGATTAAGGGATATAGGGAAGATCAACACTGCCCATATCACATAATACAGGGGCATGACATCGAGATATGTATTGTATTTAAGAATGTTGTGCAAAACATGATTGAGAAGGGTGAGGTAAAAATTGACAACCCATTAGCACTCGATAACAGATATATGGGTATATTAAGGAACCCATTGCCAAATCATGAGGTCCCTAGAGATTAGGGTGCCCAAGTAAACCAGGTTTGAGTTGAGTGACCCATTCGGTGGTGCATCAGAATAGTTTAGATAGTCAACATGGCAACTAGGAGTCAACGATATGGTCAACCACAGCCTCTAGAGGTGCCTATTCATATCTCGACTGCACCTCGATAGATACAGGTGCAAAAAAATTCTCTAGCTCCACTAGCATGACCTGTGGTAACTATTCGGAGTAGACTAGAAAAAAACCTACAAATGACTCTGGCCAAGTTATAAATTTATGAGCTCATACAACAATCTCCTAGGCACAAGGATAATTTGATGGATATTTTGAGATCAATCAAGCTCCAGCCCTAGAACCCAGATACATTCACACATGTTGTAGGGCAAATGCAGCAGTGAAAAGAGCCTATGATCCATTTTTATGATCACATAATTAAGGTAGTATCTACTACCTTAGCAAACCCGCCTTTGCATATCATCGTGTCAATCAATGGCATACCCTTCAATCGGGTTCTAATCAACATGGGCTCATCGATCAACATAATCACAATAAAGGCTATAGGGCATCTAAAAATCCCTAAGTCCAACATTATCCTGACCTCCTACATGTTAAGGACTTCCAATTATGCATTATGCTCCACAGTGAATACAATCATTTTACCTATAAATATAGGACATAAGACCATCCCCATGATGTGTCATGTGTTGGAAGGGGCGATGCAATACAACATACTTCTAGGGCATCCCTGGATAAGAGATATGTAGTGAGTGCCCTCAATATTGCACCAATGCATCAAGTATGTGCATGAGGGACAAATTCATGTGGTTCCATCCGATGAAGAGCCAGTCAAGTATGTGCATCAGTTTGTCGAGGGACTTTGTCCTTCCATCAATATATCTGTACATTGAAGAACATATGCTTATACTGAGAGGGGGGGTGAACAGTATAACATAAAACATTTTTCCAAATAGAAGCATCAACATTAATTAAACCATAAACATCACACAAAACATCACACACATAAAAGACACCATTTTAACGTGGTTCACCCAATGTGGGCTACCTCCACAAAGAAAATATTTTACTAAAGCTTTCTCAATCATTCTCTTGGGAATCTTTCCCAAATTATAATGTTTATGGAATTCTATCCAAAGGAGATGATGATACCCTAATCTCAAGTTCATGGATCTCTTCCATAGAAGAACTTTTTCCTCTTCTACTCTGGCTAGTGATCTTCTAGAAGACTATGTCTCTATGCTATACTAACTGGTGGATCTCTCTCCACTTGAAGACTTCTCACTCAAATCTTGTCTTCAACTGTCCTGACTGTTGGATCTCTATCCACTGAGACTTTGTCCTCTATACTCTGTCACCTCTAAAGCTATGTCTCAATGTTGTACCAAACATAGTTTAGTCAATCTAGCACAGTTCTGCTCAATATCTTGCACTAAACATAGTACAGTTGGTCTAGTACAATTTTGCTCAATAGGTTCACTCAAAACTTGCTCAAATCTGCTCAAAAGGTTCACCCAAAAACTTGTCTAAATCTGCTCAACAAGTTCACACAAAACCTGTCTAAATATACTCAAAAAATCCTCTCTAGGACTTGCTCAAATCTGCTCAATAAGTCCTCTCTTGGACTTGCTCAAATTTGCTCAATAAGTCCTCTCTTGGAATTGCTCAAATCTTCTCAATAAGTCCTCTCTTGGACTTGCTCAAATATTCTCAATAAGTCCTCTCTTGGACTTGCTCAAATCTGTTTAGCAAGCTTTCACAAAATCTTAACTCAAGACAGTCCACAATCCTTTTCAAAGACTTGTCTCAAATCTGATTAAAAAGCTCACACATAACTTTTTTAATCTCATAGAATCATAAAGAGAATTGTTAGAGACTCAATATTTTCTATACTCAAAGTACAATCAATATCTCAATTCAATCTCATAGAAGCATAAAGAGAATTGTTAGAGACTCTATATGTTCTATACTCAAATCCCAATCTCAACTTAATAGAAGCATAAAGAGAATTGTTAGATACTCAATATGTCCTATTCTTAAATCTCAATATCAACTCAAGTCAATCTCATAGAAGCATAAGGAGAATTTTTAGAGACTCTATATGTTCTATACTCGAACCCCAATCTCAACTCAATAGAAGCATAAAGAGAATTGTTAAAGACTCAATATGTCTTATTCTTCAATATCAATCTCAACTCAAATCAAAATATAGAATAGTTTGTTTTATGGAACTTGAACAACCATTTCACACATCCACTTGACTATGCTTAACCAACTCAACTCAACCAATCAAATAAAGGAACAACCCTTTCTCACAGACCCTAGTTCAAGCATGTATCAACCAACTCAAAATGTTTTCAACAATGCTTTATATCAAGTCTCACATAACAATGATACTCATGTTATTATCTAGATCATGTTCAAGTTCATTTCATCATCAATGGGCTTCAACAACAATGCTAATGAAACAAGGTTTAACTACAACTCACAAATCAGAAAAACTTGAAGCATTCAACCAACCATATTCATAAATGAAATCATAATCAATCCTTTTATTTCCAATGATATTTCAAGAATCAACCATCACAAACAATCAATAGGAGAATGTGCCCATACCTTTTTGATACCAATAAGTTATCCACAAAATCTGCCACACTTAATCACACCTTTCCTTTTCAATATTAATAAGGGTTAGTGGTCTTTTAAATAATCACAATAAAAGCATAACTTAATTTACACCCTTTTCACTCCAACTTCATAAACACATCCACCAAAGTCTATTTTAATAAAAAAACCTTATTAAGAATAACCCACAATAAATCTCTCAAAATCACTTTAACAACAACTCCTTATTTCTCCTAAAATAAATTCTCTATTTCCATCAAAATAAAACATAAATCAAATATGCTTTTTCAATAATAATCATAGCCCTAATGATAAAATTTAATTCCCATTAAATACTTTATAACTCCAAACTTTAGGGCTAATAAAAATTATTAAAGGTAAAAATGTAAATACCTCTCAAGGGGATTCAAACCCCTGCCTGCCACACACCGCGAGCGTCTTATCCGTGGCTAAGATTCCAACCGAGCCAAAGCACTCATTGAAAAGCAAAGGCCAAAAATACCTTTAATCTTCCTATGCCTACTACAAAGGACAAAGCGCCAAAGCGCTTCCCACACGCTACCGTCAAGGGGATTCGATCCCTGATATTTGCACTGCCCATAGTCTTAGCAAAATTGATACGCCAACGCACCACGCCTCATACCACATTTGAGATTTCTAAATCATTGTGCTTTCTTCATTGCTTCCTTTTCAACAATTCGCACGAGCTCTTTCGAATTTCCAAGGCAATTAACACATGAGAGCAAGGATAATTATTTGGTTTAATTGCCACCCCTTTATATAGTGTTTAATAACACTTTGAAGACATCAGAAAAAATATTAAAATTGTATTTGCATGATGATGTCGATGGGAAACTTTCTATTTAAATTTGAATTTAAATTTTAAATAATTAAAATTTAAACCAAACATTAAAACTCAAATAACTCCATCATCGGGGCACCTTTTTCGATGAAACGAAAGCCCAATGTGGGTTTTAAGAAAAACCTAGATCAAATATGTTGTTCATGGTTTTAAATAAAACCTTTTATTTTACCTGCCTTGGTTTTCACAAAAACCCTTCATAGATCCTTTTGACATTTATTTCTCTATTGACATCAAGAAAACATTTAAGCTTAGGGACTCAAAATGTCCAACATACATAAGGTATTCATCCCCAACCATGTAGTCATAAAACAAGAGCAAATCAGTGCGAGGTGACCCATCCACATCGGCACCATATCCTGCATCTAAGACTATAGGCACTTTTGAAAAGCCTTCAACATCTAAAGAAAAAGATAATAAGAAGCTGAAAGCACTCCTGGTGAAGGAAGGACCTAAGGAACTTCCAACTATAGCAGTTGCAAAAATTTTAAATCCCAAGGAGGAGGAATATTCCTAGGATATAGTCGAGGAGGTACCTCAACCTACCTCACCTGCATCATCAATAGAATCATCTGCACCATAGGTGATAGTACACTTAGCCAACACAGGGTTAGGTGAATATTTTGTGCAGAACGTGACTTTCACGCTTATCATTGAGTCTGCATAAAACATGAGACGACCAAGAATCCCAAATTTGCTAGTGGGTATAGTAGTTCCATTAGGGGTTCCCCCTAACCAAATCAACTTCATCTATGTTGGTTTGGACTATGACCATACTACTTCTAATATTAAAGAGGACAAACCATTCACCATGAATGTTCATTACTTGACAAATCTTAAGTTTGCTCTAAGGTACTTTGAGTAGTGTCATTGGCATGGCTATGGCCTAGGTATGTATGAGAAAGGGCATCATATTCCATTCTAGATGTAGTACCAACTACCTACTGATAGGTGTGGTCTAGGGTATCAAATAGAAAGTCACGATGATTCTTTGGGATCCGTCCTAGACAAGCTAAGCTTATGATTTGGAGAGAACATTGACAGAATCCCTATAAAACCCCTAGCAAAAACTACTTGGGTTATGAATGGGTGTCTATGGTCAATATCATCCCACCTAATGAGTATCACCCTGAATCTTCTCTTAAAGTGCGCCATCATGAGCCATCCTATGGGAGGACTGTTGGCAATTTTGGGTACTTTGGGTACATTGCCTTTGCTCAAGTGTATAAGTTGTCATTGATGTCAAGAAGGTCTTGAAGGAATTTGATTTGATGTCAAATAATTTGTTTTGATGAAGGTTTCGGCATGACAATTTCAAAGGTCTTTTGCAAACTCCAATTTGGCAGGTTTAAAGATTACAGGTGGATGAATTAGTTTAATGCATTTAGGTCCAGGAGGAAGTATTTATTTAAATAATTAAAAAACCTTGTTAAGGTTCCATTTAATTATTTTTAAATAAATATTAATTTATTATTTACATGGGTTCTCCTAATCCATGGTGTAAATGTCTTAACAAGGTGGGGGCTATGTTTTAGCTTTGTGGGCGCTAGCCAAGACCTCCACCGACGTGTTAAAGACCTTTGCCGACTTCAAAGAGCCTATGGTAAAATTCATATAAATATCTCTCGATGAAAACAAAGATGCATCCCATCGAATTTTGAAAGAAAGTTGCTCGCTGTGATTTCGGTTGTGTGTCTTCGACGTTTTCGTAATTCGCTATTCGGTTGTGTGTCTTCACCATTTTTGTAATATGTTGTTCAGCTGTGTGTATTCACCATTTTTGTAATCCACTGATTGGTTGTGTGTCTTCGTCATCTTCGTAATCTGCTATTTGTTTGAGTGTCTTGTCGTTTGTCGAATCTGCCATATAGCTGGTCGTCTACGAGTTGGCGTCAGAAGGAAGGGAGGACTATGTTTATTTTCCCTGGCATAGAAGGGACAAGCATAATAGAGTGAGGTTTAAACCTCATCAGGTGCCTTTGGCACATCGGTAGTGGCTAGGTTGTTGGCGCACTACCCGAACGGGAGGTTTCACGTTCGAATCACGCAAAAGGGTTTTTCGACATGAAGTGGTTGCAGCAGGTGGTGTTAGAAGTCGTGTGCAATTTCTCCATAGTGATTTTTGATGATTGGCTAAGGTATTTTTTGAAATAAATTTTTGCTAAGTGTTTTTACGGATGGAGGATGTTTGTTAGAAGAAAAACAACTTAGGAGTCATAAGGGTTTTAAAGCTTGTTGTTTTTTTGATAAAATATTATTTTGAAGGTGTTGTTGAAATATCTTATTGCATTCTTATGAGAGATAAACTTTATTTTTGATGAGACAATAAGGGAGAAATAAGGTGTATAGTGGATAAATTTTTCTTGTAATGTTGAGAGTGTTTTTGGTTGATTATGGAAATGAAAGCATGAGGTTTTAAGGTTAATTGCTTCTTGTGTGAAGTTGTGAAACCTTAAGTGGGCAGCTTTGAGATTGACATTTGCTTTCATTAAGTTGGTTATAATCAAGCTATTATTTACTTGGTTAAAGTGTTGAGCTTACTCCTTTGTTGATGAATTGAAAAGTTGTTTTTATGCTATTGTGAGTTGAGTTGGTGGATGCTTTTTGTTCAAATAATGTTGGAGAGAAAAGGAGTTCTACTTGTTTCCTTTTCTGATGTTGATTGTGAAATGCTTCAAGGTTATGTTTTGAGCTGAATGGTGTTGATTGAACCTTGTTTGATGAACATTGTTGTTGAAGCCCTTATTGATGGTGAAAAGAACATGAGTATCATTGTTATGTGATTCTTTGCATAGTTGGCAATTGTTGGGGTTTCAGGTTCTTGAAAGAAAGCATTCTATCCTATCCATTTCAGATTTTGAATTGAGTTTTAAGATTTGAGATTGAGGTTGAGTTGAGTTTTCTGATTTGAGATTGAGGTTGAGTTGAGTTTTCAGATTTGAAATTGAGTTTGAGTTGAGTTGATTTGAGTTGAGTTTTGATATTGGGAGTTGAGTATAGAACATATTGAGTCTCTAAAAATTCTCTTTATGCTTCTATGAGTTTGACAAATCACATTAGGTCTCTAACAATTCACCTTGTGATTTCCTATTAAGAAAGTTTTTCTTGGTGAGCTTGCTGAGGTTTTGGACAGGTTTCGGTGAGGACTTGTGAGCAGGTTTTGGATAGGTTCCGATGGGGACTTATGAGTAGTTTTGGATAGGTTTCGATGGGGACTTGTGAGCAGATTTTGACAGGTCCTAGCAGAGGACTTATGAGCTGAGTTTTGAGAGTTCTATTAGAGAACTTGAGGACAGAGATGCACTGGTTCTTTGAGAAGAACCTAAGGACAAATTTGGCAAGTATTTGAGAAGGCTTATGTGTAGAGGATTGATTTGTTCAAGTGTTGGACAGATCTGACAGACAGAGGAAGACTTGTACTAGATCGACTGACTGTGTTTGGTATAGGTTGTTGAGCTGCTATGGACATGATCATAGAAGGCAGAGGTCTCTTAGGCTAAGCATTGAGGACATGAGGTCTTCGATGGAAAGGAGTTCCACATGCTGGCAAGAGGTAGAGGCAGTTGATATTTTGAGGGATCATTTCCAGAGCAGAGGGTAAGGTATCTCCTTTGAGCAGAGGCTCATAAATCCAGATTGAGGGGAAGGTATCTCCTTTGAGCAGAGGCTCATAAATTTATATAGAGGGGAAGGTATCTCCTTTGAGCAGAGGCTCATAAATTCAGATTAAGGGGAAGGTATCTCCTTTGGGTCGAGGCTCATAAACATTGTAATTGGGAAGGATTCCCAAAGAACTTTGAGATAACTTTTAGAGAAAAGTTTTGTGGACGTAGCCCAGCCATTCTAGGTGAACCACGTTAAAATTGGTGTCACTTTATGGATGTTATTATGGATTTCTTTGATATTGCTTTGGGTATATTGCTTTACTGTTTTGAAGTATAAAGGAAAAAGTAAAAAGAGGTCTTATACTGTTCACCCCCCATCTTAGTATAAGATTGTGTTTTTCAATTGGTATCAGAGTGGGTGCCTTCAAAAAGTTTAATAGCTTGAAGGAAAAGCTAGTAAAGAACACAATGGATTATTCAAGTGGCAATGCAGCACCTATTCTTGATGGGTCAGATTTTGGTCTTTGGAGTGCGAGGATGAAGGTTCATCTAATGGCACTTGGTAATGAGGTTTGGAAAGTGATTAAAGATGAGTACACTATTCTTGAACATGGTCCTAATACTAAAGAAGAAAGGCTCCTACATCACAACAATTCAAAAGCAATGAATGCAATCTTGAAAGGCTTACTGAAGCAGATCTCACCAAAGTGATTCACTGCAAGATAGCTAGTGAAATGTGGAATCAGTTGAAGGTGGTTCATACAGGTGATACAAATGTCAGAAAGGCCAAGTTGAGACACTTCAAAGGTATGTTTGAAAAACTCAAGATGAATGATGATGAAAAGATTAGTGACTACATGCTTCGTATGGATGAGGTTGTTAACTCCATGAAAGACTTAGGTCTTGAGCTTGCTGAAAATGATGCCTGTGATAAGATTTTAAGATCTCTTCCTAATAGATTTAGTGAAAAGATTTTTGCCATTGAGGAAGCTAAAGATTTGGATAATTTGAAAAAGGATGAGCTCCATAGTATACTTGCAGCATTTGAGTTGAGAACTCAAGTGAAGGTTGATGTCAAGAAAGATGCAGCTTTCAAGGCTACCAAGGAATCCAAGGGTAAACAAATTCAAGATAGTGATGAGTCTTCTAGTGATGTGTAAAATATGGAACAACTCGTATTATTCAGCAATGCACATATATAAGGTTACATCAGCCGGGAATAGAACACCGGCGTAACAGCTGAACTGGACTGTTGTAACAGAGCAACAGTCTGAGCAACAGTCTGTCTAATAAAGACAAAATCAATAGTACGCTAACATCCCCCTTTATTACATTATTTGGGTAATGTAATAACTAATAGCTATACTAGACTACTAACATCCCCTTACATCATTTTGCAATACAAAGTGAGCTGCGAAACAATTCAAATTTGACACGTCCAAGTGCCTTAATGAAAATTTCTGCAACTTGAGCATCTGTGGGAATGTGCTGAAGCTGAATTCGGTGCTTTGGAACTTCCTCTCGAATGAAATGACATTATGTGTCAATGTGCTTTGTTTTTTCATGATGGATCGGATTCTTGACGAGGTTCGAACACCCTGATTGTCGCAGAACAAGTGTATTGGAGATTTTGATGGATGGCCCATACTTGTCAGAATGCGACGTAACCATATCACTTCGCACACAGCTTCACATGCGGCGCGATATTCTACCTCTGTTGATGAAATAGCAACCACCTATTGCTTCTTGCTCTGCCAAGAGACAGGACCGAATCCCAGATGAAAAATGTATCCAGAAGTTGACTTGCGATCATCAAATGATCCGGCATAGTCGGAGTCCGTGTATCCTTGCAAGAAGAATTTGTTGTTCCTCTTGTATTCTAGGCCATATTCCATAGTACATAGTGAAGAACACGTTTTGCTGCTTTCCAATGAGTGGTCTTAGGCTCCTGCATAAACCTCGAAAGATAGTTGACAACAAAAACGATATCTGGCCTAGTATTGGTCAGATATATGAGACTCCCAATCAGCTGTCGATAGAGAGTACCATCTACCTGAGGTGAGTCATCATATCACGATAACTAAAGTCCATTCTCCATAGGAGTTGCCATTGGCTTGCAGTCAGTCATGCGATATTTTTCCAGCAATGTCTTGGCATACTTTTTCTGAGACACTTTGATGGTGTGCTCCTTCTGGCTGAATTCCAGACCAAGACAGTAATGGAGAAGTCCGAGATCTGTCATCTCAAAAGATTTGCACAAGTTTCTTTTGACAGTAGAGATCATATCTTCTGAACTCCCTGTAATGAGCAGATCATCCACATAGAGTACAAGCAACACTATCTCAGAACCCTGTTTCTTGAAATAGATCATGCTGCATAAGGTGATTGTCCATTTTTATATACCAAGCTCGAGGAGCTTGTTTCAGACCATACAAGGATTTGACCAATTTGCAAACTTTTTGTTGTTGGCCTTCCACTTCAAATCCTTCAGGCTGAGTCATATAGACTTCTTGGAGATCACCATTAAGAAAGGCACTTTTGACATCCATCTGGTGAAATTTCCACCCATATTGTGCTACCATAGCACACATAACCCAAATTGTGGTCATCCGAGCAGTAGGTGCAAAAGTTTCCTCATAGTCGATGCCTTCCTTTTGAGCATAGCCCTTTGCAACAAGTCGGGCCTTATGCTTATCAATTGTTCCATCTGCATTGTACTTGACTTTGTATACCCATTTTCAGCCAATAGGTTTCTTTCCATGCGGCAGATCAACAAGCTTCCAAGTTTTATTCTTCATCAGAGACTCATACTCGGTATCCATAGCGGCCTTCCACCGAGGCTCACTGAGAGCATCTTGCACTGATGCAAGTTCAAGACTATCTATGGTAGACATGAATGCCCTGTCATCATCAATATCCATATCCTCAACTTCTCTACTTGGAGTCACAGAAAGTTCCTCAAAAGATTGACAAAGATCATCAACCTCACCGCTTCTCGGCTTCTCTTTCCTTTTGAGCCATACTGCGTGTACGAGGTCTATCCAAATTCAAATTGGGAGGAGTGGATAAATTTGCATCTCTGATTGTATTTGTACACCATTTAGGATTCTTCTTCGGTGGAGTTGAAGAAGATGTAGAAGGACCTCCTGTCTGTGTTGACGAAGGAATATCCTCTTCCTTAGGTTCCACAATATCCTGGTGTACTGTAGATGTGCTCTGTGATGTGAAAACTTCATCAAAGACAACATCTCTGCTGATATGAATTTTCTTGGTCAAAGGATCTATCAACCGATATCATTTAGAGTGCTTAGAATATCCAAGAAAAATACATCTCAGTGTTTTCTCATCTAGTTTCTTCCTTTTCACTTTCGGTATGTGCATGAAAGCTTGACATCCGAAAATACGTAGATGAGATATGGAGGGTTTTTGACCACTCCATGCTTCCTGTGGAGTCATTCCTTTTAGGGCCTTTGTGGGTGCCCTATTCAACAGTATACATCGTAGTGGTGACAGCTTCCGCCCAATATTGTTGCCCAAGAGTAGCTCCTGTGAGCATACAACGAACCATTTCCATGATAGAACGGTTCCTTCTCTCAGCAACTCCATTTTTCTGAGGAGTATAGGCAGTTGTTAACTATCTCTTGATCCCATGCTTATCTAGGAATGTAGAAAATTCATTAGAGGTAAACTCTCCCCCTCGATCTGAGCGGAGGGTTTTGATAGAAGCCCCTGACTCCTTCTCAACGGATTTCTTGAACTGCTGGAAGAATGCGAAAGCTTCAGATTTCAGTTTGAGAAAGAAAACCCACATCTTTCGTGAGTAGTCATCTACGAATAACTGAAAGTACCTCTTCCCTCCAACACTGTTGGGTGTGAAAGGACCGCATAGATCGGTGTGAATTAGCTCCAGAGGTTTTCGTGCTCTTGTAGAGCTCTTCTCAAATGGTACTCTATGCTGCTTTCCTCCCAAGCAGTCAGAGCACACTGGCAATGTGGCAGAAATGGAAGGAAGACCCTTTACCATATCATACTTGCTGAGCTCAAGTAAGTAGCCAGAACTAAGATGCCCATATCTCTTGTGCCATAGGGAAGTTGCCTCCTTGGTAGAGACAATCATGGCAACATGTGGAGTAGAGATAGCATCTAGTGCAAATAAGCCATGCTTATATGAAGTTGTTGCAATCTGCTTACCCTTCCTGGTAATTGTACAACACTTCTTTCCATTCTCAACACGAAAGTTGACAACCATATTTTTGTCCAGGATTTGTGTCACTGACAACAAATTGTTGGCCAATCCCGGAACATAGAGGACCTTGTCAATCTGACACTTGCCATCAGGAAGAGTGACTGAAACTGTACCCTCTCCCTGAACCCTGTAGGTTTTATCATCAACAATGGTGACAGGTTTGCCCTCTTTGGCCTCAAATGATTCAAACCACGATCTGTCGCCAGTCATATGTTTGCTAGCTCCAGAATCGACATACCAAATAGGATCCCTCTGAGTGGAATCTATGGTAGTCATGAGCACCTTGTGTGCCCATTCAGAATCTAAGTCAGATTCTTCAACAACAACATTCACCTGGGGTTGCTTGTTCTTATTTTGTGGTTTGTTTTGGCCTTTTTGCTTGTTCTTATGCCAACACCTGTTGGTGTCATGGTTGTCTTTCTCACAGATCTTGCACCACCTCTTCTTCTATTGAGGTTGTTTGCCTTTTCCTTTCGTATCCTGTTGAGAATTTCCTCCTTTCTAAAAGTTGCCTCCTTTTTTCCCATTACCTTTCTTCCTAGAACCCTGCCTGTTGGTGTATAGGGTTGTATTGGAAGAATCATCCTTGTGAAGTTGGCGTGCCTCCTGTTGTTGGAGCAGATTGACCAACTCGATGTAGGTAATTTGTCGTTGGGACACCTGGATGGAGCTTATCAACATATCAAATGAAGAAGGTAAAGCTCTCATCACAAGTAAAATGAGAAGCTTTTCGTCCACAGTATCTCTGAGAGAACTCAATTTCTCTTTCAACTCAGACACTCTGCATAGAAAGAGTTCAACTGTTTCACCATGCCTCAAACTCAGGTTATGAAGTTGTTGTTGAAGATGAAGAATGGTGGATTCATTCTTCCCCTCATAGATGGTTCTAAGGGCATCCCATGCCTCTTTACCACTTGCTTTGTCAGCTATATGAGGTTGCACTTCATCTGAAACAGCAAACAAAATGAGCACCTTTGCTCTACTGTCTTTCTTGTCAAAAGCAATCTGATCTGCTGAAGGACCTGTGGATCCTGCTGTTGGTGAAGGCCTTGTTGCTACTCCAGTAACAATATCCCACAAATCTTCCATTTGGAGAATAGCCTTCATCTTATGTTTCCATGGTGTATAATTTGGACCTTTCAATAACTGATGTGGATCAGTCATCAACTTTGCAACAGCGGCCATAGTGAAGGTTCCTTATATCACCAAATTGGTCCCCCTTTCGATATACCTTTTTCTAGGCCAATATACCGTACAAAATACCCGCCCTTACGTGAGGGAAACTATAGGTATTTAGAAAGATCAACAAAAATCACCCGCCCTTACGTGAGGGAGACTATAGGTGAATTTTAGAGATCATACGATACGTGGAACATAAGCGGTACTGAAAGGGAATCGCCTTGTTGATGGCACCTACCATAGAATATTCTTCTCATGCGTGGGGCGTAACTTCCCCTAAACACTATGAAGAATACTTCGTCAGGATTTACGCCTAAACACAAGTGCGATAAAGGGTAGTGGATGGAGTAAAAAATGCAAAAATGGCATACTTATTCCTCCCGGATGATTTATAGAGAACAAGCTCAGACATCGTTATAGCAGCTATATTAGGCGATGGATACAGTAGCCAAATCACGACAGATTTACCTGTAAGTTCTGGCCAGAGGTATCGCAAATACCGAACGCTGCAGTGCAATAAAATTGCACAGATGGGTTTTATATTCCGGGGACTTAGGGAGTGTTTTGATTTTAATTTTTAATGTTATAGTGCAAAAATGAAATATGCAACATACAACAAAAAAAATTGCCCACAAGAATAACCCACAAGGTGTCGGTCACAGCCGAAAATGCACCTTTTACAATGCCAAATTGCTATTCTTCGAAAAATTACTCTCTATCCCCCTTTGATTTTTCGAAAAAAATATCCCCCCTTAAAAGGCTTTCTTTAACAAAGCATTTTTATAATCATTATCAATTTTAAAAATTAAAATAAATAATTTTAATTTATATAGTTTTAAAACTTTAGAAAAAAAATAAATTAAAATTAAATTTTAATTTATTAAAGTTTAAAAACTATATTAAAAAAAAATTAAAATTAAAAATTTTAATTAAAAATAATAATAATTAAAAAATGACTTTGACAAAAAGAAATTATACCTTGGGGGGAGTCGGCGGGATTCGAACCCCCGACTTGCAGGCTCCCTGAGCCTTAACCGCACGGCTCACGACCACGTGAGCCAGCGGGCTGATCTGGAAGGAACAGTGGACCTGCTCCTCTTTCAACCCCTTCTTCTGTCTCCTCCTCTGCAACGGCCTCGGCTTGCACCCGCAGCACTGCTTCCGGTCCGCCGCTGCCTTCTCCGTCCTCCCACACTGCGACTTCTTTCCACGCAGACGAAATTTCAAAAATTTTCTGGTGGGCTATCTTCGTTTGTTCCCCGTTGTTTTATTTATTTATTTATTTTTTAAATAAACCGGGGGGGGGGCAAGGCCGCGCGCAGCGCTGCGCGCAAATGGCCGATGGCCGCGGGGGGGGTTTATACTCCCCCCGTGGGAGCGCGAGCGAGAATTTTAAAATTCCCGCTCAGCGTCGCCCGCGGGTGGGGGGGGCACCTCGGGGAGCGCGCGTGCAGATCGCACGTCGCACGGGGGGGGCGGGGGAAAAACGTTGGCACCCGCCAACGTGGGGGGACGACGCTGTCGCATCCGCTCCCTCCAATGGGGAGGGGGGGTTGGCGTTCGCAGACGTCAATCCCCTGCAGACGCTCTGCGCCCTGCGCGCAGACGGGACGTCTGCGTCCCTGGGCGTCCGGTGACGCCGCGCGTCGAGCTCGGGCTCGCGAGCACTGGCTGGACCACTGCCTGGGCGCGATGTTCCACGTCCTGCGTCGGGCTGCGCAAATTTTTTTTTTTTTTTTTTTTTAATCTCGCGACAGGGAATAACACGTCGCGGAAAAAAAATAAAAAAAAATTTCCTCTGCTCGTCCGCCTCCAGCCTCCTCTCGCTGCTTCCTTTCACTGCAAAAAAAGCTCATACCAGTCTGGCTCTGATGCCATGTAAAATACGGAACAACTCGTATTATTCAGCAATGCACATATATAAGGTTACATCAGTCGAGAATAGAACACCGGCGTAATAGCTGAACTGGACTGTTGTAACAGAGCAACAGTCTGAGCAACAGTCTGTCTAATAAAGACAAAATCAATAGTACGCTAATCAATAGTATGCTAACATGATGAAGAGGCATATTACAGCAAGAAAAGCAAGTTCTCTAGAAAGCACAAAAGTATGATAAATATAAGATGTTTCAATTGTGGAAAGTTTGGTCATTATGCTACTGACTGTACTATTCCCAAGAATGAAAGTGATGAAGATAAACAGGATTCTAAGAGCAAGGATTTTGAAAACCACAAGTATCACAGGAATATCAAAGATGAGCACAACAATCAAGGAAAGAGGTATTCTCACAAGCACAAGAAGAGTTTCTACCTAGACAAAGCAAGTAAGTGTTCTAGTAGAGATAGTGAAAGTTCTTCAAGTGATGATGAAAATGAGATGTTGTTCATATCAGAAAAAGAGGAAGAACCGAAACATAGATTCATTATCATGAAATGTCTTAGATGTGGAAACTTTGGTCACCTTGAGGATGATTGCACAAATAATGATTTGGTTTTGAGTATGTATGAGGATGCTTCATAAAACTATAAGGAAGATGCATGTATGGTTTTTGAAAAGGGTAGCACCTCTAGTGATAAGAAATCTGAAAAAGGCTTTGATGATTCAAAAAGCAATCAAATAAAGGATCTTGAAAGTGAACTTATTAGTGCTCTTAGTGCTTTGAAAAAGGAAAGAAAGAAGAATGCTAGACTCGAGGATAAGTTAGATGACTGTTGTATGGAGAGAGATGATCTTATAGAAAGTCTTGACTTCTGTATAGCTAAGACACAAAAACTCAAGGATGAGTTAGAGTCTAAGGTTCTTAAGTATAATGAGTTAGAATAGAAAATGGTTTCTTTGAAAGAGGAAACTAAAGAGTACAAGGATAAGCTTTACAGGTTTCAAGATAGCTCCAAAAAGGTTAAGTCACTCATCAAAGGTCAAAGAAAGACAACAGATAAAACAGGCCTTGGTTTTGTTAAGCCACACAAGGAACAAGTTGGAGAGTCTAGTAAGAGACTCCAAAAGAAAGAGAGTTCTGATGAGGAAAGTACTTCAAATCATGAGTCCTTGAATGATAGATGCACAGAAACAAAAAACAGAATTTAGAATGAGAAGAAGAAGTTTTCAGGACCCAAGAGGTCAAATAAAGGAAAGTTTTAAGGCAGATGTTTTGCTTGTCACAGGTTTGGTCACATGGCTTCACATTGCATGGCTTAAGTGAAGAAGGTAAATGACAGTTTCAGAAGTGCTAGTTTCTTTCAAGGGTATTGCTACTCTTGTCAACATTTTGGGCACAAGGCAGTCTATTGCAAGGTAAATAACAGGAACAGGTTTGATCAAAACAGGTTTGGTCAGAATAGGTTTGGTCAGAATAGGTTTGATCAGAATAGGTTTGGTCAAAATAGACTTGGTCAAAACAGGTTTGGTCAGAATAGGTTTGGCTAGAACAAGTTTGGTCAGAACAGGTGGATTCAAAGATCAGGTTTACCTCAGAGAAACAACATCGTCAAGTGTTTCAAGTGCAACAATGAAGGTCACATAATCAGATAGTGTAGAGCTAAAATTCTAGAATATAGGAATAGAAATAGTGGTATGATCAGGTCCAAGGATCAAGACATGGACAAGAACATGGATGAGAACAAGAACAAGAACAGTGACAAGAACAAGAATATGGAAAAAGAGTTCAAGAGAAGGCCCGACAAGGAAGTTATAGATGCTAATGATGATCAATGCCTAATGGGAGTTTTACTCCCACCCCAAGATTAATCACCTCATCAGGAAGTGGGGGAGGGACTAAGCTAAGAGGCTCATTCTTAGTCCCGAGCCCCAAATGTGGACCTTTGCCATTGATGACAAAGGGGGAGAGATATGAGTAAGGGGGAGAGCTTAATAATGAAGAGGAAAGATTCAAGTCAGGGGGAGCAAAACTTCAAATGAAGATTCTTAGTTGTGGGCATAGTTTCTCAGTTGTTAGCACAGTTGGTTTCAGTTTTGGCTCTTGAGAAGTATTTTTAGTAAAGGTTTGCCATCAATGACAAAGGGGGAGATTGTTGGCAATTTTGGGTACTTTGGGTACATTGCCTTTGCTCAAGTGTATAAGTTGTCATTGATGTCAAGAAGGTCTTGAAGGAATTTGATTTGATGTCAAATAATTTGTTTTGATGAAGGTTTCAACATGACAGTTTCAAAGGTCTTTTGCAAACTCCAAGTTGGCAGGTTTAAATATTACAGGTGGATGCATTAGTTTAATGCATTTAGGTCTAGGAGGAAGTATTTATTTAAATAATTAAAAAACCTTGTTAAGGTTCCATTTAATTATTTTTAAATAAATATTAATTTATTATTTGCATGGGTTCTCCTAATCCATGGCGTAAATGTCTTAACAAGGTGGGCGCTATGTTTTAGCTTTGTGGGCACTAGCCAAGACCTCCGCCGACGTGTTAAAGACCTCCGTCGACGTCAAAGAGCCTATGGTAAAATTCATATAAATATCTCTCGATGAAAACAAAGATGCATCCCATCCAAATTTTGAAAGAAAGTTGCTTGTTGTGATTTCGGTTGTGTGTCTTCGTCATTTTCATAATCCGCTATTCAGTTGTGTGTCTTCGCCATTTTTGTAATCCGTTGTTCGGCTGTGTGTCTTCACTATTTTTGTAATCCGTTGATTGGTTGTGTGTCTTTGTCGTCTTCGTAATCCACTGTTCATTTGAGTGTCTCACCATTTGTCGAATTCGCCATATAGCTAGTCGTCTGCGAGTTGGCGTCAGAAGGAAGGGAGGACTGTGTTTTATTTTCCCTGGTGCAGAAGGGACAAGCATAATAGAGTGAGGTTTAAACCTCACCGGGTGCCTTTGGCACACCGGTAGCGGCTAGGCTGTTGGCGTGCTACTCGAACGGGAGGTTCCGCATTCGAATCACGTGAAAGGGTTTTTCGACGTGAAGTGGTTGCAGCAGGTGGTGTTAGAAGTCATGCGCAATTTCTCCATAGTGATTTTTGATGATTGGCTAAGGTACTTTTTGAAATAAATTTTTGCTAAGTGTTTTTGCGGATGGAGGATGTTTGTTAGAAGAAAAACAACTTAGGAGTCATAAGGGTTTTAAAGCTTGTTGTTATTTTGATAAAATATTATTTTGAAGGTGTTGTTGAAATATCTTATTGCATTCTTATGAGAGATAAACTTTATTTTTGATGAGACAATAAGGGAGAAATAAGGTGTATAGTGGATAAATTTTTCTTGTAATGTTGAGAGTGTTTTTGGTTGATTATGGAAATGAAAGCATGAGGTTTTAAGGTTAATTGCTTCTTGTATGAAGTTGTAAAACCTTAAGTGGGCAGCTTTGAGATTGACATTTGCTTTCATTAAGTTGGTTATAATCAAGCTATTCTTTACTTGGTTAAAGTGTTGAGCTTACTCCTTTGTTGATGAATTGAAAAGTTGTTTTTATGCTATTGTGAGTTGAGTTTGTGGATGCTTTTTTTTCAAATAATGTTGGAGAGAAAATGAGTTCTACTTGTTTCCTTTTCTCGATGTTGATTGTGAAATGCTTCAAGGTTATGTTTTGAGCTGAATGGTGTTGATTGAACCTTGTTTGATGAACATTGTTGTTGAAGCCCTTATTGATGGTGAAAAGAACATGAGTATCATTGTTATGTGATTCTTTGCATAGTTGGAAATTGTTGGGGTTTCAGGTTCTTGAAAGAAAACATTCTATCCTATCCATTTCAGATTTTGAATTGAGTTTTAAGATTTGAGATTGAGGTTGAGTTGAGTTTTCTAATTTGAGATTGAGGTTGAGTTGAGTTTTCAGATTTGAGATTGAGTTTGAGTTGAGTTGATTTGAGTTGAGTTTTGAGATTAGGAGTTGAGTATAGAACATATTGAGTCTCTAACAATTCTCTTTATGCTTCTATGAGTTTGACAAATCACATTGGATCTCTAACAATTCACCTTGTGATTTCCTACTAAGAAAATTTTTCTTGGTGAGCTTGCTGAGGTTTTGGACAGGTTTCGATGGGGACTTGTGAGCAGGTTTTGGACAGGTTCTGGTGGGGACTTATGAGCAGTTTTGAACAAGTTTCGGTGGGTACTTGTGAGCAGATTTGGACAGGTCCTAGTAGAGGAATTGTGAGCTGACTTTTGAGAGTTCTATTAGAGAAATTGAGGACAAAGATGCACTGGTTCTTTGAGAAGAACCTGAGGACAGATTTGGCAAGTATTTGAGAAGGCTTGTGTGTAGAGGATTGATTTGTTCAAGTGTTGGATAGATCTGATAGATAGAGGAAGAATTGTACTAGATCGACTGATTATGTTTGGTATAGGTTGCTGAGCTACTGTGGACGTGATCATAGAAGGCAGAGGTCTCTTAGGCTAAGCATTGAGGACAGGAGGTCTTCGATGGAAAGGAGTTCCACATGCTAGCAAGAGGTAGAGGCAGTTGATCTTCTGAGGGATCATTTCCAAAGTAGAGGGGAAGGTATCTCCTTTAAGCAGAGGCTCATAAATCCAGATTGAGGGGAAGGTATCTCCTTTGAGCAGAGGCTCATAAATTCAGATAGAGGGGAAGGTATCTCCTTTGAGTAGAGGCTCATAAATTCAGATTGAGGGGAAGGTATCTCCTTTGGGCCGAGGCTCATAAACATTGTAATTGGGAAGGATTCCCAAAAAACTTTGAGATAACTTTTAGAGAAAAGTTTTGTGGACGTAGCCCAGCCATTCTGGGTGAACCACATTAAAATTAGTGTCACTTTGTGAATTTTATTATGGATTGCTTTGATATTGCTTTGGGTATATTGCTTTACTATTTTGAAGTATAAAGGAAAAAGTAAAAAGAGGTCTTATACTGTTCACCCCCCCCCCTCTCAGTATAAGCTTATGTTCTTCAAGTACAAGCCAATCCATGGATATGAGCGAGAGGAGTATGATTATGTCTCAAGTGAGGATGAAGATGAAGCCAACTTGGCCTACCATGGGCCTCGGTATGTTCAAAACCTTGCTTGGTCTGGCCACGTAGAGAGTGGATTCATCTCAGATGAGAGTGGCTATGAGTTAGAGGACTCAACTTAGAGGGCCTAGGCACGAACGCCACATCATAGGGCCAAAAGTAAATGCTAATGGATTCTTCATAAGTGATGATGACTATGAAGATGAGACTGAGATGGCCTATCTTGGGCATTAGCAGGCAAGTCACCACCCCATCCTAGGGCCAAAAAAAAATGCCAATGGTTTCTTCATAAGCGATGATGACTTTGAGGATGAGATCAAGATGGCTTATCTTGGGCCTCATCACTTACATCCAATCGATCTACTTGTTGAAAGAGAGGTGATACTTCGTGCCCTAGATCCTGACCTTCACTTCCTAGGAAGACCACCAAATCCAGATGTCATCTATCGCATGGTCTTCCTGGATCCACCAAAATTTAGAGAGTAGTTATTGCCTAACGATCCCATCATCTCGTCTATTCATAGACCAGATCCTGAGATCCCCATACCCCTAGAGCCGCATCTTGGGTATGGAAGGTAGATCATTAGTGAAGAGTTTCACCCACATGGTCCTGGAGATTTCATTCCATCCATCAACATGATCTCCATTGATTTGACCACTCCACTTCACAACCCAGTAGATCCTTCAAAACCATTGTGTCTTAATTTAGATGCTATTGATTGGGATCGTGCTGATTCACCCTTAGAGCCTAAATATTTCTTCCCTAATGAAGAGATGCTACAACCATTCCATTTTGCACTAGGCTGCACACATGATGTCTATCACGCTAGTCTTGATTCTGATTTAGTTGGACCTATAAATCCAGTAGATGACATCCACTTAATCCCCACTCCTCACCAGCTTGAGGAGGGGTCACATATGGCAATAGAGGAGACTTTCGAGGTGGACATCAATGATGATCCTTCTCAACCAAATAAAGTCAAGTTCGGAGAAATCTTATCTCCAGAAGAATAGGCCATCATTATTCCTCTATTGAAAGAGAGACCAAATCTCTTTGCTTGGACCTACAAAGACATGCCGGGACTCGATCCAAAATTGGTTTTCCACAACCTTTCGCTAGACCCCATGAAGAAACCGGTCAAGTAGAAGCTCAAAAAGATGCATCCAACCATCACTTTGATGGTTAAGAATGAGTTGCAAAAACTGTTGGATGTAGTCTTTATTGTTCCCATCGACTATCCAGAATGGGTATCAAACATGGTACCCATAGGAAAACATGATGGAAGAATCTACATTTGCATAGATTTCAGGGATCTCAATAAGGCAACACCCAAGGATTCATTCCCATTGCCCAACATAGATGCTCTTGTAGATGCAACTGTAGGTCATGAGATGCTCTCCCTAATGGATGGTTTTTCTGGTTACAATCAGATTCGGATTAAACCCGAAGACCAACATAAAACTACATTCACCACTCCATGGGGAACATTCTATTACAAAGTGATGCCATTTGGTCTTAAAAATATTGGTGCCACATATCAATGGGCTATGACATACATTTTCCATGACTACATGCACAAGATCTTAGAAGACTACATCGATGACTTAATAGCCAAGTCATTGCTACATGAAGAGCATGTTGAGACCCTCAAAAGGTCTTCGATCACCTGATTGAGCATAATGTTAGGTTGAATCCCAAGAAATGCATCTTTGGCATAAATTTTAGAAAACTCTTGGGATTCATCATTTCCAAATGAGGCATCGAAGTAGACCCAACAAAGGTAAAGGCTATCCTAGAAATGGCCCCGCCCATGAACATCAAAGAGTTGAGAAGCCTACAGGGCAAAGTAGCATCCATAAAGTGATTCATCATACAACTATCGGACAAATATTGACCCATGAATCAACTACTACACAAGGGGGTCCCATTCTAATGGGATGAAGAATGTTAGCAAGCCTTTGCTGAAATCAAGAAGTACCTAGAAACATCACTAGTTCTAGCTCCACCAAGGCCAGACGTGCCATTCCTGCTATATATATCCACTACCAATTTTGCTTTGGGCACCATGTTGGCTCAAAAGAATGCGCAAGATAAAGAACAAGTGATATATTACATCAACCGCACTTTGGTGAGCTACGAGATAGGATATGCATACGTAGAAAAGTTATGCCTAGAAGTGGTCTTTGCAACCAAGAAATTGTGCCACTACATGTTGAGCCATACGACGTATGTAATATCCAAACAAAATCCTTTGTAGTATATGATGAGCAAGACATATCATAATACATGTACTACAAAGTGGATCATGCTATTGATAGAATTTGATTTGGAATTCATAAGCCAAAATTCCATCAAGGGACAAGTCATAGCTGATCAACTGGTCGAGGTGCCTCTTCAAAATAGTAGGCCCCTCACCATAGAACTTCCTGATGATGCAGTCTTCACATTATCAGAAGCACCCAAACCCGAAGAACCTAAAAATGAAGTTGACATGACTTTGTTCTTTGATGGTTCGAAGTGTGAGCAAGGAGGCGGTGCAGGGATTGTCTTTTTCACACCACAAGGTGCTCCAATGCCCTTGTCATTTAAGCTAGACTTCCCTTGCACTAATAACAACATCGAATATGAGGCCCTAATCTTGGGTCTCCAAACAACCATCACTATGAAAATCAAGAGGCTAAATATCTTCGGTGACTCCCTCCTCATAGTCAACCAAGTCAAGGGACTATTTCAATGTAGGGATCCAATCCTGAAAGCTTACAAGGAGCTTGTTGACACCTATCTAGCCCAACTAGAATGGTACGACATCGAGGCAATCCCTCGTTCATCAAACAGATTCATAGACACCATGGCATCTTTGGGATCCTTGATCCCTCAGAATCCATCTATTGATTTCACTACCATTCATGTGAAAATGCTCTCACACTCAATGATGCAATGTGAGGCTTTTGATAACAAAGAATCAGTCAACATGATTCATATAGAGCTAGACCATGACTGGTTCTGTAAAGCCAAAGACTTCTTAAAGAAGGCACCTTGGGGGTCCTTGATCTCGTAGGGTCCTACAGAGAATGGTACCACTATTCACCACAAGGTTGTTTCTCAATCTGCATTTGTGCAAATCAAATTATAGGAGGAACAAGTCATCTTATCTATTGAGGTTGTAGCCTATCAAGATTGGCTATCCTAGTTACAAGATTTCCTTAGGCTTAGAATTATCCCATAGGGACTATCACATGTCGAAAGATGAGCATTCAAGCAAAAAGTGACAAGATATATCTTGCTAGGAGGCATATTGTATCATCAAAGCTATGATGGAGTCCTCCTTCATTGCTTAGAGCCCCAAGAATCAGCTTGGGCAATTTTACAAGCTCACGATGGTACATGTGATGGCCACTTCAGTAACATGGCCATTATCAAGCGCATCCTTCGAATGGGTTATTATTGGCCCACCATGGAGAAGGATTATTGTGAGTATGTCAAGAAATGCATTAAATGTCAACAACATGCAAATCTGATGCACTTGCCATCTCAGGCCTTACAACCCATTCAAGCGGCTTGGCCATTTTCTCAATGGGGTTTCGATCTGATCAAAAATATTTCTCCCCATATTCGGATCAACACACATTTATATTAATGACCATTGAGTACTTCACCAAATGGGTGGAAGCGGTCCCCTTAACCTTGATAATTGGACCTCAAATTATGGAGTTCATACTTCACAATATCATCTATCATTTTGGGGTCCCCTTCAAGATAATCTCGAATAATGGTCCATCATTCAAAAATAAAAATATGTGAGCTTTAATGACCAAATACAACATTCAGCATAGTTTTATGACACCATACTATCCATAGGAAAATGGGCAAGAAGAGGCCTCTAACAAGATAATAGTAGCCATCTTAAAGAATACGGTGAAAGAAAATCATAAGGATTGGCATCTACAATTACCCCTTGCATTATGGGCTTATAGGACTAGCGTGTGGATACCCACTAGGGCAACACCATTTTTGCTTGTATATGGCACTGAGGCCATTATGCCCTTAGAGTTGGAAATTCCAACATTATGCATCGCATTGAAAGAGTTCATCAATGACGACACTGCATGGCAAGCTCGCTTGGATCAATTGACCCTTCTGGATGAACATCGCATCAATGCTCTTGAGCATCTTCACATTTACCAAGATCATCTAACATGAGCTTACAACAATAAAGTCCACTTGAGAGACTTTAAGGTTGGGGATCTTGTGCTTAAAGAAAACCAACAGAACTCAAATCTACCCTCGCACCTACGAGACAAATTTACAGCCAATTGGATAGGTCCCTACATCATCTCTGAGAAGATTGGACCTGGGGCATATCGCCTAACATCGCTAGAAGGTGTTGAGGAGCCAGAGCCTCTCAACATTATTCATCTAAAGGTATTTCACACATAAGCACAACAAAATATCAAAAACATTCAAATAAATTTCAAAATCACAAAAACAATAGAAAACTTAAAAAGAAAAAGGCTCCAAAGGCATCTTAAAGCCCTTTGGTCAAATCACAAAAGGCTCCAAAGGCATCTTAAAGCCCTTTGGTCAAATCACAAAAAGGCTCCAAAGGCATCTTAAAGCCCTTTGGTCAAATCACAAAAAGCTCCAAAGGCATCTTAAAGCCCTTTGGTCAAATCACCAAAAGGCTCCAAAGGCATCTTAAAGCCCTTTGGTCAAATCACAAAAGGCTCCAAAGGCATCTTAAAGCCCTTTGGTCAAATCACAAAAAGCTCCAAAGGCATCTTAAAGCCCTTTGGTCAAATCACAAAAAGCTCCAAATGCATCTTAAAGCCCTTTGGTCAAATCACAAAAGGCTCCAAAGGCATCTTAAAGCCCTTTGGTCACATCACAAAAAGCACCAAAGGCACCATAAGCCCTTTGGTCAAACAACAAAACATAAAAGCACAAAAACAATTTAAAATCAAAAAGTTCAAAAACATTCAGAATAATCAAAACTCAAAAACAATTGAAAGCATAAAAAATACAAAAACATTTGCATTATGCATCAACACTTGCATCCATATAGTTGCATTGCATTAGGCACGTTGCATCCATTGCATTTACATTAGGTAGGTTGTGTTCACAATCTTACAAACGACACCATATTTGTACCTCAATCATGCATCTTCAAAATCCATCATCATCCATAACCCATGTGTGTAACTGTGTTTTTCAACACAACCCCTCCTATTGCTATAAGGAATATACTAAGGTTTTTCGATCACTCAGCCATACCTAGTGGTTTTATCAAACTTTGTAGAAAGTTATCTTTGCTTTTAATAGGTGAGGTTTGGTTTTGATAGCACCTGGTATATTTCAAAATCCTATCACTAATCAAAACACTAAAATCCTAGTTGGAACAAGGGAAATATGAATGTTGCAAAGTGGTATTAGGTATCCTAAGGTGAAAATTTTATCTTGCTCATCCCCCTATGCGACCGGTTCGAAAATGTTGAGAATTGGCAAAAGGACAAGTTCCCCCCTACCCAAAGAAATCCCTTGCTTTAATCAAAATAAGCAAAAATCCTGAACAAAGCAAAATTCAAAATCAAAATAAATAATGATTATCATCACTACATAAATCCCTTGCTCAAAAGAAAAATAAAAATTCAAAATAAATAGTGATTTTCATCACTAAGCATGAGCAAGTATCCCAAATAAATATGAAGAAAAGAAGGGAGTATTGAACTTGAATCCCTGGAATTCTCAGCATGGATGAACCGTAAGGTATCCTTACGCACGATGATATGTCTATCACATTAGCATCTTGCTTTTGTATAGACCAATGTTTGCATGTGGAAGGGCTAGCTTTAGGTGTCCTGTATCGCCTAGTGGTCTAATCCAACTGAGTCCAACTTAGGATCAAGATAAACATTTGAGGATCCCCAATACAACAATGGGTTGCATGAATCCCACCTAGCACTGGGGTATGCTTATATTTTATCTAATATATTCATTTGCACACACAGGGATAATGAGTATCTAGGTCTTCATAACAAGAACTTTATCCTTCAAAAGCTCTGTATGATCAATATACAACTTTTGATGGAGCAACTAGGGTGTTTGAGTCTCATGGAAAACCTCAAAAATCCTCTAATAGCAACAAGTCATATCATCAATCACATCATCAACTTTCTTTAGGAGGTTTTGTTCATTAAAAGGTGTGCATGAGATAGGATAGATACCGGATGAATGTCAACAATGACATTTAGATGACCACTGACTATTTTGGGTATATATTTTAACTTACAAAAGCTTATAAAGAAAGTACATACATATCACATCATCTCATCTCACACTTAGATGTTTAAATATTAATTCTTATGGTAAGAGTTATTATTTATTCATGATTTTTATACATTCTGTGGTGTCATCCATTAGATTGTTAAAACTCATATCACATTCATTCCTTATGTTTTAAGTGATTAAAGCATACAAGTTCATTTACATTAGATCATCATCATAATGCATTACACATATTTCATTCACCATATCATAACAACATAAGTTAGATGCATATAATAAAATCAAAATTAAACATGCATTTAACAATAAGCATTGCATCCATATAGGCATCCATCATCATAATGCATCTATACATCTAGATCATACCATCTAAAGCATACATCTATCATCTAGCTAATGCATATCAATACATCACATCATATAGCATAAAATCATAATACTGCATCACATAAACATAAAAATAAAAAACATAAAAGTAAATACACATAATGAGTCTCAAAATGTAGATATCATATATAATGTGTATCAAATAAGTACATAAGGGTACAAAATTACCCGTAGGCTACAACTATGTAGGTCATCTGACCTTACACTCAAAAATAAAGCCAAATCAATAAAGCCATCAAGTTGGGCCTGTGCCCCTTGCCTCACCTCTACCCTCAGATCTATCCCTATGAGAATGATGGGAGCTAGTCCTTGTAGTCCTCTCTATATGGGTCCTGGTCCTCTGGCTAGGTCAGACTGAAGACTACCTTGATGTACTCTACGTGCTCTGCTATGACCCCCCTACTGTAGGCCTCTCCCGAGGAATGACACCTAGCATCCAGATATGCATCTGAAGAGATGCAATATAGGTAGCATCTCTAGTGATCTAAGCATCACACTCCTCCAAGACACCCCATAGGCACCTGACATCTACACCTGGATCCAAACCTGTAGGCCCCTATGCAGCAGGAGTAGCCGGCACAACCTATCTCTAGGAAGCATCCCTCTTGGTCATGAGCTCATCTATCCTAGTCTGAGCTGAGTCTATATGAGTCTAGAGAGTGGTCCTCTCCTCATCAAAGCCCTTGACTCATGCCTAAAGTATGGCAATGGTAGAATCCCTCTACAAAATCTAGATTTGAGCTGACTGAAGCTCAGACTCCATGTGATGTAGTTGAGCCTAGAGAGGGGACTCCTACTCCTCGAGAGCTAACTCCTCCTCCTCCTCAGGGGCAACTTGCTCCTCTACCACCTACTACTCTACCTACCCCTAGTCC
The DNA here is from genome assembly GCA_028583015.1 of Wollemia nobilis. NCBI lineage: Eukaryota > Viridiplantae > Streptophyta > Pinopsida > Araucariales > Araucariaceae > Wollemia > Wollemia nobilis. Next base: position 16,154,417 of record JAQPPZ010001493.1, read on the forward strand.
TCTATTCGAGCCTACACTCGATGCCCATCAGGATCCTCAACATCTACCTCATCCATAGACCACCCCAGGCGACCACCACCCTGCCACAATCGTGTAACCCACCACCGGGTATACACCTCAGTAACCCCAACATCAACAATGATCACATCAACTATAGGAGGGTCATCCTCCCCTAAGACTACTATAACTCGAGGTGGTGGAAGGTTCTTCTCTACAACAATATGTCTATACACAACTGGCTCGAGAGGAACATCCTACTATATGCCAAACTATCGAAGCACCCGAGAATAGTAGAAGAACTCCCTGATGTCATCCTTGTGGTCGATAACCCATCGATCATATCGAGTCTAAGCTATGAACCTATCTACCTCCTCCTAGGTAGGGCAAGCATGATAAGGCCTCCAGATGATGTCCTTGGCATGTAGGCTAGTCAAAGATGTTGTATAGTGAGAGAGCTCTCAAGCGAAGCATTGACTCTTGCACTCCTCACACTCTCAGGGCCATCGACTACCATAACACTAAGCCACATCTACTATGTTAGTAAACTTGATAGGTAGTCCTCCTAGATGGTCCACCCTGATGTGCTCCCATCCCCAGATCTAGAGGAGCAAGTTGCAAGCAATGCTAGCTTGACCATGACACTGAATATGATAGAGCTCATCATAGCACTAAGCCAAAAGTGCACTACCCCAAGCCATGATGATAGGTGCCTCACTATCAATCAAATCCTGAACCATCACCAAGAGGTTCCATGGGAACCTCACTCTAGAGCAATCAGGTAGAAGGATATTATAGATGACCATCAGTAGGACAACATGTCTCTGAGAAAAGACATCCTCCCAGTACCATCGAGCAACAAAAATCCCACTAGACTGGGTATCCTAGAATGCAGCAGTGGCATGTGCTCCAAATACTCTCACAAAGATAGCCTCTCTAGCATCAGTAGGGGAAGACACAATGGGTACTCCATCAAAAGGGATCCGAAAGATCCTATAGATATCCTCTGGTGTGATGGTCATCTCACCCGTAGGGAGATGAAAAGTATTAGTCCTGGAATCCCACCTATGGGCTAGGGCAGTGAGGTAGGCCTGGTCCGACATGATCATCGGAAGCCTAGTGATGTACTAGAGCCCATGAGCATCGAGCCAATGCCAGTCCATGTCATCCATGTCAGGCAAGAGATCCACAAGCAATTTTGGGTCTCGAGCCTACGCAGATAGAATCTAGAAGTGCAAAATTAAATGCCTAAATTAAATGCACTTACAAGCTAAAAGTAATAATAAAATCAAAATGGTGCAAATTAAAACTAAGATAGCCTAAGGCTACAAGCATAATGGCTAAATGCACCTAAACATTCAAAAAAATCAAAATATACACTTCAAAAATGCAAAAAAAATCAATTAAATTGCTTAAAACTTCAAAAATTTCAAAATAAGGCCTAAAGTCACTTGGTCGCTCACGTCAGGAGTGGCCATGCAATGGCCACTAAAGCCGATAGTGGCCAGCCTCCAACGGTCAAAAATTTGATCATTGGAATTTAAGTTGGTCACTGATGGTGACAATGACCCCTCTTGGGCCATTTAAGCCGCTCTGAGCATCAACGACCATGGGGCGACACGCCAACGATGTTCCCCCTCGGCCAAAAATAACAAAAAAATCAAAAAACTACTAAAATAAAGGAAACCCACTACAATTAAGCCTAGACTAAGCCTACCTATGGGTTCGGTTCGTTTCCAATGGGTTTAGTGAGGTTCCTTTACCAAATTAATTAATTAGGTTCATTTTACCGAATTAAATAAACAAATCAGGGTTTGAAAAAGTACCCATGAAGCTCCGGCTCCTCCGCTCATAGATGCCTCCCCCTGCTCGGCCATGGCATCCAAGTCAGTAGCAAATTCGGTAGCACTCCGTATCATAATTGCACTTTCTCACCTCAGAGCTCAAAAGTGCAATTGATAGCTGGCAATAATGAAAAGTCAAAACCCTAGAATTTGCTTTTATATTTTCAATTTGCACCTCGGTCGCTGTTGGCATCAACGGCCCACACTTCCTGGCCGTTGGACCTGACAATGGCCACAAAGAGGCAATTAGGGGTCGTTGGACCTAACAAAGACAAAAAAAGAGAGGAATTGACTCAATTTCTCTGCATAAGGCACCTCAAAATGGACCTTTAAGCACACCTAGTGGTCCAAAAAAGTCAAAAATTGCATAAATACCAAAAAAATCATATATATCAAAAATCCAAAAACATCATAAAATGCAAATAACAACAAAATCTCAATTGAGCCTCGTATTCAGTTATTTGCTCTATACACTTGGTGATTGCAGTGACTAGCACTCCATGCAATTCGGCAAGATGAGTAAATTACCATAAGGCCACTTGGGGCAAATTGGTTATAGTGGAATTGAGAAGCTTCACTTCAATCCCGAAGAAGGCCATGGCGACTAGACTACCCCATGGGAGTGAGAATTCATCTCCTTTCTTCCATAACATTTTTAGCAAATCATCGAGCATAGTGATTCAACATAGGCTTAAATAGAATTGCTATCATCTTAATTCCCTAAGAAGGCCATTGCGGTTGGACCGCCCCATGGGATAGGGATGTACAATTACTATAAATGGTTGAGATCACACCTAAGATGGAAACTACCCTATAACAACAAAGCAAACCTCTAAAAGGGTCCAAATCATTCATCTTGGTCAAGCGACTCATCGCTTTATTAATTGTCCTTTCCTCATCGACTCATCGTTTGAGGGGGTAGTCATAATATCAAAAATCATAATCAAAATCAACAAAATATCACTCGATCATGTCAAATTGCATTCGTCTTATGAATCATTGCCAACAACTATCATAAGCTTACCCTTTTTGGGGAAAAAAGCAAACATGATAGTTAAGTTTGTAGCTCTCCTCCTTTCGGATCTATAGTTGCACTGAAGCCTATAGTAGCACTCAAGCTACCCGATTGTCTGATGAACGAGTGCAAGCTTTTACAAATTTAAGCCTTCCACCCTATTGGAAGCAATGATTCTAGGATGCATGCCCTTTCTCATGACTGGGGCATCCAATGTTGATCAGATCAATGATCATCACACAACCTACAATGTGACCCTAGGTGGTCTATTTTTGCTCTGCGTTGTGTTTTCCCACAAGTGCATCCCAAAAAGGGGCATCTATAGACACCTAAAATATGTCATGTTTAGGAGACTACCCATATGGACACATTCATAGACCATATGAATCATCTTGGACCTTTCCAAGAGCAAGCAATGGTCCTAACCACTCAAAAGGGGTAGTTCTAGCCCATTCAGGCTTAGCCACTATCAATCAGAGTGGCTAACAAACCTGGCCACTGAACCTCAGAGTGGCCACTGCTAGTCGCTGTCAATGATAGTTTCTAGGACTAAAATACGAACTACCATGAGGGATTGCCCAAATCACGGGTAGTAATGGTAGTTTGCATGCATTTCGAAGGGATCTTGGTGAGGAACTCCCAGAGTTCCTCCTAACTACCCCTTCCATGCCAATCCAAGACTGAACCATCCCTCTGGGATAGTTAGTTGGCATGCAGATCTGGAGCTTGGCTTCCCCCAGGAAGCCAAGCCCTAGATCTAGATCTGAAACTAGGAAGGCTACATATGAGACTTCCAAGAAGGCAAAATAGATAGAAGAAATTCAAATTGTGTGCAGCGGAGCCCTATCGAAATGGAGAGCCAATCTACGCCCCTTGGAGGAGCATTGGAGCACCATCCGACTGAGCCACATCCATGCATCAGTATTCAGATCCATCATTCCAAACTGCCAACCAGTGTAGGAGACACACCAGGTGACCCTTGAACATCAATTGGAGCAAGGAAGATAGTGCCACAACCCCTGATTCGTGAGGAGAAGAGCTTCGTATCATGGCCGTTGTCTCGGATAGTGGCCCACAGGCATATTTTAGGGCATTAGATATTATTTCCCTTTGCTCTAGCTTAGATCCATTACTGCTTGATTTATTAATTAGTCGTAGCTCAGATCTGATTTCTTAAATACATTTACATCACATTTCTAAGCTTTCTATGCATTTATTATTCGGTTTATGCTTGTATTTCATTATTATCATGATCATTTATCTTATTTATCAGATTTTCTAATAAGAGCCTCCTTCGGAGAGGTGACCCATACTACTTATTGTGCTCTATTGTTTCCATACCTGCAGATATAGGTTCACAGGATCAGTTCAAAGTATCCAGAGCATGAGATCCCTCCAGGATGAAATCAGGAGAAGGAGGCATCTGTAAGCCCTCGGATAGTTTGGTGTGCGAGATCGAGAGGCCTATGAAGGTGCACCATCCCCTTGTGGGGGATGCATTCATCGTTACTCCACTTGTAATATATTGTATCAAAAATGGGTATCCCTCAGAGGGACGTACATGTAACCGAGATCTGGAAGCATTAATAAAAGAATATTTCTTTGCTTGTTAATTTTGCATTATATGTGCTTGTGTGCTTCTTCATTTTCATTTGATAATAATAACATTGCAAGTAGGGTAAGTGTGGTGCATGCTTCCGGGGTCTCACAAAAGGAAGTATGTCAAATTTATTTTACATTGGTTTAATATACACGATTATAAACCAATGAGTGTTCACATTTATGTAGAAACAAATCCTTCTATTGATTAATGCCCTTTGAAACTAGGTTAGATAGAGGACACAAGCCATATCCCTTATGCACGTGTGGTTGCTAGCTTTATGGATGCTATGGTTTGAACCAGAATAGACTTTTCCCAAGTAGAGCAAGTTCTAAGTAGATATATGTCCAATCTAGACAAGGAGCATTAGATTATGGTGAGGAGAGTCTATATATATCTTTGTGATACTTCATATTATTCTAATTGCTATCAAGGAGAATAGACTTTGATTAGGATAGTGGATGAGGCTAGAGATATGGATAGCCTATGGTCTACCAATGGGTATGTTTTTACCTTGTTTGGTGGTGTGGTAAGTTTGATGAGCAAAAGATAGTTTTTGGGTTTTCTTTTAATGGTAGAGGTAGAATATGTGGAATATTATCATACCTCTAAGGATGTAGTATGGATTTAAATATTGTATATGGATATCGAATTGAAGTAGGATACAATATTTGTTTAGTGCGATAATTAGGGTTTCATAAACTTGGCAAACAATCCTACCTTCCATGCATGGATAAAGCACATTGATATGTAGCATTACTTTACTTATGATATGGTGGATGACAATATGGTTGTGATCGATAAGGTAGACACTTCCACAAAGGTAGTTGACACATTGACAAAGCTTGTGAGCATAAAGAGATTTAGATGGTGTTGATTGGCTATGGGAGTAATACCCTAGATTCTAATTTCTTATTTGACACACTATTCAATGTAAACAAGGAGTAGGATATTGTTGGGAAGGTGTTATACACCTTAAAAAAATAATGTATTTGTTAAAGTATATTACATTATTTGGTACATGTCAATATACCACCTTGGGTACATAACTAGAGTAGGAGTTTACTTTAGAGTAAAGTTAAGTAGTTACTTCAAGAAATGTAATAAATGCACAAGTGTCAATATGCAATGATGTAAATATACAAGGATTCCACTTGTACATGAGTCATAGGAAAGGTATATGAAGAGTCATAGGTAGAGTAAGGTCCAAGGAATATATCTTCCTATATATAGGCCTCATAGAGAGTGAAATGAGAGTAGTAGAGGATATAGTGAGTGTGGTAGAGAATATAGAGAGTGCATAGTATAGATTAGTAGTGGAGTACAATGCAGCTTGCTTATTTTACATCTTGTGGTTGCATTTCTTTTATTATATACCCATCAAAATCTAACAATATTTTATACTAATCAGTTACCTAGGCATTAGGGAAGAAATTTTTAAGTTAGTTTACCAAGTTGGTAACTTGTGACTATGTAAAAATGAATCTTAAGAGTAGTCCACTTGGATAGGAAAATTTTGGGATACCAAGCATGTTGTGTGAGAAGAGAATAAGGTGGTTAAATTGACTAATAATTATTTACATACCTCCTCATATTGGCTAAGTTGAAAAGAATGTAGATAGAGAGGATCTCCTATTTTTTAGGAGGTTGTTCATATGTGCAACCAACAACATCTTGAAGTAGGCTTAAAAAAAGGCTTTTAGATCTATGTTATACCATGGATATAGATATAGGATAGCCCATGGTTTTGGAAACCCCTAATAATTTTCAATTTTACCTCTAGCCTATATAAACATGTCTAAGGTGAGTGGTTTGGGTATTTTTGGTCATTCCTAAGTTTAGAGCATTGCAGGTTGGAGTTGGAGACAAGTTGTTGGATTATTTATGTGTGTAGAAGATTACACGTGCATGGATATGGTATTGAATTGTATCCTTTTTGTTGAAGCTTGAATATTTCATAAAAAGAGTTAATATTTGAAATGTATTGTAACCAATTTATTATTTATAATATATTGAGACTCTCTTCTTGCTAGGTTTTTTTCCTCTATGGGTTTTTCTATGGTATATCTTGTTTTATTCTCTTCTATATTCTAAATTTATTTTTGTGTTAATACTTTAATGTAATAATTTTAGGTCTAGTTAACTAACATAAATTTCCTCATTGGACTAAGTAGGAAATTGTTATACTTTGGTGCATTATTTCCTTTCAAGTCCACTCTAGACAAGCTTAAAATTTGGGTAGACTTCAAGATGTATTTTCACATGTTGGAAATATGAGCAACATGAACAACCTCCAATAAATTATTTTCCCAATATGGAAACATGGGTAAAATCCAAGTTTTACTTTACCATATCCTAGTTGAACTTTGAATGTTACAAGTGTGGGCACATGTGATTTGCCACATAGATAAGTGCTAGTAAATTTTGTTGGACTATAAATTTTTCAAAACTTTTGTTTCTAAAGTGCCAGTAAACCTTGTCATACTTGATATCTCTCAAATATGATTGGAAAAAATCCCAAATGCATCTTATCAAGCCCAAAAATTTTCTAAGGAAAAGAAGTATGACCACTTCTTTCCAGATCTCTCCATCAACAAAGCTTAAGGAGACTCAAACTTTCAAACAATAGCGTAAGCAAAGTGCCTCAAAATGCTCAACTAATCAAGGATTTGGAGCAATAGTAGATGTATTTTCTAAATGATGATGCTAGTTAAAATGCTCAAAATGTTTATCCAGGTCTTTTAAGACTTAGCAAAGTAGAAGCAAAAGCATCCCAAAATGCAAGTGTGATCGATGTTTCTTCAAATATGACATAGGCATAAATTTTTAAAATTCTTGACCAATGAAGATTCTGGAAAGCAAATAATGGTCATGGTTTCTCCAAAATGATGTGAGAAAAAGCATTTAAAAGTCCTAACCAAGTCTTGAGTAGTGTCTAGGTATTTTCCAAGATGACACAATAAGCCCTCAAAATTCCCAACCAAGGGATTTTTCAATGATGATGATATTCTATATGTTTGAAAGTCTCGACCAATCAAAAGTATAGATCAATAATGATCAAGGATTTTCAATGATGATGTAAGCCAAAGAGCTCAGTAGTCTTGGCTAGGAAACAACCCAAAAGCAAGAGTGGCCAAGGCATTTCCAAGGTGACATCAACATAAGTGCTTTAAATTTTTGGCCAAGTATTAAGTAGGAAAGAATCTAGAGCAAGAGTGGCCAAATATTTTCAAAGATGATATCATACAAACCTCTCAAAATTTATAGTCAAGTCTTTAAGGCCCCAACAACAAGACAACAATGAAATATGAGAGACCCTAGAACAAGTCCCTGTCAACAAAGATTGTGTATGTAAGAAGCCAAGACCACTCAAACAATTCTCAACCATCCAAATCAAAATGGCTAGGTGAAGACTATAATTAATGACACCAATAAAGTGACATTCAATCTTCTAAAACATGCAAAAGTGGTGGTTAGCATGGTAATTATAAATTAGAGATCCTACAAGCTATGTGTGCATCCTAGATTGACAAATGGTGTGTCAATAAGACGTACTTGCAATTGGTTGCATTAAAGACCTAGATTAAAATAGTTAGGTTGGGATTGATAGCTAGCTAAAACAAGGAAAGTGACATCCACTCTTCACAAGCACATTGATTACACATGAATCATGAGTTAATTCAAGTCATGCCTATTCATGATAGGCCTATACTAGGCTATCAATGTAATGATCAAGATAAATTGAATTGATTGTAAAAGCTATAAATAGATTAAGTTTTCTCAGTATAAGGGTTTACATTTTTAGGATTTGTCTATTGTAAGCCTTGTGCATAATTTACTTATTAATACTACTAAATGTTTTTTGGCCTATGCTAGTAGATATGTTGTAGGTTATAATATGTATGTTGTCTTTGCATTTCTATTAATTTGTATTCATGCTTTGTGTGGATAAATTTTGTCAGGATTAGATTATTGCTTGGATTATCTCTTATAGAGTGATTGGAGTGTTAGAAAATGCATGATATGAGCTAGATAGGAATTCTACAATATAAATTAGCATTGCAAACCTTTGGTGGCATAATATGTTTTTCTATAAAAGCTACAGACTTCAATACTTTACTAGCAAGGTGGGAATTGCTTTCTATTGAGAGAAAATTATTTTGACTAACCTTGATGCAGTTGTAAATAGTTTTTAAATTTAAAAATTTTCTGCTAGGAATTTTTTAGGTTGCAATTCTATGACAAATCATAGGACTTCGTATGGGTTGGATTGTGATAACTTCAAGTTTGATCGCTACTCTAACCTGATAAATATAAATGAATCACTTTTTTAATCATTGAAAATTAGCAATGTCAAGGAACTTTGAAGATTATAAACATGAAAAAGCATGTATCCAACTTTCACTTTGAGAAATGTTATTCAAATTTCCTAAAACTAGTGTACATATATTCATTTATTTTTCTATGATAAGGATTTATTGGATGTTAAGGTCCCAGGCCTAGCATTCTACATAATTTGATGCCTACTCAAAAACCTGAGAAGCAAAGTTTAGCCAAATGATTCACTTTCCTAATACTTGGAAAATCACAATAAAAACCTCAAATAAAAATAAATGTCAAGGAATCTTACAAACAACTAGAATTTTATCTCCAACTTTCATTTTATCAAATATAACTAGGTATATTATAACTACTATACATACGTTATTTTGTATTTTCCACCTTATTTTGGAATAGGGATTTTTGAGAAGTTGAGGCGGATCATTCAAGAGGACCGTATAACAGCCAAGGCAACTCCACCAGTGACCCATTGTAGAGGCAACTCTACCAACAAACCAGTAATGCACAAAATGGAAAAATGGTAAACCCCAAACTATTGTGTAATGCACAAATTAGAAAAATTATAAACCCCAAACTATTGTGTGTCATCTTGTCACATCCAAACAATGTTTTAAGGCCATTTTTGAGCTCATCCTTGCAGAATTTCTCATTTTCCATTGTTTTCCCTTTGGATTTTATCAATTCTACCACATAAAGAGAAGGTGTTACTGCAAAAATATCTGCAGCAACAATCAAGTTCTCTTTTTTGCCTTCTTTAGATCCTCCATATTGACTTTGCACTTTGTCTTATTCACATTGAAATTCAAAAGCTTAGCCACTTCCTCAAGATTTGAAGATTATACTAAAAATTTGTTGTTTATGTAGAAACCTAATTTTGACACACTACCTAAGAAAAACACATTAAACATCACACCAAATATCAGCACACAATAAATCATCTCAGCCTAAGCAATTTGGGCACCATTTCTACCCTCTATCAAAATTACCACTTCATGACAAAAACATCAATGGCAATTTTGCTATCTAGTGGTTTTTTTGATAAAAGCTACTTTTTGATCATTTCACTGGTCAAACTAACTGTTGATCAAAATCATCAATCTATGAAAGTGTTATTTTTTCCAAAATGTCTAGAATCCTTCGATACAAGCCAGAGGCACATGAATTCCTTCGTCCCACTACCTCATCTAACCTCACATGCTCCAGCCACAAACGAGGTTTGCAAATTTAAATTTGGTCTAAAGCCCTAAGGGCATCTTACCCCTAACTTTCCCTCTCAATACCTCCTCCAAAAATCTATAAATGAATACCTCAAGAGAGGCATTCCATAGGCAATTTTAGCTAGTTACACCCTGTCAAATTTTTATGCTCTCTTTCTCTCTCATTAGAATTATCTCATTTTCTCATTTGGAGAATTCTCATCAAGCATTTGGAGCAATTCAAGCAAGGCAAAGGGGGCATTGAAGCGAGGAAATATTCTTGGAAGGAGAGACCATTGCTAGGATTGTATAGCTTTCTTGGCATCTCTTTTTTTATTTTCTTATATTCAATTTATGCATTTTTCCTCTTATTTTGGCCTTGCTAACTTGGATTTTTTACTTGGCATTTGCTAATTATCGTTTCTCTTAGCATTTCTAACACTTTTTTTTGTAGCCATTTAATGCTTATTTACACTCACCTTCTTCATTTATAACAAGTTTTCTTTATCTTATAAGCAATTTATTTTTTATTTTAGCATACTAACATCATTTCCTTTTTGAATCTATGCATTCTAATCATTAATATTTTTCATTTTGAAAGCATTAGTTTTTTATTTCATCTAACCTACATATACTTGTCGATATAATCTCTATTTAGCTTATTTTCATGATTATTTTCATTTCATTATATGGTCATTTATTTCATCTAGTTTCTCTTTTACATGCTCTTTACTTTCATGCAATTTAAATGATATTTTCATTTCATAATGCATCTTACACATAAATTTCCCTCTCCATGCCTCCTCCAAAAATCTATGTAGCCCTTGGGGAGGAATTCCATAAGCAATTCTAGCTAGCTATACTGCCAAATTTTCATGCTCTCTCTCTATAGAATTATATCATTTGGAGCATTCTCATTTAGCATTTGGAGCAAGTCAAACAAGGCAAATGGGTCATTGGAGGAAGGAAACACTCTTGGAAGAAGGAGAGGCCATTGCTAGGATTGTATAAATTTCTTAGCATCTCTCTCTTTTTATTTTCTTGTCTTCATTTCATGCATGTTTCCTCTTATTTTGGCCTTGCTAACTTGGATTTTTTACTTGGAATTTGCTAATATTTTTTTCTCTTAGCATTTTTAACACTCTTTTTATAGCCATTTAATGCTTATTTTCACTTACCTTATTTATAGCAAGATTTATTTTTTTTATAAGCAAATTCTTTTTCACTTTAGCATACCAACATCATTTCCTCTTTGAATCCATGCATTTTACTCATTAATATATTTCATTCTGATGGCATTAGTATTTTATTTCATCTAACCTACATCTATTTGGAGTTATTTATTTCATTTTCATTTTTATTTCATGATATGCTCATTTATTTCATCTAGTTTCTCATTTATATGTTCTTTGTTTTCATGCAATTTAAACAGAATTTTCATTTCATGTTGCTTTCATTTTACATTAATATTTGCTCTTTCATAAGCCTTGAATCCTTATTAGTTTCATCTTAGAAGCATTTTAGGACTCCTCTTAGCATCTAGATTCCTTTGCATCCCCATTTAGAGGCATATTCAAGCATCCAACAAAACCTTATATCCCCCTCTTGGTTTCATTCACCCCCCTCCATAAGATTCACAAAATTAATAGGAATTTCCCCTTAGATTCTATAAATACCTAAAGTGCATGCCCTAGGGATTGACTCCTTCATTTCCCTTCTTTGATTCCAAAGCAAACTGACTTAAAAAAACTCAAAAAATTTGACCAAAAACTCAGTCGACCTTTGTCATAGGGCATAATCACCAATACCTACAACCATTGGTGAATTTGACTCTCTAGAATTACACAAAGCAAAAATACCACTACAAAATTTTCCATGCTGTGGCAAATTTGATAGAAGTCATTTCCACTCCAAAGGATCGGGTTCATACAATAATTTGTCTTCATAGGGTTCTGATCAGTTGAGAAGATACCGATCACATCTCTTAAAATCAAACAAAACCCCATATTAGAAAAACCTACTTTTTTTGTTTGAATCTTGCAGGTTTTAAAAATGCCACTCAGTTACAAAAATTCTAGTGGATAACTTGCTCAAACATCGATTCAAGTAATCTTACCACTTGGATCCTCTCTATTCATTAAAATTTCATTATTTTTATTGTGTTGATCTCTATTTCTTATTGGATTGTCTGTTTTAAGTCACATTTATATTGGAGAATTAAATAACCCTTAGCATAGGTTTTCTTCCTTTTAAAAGCATTTGGGAAAAAATAAAAAATTCATTTAGCTTGCATCTTAAGATAGCTTGTTTGTTGCACATTCCTTTGTTGCCTTGAAAAGAAACATCTGCTTACATATTCATCATTCAAAACCAAAGAGCATATTAGGTTAGCACTTGTTTTCTTGCATTTTGTGTGATTGCATTTAGCATAAATTTTAGATGATCTTATCTTTAAGTTAGAATAAATTTTATCTTGTAAAGGCTTGATAAAGAGTTAGATAAGATATTTGAAACCCTTAGGTGTTTGTTGAATTAACTCATTAAACACCCTACAAGCATTGAACATCAACATAACACATAGTCAACTTTTTAATACATTATATGGTGTCTAGTTGAGTGAAGAGATCTTAATCTTCAAGGTCTCCTTTCAAAAGAGACCTCCTGCAGGGAAGCAGGGGTTCCAACAGATCCCCCCTATGCATGACCTAGGTTTTGAATCTATAGTCTATATGTAAAGCACCTTTCATTTTTTGCCATGTTTTTCTCCTCAAACAGGCCTGATAAATTCAAGCCATAAGAAAAAGAGATGATATCAAATGTATTTAAGCATGAAAGCTTCTTCTTAGTGGTCTCAAAGGAATGGATCCAAATGTTAGTTCAATGTTGAGCCAAATACATAAGAAGCTTCTTATGTCTTTGAGCCAACATGATCAAGGCTATTAGTGATATTATCATCCTCTGTATCAAATTGTACATGCTTGTAATTCCTCTTAAACCATGACACTTCCATGAGTTGGGGAATGGATCCTCTATATCAGATTGCATATGCTTGTAATTCCTCTTGAACCATAGCACTTCCATGAGTTGTGGAATTGTGATCCAAGTTTTGGGATTGGGATCCAATAGCTTGGAGAGCAGTCTACATGAGGTGGATACCAGTTGATTAAAGTGATCATAATATTCAAGGTCTCCTTTAGAAAGAGGCCTCTTGTGGGGAAGCAAGGTTCCAATGGATCCTCCCTAAATATGACCTAGGTTCTAAATATATAGTCTAGATGTAAAGCACCTTTTATTCTTCATCATGTTTTTCTCCTCAAATAGACTTGATAGATTCAAACCATGAGAAAAAGAGATGATATCGAATGTGTTTAAGCATTATAGATTCTTCTTAGTGGTCTCAAAGGACCTATTCTAGTTCAATATTGAGTCAATATCATAAAGTTTATTAGTGACATCATCATCCTCTATATCAAATTGCATAGGCTTATAATTCCTCTTGAAACATGGAACTTCCATGAGCAGGGGAATGGTGATCCAAGTTTTAGGATTAGGATCTAATAGCTTGGAGAGTAGTCTACAAACATCACTTCAAAACCAAGATGGGCACTTGAACTTCCATTGCAAATTTTCTTATACATAGCCATCAAATTAGGACTGTGTAAGCATAGAAAACCAACCATCAAAACAAATAAGATCACCCACAAGACCATATGTCTGCCTTGGCACCATCATACCCCTTTCTATTAATTACCTCTGGGGCCACATAAAGCACGTTAATGTGTAGTATTACTTTATTTATGATATTATGGATGATAAAATGGTTGTGATTGAGGAGGTAGACACTTCCAAAAAGGTTTTTGATACATTGACAAAGCTTGTTACCATAGATAAATTTAGATGGTGTGCATTGGCTATGGGGGTAATCCCCTAACTTTTAATTTCATGATTTGACACAATATTCAATGTAAACAACAAGTGGAAGATTATCGATAATGTGCTATACACCTTGAATAAATAATGTATTTTATTCTAGTGGGTTATCTAGGCATTAGAGAATAACTTTTTAAGTTGTTTTACCAAGTTGGTAACTTGTAACTATGTAAAACTAACTCTTAAGGGTATCCCACTTGGATATGAAAATATTGGGATACTAAGCATGTTGTGTGAAAAAATAATATGGTGGTTAAATTAGGTAATAATGATTTACATGCCCCCTCATATTGGCTAAGTTGATAATTTATATAGAGAGGATCTCCTATATTTTAGGAGGTTGTTGGGATTTGCAACCAACAACCTTATCACATCTTGAAGTAGGTTTAAAAAGAGGCTTTGATATTTTTGTTATCTCATGGAGATATATATAGAATAGCCCATGGTTTTGGAAACCACTAATGATTTTCAAGTTCACCTTTAGCTTATATAAACAAGCCTTGGGTGAGTGGTTTGGGTATTTATGGTTATCCTAAGTTTGGAGCATTGCAGATTGGTGTTGGAAACAACTTATTAGATTCTTCATGTGTGTGTATAAGATTACATATGCATGGTTATGGTATTGAATTATCTCCTTTGTTTTGAAACTTGAATATTTCATAAAAAGAGTAAATATTTGAAGTGTATTGTAACCAACTTATTATTGATAATGCGTTGAGACTTTCTTCTTGCTAGTTTTTTCCCTCTATGGGTTTTTATAGGGTATATATTGATTTCTTCTCTTCTTATATATTTCCAAGTGCTAGTACTCCAATGTAATAATTTTAGTTCTAGTTAACTACATAAATTTCCTTATTGGACTAAGTAGGAAATTGTTACATTTTGGTACATTATTTCCTTTCAAGTCCACTCTAGCCAAGCTCAAAACTTGGGTAGACTTCAAGTTGCATTTTCACATGTTGAAAATATGAGCACCATGAACAACCTCTAACTAATACTTTTCCTAATTTGGAAACATGGTTAAACTTGAAGTTGTACTTTAACATAGCCTAGTCAAATTTTGAATGTTACAAGTGTGGGCAAATGTAATTTGCTACATAGATAAGTGCTAGAGAATTTTTTTGGACTATAATTTTTTTTTTAATTTTGTTGCTAAAGTGCAAGGAAACCTTTTTGAACTAAATATCTCTTATATAATACTAGAAAAAATCCCAAACACATCTTGTTGGGTCCAAAATTTTGCCAAGGCAATGAAGTCCAACCACTTCTTCCTAGATCTCTCCATCGGTAAATCTTAAGGTGGCTAAAAATTTCAAGCAATGGCATAATCAAGTGCCTCAAAAGCCTCAACCAATCTAGGGTCTAGATTAATAGCAGTTAGGTTTCCTAAATGATAACCTCATCAAGAATGCTCATAATTTTTGTCCATTTATGTTAAAGACTCAGCAAAGGAGAAGAAAAATAATCCCAAAAGGTAAGAGTGGTTAGGGTTTATCAAAATATGAAAAGCATAAAGTTTCAAAAATCCTGGAAAATTGAGTTTGGAAAGCAAATAATGGTTAGGGTTTCTCCAAAATGATGTAAGTAAAAGCATTTAAAAGTCCCAACCAAGTCTTGAGCAGTTAAGATCCTAGAGAATTCGGGGATTCTCCATGATAACATCACAATAATACAAATTCCTAGTCAGCCCTTGACTAGTAGTCCTAGACAAAATTTGTCAAGGTTTTTCAATGATGACTATATTTAAAATATTTAAACATCTCGATCAATCAAAAAATAGAGTAATAGTTTAGGATTTTTCAATGATAACATAAGTCAAAGAGCTCAAAAGCCTTGGATAGACAACAACTCGAAAGCAATAGTGGCTAGGGTCTTTCCAAGGTGGTATCAACATAAGTGCTTGAAACTGTTTGCCAGGTATTAAGTAGGCAAGATTCTAGAGCAAGAGTGGCCAAAGGTTTTCAATGATGTCATTATACAAACCTCTCAAAAATTTTAGCCAAGTCTCTAAAGCCCCAATAACAAGATAGAAATAAAAGAGAAGAGACCCTCATATAGTTCCATGTTAGTAAAGATCATGTATGTCAAAATCCAGGACCATTCAAGTACTTCTTAGCCATTTGAATTAAAATGACTAGGCTAAGACTATAATTAATGATGTCAATGAAGTGACAACCAGTCTTCTAAAATATGCAAAAGCGACAATTGACCCAGTAATTATGAATTAGAGAGCCTACAAGCTATGTGTGCATCTATACTGACAAATAGTGTGTCAATCTGGCGTAGTGGAAATTGGTTGCATTTGTAGACACCAAATCATAGCCACTAAACCTCCATCCTAACCATCCCACCACCCACTTGTCTTCCATTCCACCTTCCCACCAATTATTTGGCCCAAATCCACCTTCCTACAATTTCCTAGCCTAATTGGGGTTATTTTAATATTATTTTATAATATTTTATATAATATTTTATTATATTTTAATATATTTACTATAAAATATATATAAATAAACTAAATTAACCTTAGTCGTCCGATTTCATTTAATCTCTACCATCCATTTTCATTAATTCATGTCACATTTAAAAAGTAATCTCAACCCTAGGATATGACTTAATATTAGCCACACGATCAAAAGTGCAAGGCTAAAACCCTAAGAAATCCCTAGGTTGGATTATAAATAGGGTATTTTGTAAATGCCCAAACCCTAGAACCTAGAGATTAAGAGATATACTTGGAGAAGCATTTGTTGATGCCCTAGTGAAGCGAAGATAGAGAGAATTGAAGATCTGATGCCCTAGCTAAGCCAACAATACTTCTATTGTTCCAACCATCTTCCATCCATCCTCGCTCGCCGCCATAGCCATATTCCATCTGCCACTTTTGTCATCATCCTTCCTGATATATTTTTGTAGATCTGCCCTACCCTGCGAGTGTTGTGCTGAGCTTGCAAATCTCGCTATAGAGCTTGCCAAGTGCCCACCAGAGCTTGCTCTATCTGCAAGTGCACACCAAATCTTGTCAAGCTTGATGCAGAGCCTACCTAGCACCTTCCAGATCCTGCGACAGTCCCAGGGGCAAACCATAGCTTGCAAAGCTCACGTCAGAGCTTGTTGTGACATTAAAACAAAGATCTAAATCTGCTACACCATGAAATCTGCAACAACGAAGCAAGGTATATTTAGTATTGTTTTATTTCATTTATTCTTTGGTTTGGCATGAATTTTAAATTGATTCTTAAGCTAGGGTTTTGTTAATGTCTGAGGGTCTCACACTGTGGAGCCCTCATAGATATTACTGATGCTCTTGTGTTTTGTTTTGCATGTAGATCTATGAATTCAACATATTCTTTGATGACTATTGAAGCTGGAGTGGCCCCATATTGGATATTCAAATCCCACTCAACCTTTTGGGATCAAGAAAACACTCAGATCTGAAGACACTTCTATTATATCTAACTAGGGTTTCAAATAACCCTAGTTCCACTGTAAATTATTGTATCAAATATCCGCATTGGATACTAATTGTAACAAAGGAGTCTATTGGCCCCCCCTATTGAATACATATTTCTTTTGTGCAATCTGTTTTGTCTTATTGCTTTATTTGATTCTACCATTTTATTTTCAAGTTTCATATCTTTGCATCCACAACATTAAATACCCAAATTAAAACAATTAGACTATGACTAATTTCTAGTTGAAACAGAGAAGGAAAGTAACATCCACTCTTCACAAGCACATTGATTACACATAAATCCTGAGCTAAATTAATTCATACCTATTCATGATATGCCTATGCTAGGCTATTAATATAATGATCAAGCTAAAATTAATTGACTGTAAAATCTATAAATAACTTAATATTTCTCAATATGGAGGTCAACATTTTTAGGATTTGCATGTTGTAAGCTTTGTGCATATTTTGTTGATTAATACTATTAGATGTTGTTTTCCCTTTGCTAGTGGATGTGTTATAGGTTATAATATATATTTGATCTTTCCATGTCTAGTCATTCCTATTCATGCTTTGTGGGGATAAGTTTTATTAGGCTTAGATTATTGCTTGGATTATCTCTTGAAGAGTTCTTAGAGTGTTAGAAAATGCATGATATCAATTGGATACAAATTCTATAATGCTTTATTTTGTAGATGGTATGTTAGGTTTTGGTTGTGATTAAGTTTTAGGACATTCATTTAGCAAGTTGTATTGTTGTTACCTGGACACTGGTCACTATTTCATTAATCCTTTTTTCTCTCCTTACCTTATTCTTTTATTTTTATCTTTAGTCTTTTACCGTTTATTTATGTTAGCAAAAAGGAACCAAACTTCTTTGGAGGTTGACTTAAATTTTATTCTAAGTCTTCCAATATTAGTATGTGGTCTAGGGTGTAAAATAAATACTAGGTGAATTGTCGACCAAGAGTTTTTGGCATGCCTGATGGGACCCAAGTATCACTTGCACTAATCATAGCTTCATTGTGTGTGTATATGATTGAATAGAACCCTAGTGTTTTTTTTTCTTCTCAAAATAATCAAAATAAATCACCTAGTGACTCAACTTTTGAATCATTCATTAGGGATTCTACTATTGTGTTGCTCAAAGTCTAATGATTACAATATCAGAGGCCAAAAAGCTCAAAGAACCCTTTTAATTTATTGAGATGCCAACTACTAGAACACCAAGACCACACAAATCTATGTCTCTAGTTCATGCTCCCTATGTTTAAAGTCATCCCCTAATATTTCCCTCGAGAATCACCTAATACTTACCCACATAGAAAACATGGCTAGACATATTTATCCTAGATGGAATAGCACTAGAACATTTGATTTAGAAAATCCTCACGAAATTCCTCAAGCAGCTCTAAAAGCTTTTCCAACCTATGATGGTACTAAAAAGACTACCTATGAACACTATCAAGATGTGGTTGCTTTAGCTGTCATTCACAATATCCAGGATGAAGATGTGATGGTAAGGTTGTTAGCATTGTCTTCTAGAGAGAATGTGTTAACTCGGTACCGTGCTTTCAAAGATAGTAGTATTAGTTCATGGGCACAACTAGCTGAGTCATTCATATTAGAGTTCAATGAGAGAGGAGATCCATTTTTACTGCTAACTTAGTTTTGTTGGAAGTATTACATTATTTGGGCCCCTTGTAAATATTAGTTTGGTATTTTATTTATATTCTATATAATGTATGTGTCAATTTAAGGAATATGAAAGGATGCATCTCTCAACTGTTAGAGGAAAGCAACATTTAGAGTACTAAAAATTCATGTAAAATTATATATTGGATATCTCTCTCCATACAATATAATCAATACGTATCAATTATTTACATGTTAATATATTATCAGATTCTTATTTCTCGTGAAGACTATAAGTTTCATTCTATTCGTTATCTTGACTTAACTATGTTATAATTATCTAATATTTTATTCTATGAGTTTACATTAATATTAAGGCTTCAAAATCCATCAATGGTATTAGAGCCACAATCTAGCCATTTGAGATTGAGAGAAATTGGGTTGATAAGTGCACCTAAGGATTAACAAAATTACAAGGCTAAAGAAATAGCCCAAAGTTAAAAATAACAAACTAAAAATATTATTGGAAAATTGCAGAAGAAATTGAAGAAGAAAGAAGATTGAAGAAGAGAAGAATGAAGAGAAAAGCTAGGGTCTTTCCATAGTTGTAGAACAACTAGTGAAGACTAGGACTCAACTAGGGTATTTCCACTAGGTTGAAGGATAACCAATGAAAACAAGGACTCATATTTGGGTGAATCAACTTGAAGACAATTTATTATTCATGGAAATAGCTAACCCTGACAAAGATAAAAGACTTAGGTCTTGAAATTAGACCTTGATAGAGAAGGATTCAAGTTTTGAAGATAGATCATAACAAATGGCTTGACATTGAAAACCATATAAAAGTTTTAGTAAATAAGTTTTTAGAGATAGAGAAGATTTCAGGTCATTTAGAGACCTTGATAGAGATAAAAGTATAGATTCAAAGAAAGAGCTCCATGATGAATATTTGAGGCCCTTATTAGTAAAAGTGAAGAGGCCATATAGAATATATATAAGCCCCATATTAAAGGAGAGAAAGGAGGCTTGAATAAAGGTTCATGAAAAAGAGGCTCGAGGTCAGATAAGTGAATCTAAGCAGTGGAAAAGAAAGAGGGTCCAAAGAACCAGCGAAAGAAGGCTCATAGAACCAGTGGAAGAAGGTCCAAAGAAGACCAGTGAAATAAGACTTTAAAAAGAAGTCGTAAAGAAAAGAAGTTTGAGATACAAAGTATTCAACAACGAAGGGAAGTATTGAAGCTATGTGAACATTTAGCAAGAAGAAGAAAAAATTCAATAGAAAAACATTTGAAGGAAAAGGTGCAATAAAGCATCAAAGGAAGAATACAATGGTGGAAGCCACCTAAGTGAAATAGCATTGGAAAGAAGAATTAAAGCATGTCTATTGTAAGATGCAAAGGAGCATGAATATTTGAAATATGAGTACATCTATATTGAAAAAAGAATTGGTGAATGTGTTTGTGTTTCTCTAAGAAAGCACTGAGAAGGATGCATTGGAACTAGTTTAATGTTTTTAAGTTTGAGGTAAGATCAGGAGAAAGGAATCCCTAAGTTTGGAGCCACCAACATTAAACGTCGAATGTGTGGAACGTCCAAACCTGCACTTGTGAAATGGAGACACAACGTATTAGATTGGTCAATGTAACATAGTAACCTAAAGATTCAAGGAATAAGAGTGCCAAGTGTATCCAATCTAACTTGAAGAAGTGGCAAAAGCACAGCTAAAGATGTAACAACAAAAACTAGGAAGGAAGTGGAAACAAAGAACCAAAGAGACAACAAGGAGAAATAAAGAGTCAAAGGGACAAGCAAGAGATGTAGCACCAAATGAGTGAGTAAGTGAATAAATAAATTCAAAACAAGGATAATCATTCAAAATCCAATGCCAAGCAAACGAGAGCCAACAATAAATCTTTGGCTAAATGTAACATAACTAGCTAGAGAAACACGTGTTAGTGGTATAAAGTAATACAACATTCGTATTATTCTTGGGAGAAGAATACCAAGTTTCTGGTCAAATATGAAATGCCTAGTGCAAAATCTAAAGTGAAATGATCCAAGTTGCTAGCATAGAGCACCTACTAAAGTCATCCACACGAGTGGAAAGGAAGGAACATTAATATAGTTCGGGTGCAATTTGAAACATCCAAAAAATATCAAAGTGCACCTTGTGAGGAGGTAAATGTTTTAATTTAGGTTTTTTATTAGGTTTATAAGGAGTGATAAGGTGATAAATTTAATAATTTATTTAGTTGAAGGTTAATTATTAATTTTAAGGAGTAATAAGGTTTAGGTTATAGTTATTAGTTCTTTCTAAATTAGAAGTTTAATTATTTTATGAAATATTTGCAAATTGATTAATTTGGGAGTGAAAAGGTTTACAACATCAAACTTAGGAAAAACATAAATTTGTAAAATTCATTCATTAGTTTCTAGAACTAGGGAGACATAATATTTTCTACTCCATAGGATTTAATTTAGAAACTTTGATTTATTTAAACCTAGGGAGTTAAAAGGATTACTACTTCAAAGGTGTAGATTTTTTTTTTTTAATTGTAAAAATTAATTTTTTGAAATTTCAATTTTGGAGCTATAAGGTTGTCAACTTCAAAGGAACATGGCAAAGAAAAAGCAAGCAAAAAGAAAAATAAATGATAAAAAAATAGAGATACAAAAACATGAGTTGTCAAAAACAAATGAAGAAGAAAACTTATGTTTTCAAGAAGAACAAATATACATTCAAGATGACTCACTATAAGAGACTAAGGAAATGTAAAATTTAAAATTTTATACTCAATACATAATAGCAAAAATTGAAGGACAAAATGATTACATCAATGAAGGAAAAGAGAATATGACAATCAATCATGAGAGAAGCCAAATATGTAAAAAAAAAACAATGCTTGGAGATTATCTAAGTTCAAAACTTGATGAAGTAGTTAAAGACTCTAAAGATGTTTTCACATTACCTAATGATGCAGGAAATATAATTTATATGGCATTACTTTCTAATGAAGTTCTCAAGGGACAGAATAGAAAACAAAAGGAAATGACTAAAGATTTAAATAATAAGCTTGTTGATATTACTAGTGAAGCAGAACAAGGAGAATTCTTAATGCTTCAACAATGCATGAAAAGTATACTAAATGATGCTAATAGATGTTATGAAAATCATGTTATTTGTACCTGTTATTCTATGGAAAATAATCTACAAGGGAATAATCACTCTAAATGTTTCCAAGATAAGAAATTAAGGAAAGGTTGAAGAATTAGGGAAAAAAACAATGATGAAAGATGTTTTCTATGATACAAATGATTTAAGGCCCATGATGATAGATGCATGTTGTGATACTAATGATCTTCATCAAAAAGAGAAAGATGCATGTTGTGATCCTCATCAAAATGAAAAGAAAAATTGTGATGCAAGCAATGATACTTGTGACTTAGAATTGATGACAAAGATATAAGAACTTGTTACAAAAATAGATGCTACATGTGACACAAAGAATTTAAATACAATTCGTGATTGTTCAAAAAAAAATTATGCTATCAAAATTGATGAAGACATAGATTCAAATCATGAGAGAGATAGTGATGCTCAAAGTTGTGTTGATGTTAATAGGGATAAGTCAGATGATATTTTTGGTTATTTTGAAAGGTATACTAAAGGAATTGGTTCAAAATTATTAAGCAAAATTGGGATATAAAGACACAGGTTTATACTTTTTCCCTCTACTTGTTCTAATACCTTAAAAACAACACTCTCTTGTATTATCCTATATGAACTACGGTCTGTCAAAACCTCCACATAGGAGCTCGAAACAAGACAAGATATAACAAGTTTATCATACTTAAAAAAGGGCTAATTAGGTTTAGACTTTGATGGCTACCTGATAAAATGCCTCCATATGCTTTGTTAGTCATAGATATGCCATCCCTTTCCTCATCTAAAGCTTCCTCATTATAACTGCTATGAACCAACTCTTTCTCCTTCGTTTGAAAATTGATAACAAAAAATCTGTCTATAAGCAATTTAGGAGTCTTGACTGAGTCCTCCTCTATTTATGCTTCATTCATTGCTACTTTCTTTGTATTTTTTATACTAGAAGAACCTTCAACTTCCTTTTGTAAAGTCCCTTTCACTTTATTCTTTTCCATTTCATAGTTTACCTTGATATGGCCATAATGATAACAATTACTACATCAAAACGACACTCTAATGTAGTCAAGATTTTGCAAATATGTCCAATTACCTAACAAAAACTCCATGTTATTCGATAATCCTAAACAAATATCAAGCTCCACTAAGATAAAAACTACTTTTTTTTGGATACATGTTGACAATCGAATCGGCCTAGATATAGATTTTCTAAGTCTACAATGCCCTAGACCCGCTGCCAAGAACTGAATGTCTAAAGGAAAGGAATGTCCTTCGTGATAATCTCTAGTAGGGCTTGTTCTGAAATAAAATAAAATTGTTTTTGAGATAAGGGTTAGGGAAGATGTGGAAAGAGAAGGAAATTACTAAAAGGAATGGGGAAAGAGGCTAAAAGCCTAAAATACAGGGTTGATATATAGGAAGTATGATACACAACTTTTACTCAAACCAATAACAATTAAAATAATAGACTTTTAATAGAAACCGACACTAAATCCTCTCACTTGCATAACCTCCAAGGGTACTCCAACATTAACCCTTCACCAACAACTAAATCCAAAAAGTAGAATTCAAGTCATATGATAAAGTGACTAACTTAATAGAAATAAAATGATAGAAGGCATACACAAAGATAGAATATTCAAGACCGAAACTAGAAGTTTGTGTTTCAAAAGCAAATTTCAATATATACAACTGCTTTTCTAGTAGAGATTATCCATCTCATTTACAACAAAAATTCTAGTTTTTATAAAGGATTCCATGTCTCAAAATATCAATGCCCAACCACTTCTACGATGGTGGCAGATAGATTCGATCCACAAGTGACTTAATAGCATAAATTTGATTTTGTAGATAACTTAGCATTGAATGCAAAAGGTTCCCATGATCTACCATGATCGAACGGCTCACAGCACAGCTTTGAGGTCGACTGGGCAGTCAATGGCAATTCTGTGTAGATTTCACTGCGCTTGGGGGGGTCGTCTGGAGTTTCACTCCACAATTGGAGCGAAAGCATTTTTACTCCAAAGGTGGAGTGAAAGCACCCATTGGAGTGAAAACATCCCTTTGTGGAGCGAAAACACCCTTTGTGGAGCGAAAGCACCCCTTAGAGCAAAAACATCCCTTTGTGGAGCGAAAGCACCCTTTGTGGAGCGAAAGCATCCCTTTATGGAGCGAAAGAACCCTTTGTGGAGAGAAAGTATCCTTTGTGGATTGAAAGCATCCCTTTGTGGAGCAAAAGCATCCCTTTGTGGAGCAAAAATGATTTTTGGTGGTACAACTTCTCGGGGCCATAAATTTTGATCCGTTGACCCAATCACCTATTGTAATACATCATTGGAATGCTAAATAAAATATCTACAACAATGAAATATCTAAAGATCATTTTATCCACTTTATCATCATATTTTAGGGCCCACAAAAATACCAACACTTCTACATGTGTTTCACTGATTTAAAGCTCCAAAGGAATTTCGCTGACGAACTCCAAGAAGATGATTTTGCTGGTGAAGAGCGCTTCACACTTAGGCAAAATTTTGTCAAAAATTTTAATGTGGCACAAATACCAAGCATTGAGATCACCTCAATGTGAATATCCCAGGCCTTTATCCATTGGGCAACATAGTCACAACAAAACATAGACACAAGAAAATATAAACAAAAAGAGAGTACCTTCCACTTTGAGTCAGCCAGATCTGATGATGCCAAATCACACTTTGCACTCTCCCCACCTTATTTATCAGCCAACCTATTTACATTATTTACACAAAATTTTATGACATGATTGGCATACCGATACCACAAAATTGGCATTGGATACCTACCCAATGAATCTAAAATGTTTGGACCAGATCTAATTGTACTTGAGTTGATCTTTGAAGTCTAGTTGGCCTCTTCCCAAAGTGTTCTAGGTTGCAAACAATGTGCAACATGGCAATTTATCATGCATACCAGTATTTATACGGTTAATGAATAATGTGGCAAAGAGATTTTCCACATGGGAGCCTTCTTCGAGTACCGGTTGCGGGATCTTGGGTACGTGCTCCTCTAAATCCTTGATGTGATAGCAAGATTTTTTTGATGATAGCCCTACTATCAAGATCTCCCCAAGACCAGCTTCCTGAGGAGGTATGCTTATTGAGTCTCAACCGATTACTTGCGTGCTATGCTCAGGGATACAAAAAGGGTATAAAATTATGCCCTCTTCACACTCAAAGCTTGTCGTTAGACCCTTCTCTTCCTCCCGGTATTTCTCTAAAAAAAAATTGTAAATACCATACTGTACATTACTGGGGTAATGCTTGCATACTCCTTCTATCGGTGTTGGGAGATATTCACCTCTTGTGCTTCGAATAGCTGTATTTTGAAATTTTGCACAATTTGTGATGACCATGATGGTGGATACTGTGCGAGATGGACGATGGCAAAAACCGTCAAAAGAAGTGATGGTAAAGTGGGTTCTCTCCACTACAACTTTCCTGCTTGGAGTAGGAGCCACTATGCTTGTGCTACCTCATGAAATACTTGAGGGAATATTTGTTCCCCAGATTTTGGTAGGAGGAGGCTTATATCTAGGTAGAAATATTGAACATAGAAGAGGTGGGACTGGACGGGTGTCGGTTGGATCTCCTCTAGAATTCTTTTCCAAATCTTGTAAAATTGGACATTGAAGTCTGTGATGCTCTCTAGAGGTGCTCTCGTGATGGTGGAGAGGTGCATCAAGAGTTGAAAGGGATACTGAGAGCCATCAAATGTGTCAACTAGTGCTCCTACCAAGTCTACCCATGAGCAGACGCTTTTACGCCCGAGTATTTTGTACCACTCCAATGCCCTTCCTTCCAAATATAGGACCAGAAGTCTGATCATGACATCTTCGTAGGTTATTCCATGGAGGGTCATTAGAGTAGCAACATCTTCAAGGTGCTCTCGGTCCATTCCCTTAGTGCCATTGTATTTTGTTAGGATCTTCAAGGCACTATTAGGAATCTCATGTCAAATTTAGAGATTTAGAGGGTCAGGATCATCCCAACTAGGATAGCATACATTTGCCATTATAGAAGTGGTCTGTAGAGATCACGATCATTGCCACTAAGTCGAAGTCTTCAGGTGAACATTCTTTTCTCTGCTACTAAGGTCAAGGTTTCTCACCAAACCTTGATTCCTTCGGGGTGTCTTCTTTCAGCATAAAAGGTGTCTACGATCAAAAGATCTATATATTTAGCTCAATAGAGTCACCAAGTGATTTTTCCAGATAAAATCAAGCCATAGATTCATCAAACTTGGGCTCTCTTAAAACATGGAGACTATTCGTCCCACAGGGCGTGCCAGAAACTATTAGCAATCGAATTGGCCTAGATATATATTTTCTAAGTCTACAGTGCCCTAGACCTGCTGCTAAGCATTGAATATCCGAAGGAAAGTAATATCCTCTGTGACAATCTCCAGTAGGGCTGGTTCCAAAATAAAATAAAATTGGTTTTGAGATAAGGGTTAGGGAAGATGCAGAAGAGAAGGAAATTACTAAAAGGAATGGGGAAAAGAGGCTAAAATCTTGAAATACGGGGTTGATAAACAAGAAGCATGATACATAGCTTTTACTCGAACTAACAACAATTAAAACAATATACTTTAACAAAAACTGACACTAAATCCTCACCTGCATAACCTCCAGGGGTACTCTAGCATTAACCCTTCACCAATAGCTAAATCCAAAAAGCAAAATTCAAGTCGTATGATAAAGTGACTAACTTAACATAAATAACATGATAGAAGGCATACACAAAGAAGACTCAAGACCGAAACCAGAAGTTTGTGTTTCAAAAGCAAATTTCAAGATATACAACTACTTTTCTAGCAGAGATTTTCCATCCTCATTTATAGTAAAAATTCTTGTTTTTATAAAGGATTTTGCCTCTCAAAATATTAATACCCAACCACTTCTGCGATGGTGGCACATATATTCGATCCACAATCTACTTAATAACATAAATTTGATTTTGCAGATAACTTAGCACTGAATGTAGAAGGTTCCCATGATCTACCATGATCGGACAGTTTAGAGCACAACTTCAGAGTCCCACTTGGAGTTTCGCTCCACAACTGGAGCGAAAGCATTTTCACTCCAAAGATGGAGCAGAATAATTTTTGCTCTAGAGGTGGATCGAAATCATCCCTTTGTGGAGTGAAAGCACCCCTTGGAGCGAAAACATCTCTTTGTGGAGCGAAAGCACCCTTTGTGGAGCGAAAACATCCATTTGTGGAGCGAAAGCACTGCTTGGAGTGAAAACATCCCTTTGTGGAGCGAAAGCACCCTTTGTGGAGTGAAAGCATCCCGTTGTGGAGCGAAAGCACCCTTTGTGGAGCGAAAGCATCCCTTTGTGGAGCAAAAGCATCCCTTTTTGGAGCGAAAGCATCCTTTATGGAGATAAATCACCCTTCGTGGAGCAAAAACATCCCTTTGTGAAGCAAAAGCACCCTTTGTAGAGCGAAAATGATTTTTGGTGGTACAGCTTCCCGGGGCCATAACTTTTGATCCGTTGACCCGATCGCCTATTGTAATATATCATTGGAAAGCTTAAGAAAATATCTACAACAATGAAATATCTAAAGATCATTTCATCTAATTTATCATCTTCTTTTAGGGCCCGCAAAAATTCCAACACTTTTGCATGTGTTTCGTTGATTTAAAGCTCCAAAGGGATTTCGTTGGCGAACTCCAAGAAGATGATTTCGCTGGAGAAGTGCACTTCACACTTGGGCAAAATTTTTTCAAAAATTTAAATGTGGCAAAAATGCCAACAATAACATTTATTTTTTTCATATGTACTCCAAGGAAAACTCCAAGGGGGTTCCCAATCTCATGTAATATTCTTTCATTCTAGAATTCAAGGGGTAAAGAGGTTAGCTTGACAATGTGTAAAAAATTTCTTCCTTAGAGAAAAATTGAGGCATTTGTATATTCCTTAGGCTCTTCACTTTAGTCCACTACATCCTCTTCATACTTCGTCAACTTAGTCGCCCTACCATTGTCAATGATTAGTGATCCAAGTTTGCATTGGTTGAGTTTTCCCACTAAATTATTTTTTTAATTTCCATCCTTTCCTCTCCTTGAGCTTGTTGACTGAAGCCTAATAACGAGAACCTCATTTTCTTGAGTGTAAGTGATTGTTGTTTTTGTCAGATCTCGATGATTTTTCTTTGTTGCACTTCTGCAACAATAATGACTCCATCCCTAACACTATCAATGACCCCACCAATGCCATGCCACCATCTAGCCCATACTTTCTTAGCCTCTCTCACTTCCTCTTCATCATCGAAAAATCCATTCCAATCCATAATAATTTTAACTTACCAAGCAATTCCTTAGGGTTTATGGTCAGATTTGTTGTTTCTTCTTAAATTTGCAATCCTTTAGGTCAACTTTGCTATGACCTATTGTTTCTTCTTATATCTAAAAACCTTAAGGTAGCTCTTTTGTGACCTATTATTTCTTTTTGCATTTGCAAACCTTCGAGCCAACTTTATTGTGACTAAATATTTCTTCCTTAGAAGTGGTAGAGATGCGAATTTTCAAGCCATCTCTGTTTGTGATCTATTGTTTTTCTTATATCTGCAAACCTTCAAGCTAGCTCTGCCATAACATGTTGTTTCTTGTTAAATATGTAAACCTTCAAGCGAGCTCCATTGCAACCTTTTTTTTCTTTTTAGATCTGCAAAATTTTGAGCTAACTTTATTGTAATCTATTGTTTCTTCTTAGATCTGCAAACCTTCACGCCAAGTCCATCATAACTTGTTTCTGAAACCAATAATTTTCTTATAAACATACAAATGAGTTGGGTAGAGGTTAAGGTTTCAAGTCCTCCGAAGAGTTTAAGGTTGGGTAGGTGTAGAACCCCCTAGTAGTGGTTTCTCAGACCAAGGCGGCCCCACAAGGAGCATGACTCCTGGATGATTTTGATGGTGTAGAACCCCCTAGTCATGGTTTCTTAGACCAAGGCGGTCCCGCAAGGGATTTTTCACTAAATTAAAATAAAACATTACTTATTTAAAAGAAAAAATAAATTAGATAAAAGAATTTTTTTTAGCTTGTCGAGGTATCCAATTGTGATTCTCACTTAAAATAAAGTATTATAAAAATTAGTAGTTATTTTAATAAGTAAAAAAATTGAGTTTACACGGGAGTCCTGGTTTTCATCACTCAAAAACTTTAACACTAGAATAAGCTTTGAATTAATAATTTTTAGTTGTTTTACTACTTGAAATAATTTTTAAATATATAATATTATTATTTTATTTTAACATTAGATTAACATTGATTATATAAATAAATTATATAATAATATTTTAAAAATTTTTTTTTTTTTATTTATATATATATATATATATATATATATATATATATATATATATATATATAAACCATGTAATTTATAATATTTTAATAAAATTTATAATAATATTATATACATGAATGTGGTTTACCAGCAAGGACGCCACTTACATTATTGATGATGTAACCCGAGTTCAATCCCCAATACATATAAAAAAATATTACTCAAAAAAATAAAAACTTTAAAATAATATTATATCAAATTATAAGATCTATACTTTAGAGTAAATTAACAAAAAAATGTTTATGTTTAAAGAAAATAAGAAATAGGAATGTCATGGCGGAGGATGTCGATGGGCGGGAAGTCTGCAGGGGAGATCGGAAGCGGCAGTGGTTCGGTTCTTGGACGCAATGGAGCAATCAGAGGGCATCAAGAATCTGATGGAGCGGAAATGCCCAGCCCCATTGAAGATGACCGGGCTGGCAACAGTATTGGTGGGGCTCAAAAGTCTTATGCCCAGGCAGCGGCCTCAAAAACCCTAAACGGGTTTTTTATCAAATAGTTGTTTCCGGTTGGGGTGAGCTGGACATCCCGACGAAAGTTCTTTCAAGCTTCATGGAGTTTGAGAAATTTACCCTAATAGGTAAATTCATTGGAGGTGGTCCTGACATGGAAACTATCCAAAAATGGGCAGCAAGCAAATAGAGGACTTCTAGCCATTTGGAGCTGGCGGCCCTATCCCGGGGTTTTTTTGCCATTAGATTGAACAATAAGGAGGATTACTGTAAAATTCTTGCTGGCAGGCCATGATTTTTGGGCCGCAAAAGTTTATTTCTCAGGAAGTGGGACATTGATTTCAGTCCGGAGACCCAAAACATCAACATTGCCCCAATATGGGTTAGGCTCCCAAATCTTCCCCTCTTTGGTTGGCATGAAAATGTCATAAGAGGTATTGCGCATTCCATTGGGGAGTTGGTCACCATTGACCCTCCCACCCGAGCTCGAACAAGGTTCGTCCAGGCCCGATTTTGCGTTCTAGCATATTTGGAGGCAGAACTCCCAACATCCATCACTCTTCGGTCTAGAGGTACCATTCTTCATAAACAAGCAATTGTCTATGAAAATAGACCAGCTTTCTGCACCCAGTGTCGATCCCAAGGGAACCTCTAGTCCCAGTGTCCTTTTCAAAAACCAAGAAAACAAAAACGTGAAAACGACAACCCCCTGGAGCACAAGGAAGATCAGGCAAAGCAACCACATCTCCCAGACGTGAAGGGCCATGGATCCCTAGGCCCCTCTAGAGATTGTGGCGGACTCTCTCGACCTGAAGAGAATCCCTCTCTCCAATCGGACCCCGAGCATCTTGAGGCTGACAACCAACAAGGAGCAGACTCCCACTTGGAAAGTGAACCGCAGGAAGAGATGGAACGGACACCTTCCCAAGTTTTGACTCAGGTTGTTCCTCTACTCCAAGATATGGGTCATCCCGATTTTAGTCAGTCGCAGACGCTGCTAGAAGATTACCTCTTAGGAAGGAGGGGTGAACAGTCCGGTCACATTAGCCCTTGGAATACGAGGATCCAAAAGCAAAGTGTGGATTTTGGTAGTGAGAGGAAGCAGGGCCATCCTCCTAACAAGGAAAGGCGAGACAAAGAGACTGCAACTGACATTGCAAATGGAACCCGGCGTTTGTTGGTTACGGATGACTATGACACACAGTCAGATGAAGCACATGCATCAAAACCTCCCCCTCAATAAGGAAGGGAAGGCAAGAAAAACTTCAAAGCTGTCCAGGATGAAAGTCCTCTCATGGAATGTGAGAGGAGTCGAACAGTGCAGACCAAGCAAAGGTTAGTGGCTGATCTTCGTAGGAGGATTAACCCTTCTATCCTTATTTTGCAAGAGACCAAGCTTGATGCTATCTCCTCTGACAAAGTGGCGAAGGCCATTTGGGCCAAGGCAAATTGTCGCATCCGACCTCGCAGTGGGAATAGCGGGAGGACTCATGGTTCCGTGGGACCCTTCGAGGTTTGAGGGCGATTCGTTGTCAACTTCCAATAGAATCATCAATGTACTTTTCCAGTCCAAAACCTCCAATTTTTCTCGGATTCTATCCAACGTTTATGCTTCAAATTCTGCCACAGAGAGAGCAGAAATGTGGAAAGCTATCTCTCTGATGAGGGAGAATTTTAACAACTTTCCCTGGGTTTTAGGGGGTGACTTCAATTGTCCCCTTCATCCTTTGGAGAAAAAAGGAGGGTCCGACCACTCTAGTCGCGACTTGGAAGATTTCGGAGATTTTGTCTCTGCTAATGGACCGCTTGACATCGAACTCAAAGGGGCTTCCTTCACTTGGAGTAACAGAAGGATTGGGGGCGGTTTGATTCAAGTCAAACTTGATAGATTCTTCATCTCCCCAGAAGCCATTCCCATCCTTGGCGGGGCTATCATTTTGGCTCTTCCAAGGATTGGGTCTGACCATAACCCTATTTTCTTGGAGGCGAACGATGGGCCTGTTTTTATGACCCCTTTCATATTCGAATCCATGTGGATTTCCCACAAAGACTTCAAAGGATTGGTTTCAGCGTGGTGGCAATCGAAGGTGGAAGGAAGCGCTCCTAAGAGAGTGGCTTTAAAGCTCAAAATGGTCAAAGAAAAACTGAAGATTTGGAACAAAGAGGTTTTTGGCAACATTTTTGAGTCCAAAACATCCATTGCTGAGAACTTGGAGGTTGTGGAGGAAAGGATGGCTATCGAAGGTTACACTGATGGTCTCAGGGAGGAAGAGCGGAGCCTTTTGGTGGACTTTCATTCTATTCTCGCTAGAGAGGAAACATTATGGCGCCAGAAATCTCGTGACCTGTGGTTGAAGAATGGAGATTCCAACACGAGATTTTTTCATGCGTCTACTATGAGGCACAGGGGGGCCAACAAGATCAAAGAAGTGACTTGTAAGGATGGGCACATTACCAGGGAGATTGAGGAAATCAGGAGCGAAGTCGTTAATTTCTTTCGAGATTTGCTTGGCTCTCCTCCGGATAGCAACCTCCAGGTCCAAAAATCTATGCTCGCCAATTTTTCGACTAAAGTTCCCCATGAGGTAAGCATGAAACTTCTGGAAACTTTTTCCTTGTCTGAGATTAAGGAAGCTTTGTTCTCCATGCAACCAGATAAGGCCCCTGGGCCCGATGGTTTCCCCCCCGATTCTTCCAAGTCATGTGGGAGGTCGTGGCCCGGATGTGTGTGATGCTTTTCGGGTAATCCAAGCGTCCAGATCTATCCACCCGAAACTCAATTCCACCTTTCTTGCCCTCATTCCTAAGTCTCCTTCCTCGCAAAAGTTTCTCCGACTATCACCCCATTAGCCTGTGCAATGTTTTTTACAAGATCCTTTCCAAGTCTATAGCCAATAGACTCAAAACAATCCTCCCCCTCCTGATTGATCCTTGTCAGGGAAGCACTGTCAAATGCAGAAACATTCTTGATGGTGTTATCACTATCCATGAGACCCTTCATTCCGCTTACCGCTCTAAGAATGCTGCTCTTTTTCTTAAGATCGACATGAACAAAGCCTTCGACCGTGTCGACCAAAATTTTTTGTGTGCAGTCCTCCTCAAGTTCAACTTTCATCCCCATTGGATTGACCTTGTCTACAGCTGTATATCCTCTCCCTTTTTTTCTGTCTTAGTCAATGGGTCCCCAGCTGGGTATTTCCAGAGCTCCAGGGGCCTCAAACAGGGCGATCCTCTTTCTCCCATCCTGTTCATTCTTCTGGCGGAGGTTCTGAGTTGGTCCATGAAAGAGGCTCTTCGGCAGAACAAGATTTCTGGCATCTTGCCGACTTCTAGAATTAATCTTGTCACTCATCAGCAATTTGTGGATGACACCCTCATCTCCACTAGGGCATCTGTTGCTCAAGCCAAGTCGCTCAAGAGGATCCTGTCTCGTTATGAGCAAGTTGCAGGGCAAAAGGTCAATTACATCAAGAGCAAAATTTACTTTATTAACACTCCTCTGCGCAGACATATTCGGATTGCTAGAATTCTTGAATGCACTATTGATTCCCTACCTACGTCCTATCCGGGGTTGCCTCTATCTTATAGCAGACGGGCCAGTGGGGACATGTGGAACATGATTCTTGAGCGCCTACACAGGAAACTCGACACTTGGAAGGGCAAACTCCTATCGCAAGCTGGGAAAGCCACCCTTACCAAATCTTGTCTTCAGGGGATCCCGACCTACTTCATGTCGGTGTTCATGCTTCCGAGTGCAGTCCACTCCAAGATTGAGAAGATTCAGAGGACCTTTCTTTGGTCTGGTAATGAAGAGAAATCTAGACTTCCCCTTGTATCCTGGGACAAGGTGTGTTCGAGGATAGATCAAGGCGGCCTGGGGTTGAGAAGATCCAGACTTATGAATTTGGCTCTGATCGCGAAGCACGCTTGGAGGATTATGTCTAGCGACCCGGTGGAGTGGGTTACATTGGTTAAAATGAAGTATCTTGGCTCCACTACCTTCTTGGATGTTGAAACATCCTCAGTGGCATCAATATTTTGGAAATCTACGCTCCAAACCCGGCATTTGATCAGTCTGGGAGCCCGCTGGATTTTGGGTGATGGCAACTGCATTTCCTTTTGGAAGGACAGGTGGGCGACTGAAGAAGCCCTTGGGTTGAGGGCAGACCTCGCTGGGCTGAGAAGCTTGACCGACCCTAACGCCCACCTCAAGGTGGTAGGTTTCATAGATCGGAGCACCTGTTTCCCTCGGTGGAAGCTTCCTGTTGTGGAGGGGTTTAATAATGAGGTTACCTTCCTTGATAATATCCTTCAGTCGGTTTTAATTCCTTCTGCGGAAGGAATGACGAGTATCATCCGGAGTGGTACGGAGGATGGGCGTTTCTCTATTAAATCGGCTTATGAGCTTCTCACCACCAAGGCTCAGCTCCGGACTACGGGTGGAATACTGTTTGGAGGAAAGGAGTTGTTCCTAAAATCAACTTCTTCGCGTGGATTGCTTTCCACAATAAAGCCTTAACTATTGACAACCTTCATAAGAGAGGTTTTGCCTTCCCCAACAGGTGTTACTTGTGTTTAGCAGATTGTGAGACGAGGGATCATTTATTCTTGCATTGCCCGTTTTCCCACTCTATTCTGAGAATTTTCCTATCCTCCTTCCAGATCCTTTGGTGCTCTCCCCGATCCCTTAGAGATGCTTTTCATCAATGGCCTAATCCTTTCAAGAATCCCAAGCTCCGCTTCCTCCTCGAGGCCTCCTTCCACCATTTAATTTGGCAAATTTGGTTAGAGAGGAATGCTAGAATTTTGACAGAGCTCCTAGAGGGCCCCGTTCTGTTGCTCAAAGGGCGTTATCTTATGCCATTGAGAATTCTATTGCTGTTCCCAGTCCCCGTACCCATCTTCCGAGCGAAGAAGCTGTTCTCAAAATGATGAATCTCTGGTCGTTTCTGGAGGTTGTTAAAGGGCCTTGTCGAAGGAATGTTGTGTGGACCAAACCCCCGGGTGGATTAAATTAAACTTTGATGGACCGGCTAAGGGGAATCTTGGGCCCGCTGGCGCTGGTGGGGTTGTCCGTGATCATGATGGGAATATTGTGATGGCCTATTGTGAAGATTTGGGCTCCCAGACGAATCACTATCGTCGAAGCTCGAGACGCTCTGAATGGTATTCAGATTCTCTCTGAGGATCCCCGACCTCTTATCATTGAGGGTGACTCGCTCAACATCGTGAATTACCTTCTTGGCACCAAAAAATCCATCTTGGAAAGTCTACAACATCATCCTCGAGACTAGATCTCTTCTCTCCTATCGCGGTAGATGGAAAGCAAATCATATTTTGAGAGAAGGAAATCGCGTGGCTGACCACATGGCCAATAAAGGGCTCGTGACCATGTGCTCGGTTGTGTGGCGGTCTCGCTTCCCATCCGAGGTGGAAAGGTTGGCCAGGGCAGACATCCCTTCCTGATGTTTTCCTTACGCAGTTTTTGGAAGGCCCATTCCGACGTGTTTTGGGGATCGTGATTAGTTGTCCTTGGTGTCTGTCTCTTTGTTTTCGGCTTCTTTTTGGGTTTCTCTCGGGTCTGTCCTGTTTTCTTTTTGTTGTTGGGTCTCCAGGCCTAAAAGCCCTTTTTGTTGTTTTCAAGTCTACAACATTAGGATGGTTTTATTTTCATTTAGGTTTATTGTTACAGCCAAGAGGTATGATGCATCATTAGAAAGTTGGCTAATTTTGTACATAAGGTTTTGGGATCCTCTATAAAAACCCACTGTTAATATATTATAATAATTACCAAAAAAAAAAATTATAAGATCTATATGTATTTCATATAAAATACGTATTATTTATTTTTAAATTCTTTCCCTCAAAATATTAAAAATGAAAAAAAAAACAATGTTTAAGATGTCTTTCACTCTTACTAAAAAAAAGGACAAATAATGCTATTCACAATTACAAGATGTCTTTCACTCTTACTAAAAAAAAGGACAAATAATGCTATTCATATAGCAACCTTCACAATGCCAAAACTTCACCTCTCCTATTTATGTCTTGCATCTTAGTAGAATAATATTTTCAAAACATCGCACTATCATAGTCCGCTTTACCAATTATGAATTGCTAGTTTCATTTATTGTTGAAGCATAGCCCTTCATTGCTCTTTCCATCGTTCCAACCCTAGTTGACAAATATTTGTAATTTCATTTTTCGCAACTTGAAAAATCGTCACTATCTTTGTTTCGAATGTTGACTTCACAGTGTCGTATCTCCCTCAATATTGCTCAAATTGTTGCATATGATCACTCATTTTAAAGCTGTTCAAATTTTGCACAAGTTGGTCCAAGAACCAGCTGAATCGAATAACTATTTGCGAAGATATGGCTTCTAAAAGATGTGACGTTTTTCAAGAAAAAACCCTAACCCTTCACACTCCGCAAATTCGTTTTCTGCAACAATCGTCACTACCTTCATTCCAAATGGTTGACTTCACATGGTCGTAAAATCCTCAATATTGCTCGGATTTTTGCATATGACCACTCATTTTAAAGCTATTCAAATTCTACACAAGTTGGTCCAAAATTTAGTTGAATCGAATAACTCTTTACAAAAATATAGCTCCTAAAAGATGAGACATTTTTCAAAGAAAAAGCCTAATCCTTCGCACTTTGCAATTTTGTTTTTCTCATTGTAAGCAGCCTTCCATGCTCCTTCAACCTTCTCAACCTTCCACTCAGCATCCTAACCTTCCGTTGCAGCTCCTTCAACCAACTCAATCTTCCACACTCTTACAACCTTATCAGCCTTCACATTCCTTAGCCATCCCAACTTTCTACCCAACATCCTAGTCTTAAGTTGTAGCTTTTTCAACCAACCTCATAAAAATATTAAATTGTATGCATTTATTTCAACTTTATAAATTTAAATCTTATATAATTAAAAAATTATTATAAAATCACTCTTAATACCCTAAATAATTAATATTGGACTTCTATGCCAAAGTTATACATTGTCTTTGGTCCCTTGAAAACTCCTTCCAATATATTAAATCGAGATTCGAACTTTGGAAACACAATGCCCTACCATCATTATAGCTTGGTCCAAGACAAGGACTAGAACATGGAGCGTTTATTAGGGTTATAACAACAAATCACCACCAACTACCTCTCAAATTTATTCCAATCCAGGAGAAAGAAGGTAGGAGAACTGAGAACTGCAACGCGGTATTAGGTTTACATTGGATTTCAGGAGGAATGTAGTAATTAATATTTTACTCTATTTTGCTAAAGTTTTAGGTGTTCAATTATTATATATTAAAGGCTCAATTATGATATTCTTTTAATTTCCATGGTTAGGTAAGAAAAAATCAAAGCTCCATGTGGCCCGGAAACATACAAGAGAGAGAACAAACTGCTAAATGACAAAATAAAAATAAAATATATATATTCCTATCGGTATGATTTGTAAGGTTTGTTGGAAGCCAATATTGACCCTGACTAAACATGGAAAATTCAAGAAAGAATGTGATTTCTTCCACTGTTAGTATTATTGAGAATCCATCGTCATCGTCCAAATTATTTCAGAATCATGTAGAAAGGTCCAAACTAGTCAGAGAATCATGTACAGCGTACAAAGTCCAAATTGGTGAGAATCATGCCCTATTAATGAAAACTAAATTTGAAAAAATGGCATATTAAGTGAATATAAATATTCAGTGAGCTACAAACATTAAGTGGCTGTTTTTTGACGAGGCACAAAAGTCTACAAATCTTGTTTGTTTTCCTTGATGAGAGAGGAAAAAAAGGAGATGGGACACATAATGACAAGCTTCGGCTGGATCTGGTGTCAATGGTGTAAATTCAATATTGGACAGAACACCAAATTATTGCAAAGCCAAGGAAGTTAAAGTATATGTAATGCGTATATTTCAACTTCACAATAGAAAGTAGTTTTCACTTTGTAGCGTTAAAATTTGGAAACTCTAATACATGTTGACCATGTCATCCCTGGTTGATAAATCTTAAACATCCCGAGGTTTGTGTATTAGATAAATAGATATTCTAGGGGTAAACTGGGGGTAAAAATTTGAGAGAGCTAAAAATTTTGTCAGGAGTAGTGCATCCTCATACATTATTAGTGTATACAGCCAAACAGAAGAAACAAATAGACTTGCCAAAAATTCGAAAATTTATCAGCAACTTTTTTTTATTCAAAACATGAACAGAGTCAATGATGGCGTCTTTAAGGATGGGTTTAGACTGCTTCACATGTTCGTTAATTCTATTTTGTCAAAATTTGAATGGAACTTGCACCAAACCTGTGGCTTGCCTGCTAGTCATCATGGCAATAGCTCCCCCTTACTGCTTGACCATGGACTGCTAGACTCTCAACGGTCATCTTTAAACTACTGTGACATTGGTTTGAGATGGCAGAGAAGAAATTTAATGTGGTAAATATGAGGGCATTCCAACTGAAATATAAGGGCAATTAACAATATAAATTTAGCATTGCAGACCTTTGGTAGCATAATATATTTTTCTATAAAACCTTCAGACTTCAATACTTGACTAGCAAGGTGAGAATTGCTTTCAATTGAGAGAGCATATTATTTTGACAAACCTTGATGCAGTTGTCAATAGTTTTTATATTTAAAACTTTTCTGCTTGGCATTTTTTGGGTTGCAATTCTGTGACAAATCATAGGACCTCATATGGGATTGGATTGTGACAACTTCAAGTTTAATCGCTACTCAAACCTGGTAAACAATCTTCCACTTTTTTAATCCTTGAAAAATAGCAATGTCAAGGAACTTTGAAGATTATAAACAAGAAAAAGCTTGCATCCAGCTTTCACTTTGAGAAATGCTATTCAAATTTCCTAAAGCTAGTGTACACAGACTCATTTCTTTTTTCTATAATAAAGATTACTTGGATGTTAAGGTCCCAGGCCTAGCATTCTACAGAATTTGATGCCTACTCAGAAACCTGAGAAACAAACTTTAGCCAAATGAATCACTTTCCTAAAATCAAGGAAGCTTTCCTAAAATCACAATGAAAACCTTAGATAAAAAGAAATGTCAAGGAAGCTTACAAACAACCTAAAGCTGATCTCCAGCTTTCAAATTATCAAATATAATTAGGTGTCTTATATCTACTATACACATGTTCTTTTGTTTTTTCCACCTCATTTTGGAATAGAGCTTTTTGAGAAGTTGAGGCGGAGCATTCAAGAGGACCGTGTAACAAAAGGCAACTCCACCAGCGACCCACTGTCGAGGCAACCAGCAAACCAGTAATGCACAAATTGGAAAAATGGTAAACCCAACACTATTGTGTATCGCACAAATTGGAAAAATGGTAAACCCAAAACTATTGTGTGTCATCTTGCCAAACCCAGACAATGTCTTTAAGGCCAGGTTTGAGCTCATCCTTGCAGAATTTCTCATATTCCATTGTGTCTCCTTTGGATTTTCTCAATTCCACCACATAAAGAGAAGGTGTCACTTCAAAGATCTCTGCAGCGACAATCAAGTTCCCTTTTCTGCCTTCTTTAGATCCCTCCATCTTGACCTTGCACTCTGTCTTCTTCACATTGAAATTCAAAAGCTTACCCACTTCCTCAAGCTTTGAGATTATACTGGAAGCTGGTTGTGTAGATGTAAAGCGCCTTTCATTCTTCACCATGTTTTTCTCCTCAAAGAGACCTGATAGATTGAAGCCCCGAGAAAAAGAGATGATATCGAATGCGTTTAAGCATAATGGCTTCTTCTCAGTGGTCTCAAGGGACCCATTCTGGTTCAGTGCCGAGCCAACATCATCAAGGTTATTAGTGATATCATCATCCTCTGCATCAAATTGCACAGGCTTGTAATTCTTCTTGAACCATGACAGTTCCATGAGCTGGGGAATGGTGATACGAGTTTTGGGATTAGGATCCAGCAGTTTGGAGAGCAGTCTGCGAACATCACTTGAAAACCAAGATGGGCACTTGAACTCCCCCTTGCAAATTTTCTTATACATAGCCATCAGATTAGGATCATGGAAAGGCAGATAACCAGCCATCAGAACAAATAAGATAACCCCACAGGACCATACGTCTGCCTTGGCACCATCATACCCCTTTCTAGTAATCACCTCAGGGGCCACATATGCAGGGGTGCCACATGTAGTATGCAAGAGGCCATCTTGCCTCAGCTGTTGGGTCACTGCACTTAATCCAAAGTCCGAAACTTTAAGATTCCCATTCTCATCCAAGAGCAGATTTTCAGGCTTCAGATCCCTGTGGTAAACCCCCCTGCTATGGCAGAAGTCCACAGCGCTAATGAGCTGCTGGAAATACTTCCTCGCAGCATCCTCCTTAAGCTTTCCCTTGGCAACCTTATTGAAAAGCTCTCCCCCCTTCACACACTCCATGACAAAATATATCTTTGTTTTGCTCGCCATGACTTCGAACAGCTGTACAATGTTGGGATGCTTGACTAGTCTCATCACAGAGATCTCCCTCTTGATTTGCTCCATCATGCCCACTTTGAGAACTTTCTCTTTGTCTATGGCTTTTATGGCCACAACTTGTCCTGTTTTTACATTTTTCGCATAGTACACCTTCCCAAATGTGCCCTGTCCCAAAAGTTTGCCCAGTTCATACTTCCCCATCAACATCCTCGTTCCATTGATCTGCATCTTCATTTTTCGAGGGCTATGTCTTAGCCCTCAGCCCTCTGTGAATGCAATATTCTAATTTTTTTTTGTCTCCCTTTTCTGTTTTATTTTGACCACGTGAGGCAATGCCCCTCTAAGAAGATAACCTGTCTATGGCTATGCTTATTTCCTATGCCCTTCAAAACCCTTGTACAAATTTCAACAAAACACAAAACAAAACCCTAGTTTAAGTACACACAATTCCACCAATTCAACCGTCTCCAGAGGCGTTGTGGATCCATTCAAGAAGCTCTATACCATAATCATATCGTGGCCTTATATCATGCACCGACGATCTTATTACATTCTCCAGAGTCACCACATCGGCCCTCTGGCGCGAAGCCTCGGCGTGCAAGCACATCTTTCTGCATTCCCCGTTTTCGTCTTCGGAGAAAGGATATTCCTCCCCCAAGATATATAACTACTTAAGCTCAAATACAGAGGAGAGTTACCCTTCTCTCAGCCTCGATGCTTTTACGCCTCAAAAACCTGCAAAATTATGACCACAAAAATTGTATCCATCAGTAAGCAAATCCTTCTATATCTAAATATTTTCCTTGAAACCTACATAATCGAATCGTAAATAACAAAGGCGTGGATTTTCTAAATTCATAATTTCATTTTTTTTAAAATATCCTTGCAAATCTTTGTTTCCTTCAGCCACACATTTTCCTTTAAATCGGCTTGAACAAAAATACCAATTTTCTCTACTATAGAAATCATTTTCCTTAAACATCTTTGTCATAGACAGATCTGTTGTCAGAACTTTCTCCATTCCTAGCAATAAAATCACTATTCAGCAGCAAAAGCGTTTACAAACATTCCTAATCGAATCCCACAGGAAAAAAAAAATCTAGAGATCTTTGAAACCCTGACCAGTGAGTGTCAACACCGCATTACAGAAACGAAGGTCACATTATTTTAACTCAGATAGCAAATCTCAAGCAAAATCATCAGTTTTTTTCAGAAGCTAAATTCGGGGAAGCAAAGGAAAAGGAACAAAAATAAAAAAGAAGCTTCCAGAAACATAGCCAAAACAAAGTCCCTAATTAAGCAAATTTTACACCAATAGCATCACCTTCAACTAGAAAAAGTACTACTAAATTTAAAGCGACAGTCAGTCCATGCCAAAATTTAACCAGTGCATGTGGCACAATAAAAAGACTCCTCACGTTCACGCGCTAACACGGCTCTCGGGTTAAAGCGCCAAAATACCGCGAGCTGAAACGGCTTATATTTGCACAAACGAAACAAAAACACGACCGAAAACATACAAATTCCAGGGAACTCCTCGATTGCAAGTTTCCTCATTACTTCGCAAATGCATGAAAATCTTCCTCATCAAGGCGAAATTCCTTACAACAAACAACCTAAACTAACTCGTTTCCCAAATCAAACTCCTAATTGTTCACCTCGTCGAAGAAAAACGCCTAATCTTAGCCAAATCCTTCGAAAAAACACTCATTTTTAGAGCAAAATTCATTAAAAATCGATCACCACCTCCAACGATGGCCAGATCGTTCCAGAAACCACTCATGTTGATGCAAATTTGACGAAGAATCGATTTAAACATCTAACGGTAGCCAAATCGTTACCGAAATTCCTCATTTTAGAGCAAATTTGACGGTGAATCGATCTAACCTGGATAGAAGCCCTTGGATTCGATCCTCCGAAAGATTTCGCTACTGAAAAGAGGTTTTTGCGACTTCGAATCCACCGGCCTTCCGGAAATGTCTGGTTATTTCTCTCCGCCTTCTTCAGAAGAGGAGCGGCACCTTGCCCTGAGGCCCTTTTTCGTGGCGTAGGTTTCAACTTTACAGCGTGTGGACCACCCATTTCGTAGCATTGGCGTATTTTATACCTCACATAAATGAATAGAATAATATTAATCGGAGAGCTAGATCGACACCTCGCGAACCGTCCAAGATTTTCCTTTATATTTTTGTGCATGCGTATTATTGGTCAAATATAATTAATGATTTTTGGGGGTCCGTTTATAAATGAGTGGAATAGGTGCCATAAAGCGGAAGCGACAAGTCAAGTTATTTGTTACGGAGGGTTTCCCTTTAATAATAATTGAGGGATTAGATATTTATAAGTATAGTTATTTAATAATTAAGCAGTTTTAAACACTATGATTATAGTTAGTATGTGGCTGTTTAGGAGGAGTTTGCGTAGAAAGCATATGCTGGTTTACGCTGTAAAGTTCTAGAAGGTGAGGCTGGCGTTCTTTTTGAATTTCCAATTTTGGGAGAACGGTTGTGGAAAGAAGGCATTAAAGAGATGATAGTAATTGCTTTGATACTAAGTTTGACTGGGATGTTCACACTTATGAGAAAAATAATTATTTAAAATATAATATTATTTTTTAAAATTTACTATATAAAATTAAAATAAATTTTATTTATATTATTTTTTAAAGTATTAGATTAACATTTTATTATTTAAAATTTTATTTATAGGTTGGAATAATAATTGAAAGTGTAAAAATTTTATTTCATTGCTGTTCACAAATTTTATAAATAAATTAAAAATATTATTTTTAATTAATTATATAAAATTGAAATAACTTAGATATTTAAAAATATCTAAGTTATTTCAATTTTATATAATTAATTAAAAATAATATTTTTAATTTATTTATAAAATTTGTGAACAGCAATGAAATAAAATTTTTATTATATTTTTATAAATTACATAGTAAATATTTTTTACGGAGTAAATACTTTTATACATATACATTCGCAGTGGCAATTGAACCTCAGTCACATCACCGATAAGAAAGCACATGATAATATTAATAAAATAACATAATTATTATTATTTTATAAGTTTAAATATTTATCTTGAAAATAAAAAATTTTAACTACTAAAATTTATATCATTTATCAAGTATTAAAGTATTGATTAATAATATGAAATTCTTTGTTTTAAGTCTCATAGATTACTAATTGTGAGATTTACACTATAGTGGTTTGGTTTTGGGTTTTCTTTTAAGATATCCAAATTCAAACTATAATAAAATATATGTAATGTGTGAGTAAATATCTAAAAAAAACGAATTATTTGATAAATATAAAATTTTAATACTATTTATTTAATAATAAGTAATTTTGAGAATTATTAAAATAAAAATTTATTATATATTTAATATTATTTAAATTTATAATTATTATTATTATTATTTTTATTAAAATTATAATTTAAAATTATAATTATTGGTTCCCTAATAATAATCTTAAATAGTTTGCATCTGGTGTAGCTGATTGGAGTGTGTGAGGGGGTGGGTGTGTGATGGCTTTATGTTAAATTCCCTATTGATAAGTATAGCTCACCTGGTTCGGGCTTTAGCTCTTTTTTGGGAGGTCTAAAGTTCAAACCAAACCAAAAAAATATATCTTAAATAGTTCAAGGTTTAAACCCTATTTACTATGAGGGGATAGGATCCTTCAATCTGTGTAATGTAAATTTATTGAAACGTCAAATGGTATTAGGTGGACTGTTAGATTCTTTGAAAACATTTCAAAGAAGATACTTATTTCGAATTTTGTCATGCACTTATAATATACCACTATGTGGTAATGATGCAATAAGGGTAGTGCAA
Source organism: Wollemia nobilis (assembly GCA_028583015.1). NCBI lineage: Eukaryota > Viridiplantae > Streptophyta > Pinopsida > Araucariales > Araucariaceae > Wollemia > Wollemia nobilis. Next base: position 16,198,731 of record JAQPPZ010001493.1, read on the forward strand.
ATTTGAATTCCCTATAACCCATTTATAATATACCACTATGTGGTAATGATGCAATAAGGGTAGTGCAAATTTGAATTCCCTATAACCCATTGAAAAAATAATAACCTTAAATCTAAATTAAATGATATTAGATCAACTCTTTCAACTCCTAATTTTTTATTTTGTTTTATTTTATTTTTTTGAATAATACTTCTTATAAACAGGGATTGAACCCCAATCTCCTAACTTATTAAGAAGAAAACTTAAATTCAAATCTTATCAAATTATACATTACTTCTTATAAACATCATCCTGGGGGATTGAACCCCAAAATCCTAACTTTTTAAGAAAAAAACTTAAATTCAAATCTTATCAAATTTTACATTATACAGTGTAAGTTATTACATTATTACATCAACATCATGATGTAATATAAATAAAACTACTTTGAATATATATATATATATATATATCAAATAATAAATTGGTTAAATTTTTAATTTTAGTGTAATCTTATTGTATGTTCATTGTAATATAATGAACTCCATTTTAATCTTAAATTATTAAAAGGTAAAGCGAAAAATAATTGTTTTAATGTAAAGTAAGTAATAAACTATATATCACCTGGGTGGGTGCAACGCAACTGTTTGGCTTTGGCTCTTCTTTGGGAGGTCTAAAGTTCAAACCGTGGTGTGGGTGAGTGTGTGAGCGGGGGTCCCTGTGTCTCCCAAAAATAATAATAATAAACTATATAAAACAATTCTCTAAAAAATATATTATTTATTAATCATATTTTAATTAATATGTAATTTTACTCTCAATTTTAAATCTTAAAAACCTTTATTCAAATTTTTAAAATCTTGATTATTAATCTTAAACCTCTATTCAATTTTTTAAAATCTTCATTATTAAATCACTCATTATATAGTATATCATCAATTTATTATTTAAAAAAAACTTTAGCGAAGCAGTGTAATCATTTCCTGAACAGTCCATGGTCATATATATTAAACTCTTCCAAAAAGGTATGTGAAGGGTCCTACAACCCAGACAAGGTTCAGCTTGAATTGTGGTTCAGCCTACCAAACAAGGTTCAACTTTACCACTGGTTTTGATGTTAGGCTACCTAACAAGGTACAATGAATATATAGGGATATCTATGGGCGAAGACGTTGTATTACTAATTTAAGGGATATTCTTAAATGCCTTTTGCTTAAGTATTATAATACGGCGTGCCACATTAAGATAATCTATTAATAAATTAACTTGTAGGTGCTACAATATTTTGGATGCCACTTGTTGGCTGCTTATAACATTCTACTTGGCTTTGAATGGAATTTTTGTGGCATGCCTTAGTATCCATAAGAACAACCATCATTTGAACCTCAAATTGTTGGATATTATTTTTATATTAAATAAAATAAAAGGTGAAGGTGGTAATGAATATTTTGTAGGATTGGATTGAAAACATTTTTATAATTAAAATATGAAAAATAGATCCCGATTTTCGATGGTTATTATTTAGTTTATTTTTTCCTGGGTAGTGGTTTTTAGTTTATCTTCTATATAGGTTGTGGTTTGAGCCTTGGACCTCTCAAAAAAAGGCGAAAGCCCTAACCACTACATTATCCTTGCAAAATTAATCTTTTAAAAACGACCATACATGCTTCGATAATATAAAATAATTTAATTAATTAATTAATTAATTTTTAAATTGTATATGGTTTCTATAATTTGTTTCCTTTTTTGTTGTTGTAGAGAATAAGGAAGTGTAATTATTTAATGAGATATTTATTATCTTATTTTGTTTTCTTTATTGTTCATATGTTGAAGTATCTCTTAATATGCAGTAACTATCAATTATATAAATACAATCTTTAATTATATTATAGGTGAATTAATGTCAAAGGGTGATTAAGAATGGTTAAGCATTGAAAACCATTTTATCTTGTATAACAATGTTCAACCACATGTCATATTATTTACTATGGCTTTGTCAATGTTTATCAATTATGTAGATACAATCTTCAATTAATCTCTTAATATGTATTAACTATCAATTATGTAAATACAATTTTCAAATTATATTATAGGTGAATTAATATCAAGGGATGATCATGTGAGTTGTTTTTTCTTATCTTTTGCTAAGAATGTTTAAGCTTTGAAAAACACTTTATCATGTATGAGAATGTTTAACCACATGTCATGATCATTTACTATTGCTTTGCTAATGTTTATCAATTATGTAGATACAATCTTCAATTATATTATAGATGAATCAATATCAAGGGGTGACCATGGCAATTGCTCTTTCTCATTCCTTGTTAAGAGTGTTTAAACATTAGAAACCACTTTGTCAACTATAAGAATGTTCAACCACATCACATCATTGTTTACTATCGCTTTGCCAATGTCTATCAATTTTGTAGATAGAATCTTCAATTATATTATAGATGAATTAATATCAAGGGGTGACCATGAAAGTTGCTCTTCCTCATTTCTTGTTAAGAGTGTTTAAACATTAGAAACCATTTTGTCATGTATAAGAATGTTCAACCACATGCAATCATCATTTACTACTGTTTTACCAATGTAAACTATGCTTACGTTTTTATTAATGAACATCACTTGCTTGCCTATGACAATAGATGCAGTCTACTCTTTTGAGCTCATGTTTTCTATGTGATGGAATAGAAGTTTAGAGTAGTCATGAGAGTTTTTTTATAGGGAAAGAAAGGAAGGGCTTTCCACCAACTTTCTCTATGTGAGAGAGACTATAATGGACCAATATGTATTTCACATGAAATTCATAAAATATTTAATATTCATTATTATATTATAAAAATATATATGATTAAGAGAATGGTTTGAAGGATTTCCTCTCTACCATAGAGATATATTATATCTTATCCAAGGGTTATATTATAAAGTATCATTGTCTTGGTAGGGACACTGCAATGGCAAAAGTCATTGGGCTCTTTAATGGAGACCCAAGTTCAATTCACAAGAAGGGTGGCCCTTGATATGCCCCCACTTTTCAACCTCTTCAAAAAATATATTATAAAGGATCAATAACCCTTCATACCCATATCTTATTAAGTAATCATTAAATAATAGGTTACATAGAGAGAGAAATATAAATTTATTATAGGATATATAATAAGATAGTGGTTAGATTGGGTTAGGATGTATGGGTTTTCGATTGAATTCTGGAAAATGGATACCTTGAAGGCAATAGAAAACACTTTGGAAGAATTCTTTGATATTTTAGAAACTACATAAGATGGATTCTTGGATATTCATGCTTAGATACTAGTCGTGATTGATATAAGTAAATATTGACCAAAATCAATCATTCTTAAGTATGGGGGTAAGTTGTGGATCCAAACTATAGATTATGAATAAATATATTTTAGATGCAAAAGATATCATGAGGTGGGGCATATTGAAAGATCATACCCTAAGAAGAGTCCAATAGAAACATGTGTAGAAAAATCACAAGAGAAACTTACAAATGGATATGGATGTAGATGGTTTTCAACTTTCAAAAAATAGGTCTAAAAAAATAAAAATAAATAAGCAATGGATACAAGTAAGAAATGATATTGAAAGAAATACCAATTCTATTGAGGCTATAGCTATGAAAAAAAGTAGATCAAAGCTTAGAGGACACGGTACAATAGGATTAAAATATCAACAAGGAACCTTTTATTATGATCCTGATTTAGGGATGAACTCCCTATTGAACCTAAGGAATGTGCTTTATCAAATTTTCAAGACTCTCTTGAAGTACCATGCATCTGTTGAATATATGTTGAATATTTTTCATGTTATTCTGGTGGGGTTAACTTTAAAAGGTATTGGACACTCTTCGAGTATTCTTGTCGGGGTTCGGGTTAAGTATTAAGGTTTATTAAGCTATTTTTTGACCCATATGGGTTGTTTAGGGTTAAATATTTGAACCCATGGTTTTTCGTCCATGGTATTGTAAAATTCATTCTTGTGTTGTTATTTAATTGCATTTGCATTAGGTTTGAAGAGAGATGAGATATGAACATTATTGTATTGGAGACGGTTAAGTTTATACAATAAGGAGACATTAGTGTACGAGGTTTTTTCTCGTAAGGGTTTCTCAGGTGAAATATTGTGTTATGTGTGTATCTGTTATCTTCTTATTTTTTTCTTTAATTCTATATTTACTATTTTTTTAGATTTAGTTAATCAAGACATTTTTCTCTTCATTTGTTATAAGAGCTAGGTTTTTTAGCTTTGTTCAAGGAGTAAGGGTTTGAACCCTATGATAAATTAATTCTTGAGTGGGAGCCTTACGTGGAAGAATCTGGGTGAAGAAAAATAACGAGAAGCACACAGGTAGAGATTGATAAATTTAATGGACATAATTTTGAGTTATGGAAACTTAAGATGATCTATTGGTTGATAGAGATTAGTGTATTGTGGTCTCGAGAATAAAACCAGCATCAATGACAAATGAGGATTGGCTGAAGATCAATACAAATACAAGAAGTTATATCAGATTGTGCTTATCTGATTTGATAGTTGAACGTATCGACTTAGAACATGATAAGGTCATTATGGGATAAGTTGGAAACTTTGTATCAGATAAAGTCGGTAAATAAACTCTTTCTTCTAGGTAGGTTGTAGTTTCCAGTCTATTCCCTTTTAGGTAGGTCATGGTTTGAACCTTGGACCTCCCTAAAGAAAGGCCAAAGCCCTAACCACTACATTGTCCTTGCAAAACAAGAATTACCTTTCTCGTTATTATTCTTTTAAAAAAATTACCATACATGCTCTGATAATGTAAAATAATTTAATTAATTATAATTTTTTAAAATTGTATATGATTTCGATAATTTATTTCCTTTTTTGTTGTTGTAGAGAATAAGAAAGTGTAATTATTAAATGAGATATTTATCTATTGTATGTTCTCTTATTTTGTTTTCTTTGTGGTTCATATGTTGAAGTATCTCTTAATATGCATTAACTATTAATTATATAAATACAATCTTTAATTATATTATAGGTGAATTAATATCAAGGGTTGATCATGCGAGTTGTTATTTCTCATATCTGATTAAGAATGGGTAAGCATTGAAAATCATTTTATTGTGTATAAGAATGTTCAACCACATGTCATATCATTTACTATCGCTTTGCCAATGTTTATCAATTATGTAGATACAATATTCAATTAATCTCTTAATATGTATTAACTGTCAATTATGTAAATATAATCTTCAATTATATTATAGGTGAATTAATATCAAGGGGTGATCATGTGAGTTGTTCTTCCTTATCTCTTGTTAAGAATGTTTAAGCATTGAAAAACACTTTATCATGTATGAGAATGTTCAACCACATGTCATCATCATTTACTATCTCTTTTCCAATGTCTATCAATTATGTAGATACAATCTTCAATTATATTATAGATGAATTAATATCAATGGGTGACCATGGCAGTTGCTCTTCCTCATTCCTTGTTAAGAGTGTTTAAACATCAGAAACCACTTTGTCATCTATAAGAATATTCAATCACATGACATCATAGTTTACTATTACTTTTCCAATGTCTATCAATTATGTAGATACAATCTTCAATTATATTATAGATGAATTAATATCAAGGGATGACCTTGGCAGTTGCTCTTCCTCATTCCGTGTTAAGAGTTTTTAAACATCATAAACCACTTTGTCATGTATAAGAATGTTCAACCACATGCAATCATCATTTATTATTGTTTTGCCAATCTAAACTATGCTTACATTTTTATCAATGAACATCACTTGCTTGCCCATGACAATAGATGCAATCTACTCTTTTGATCTCATGTTTTCTATGTGATGGAATAGAATTTTAGAGTAGTCGTGAGAGTTTTTTTATAGGGAAAGAAAGGAGGGACTTTCCACCAACTTCCTCTAGGTGAGAGAGACTATAATGGACCAATAGATATTTCACATGAAATTCATAAAATATTTAATATTCATTATTATATTATAAAAACATATATGATTAAGAGGATGGTTTGAAGGATTTCCTCTCTACCATAGAGATATATTATATCTTATCCAAGGGTTATATTATAAAAAATTATTGTCCTTGTAGGGACATCGCAATGGCAAAAGTCATTGGGCTCTCTTAATGGAGATCCAAATTTAATTCACAAGAAGAGTGACCCCTGATATGCCCCCATTTTTCAACTTTTTCAAAATATATATTATAAAGGGATCATAACCCTTCATATCCATACCTTATTAAATAATCATTAAATAATAGGTTATATAGAGAGAAAAATATAAATATATTATAGGATATATAATAAGATAGTGGTTAGATTGGGTTAGGATGTATGGGTTTTCGATTGAATTTTGGGAAATGGATACCTTCAAGGCAATAAGAAACACTTTGGGATATTTTTTTGAGATTTTAGAAACTATAACAGATAGATTCTTGGCTATTCATGCTTAGATATTGGTCATGATTGATATAAGTAAATATTGACCAAAATCAATCATTATTAAGTATGGGGGTAAGTTGTGGATCCAAACCATAGATTATGAAAAAATATCTTTTAGATGTAGAAGATATCATGAGGTGGGGCATATTGAAAGATCATGCCCTAAGAAGAGTCCAATGAAAACATATGTAGAAAAATTACAAGAGAAACTTACAAATGGATATGGATGTAGATGGTTTTCAACTTTCAAAAAATAGGTATAAACAAATGAAAATAAATAAACAATGGATTTAAGTAAGGAAGAATATTGTAAGAAATACCAATGCTTTTGCGGCTTTTTTTTTGGTAGATAAGATACTATAGAATTAATACCGGGTTTTACAGGTTGACCCAAAACCTTTTACAAAAATCAGCCCAGGACTGTTGATGAACATATCCTTACTAAGGATCCTATATATGTAAAATCTACATGCCGCCAAAGCCATTACATCCGGTAAGGCACATAGCCTGTTATCAAAAAGAAACTTTCCATACAACATTTTGGGTATACCCCAAGAAAACACACATGCATCATAATTACAAAAAAGAAATAGACACGGATCCCTTCCTTGAGACAATGGAGAAACAAAAAGCTGCAGACACACATAGTAGAGTACTGAAAAAAACTCCCACAAGCTCTATATTGACAATTACTCTTAATAATTCTTTGGTAATTTCTTTCTTTCGTATATGACATGCTTTGGTACCACATACTATCTTGGCCAATCAGCCTTGGAGAAGTGAACCTGTTGGCTATATTTATGGTAATGGCTATCTGGTGGTCCACGTGGCTTTGGTTTGAAGTCTTATATTGTCGTTTCTTTCCTTCCCTATGATTATGAACCAATCTCAAATTACTAAGACAACTAGGAGCCATGTTATCTGACATGTGACTGTCCCCATTAGTCTTTGTGATATTTCCAAGCAGCATCCACGAAGACTGACAGCTCAGATAATTTTTATTGTGAGTCCAATTCAAAAAAGAGACGGGAATACTCCTAGCCTTCAAACTTACAGTGCCTTCCCTGTTGGTAAATTCAACTATCATTCTTGGCATTCTTGTTGAATAATCTCCTCTACTTCACTTGGGACACCGTGTTCCCATTTGAAAAGTTTGTCACCATTGACACCTAAATTGGCCAGCTTATCAGCAATTTTGTTAGCTTCCCAAAAGACATGTTGGGCTTTTCTATCTTGTCTTCCCTAGAAAAGGATCCTAGCCTCTTCAACAATTGTTTTAATCCTCCAAGGAGGTGTTTTACAATTATTGAGGAGATTTATAACATGCATAGAGTCTCATTCTACGATCAAATTACCTTCTAAGTCTTGAGTCATTTGAAGGCCTCTCCACATAGCTCTAGCTTCAACTTCGTTGTTCATCCTTGTTACCAAATATTTGAAAAATGCAAGCATCATATTCCCATTATGATCTCACACAATGCCACCAGTGCCTGCTCTGCCAGAATTGTCCTTAGCTACTCCATCAAAATTAAGCTTAAACCAACCCGTAGGAGGTGGAGACCACTTAATATTGGCTCTAGGGTTGACTACCCTAGGTATAGACTCATATAACAAGGTTAAGCTTAAATATTGAGCAATCATGGTCTCCTGCAGATGAGGTTTACATCTATCAAAAGGGATAAGATTCACATTCTCGTTGGCAAAGGATAGGATCCTGGCAATGGTTGTTTGATGATCATGGATAGACTCATTAAAGACTCTATGGTTCCTTTCTAACCACACCTGCCAAAGATAGTGATTGAGAAAAATTTTCCACATGTATCTAAGTCTTTGGCTTGAAAAGGGGCAAGGCCACTGGATGAAAAAATCAAGTACGATGGCTGGTTTAACCCATAAAATATTGAAGGCCTAAAAAACCCCACTTAGGACAGTCAAGGAAAAAGGGCACTCAAGGAAAATGTGATAAATTGTCTCCCAATTAGCCCCTGCATGAGATAACAACGATTAGTGATACAAATACCTTTACGCATCATATTATCAATGGTTAGAATTCTTCTTTGGATAACCAGCCATGAAAAGACTGCAATTTTTGGAATTAAATTTTTTATCCAAACTAAGTCCTTTTGGAGGACAAAATCCTCGTCATCAGGCAGAAGCTTGTAAGCTGATTTAATAGTGAACTGCCCATTTTTCGTAGTATCCCATGTCACTTGATCTTCCTTGGGTCTCATGGGGATAAACTGTTGCCTGAGAATGTTACAAAGATCATTTGATTCTACTTGAAATCCCCGAATTCTTATTTGTTTCCACTTCATTCTACCTCTGTCCTCAACCATATAATTGGAGACTTTTCTACCAATGAGTTCTTCTGTGATATCTCTGATTCTTTTGAGGCTTTAGCCTATGAATAAAAGTAGATCAAAGCTTAGAGGACATGTTACAATAGGATTAAAATATTAACAATGAACCTTTTATTTTGATCCTGATTTAGTGATGAACATTCCGATTGAACCTAAGGAATGTGCTTTATCAAATTTTGAAGACTCTATTTAAGTACCATGCATCTATTGAAAATATGTTGAATATTTTCCATGTTATTCTGGTGGGGTTAAATCTAAAAGGTATTGGACACTCTTTGAATATCCTCGTCAGGGTTCGGGTTAAATATTAAGGTTTCTTAAGCTATTTTTAGACTCATATGTGTTGTTTAGGGTTAAATATTTGAACCCATGGTATTGTAAAATCCATTCTTGTGTTGTTGTTTAATTCCATTTGCATCAGGTTTAAAGAGATATGGGAGATAAACATTATTGTATTGGAGATGGTTAAGTTTATACGATAAGAAGATATTTTTGTGCAGGGTTTTTTCTTGTAAGGGTTTTCCAGGAGAAAGAATGTGTTATATGTGTATCTATTATCTTCTCCTTTTTTCCTTTGATTCTGTATTTACTATATCCCTAGATTTAGTTTATCGAGGCCTTTTGATCTTCATTTGAGATTAGAGTTAGATTTTTTAGATTTGTTCAAGGAGTAAGGGTTTCAACCCTTTTATAAATTAATTCTTGAGTGGGAGTCATGTTAGCTTTTGATGCTTAATACTAAATGCAAATAACCACAAGATATCAAATAAAGTTGCAATATAAAATATATAATAATGGTAATATTTCAATCACATAAAACTCATAAATAACTTCTGCAACAACTCATAAAATGAACATTAACAAATTCTCATGAAAATAGTAACATGATATTGAATAAAGATCACATACACCATACTCTCACATTCTCTCCTCATCTTCTTCTCTAATCTCATACAATGCTTAGTCACATATATAATAGAATGTGACTCTTCATATAAAGTACTCGACCTTCACTCTTCTTGAGACTCTTTAATTTCCTATTCTAAGGACACATGCATTCTTACATAAAGGATACTTGTGCACATCTAAACTCATCACACTTGCACACTTAACTACATGACACTTGTGCATTTCTTGCACATTATTACATTACATAAAATATTTGCTCACACTCTAATCTAAGACACTCCTAATCTAAAGATGTACCCAAGGTGGTACATTTACATGTACCAAATAATGTAATATACTCGAATAAACCATACACAAAAGAATATGGATGAATAAAAATGATGAGAAGCACATGGGTAGAGATTAAAATTTTTAAGAGATAAAATTTTAAGTTATAGAAACTCAAGACAGAGGATTTGTTGGTTGATAGAGATCAATGGATTGTGGTCTCAAAAATAAAACCAATATCAAAAATAGATGAAGATTGGTTGAAGATCAATAGGAAGGCAAGGAGTTCTATTAGATTGTGCTTATTTGATTCAGTATTGTTGAATGTATCAATAGAGACCATGACAAAGTCATTATGGGATAAGTTGGAAACTTTGTATCAGACAAAGTCACTAGTGAATAAACTCTTTCTTTGGAAGAAGTTATATTCGCTTTAGATGAATGAAGATGATTTTATGCCTAAAAATTTGAATGATTTTAACACTATGGTAAATCAATTAAACTATGTTGAAGTAAAAATAGATGAAGATAAAAAGTGTATTACTTTACTTTGTTCATTACCTAATTCATGGGATAACCTAGTTATGGCTATCACCAATAATACTTCTACATTGAAAGTAGAGGATATAGTAGTAACATTGCTATATGAGGAAATAAGACAAAAATATTTTGAGAATCATATTTAGAAGGATGCCTTGATTGTGAGAGGTCATTCTCAATAAAGAAGCAAAAATAAATTAGGAGAAAGGAAATTGAGATCTAGGGGTAAATCTATTGCATTAGAAAATAGGAAATATTGGAAGTGTGGTAAAATAGAGCATTATAAAAGAGATTACAAATCTAAAAATATTGATAATAGCCAATCATCTAATGAAGGAACTTATATAAAAATGAAGACCACAAATGAAGATTCAAGGGATTTATTCTTAATTGTAGTGTGCTCAAGTGAATGTCATGACTCATGGTTGATTGACTTAGGTGCTTCCTTTCATATGACTCCTCATAGATAGGGGTTCTATGAATATAAAAATATAAATGGAGGTGAAGTCTTCTTGGGATACTATTCAATATATAAAATAATAGGTTAAGGAAGAGTCAAGTTGAGCTTAAAATATGGAATAATTAAAACCCTTCCTAGTGTGTTACATATTTTGGATTTGGCAAGGAACCTGATATCCACGAGTAATATGAATTACGTGGGTGTGACTGTGGTATTCAATAAGGATAGTTGCAATATGGTTCATGGAGTCTTGGTGTTAGCAAGGGAAGTTCGTATAAGAACTTTGTTTAGACTTGAGGCTAGAACTATAAGTATTAATTACAATAACTCTTTAGTTGTAGAGAATAATAATATGGTAGAAGCAACTTCAAGTATTCCTATAGCAAATACAATGTTGTGGCATCAATGCATGGGGCATATTGGTGAGAAAGACATTCAAATATTAAAAATAAAAGATATGACTGAAGGAATTTTGTTTTTTGTGAGCACTGTGGTTTTGGAAAGCAAACCCAAGTCAAGTTTCTTAGTAGTGCTACAAGATTTGAAGGATTTTTTCATCTAGTTTACAATGATATGTTTAGACCTACAAAAGTAACATCATTAGATAAATCTATCTATTTTGTTACATTTATAGATGACTTTTCAAGAAATACCTGGGTATATTTTTTATGAAATAAATATGACGTTTTCAATAAATTTAAAGAGTTTAAGGCTCTTGTAGAAAATAAAATAGAGAAAATATAAATATTTTGAGAAGTGACAATGGTGGTGATTATTGCTCTAATGAATTTGAGTGGTTTTGCAAGGATTGTGGAATAGAAATGTAGAAAACAACTTTGTATACTCCACAACAAAATGGAGTTGCAAAATGGATGAACGGAACATTAATGTATAAGGCCAAAAGCATGTAAAGTGGTGTAGGATTAGAAAGGAATTTCTAGAAAAAGTCATGTTAACTACTTGTTACCTCATCAATAAATCTCCTACCTCAAATTTTGTGGATAAGACTCCATAAGAAGTGTGGATTGGTAAGAAACCCTCTCTTAGTCATAAAAGAGTTTTTGGTTGCAATGCTTATATGTAAGTCCAAAAAAAGAAAAGGACTAAGCTAGACTATAAATATAAAAAATGCATATTTGTGGGTTATAGTATTGGTGTTAAAGGATATAAGTTGTGGAAGCCAAAAATACAAAAGATTGCTTGTAGTCGTAATGTGATATTTAGAGAAACAAAAGGGTTTTTGAAATAGGAAATGCAACCAAGCAAAGAATCTAAAATAGTTCAAATAAAATTGGAACAAGAGGAAGAAGCTGTGGTGGAACTTGGTGCTATAAAAGAAGATGAATTACAAAGAGATTCTAAAGAGAAAAATTTAAAGGAAGAAGGTGAGGAGGAAGTTGAAGATGCAAAACCTAGAACTCAAAGTTTGAGGATATTAGATCAAGTGAGAAGACTCCTAGAAAGGTATAGCTCTTCAAATATTTGTTCTACATATAATATATCAGTGAGTGATGAAGAACCCAATACTGTAAAGGAGGCACTTTAGTCTAGTGAGAATAAGTCTTGGAAAATGACTATGGAGGAAGAAATGGAGTCCTTGGATAAAAATAAGAAGTAGGACTTGGTGAAATTACACCTTAGAAGAAAATTAGAAGCGAATTTGGAGAAGTACGAGGTTCGCTTGGTAGCAAAAAGGATTTTATCAAGTTGAGGAAATTGACTTTGGTGAGATTTTTTCTCATGTGGCTAAACTAACTTCAATTATATTTTTGTTAGTTATTTCTACTGCTTTTGATCTTAAAATAGAATGGATGGATGTAAAGATAATATTTTTACATGGTGAACGTGATGAAGACATATATGTCACAACCAAAATGCTTTAGGGTAAACGGTAAAGAGGACTTGGTATGCAAGTTGAAAAAGTCTCTTTAAGACTCGAAGCAATCTCCAAGAATGTGGAACCAAATTTTGATAGGTTTTTTTATATACTTGGGCTTGGAAAAAATTAAGTAGATTCGTGTGTATTTTAAACAAGAAGATGAAAATATTGTTATCATTGTTTTGTATATGGATGACATATTGTTAATTGGTAACAATAAGGAGATGATAAAGTTACTAAGTCTCAATTATCTTTTGAATTTGACATGAAGGATTTGGGTCCTAAAAAATTTATTTTGGGTATAGAAATAATAAGGGATCATGCAAATAGAAAATTATGGTTAAATAAAAAAAAATATGTTGATTTTATACTACAAAGGTTTATGATGCATGATTGTAAACTAGTATGTACTCCATATCATGTTGATTAAAATTTATATGTTGAACAATGTCCTAAGATATATGAGAAAATTGAAGAAATGCATCATGTTCCTTATGTTAACATTGTTGGTAGTCTAATGTATGCAATGGTTTGTATTGTAATTGATATTGCACATGTAGTGGGACTAGTTAGAAAATATATGTCTAATCCAAGAAAGGAACATTGGACTATTGTGAAGAGGATCTTTAGATATTTGTGTGGAACTTCAGACTATGCTATCTATTACAAAGAAAAATTTGGAGATAGTAATATTGTAAATCTACAAGATTTTGTGGATATTGACTAGATTGGAGATATGGACAAGAGAAGATCCACTAGTTCTTATGTGTTTAGACTATTTGGAGGGGCAGTACTTTGGATGAGTATAAAGCAATTAATGGTTGATTTATCCACAACAAAAGTATAGTACATTGCAACAACTCATGCCTATAAAGAAGCAATATGGATACAAATATTATGTTCAATATTTTGTCTTAAGCATAATGTTGTGAGAATTGGCAGTGACAGTCAGAGTGCAATATTTTTGGCCAAAAAACTTGGTTTTCATGATCGATCAAAACATATTGATATTAAGTACCATTTTCTGAGAGAGATGGTTGAAGGGAATAAGGTGATGCTGGAGAAAGTTGATACAAAGAATAATGTTGTTGATTTATTAACAAAGATTGTACCTACTTAAAAATTTTCTTGGTGTAGAAGATCTATGGGTATGGTTGCCCTTGACATTTAAGAATGGCAATTTTTAGCCCCTATGGAAAGCATTCAACAAGTGGAAGAGTGTTGGAAATATGTTGGATATTTTCCATGTTATTATGGTGGGGTTAACTCTAAAAGGTATTGGACACTCTCCATGCATCCTCATAAGGGTTCAGGGGTGGAAGCCCTTAAAAAGCAGGGGTCGAGGGGTGACTTCCCCTAATGGAAGTTTTAGGATTTTTTAAGCTATTTTTAGATCCATATGGCCTGTATAGGGTTAAATTTTTGAACCCATGGTTTTTCACCCATGGTATTGAAAAATTCATTCTTGTATTGTTGTTATCTAATTGCACTTGCATCAAGGTTTGAAGAAAGTGATGAGAGATGAACATTATTGTATTGGAGATGGTTAAGTTTATATAATAAGGAGATATTACTATGTTGGATTTTTTCCTGTAAGGGTTTCCTAGGTGAAATATTGTGTTATGTGTGTATCTGTTATCTTCTTATTTTTTCCTTTGATTATGTATTTATTATTTTTCTAGATTTAGTTTATCATGGTCTTTTGCTCTTCAATATCTACTTCTTGTTGTGTATTCTCCCAATATTTTCAACTTCTAAATCAATTTATCCTTGGATTTCCTTGAAATAATCATTGTTATTATATTTCTACTCAATTACCTCCTAGGATCAATGTATTGTATACTTGTAAAAAAATAAATTTTCCATCTGTATATTCCTTCCTGATCCTTGTACAAAATATTTGAAACCCTATAACCATATTTATCTTGAAGGAATCCAAGGTTTTAAAATCAGATCTAGATTGAGTGTTTTTTATCACACCAAGTATCCATCCAAATAGAAATTTTTTCTCTTGTTCCCACCACCCATATTAAGCCTTTAATCACTAGATCAATAGATTTTTTTAACCATTCAAAAGTGCAAAACCATCTGATAGAGAGAATGTTGTAAATATTAAGCTTGGGTCATTGGGCTCAACATACTTAGAAGAATTCTTTCCCATTGTCTTTATCTCTATTTGTAAAATCTCCATATTACTTTTCCCTTAAGAGCTAAGTTAACATCTGTAATAACTCTTAAACCAATAGCTCCCCTAGTTTTTCCATCAAACACCTTGTTCCATTTCACCAAAGAAAATTTCCTTTTATCATGTAATCTTGACCACAAAAGGATCTCATAATATAGATTAAAATTTTTCTATTGACTTTCACATAGTATACAATGACATATAATATATTGGAATGACCTATAAGATTGAATTAATTAGTTGCACTCTTCCTACTAATGATAACCATATGCCTTTCCATGTAGGTAGTTTATTCTGAACTTTACTTATAACTAGATTCCATAATTCTATCCTCATTCTACCCTCAAATAAGGGTATCCCTAGATAATTTTCTAGTAAATTTGCCTCCTCTATTTGAAATAACCTACAAATCCATATTTTTATTTTAGTTGGAATGTTTAGGAAGTAAATTTTAGATTTTTTCCTATTAACGTTTTGCCCTAATGCTCTTTCATATTCCTTTAATAAGTTATTCCTTGAAAGATTCCTTCAAGTTTATCCTAGTTGAGATTTAGTTTGAGTTCAAAGTTAATGTGAGACCACCATGTCTTTGCTTTTCCATTTAAATGAAACAAAATTGAATTACAAAATATAAGAGAACTTGTAAAGTTTAAAAAACCAAAATTTTGGATCTACATTGAATGGGAATTTTGGAATTTATCCATCCATACTTCCTAAAATTGTTGGAGGTATTGAAATAAGACCTATCTTATTGTCAAAGTTAAGATTAAAATCCATCATATTTTTTTATTATATTTTTAAATATGTTTTTTTTTTCTCAACTTCTATCTCTTTCCTTAAAAAAAATTAATATTGTAACCAAAGAACTGAACACAATTTATTTAAATAAAAACAGAGAGAGAAAGAGAAGTAATTTTGCCAAAATATCCCTTTTGTATTAATAGTAATACAGTGTGTTACAAAAGGATTTTTGAATTGTCCCAAGCATGTTGGGAGCAATGTTACAATGCTTCTTCTTGTCTATCTGATATGCAATGCTTCGATGGAGGAGGGGAGATATTTCAACTCTTTCGCATGGTGTGGTGTTCTTCGTTCCTTCATCACAGCTTCAAAGGGGTGAGGGGGCTTTGGTATCCAGCAAGGGACCACTCCAGCTTTAGCAGCTCGTTCAAGGTACCTGTTACCTGTACACATACAAAACTAGCAAGGGGGATTAATAGCACCTGTATAGTCAAGCGGTAAAACCAATACTATTTATAAACCTATCACTGATATGCATATGCAAAGCAGATAACATAAAATATTCAATTAATAAAAACCTTGCTCAACATGTTCGATTACTTATCTCTGTTCGGGACTGTGGAACCACGAAAAACACGGTTGCAATAAGGAAACTACAGACCTGTGGTTGCAAAATCGTGGATGCTCATTTTTTACTGTAGAACCGTGGGTGGGCGGTTTTGGCTAATATGATAGGTCGCCTTAGGATGCATGCCAACGATCATATTCGAGCTTGCGCCCTCAGTTTCTCATCGGTTCTAGGTGTATTTTGGTAGCCTGTTGATATGTATATTTATCTCCCTTTCTTGATGGATCAATGATGCTTTTATAGGCTCCCTAGGGTTTTGGAGGGAAGTGAGAGGTGGCAAGCCTGGTTTACCAAGTGGTAAATCGGGTTGTTAAGTGGAAGGGGCGATTAGAGTGAGTCATCCAGTGTGCCTCGATTAACTGTGGGTGATGTGGCTGCAAGTGGAGTGAAACATGGGATCCTGTCCTATGTGAAGGGACAAGAGGGACAAAGTGGATTAGATGCAACATGGGTGTTGGGAATCTGTCCTATGTGCAAAGACAAAAGGGGACAAGAGTGGGTGAGATGTGGCAAATATTCTAAGTGAAGTGTCCAGGACACATGTCCAATGTGTGGACAAGGTATCCTAGGGTGATTTTCCTAATTAAATAAATTAGGAAAATAGAATCATGTGCAGGATTTTATATCCCTAAGTTATAACTTAGGCATATATCTTTATTATGCAGATTTTGATGGTAAGGTGGTGAATGTGATCTAGAGGGTGCATATTTTGGTGTCTACATTTGCCCCTTTTTGTACCGTGTTGTGTAAAGCACAATGCGGTGCAAAAACAAATGACACCTATCTTTATTGGATGAATGGACTCAAATCTTCTCGACGCACAAGAATGGGTGATTTTTGAAATTTTTTTATTTTAGCTTACCCCCTCAATTGGCGAATGGGTAAAGGATGAAACCCATGAGCCAATTGACCAAATGTGGATGATGAAAGGAGGTGGTTGATTGAATGGTATCGATGTGTATGCAAATGTATGTCATTTTGATCAACTTGATACCCCAAGTTTGGGTTTATTTGTGTTCTTGTGAATTTGCCTTTGGTTTCATTGATGTGCAAAATATGTGGTAAAATCTTTGACCACATTTAGAGTTCTTGTTCCACTGTGACTTTAGCAATTCCTTCCAAATGATGGGTTCAAGGAACTAGTCGTTTGGGAATTTGATACTCAAGTGATTTTTTATTATTACCAAAATTGATTTGATTGTTTTCCGCTTTTGACCCAATGGAAGGGGTTGAAGGATAACCTTGTGCAAATATGTTTTGAACACATCCAAGCTCAAATATTGAGGGACCTAGCTGATTTAATGTCATAGTGATTTGATGTTGAATGTTTGAATGAGTTTCCTTATGGTGAGCTACCCATCCGACCGGATTGCATGGATTGCTAGTCGCTGCAACCACTAGGTGTATAGGGTAATCCACTAGATACAAGGTTCACTCGAGATGATGATGATGATGCAAGATGATGATTTGGATGCATTTGTGTTGATTGAGGGGGTTTGAATCCATTTGCATTTGAAGGGGAGTTGTGTAAGATGGTCACAAATAAAAGTCAACTTGTGTTGCCCCAATCATGGAAAAGATGCTCATTTTAATGAGCATAATTTGCATAATTGAGTGTTTTGAGTGTTGACTTTGATTATGAAACTCAAATTTGTTGATTTTGTCTACTCCTTCAAGTGATGAGTCGATGGAGAAGATATGAAATGATGAAAGTAATGAAACAGATGATAATGGTTGGAATGAAATGGATGTTTTTGTTTTTTGTTTCAATTGTGATTTTGACCATTGTTGATAATTGTGCACTTCTATCCCTTGGAGCAATCCAACTGTATGGATTTCTTAGGGAATTGAGATGATAACAATTCATTTTTGGCATGAGGTGAATCACTTTTCAAGGGCCTTATGGTAACTTATCCATCCTACCGAATTGCATGGATTGCTAGTCGCTGCAACCGCCAGGTATATAGGATAAGTTACTATGTGCGAGGATCACTTGAGGCTAAGTGGAAGAAGAAAATGTACACCTCTATCCCTTGGAGCAGTCCAGCCTCATGGCCTTCTTAGGGAGTTGAGATGATAACACTTCTATTCTTTCAAGAGCCTGTTGAATTTGTTTTTGACCAAAGGAATTGAGATATCTTTGGATTTTTTTTTTGTTTTTTTTTTGGAGAATGCATGATTGTTTTGTGTTTTGTTTTGTTTTTGTATGACAAAAATATGCATGGAAATATTTTTGGTGTTTTATGTTTTATATGACAAAAGATTCATGGCAATGTTTTTGTTGTTTTATGGTTTTGTAAGACAAAATATGTATGGAAATATTTTTGGTGTTTGATGTTTTTGAAATGGAAAGAAAGCACAAGATATTTTTTTGTTGTGTTTTTATGTTTGATTTTTTTTTTTAATCAAAGGAATTTGGGTACCTTTGAAGCTTTTTGGGTTGATTTGACCAAAGGGTAGGTGCCTTTGGAGCCTTTTGAATTGAATTGACCAAAGGAGTTTATTTCCCTTGGATTTATTATTTTTTTGAGTGTGACCAAAGGGTTTGATTCCTTTGGAGCTTTTTACATTGAATGTGACCAAAGGGGTTTGATTCCTTTGGAGCCTTTTAATATAAATTGACCAAAGGGGTTTTTGTTCGTTTGGAACCTTTTGATTTGATGTGACCAAAGGGATTTAGTTCCTTTGGAGCCTTTTGAAATGATGTGACCAAAGGGGTTTGGTTCCTTTGGAGACTTTTGAATTGAATGTGACCAAAGGAGTTTGGTTCCTTTGGAGCCTTTTGATTTGATTTGACCAAAGGGGTTTTGGTTCCTTTGGAGCCTTTTGATATTGACCAAAGATATTTGGTTCCTTTGGAGCCTTTTGATTTGATTTGACCAAAGGGATTTGGTTCCTTTGGATCATTTTGATTTGATTTGACCAAGGGGTTTTGTTCCTTTGGAGCCTTTTGATTGATTTGACCAAAGCGGTGTCCCATTTGGAGCCTTTTTATTTGAATTGACCAAAGGGGTTTTGTTACTTTGGAGCCCTTTTGAATTGACATAATTGCAAGTGTCCTTATGGTAATCTACTCATCCTACCGGATTGCATGGATAACCAATCACTGCAACCGCTAGTTGACTAGAGTATATCACTAGATACGAGGTTCACTTGGGGATCTAAGCTAGTGAATTGAATTGATGAATGCATGAAACTGAATTGAATTGGATGTGTTGTGTTCATGAATGTGAGGCAAAGGGTGCAACCTTTGACAAAAGGGCGCAACCTTTTGAACCTAGCAGATGATTTGAAATGTGAATGTTTAATGTGATTGTTAGGGTAGCTTGATTGATTGTTTGATGTGATTGATGGGGAAGGGGTAAGACCTTGAACTCCCCCAAGTTGCTTGATTGATTGTTTGATGTGATTGATGGGGGAGGTGTAAGACCTTGAAATCCCCCCAGTTGGTGTTTTTGTGATTGTTTATGTACATGTGTAATGAATTTTTTTTTTATTGAATGTGTTATGAATGAATGCAATTGGTGGTGATGTATGCAAATGAATGAATGGTTTTGCCTTATTAATTGTCATTCAAAGAAGTTATGGACCATTTTTAAGCATACTTTACCTTTATTGCTTAATCAGGGGCACCAATACGATACTATGGTTTGACCACAATTTGTAGGATGAAATGGACTATGATATATGTGTGGCAATATGATGGTGGTATGGAATGGAAACTTGCTTATGAATTTGTTTGCCTTAGGGATAAAGGATCTAGAGTTGTTTTGCAAAGACTCAAACATCCTAGTGATATCGAACAAACTCACTAAAGCTACCTAATTCTTCTAGGACCAAATGTGTGTGCAGTGAATTCATTTATCGAATCAAGAGCATGGTAATGACCCAAGACAATCAAGAACCAGTGTGTGTGCAATTGAGTTCATTAACTCATCTTGAGTAAATTGGGTAAACCTGTTATGGTTTGAACCTAGAAGCTAGCTTGTCCATATGAGCGGTCAAAGGTCTCTTTTTAAAAGAGACATGTCACCACGCATGAGCGTACTCCACTACCAGTCAAGCATCTATAGCTCCGGTGGAGGCTAACTCCATAGTCCATGATTTTTGTTTTTGATTTCTTGAATTTTGGGGATGACTACTTAACCGTCCGAATAGAAATGTAGTACGATCCTTACAACTTAATTAATCAATGGTGTGTGATGTAAAGGAATTAGAGCTTTGGGGAATCGGATTCTCAACCTAAGTGTGATGAGAATTTTGACCCTATCCTTACTACTCTACATTATGTTTTTGAATTTGGAGAGCAATTGTGATAGTAGTGAAAACCACTATTGTCATGGACTATGTTGCATAATGGGACAAGCAAGGATGACCCTTTTCACCTCAAGGTTCCTACCAAGTATGGTGTTATCCCTATTTGACACAAGATGTTTTTAAGATGTGAAATTGTGTTTGGTTCAAGAATGTTTTTGAAATCAATTCCCAATACTCAAGATTTGCTTAGTGTATATATGTGCAATGGTCCTAAAAGAATTCGACATATTTTTTGGAGGTTGCTTAAAACACTAGGAGTGTCTGAGTGACCGAAAACACCTAGAGATTCCTCAAACCAGAGACCACCAAAGAAATGAAGTGCTATGGGGTTTTATTGCAGCTATTTTTTTTTTTGTTTTGACATGGTTTTAGATGGTGAAATTGGACTAATGCTAGACCGTAGGTACCCCTAATTAAGACAACAAGACTTAGTGAATGAACAATTATCTAACCTGAGTGGATGACAATTAATATGGTAAGCAACATGAATGGATGCAAATGATACGAATATGAAAATGCAATGGAAGTGGAATGTGTGAATGCAATGAAAGTGGAATTGTGAATGCGATGTGTTAAAAATACAATGTGTATGAACATGTTTTTGTGTTTTATATTTATTACTATTATTATTATATATTTTTTAGGTGTTTTTGAACTAAAATGTGACCAAAGGGCTTTGATTCCTTTGGAACCTTTTGAATTGCATGTGACCAAAGGAGTTTTGGATCCTTTGGTTATTTTTGAACTAATTTGACCAAAGGAGTGCCTCCCTTGGAGCATTTTGAGATGAGTTTTGACCAAAGGGGTTAGGTTCCTTTGGGGCCTTTTGAATGGAGTTGACCAAAGGGATACCCCCTTTGGAGCTTTTTTTTTTTTTTGATTTGACCAAAGGGGTGTCCTCTTTGGGGCTTTTTGGATTGAATCGACCAAAGGGATTTGGTTCCTTTGGAGCCTTTTTGGTTTTTTTTTTAATTTGACCAAAGGGGTGTCCCCTTTGGGGCTTTTTGGATTGAATCGACCAAAGGAATTTGGTTCCTTTGGAGATTTTTTTTTAGGTGCGATATCTTAATCATCCCCAATTTATTTTGTGCCTGGTGAGCATGGGGAAGGTGTGATGCCTTGAGTATCCCCACAATGGTTTGTGCTTGGTGAGCGTGGGGAAGGTGTGATGCCTTGAGTATCCCCACCATGGTTCTGTTGACTACCAGGGTTTTGATTGTATGCGATGAGTGGAATTTCGATGGAAAAGTCCCCCTTGTCGATAAGATCTTGGACCATATTTTTAAAGGCTTTGCAATCATTGATGTCATGGCCCACTTGTCGATGATATAGACAATAACGATCTTTCCTATATGACCTAGATTTATGTATTTTGGTGTTTGTAGGACGTATGTCAGGTAAAATGATTGTTTTTGCATCCTGCAACTTTTGAAATATGATTGACATGGGCTCGGATAGAGGGGTCCAAGTACGAGGTTGACGATTTGGATGAGATTGGCCATGTGGTTGGGGTTGATGAGGTGGGTGACTTTGATGGCGTTGATGAGGTGGGTGAGGTTGATGAGGTTGTTGAGGTGGGTGATGTTGATGAGGTTGTTGAGGTGGGTGATTTTGATGAAGTTGTTGAGGTGGGTGATTTTGATGAAGTTGATGATGACTCAATTGTAGCTCAATGCTTGTGAGGCGGTTCAATATTTGTTGTAAAATGAGCATAGTGCATTGGTGAAATGGTAGTTGTTGATGAGGAGATGGTTGAATGATGGTGTGTTGTGTTGATGAAGTACCATACATGTGATTGAGTGGATGTGTAGGTATGGTTATAGTTGGGGGGTGCAACACCCAAGATGGATCTTGGGTGAAGAAGGTGGTGGGTTGATGGGATGTTGATGGTGGGTAGGTGATGAATTGCATTGTTGCTGAAGGAGGGGGGTTATGGACCATGGTGCTTATGGGTGCTATGGATGGGA
Source organism: Wollemia nobilis (assembly GCA_028583015.1). Taxonomy (NCBI): domain Eukaryota; kingdom Viridiplantae; phylum Streptophyta; class Pinopsida; order Araucariales; family Araucariaceae; genus Wollemia; species Wollemia nobilis. The sequence goes on from JAQPPZ010001493.1 coordinate 16,221,439, forward strand.
TGGACATAGGGATTTGTGAAGCAACACTAATGGGTGCTTCATAAAGGGGATTGGTGCAAATGACTTATTGATTTGGTATGATGATGGGAGGTTGATTAGATGATGATGGATGGGTATGGGCTATGGTGGTAGCAGTGTGCTCAAAAAGTGGATTTGCAAAGGCTTGGCTAGACTGTTGTGGGTGTGGGAAGGTGACTTTTTGATGGAATGATGGGATGGTATGGGGTGGAATGGTAAGTGGTGGTAGCGATGGAAAAACCATTTTAGCTGCACTCAAGTACATCCTAATTGCATCCATGTCTACAAGTGTGACATGATCATCAGTTATGGCAGGGGGTTCACTCCTAGGAGTCTCAAGAATAGCGGTGTGAGTAGCCCTATGCATAATATCTATGTTTGAAATGGGGGCACTACTAGAGGGTCCTACATTTAGGCTTTGGGACATAGTAGAGGGCATGTTGAATTGCCCTAGCATCAAAGTGTTTGGGGCCTCACTAGGTTGGGTTGGCATGGGGGAAGACCATTGACTCTAGATCAATGCTAATTTCCTTGCTTGACTATGAGTTACTACTATACGTTAATATGCAATATATGTGAATGAAAAGAAAGTACAATGCAATACAACACGCCAAGAAAATAAACATACAAAATTTTTGACCCTAGTTTGCACTAAGTTTATGATTTTTTTTTTGAGTCTTTTTATGTGTTTTTGTGTTTTTTTTTTTTTGAAGTTTTTGAAGAGATTTTGTTCTTTTTGGAATAGAATAATAGAACTCAATGAATATGGTGATTAAGAACACTAGCACCAAGCATGATTTCTCAAAAGAGGCTAGGGTACACCGCTTAAATCCCAGTGGGGGGTTCGCCTAGCTCTTCCACTCTGATTCAACAATCATTCCAATAGTGGGAGACAACTTGAACACCAATGAATTATACCAACTTAAAGAGTGCTTTTATCCTGTCTAAGGATGATCTAGGGGGCAAGCCGATGGAAGGAGGTGAATTCCAACATCACCGGTCTGAATTGGGGGTTGGTGATGAAATCCAACCTGACCAATATTTTGATGATACGTGTGTGTGTGAAGGTTTTGTTTTCTATTGTGCGATGCAAATCTAACATGCAATTCTATTTTTATGCCTAATGCAAAAAATGAGGAATACAGAGAATAGCAGATAAAATCATATCAGGGGCAAAAATTGCAACTTTAGGTAAGATTCGACCAAATTCTGTTTAACAGGGCTAACCGCGGGTGGGCGGTTAGTTTTGGTAAACCACAGGTACATGGTTTGCCAACCGCATGTGCACGTTTGGGAAATCCCAACCGCGGGTGCATGGGTCCTTTTTGTCAATAGAACAAAGTCGAATACAAGCCCAAACCCCAAAAAAGAAATACCTAGGTTATTTCTAACCTGGTACGTGCAATATGATTATTCCCTACTATGCATATGTAGATCCTCGTTTATTTTGCTTTGTTATTGTGTGTATGAATGCAATATTTAAGTAAATTTTTCTATCTCTAAGACCTAAATGCAAGCAAAGGCATACAGGACTGAGACCCTTAATCTACTTAAATGTAACCTAAAACCAGAACTAAAGGAAAAATTAAAAATATGACACAGGGTACATACCTGTGTTCCTTTCGCTGCTCCTTCCAACTCTCAACCGCCGGTCCGTGTTTCTATAGAACTCCAACCGTGGATGTGCATTTCCTCATAAGGTAAACCACGGATGCGCGGTTCCATAGTAACAGGTTAAACAATTCAAAATAAAATTCTCGTGCGTTTCAAATCCTCGACACCTATACATGCAAACAAAGATTAGTAAGATTAAAAGAAAGCAAGGCAAAACAAAATGGAACCCTTGGGAGGTCCCACCATGATCGCCATTTCTGTAACCAAAGAACTGAACACAATTTATTTAAATAAAAACAAAGAGAGAGAGAAGTAATTTTTCCAAAATGCCCCTTTTGTATTAATAGTGATACAATGTGTTACAAAAGGATTTTTGAATTGCCCCAAGCGTGTTGGGAGCAATGTTACAATGCTTCTTCTTGTCTATCTGATATGCAATGCTTCGATGGAGGAGGGGAGATCTTCCGACTCTTCCGTAGGGTGTGGTGTTCTTCGTTCCTTCATCACAACTTCAAAGGGGTGAGGGGGCTTTGGTATCCAGCAAGGGACCACTCCAGCTTCAACAGCTCATTCAAGGTACCTGTTACCTATACACATACAAAACCAACAAGGGGGATTAATAGCACCTATATAGTCAAGCGATAAAACCAATACTATTTATAAACCTATCACTGATATGTATATGCAAAGCAGATAACATAAAATACTCAATTAATAAAAACCTTGCTCAACATGTTCAATTAATTATCTCTATTTGGGACTATGGAACCACGAAAATGTGGTTATGGGGTGGAAACCGTGGACCTACGGTTGTGAAACCATGGATGCACATTTTTTACTATAGAACCATGGGCGGGCGGTTTCGGTTGAGATGACAGGTCGCCTCGGGATGCATGCCAATGATCACATTCAAGCTTGTGCTCTCAATTTCTCATCGGATCTAGGCGTATTTTGGCAGCCTATCGGTATGCAAATTCAACTCCCTTTTTTTGGTGGACTAATGGTGCTTTTATAGGCTCCCTGGGGTTTTGGAGGGAAGTGAGAGGTGGCAAGCCTGGATTTCCAAGTGGAAAATATGGGTTATTAAGTGGAAGGAGCAGTTAGAGTGAGTCATCCAATGTGCCTCACTTAACTGGGGTGATGTGGCTCCAAGTGGAGTGGAATGTGGGATGTTGTTTTATGTGAAGGGACAAGAGGGACAACAACAGAGGATTAGATGCAGCATGGGTGTTGGGAATTTGTCTCATGTGCAAGGAAAAAGGGGACAAGAGTGGGTGAGATGTGGCAGATATTCTGGGTGAAGTGTCCAGGACACATGTCCAATGGGTGGACAAGGTATCCTAGGGTGATTTTCCTAATTAAATAAATTAGGAAAATAAAATCATGTGCAAGATTTTATATCCCTAAGTTAGAACTTAGGCATATATCTTTATTATGCAGGATTTGATGGTGAGGTGGTGAATGTGATCTAGAGGGTGCTAGATTTTGGTGTCTACAAATACTTCTCGATAAATACATATTTTTTGTGTCTATTTCTAAAATCAGTTATTGCTTACACCTTTTAAAACTTGAAACACATCCCTTCATATCTTGGGTTGCACCTTTTTATATCTCAGGTCACACCCTTTTACTTCTGGATTACACCTTTTGTTATCTTGGGTAGAATCCTTTTGTTCTCAAATCACATTCTTTTATATCTCAACTCATAGACCTTTTAATCTCACATTGTACCCTTTTGAATATTTAGTTGCTTTCTTTTGTATTTCGATTTCACCCTTTGGTATCTTGCATTGCACATTTTTATATCTTGGATTGCATATTTCGATAAATTCTACTACATCTTGATAATTTTTTTTATGTTTGTTTCAAAATTTGGATATTGCTTGCATCATTTTAAAACTTGAATCATACCCTTTATACCTTAGGTTCCATATTTTCATATCCCGAGTCACACACTTCTATTAGTGGGTTGCATCTTTTGGTATCTTGGATAGAACTCTTTTGTTCTCAAATCACACTCTTTCATATCTTAGGTTGCACCCTTTTGTATTTCACATTGCACCCTTTTAAAGCTCAAGTCCCACCCTTTTGTATGTTAGTTGCATCCTTTGTTATATTGGGTTGCACTCTTTGGTATGTTAGGTTGCATCCTTTTATATCTTGAGTTTCATTCTTTTATATCTTGAGTTTCATCCTTTTATATCTTGAGTCTCACCCTTTGATACATTAGGTCACACTCTTTTTTATCTCTGGTCACACACTTTCATATCTTGATTTGATAATAGTTAAATATTAAGTCATTCAAACAAATACTAATGAAAACTAATTAAAAATATTCTCATGAAAAATATATTTTTTCATGGGTAAAAAGTAACTTGACTACAAGCCAAAAAGAATATAGGCTACAAGCCTAAAAAATCATGGTCATCGACAAAAAGTTAAACCACAAGTTCAAGAGTATGACTTTGAGACCACTTGTAATGGATCAATGGGACTCTTATGTAAAATTTATAAAAAAATTAATAGTTTATATTATATATAAAAGAGATATACTTTTTTCTAAATGATGTATTAATAAAAAAATCTCAATTGGACCACCATGTTTACTAGATAACTCCTTTTATTTGATGTACTAAATGTACACTTTTTTCTTGAACTTCACACTTTGATTTTTTTAATTAAATTTAACACTTCCATATGATTTTATATTATATTATATTATCATAGAGCCATGACTATGGTTCATTGGACTTAGATTGGAGCTTATTAAAAGGTGGTTTTCATACCATCTAAATAGATTTAAGTTTAATTGCAGTTTTTAAGGTATCAAACAAGGATGATTTTGTATTATTTTTGCTACTGCACAATATAACAAGTTAGGTTAAATATAAAAGGATAACAATGTTAAAGGATTAGATAGATTAGAAGTTAAGTTTAGTTTTTTAATGGTTTAGTTATTTATTTAATAAGGTATGTTAAATACAAAGATAATTGTTAAGAGAGGTAGATTGATTAGGATTTTAAGTGTTATTCAATGTTTAGTCATGGTTCAAGTATATATAATACTTTTAGTCTATATTACATCTTACAATGACTTGCCACTACATTTAACCAAAATTATTAGGAGTTATAATAACAATAGCAAGGTTGAATATAAGATCAAGAGAATGCGATAATCAAAATTTACTAGATCCTTCATATATTTTTATAAATATGTGCTCAAATTCTTGTCCACTAGTCTTTTAATTTATTAGATAACTATATTTGTATAACAAATAATAAAAAATAAAGTAATATTATTATCAAAATTCCACTCCAAGGAGTTAGAAAAAACTACAACTATAGTAAATATGAAGAAATTTGTTGGCCAAGATCTTCCCAAAAAGGAGAATTTAATGGTGGGAGGGGATTTAAAATTTATTAAAAAATGAAGTGAAATATGGGGAGAAGAGGCTAGAATGAGACCACCAAATAGTTTTTTCCTTCACAGAATTTAGCGTGTTGGACTATGTGATATAGAACCAACAAATATTACTCCTAAATGGAAGATTAATTGAATTGGAAGTCAAGGAATATCCAAAATATTAGACATATTTCTAGTTTTAGAGCTCTTATATTTATTTGATAAGATGAGAATACAAATAGATCAAGGGGGGGGGGGGAGTTTGATCATTCTTCAATCCTTTTACAATTGGAAAAAATGAGGATAAACCACCAAGACCTTTCAAATTCAATCTCATTTGGCTAAGGGATGAAGAAGTTTAAAACTTATTAATAAAAAATGGAGGCATCATGACCCAACCTCGAAAGAGAGCCACATTTTAGTTCACTAGTAATCTCAGGAGAATAAAATTAGTCACATTAGTTTGGGACAAAGTAAACTATTGGGAAGTGGAGGTAAGACTCACTGAAATTGAATTTTCTTTAAATCAACTTTACAGCACCAAAGATAATGAATATTTTTAGAAAATGAAATCATGCAAGTCAAAGAATGGGAAAAAGAAGAAGATAAAATTGTTAGAATAGGAGGAGCCAAATTTTTTTGGAGTATATTACATTATTTGGTATGTGCTACTATACCCCATGGTACTTTTATGGTACATTTGTATATAGTAGATTAGGGTTGAGTCATAGTTTAGAGTGTGAGTTATATTTCCCCTTTTTATGTAAGTGTGAATGTGCAGGAAATGCACAAGTGTCATGTAAAGTTGTAATGTGCAGGAAATGCACAAGTGTCATGTAAAGTTGTAATGTGCAGGAAATGCACAAGTGTCATGTGAGTTAGTGTGCAAGTGTAATTTGAGTCTATGTGCACAAGTGTCTTGTATGTATGAGAAAAAATATGTAATGTAAATATGTGCACAAATATCTTAGATTAGAGTGTATAAGTTATAAAAGTGTAAGAGTCATGTATAGGTGTGCATATGTTATAGTGTCAAGTGTTCATCAAGTATGCAAGTGTCAAGTAGTCAAGCCAAGAGTCATGATACTTGGCATATGGAGAGCAATAGTTTAGTACTTGAAGAGTCATATTACTATGGATATATTAAGGAGACAATGCTCCATAAAGAACAATAAACTACAATTCATATATCTCATTATATGAGAAAGACGAGAAATAATGCTTGTAAACATTTTGAGCAATTAATATTGTAAGTGTAAGTTATAATATATGCTTAGTACATGTTTTATTAAGGCTATTTACATTCATATTAATACATATTATTGAATGTTATTTGAGTTATTATAAGCCTTGATTTACATATTAATTTGCTTATTCTATTCTACTCTTATCATTACCTTGACCTTATTATATTGTGGCTATATTATATTTAGATCCTGTGATATTTATTTTTTTATTTTTTTAAAGCAAAAAACCCCTTACGGGGTCGCCTTGATCTGAGAGACCATGAACATGGGGTTCTACACCGTCAAAGTCACCCGGGAGTCGCACCCGACCCTGCCCGCACCAACATTATCAATTGGATTTGGATACCCAATTTAGTTTTTTGTTAGGGTGGAGATTTGAACCTGGGACCTCCCTTTGGAGGATTGCCCTCTCCTCTCCAACTCACCTACAACACCTGGGTGATCCCATGATATTTAACCTATGATATTTGTGCTAGTATTAAGGCTTAAAAAACCATCAATGGTATTAGAGCTACCACAAAACTTTGTCTAGCTTGATAGAGTTTATTTTTAGCCACTATTATAAATTGATTTTATCTAGTTTGATAAATTCGATTAAGAGTCTATCCACTTTGAAGGCAGTGAGACTCAAAATCTATTTTAAGGTCATATTGAGTAGAAGAGGCTAGGGTCATTCCACTAGGTTGAAGGAAAACCAATGAAGAATAATGTTAAACTATATTGACAAATTTGGAGAGCCAACTAAGAAGAAGATTGTTCATTTAGGAAGGAGATATCCTGACATTAATATTGATATTGGATTCTCTAGTAAGGAGGATAATGGGTTCTTAGGTTCTACCTAAGACATTATTGATTTCAAAAAAGAGTTGCAACATATTTTAAGATACAAAAGTGTGAGAAGATTCCTACAAAGAATAGAGAAGAGTTTTAGATACTAAGAGCAAATTATTGAAAGATAGAATAAAGATAGCAGTGGATTGAGAAGTATTCAAAGCTTCATAATAAAAGAAGTATTGCAGTGGATTGAGAAGAATTTAGAGATTCCTAAGAAAAGAAATATAGTAGACCAAAAGATAAAAGTTTGATATATCATTCTTGACGAAAGATAGATAAGAACCTAATTTACTTTATATTGCTTCAAGCATTGGATTAGTATCTACATTAATAAATATTTTAAGTCAGTATAGAAAGAGAAAGAGGCCCTTATTAAGAAAATAAATAAGTTTTATAGAGGAAATAAAGTGGTCCTTATAGAGAAAAAAGAAAGGTCCTTCTAAAGTAAAGAAAGAGGCCCATCTAGAAAAAAAATAAAGGTTCTATAGAGAATAGAAAATATAGAGGCTCATATAAAATAGAGAGGCCTACGTATGAAGAAAAAAGAGGTCTATTTGGAAGAAGCTATGTATTAGGTTACTGCTACTAAAGTAATGTAAGTCATGAAGCACATCAGAGAAGCAACAACGCATCTCAAAAAAGCAGCGAAGCATATCAGTGCAATAGTGAAGCATGAGACTTTTTGGTATCACATCAACACAAGAAAAAATAGGAGTATTTGGCCATAAATAAAATAATCATAGCCATGGAAAGAGGGCTGAGTATACAACCAAGCATACTAGCATAACAACAAAAAATAGAACGTGCATTCGGTTGAGCATAGTAGCAGAAAGTAAGGCAAACATTCAATTGAGCAAGAGGAATGTAGGAGCTATAGTTACAAAGAAGATAAAGTGTAAGTTACTATTGATAAGAGTAAAATACATGACATAGGTATTACAGTAGTGGATAACCTGAAAAATGTAGAAGCAATAGAAAGACATTATATGAAAAATAAAATTTTATAGCATATAGTAAAGCTTTCGATGTAACGATGTTTTCAAGCATAAGCATAGAAGTTATATATTGTATGAAGCTCTAGAATTATATTGTGGGTAAAGAAACCTACAAGAATAGATATTAAAGAGTTAGTTGCAACATAAGTCAAGAATGCATTACACAAAGAAAAAACCTGCAGTGCAGAAGGTGAATTGTCTAGAAGCTGAAACAACACAATGGAAGGAGAACCAAACAATTGAAAGTGTCAACAAGGAAGGAGAGTTGAATAAGAAAGAAAATACATTAAATTATTGAGTGCCATCAACATGTAACATTATAGGAAAAGGTAAACTACCAAGTGTAGTATCTTGGGAGTTATGTTTCAGATAGCATTATATGCAATTGCCCATGTAATGAGTAGTTGAAGCCTATATAAGGAACACAACATGAGGAATGTCGCATGAGCTACATAGTAGTAGAGTGGTTGAACAAAAAAATAATTAGAAGAGCTAGAATGAGCTCAAATAAAGTCAAGTTAGATATTAGGTTTACTAAATTTGAATTTATTTAAAAGCTAACATAGGAGTTATAAGGATTATTGGATTATTTAAATTTTTTTGAATGTGGAGTGATAAGTGATAAGATAAGGTTAATATAATTAAGTTGTTGGAGTAATAAGTTTCTTTAAATATTTAAAGTATTTTATTTTGGAGTGATAATATAGTTAGGTTTTGAGTCTTTAAAGTAATTATATAGTTAAGATTTTAGTTTTATTTTGGAGAAATAATATAGTTAAAGTTTTTGATTTTTTACAAGTTTGGAGAGATAAGGAGTTCAACTAGTTTTTAAGTTTGAAGTTTTTTTAAAGAATATTTAATTTGGTTTTATTTTTAAGAAATTAAAAATTGAAATTATTGAGTTTTTACAAATTTATCTATTTGAGAGATAAAGGTTTTCAACATAAAAAGGCAGGAAAAACAAAAATTTGCAAAATTCATTTTTTAGTTTCTAAAACTAGGGAGACATAAGGTTTACTACTCCATAGAAATTAAATTAGAAACTTTGAATTATTTAAACCTAGGAGTTATAAGGTTGTCTACTTCAAAGGAAATAAATCATAACATTGAATTGCATATTATGGAAGAAATTATTACAAATGCATTCAATGAGGATAGTGAAGAAATGATGCACAAACTTAAGTTTTATTCTCAAAACTTGATAGATGACTTTGATGGAAAGAAACAAATGACTAATGATCTAAAGGAGAAATTATCTTTATTTCTCAAGGATGCAAAAGAAGATAAATTTACGATAATTATAAGCTAATTTCATGAAAAATTTTAGAACATGGTGGAATTCACAAAAAAACATTATACTTTATTTAAACGAATGCTTAATGATGTATTTGTCATTACTTAGTTTTAATATTTTCCAAAAAAATGAAATAAGAAAAAAAATGACACATATAACTTGAATGAAGCTTATGAAGGCTAATAGAAAATCTAAATTTAAAACCAAAGAGAAACCATTTAGTGCAAATTCATATATTGATTTAAAAGAGGTGGATTGAAGACAAAGACAAAGACCATGATTGAAGACTAAAATCTTGAATAACCAAATAATGTACTATAGGGTGTGTTGGAGTATATTTAATTATTTGGTACATGCTAATATACCCCCATTGTACCTTCATGGTACATTTTTAAATAGTATATTAGGGTTGAGTCAAAGTTTAGCTTGTAAGTTGTACTTCCCCTTTTATGTAAGTGTGAATGTGCAAAAAATGCACAAATGTCATGTGAGTTAGTGTGCAAGTGTAAGTTGAGTTATTGTGCACAAGTGTATTGTATGTATCAAAAAAAATATGTAATGTAAAGATATGCATAAATATCTTAGATTAGAGTATACAAGTTATATTAGTGTAAGAGTCATGTATAGGTGTGCAATGTTATAGTATCAAGTGTTCATCAAGTATGCAAGTGTTAAGTAGTCAAGCCAAGAGTCATGAGACTTGGCATATGAAGAGGAATAGTATAGTACTTAAAGAGTCATTTTACCATGGCTATATTATGGAGACAATACTCTATAAAGAACAATCAACTTACAATTCATATATCTTTTTTTTTTTTTTAAGCGAAAAACCCCTTGTGGGCCATCTTGGTTTGAGAGACCACGAATAGAAAATTCTACACCGTCAAAGTCACCTGAGAGTTGCACCCAGCCCTGCCCACACAAACATTATCAATTGGATTTTGGGTACCCAATTTAGCTTTTTGGTAGGGTGGAGATTCGAACCTGGGACCTCCCTTGGAGGATTGCCCTCTCCTCTCCAACTCATCTACAACACCTGGGTTACAATTAATATATCTTATTGTAAGAGAAAGAGGAGCAATAAAGGTTGTATACATTTTGAGTAGTTGATATCATAAATTATATTGCATTCTTATTACATGTTTGATTAAGGCTATTTATATTCATATTACTACAGTTATTGAATGTTATTTGAGTTATTATAAGCCTTGATTTACATAGTACTTGCTCATATTATTCTATTATTATAATTATCTTGACCTTATTATATTGTGGATATATTATATTTAGATCCTATGATATTTAATATATAATATTTATGGTAGTATTAAGGCTTTAAAAACATTTTAAAATGGAGAATGAAAAGTGGGGATTTATGGCTAGAATAGGTGGATGAAAATACATTTTTTTCAAAATTATGCAAAACAAAGGAATATACAAATAAAATTTGGAAAATGAAAGGGGATAATGAAAATATTTTAAGAAGATTTTAAGAGTTAGCACAATTACCAGTAACTACAAAAACTTGTATAAAGATCCAAAAAGAGAAAATATAACAAAGAAAATCAAAATAGTTCTAAATACACCCAATTTGATCAATGAGGAACAAAAATAAGTTTTTTTCTCAAAAATCACAAAGGAGTTATATTTAGTAGTCAAATCATTCTATAAAGGGAAAATTTGGGGTCTAGATGGATGGACAATTGATTTTTATTTGTATTCTTATGAACTATGGAGGAGGATATTTTAAAAGCGGTAGAAGAATCAAGGAGTAAGGAACAATTGCTAGGATTTATAAAGTCCACTTTCTTGGCTTTGATTCCAAAAAAAGATAATCCAAAATCTTTTGGGGAATACAAATCTATATTTTTTATGTAATACCTTCTATAAAATCATCTAAACAAATATAGCTAAGGTAATCAAAGAGATATTCTTAGATATTTTTTTAGAAAATTAGTTCAGAATCAATGGTAATAAAAGTATATTTAACAAAATTCTTTGACAAATTTAATTGATTAAACGTTACACTAAGCCTAATTTAAACCGGATGTAGCATTTCCTTTGTGAATCAGGTGATGGTATGGGATGTATCAATTCAACCTCTTTTGTTGTAATTATCAATGGATAAAATTCTATTTTTTCAAGGCTTCAAAAGGTTTGATACAAGGGTGTATTTCTTCTCTTCTTTTTATTTTGGTAGCAAAAGGTTTGAGTAGATTGATTAGGGAACCAAAAATATGGAAAATGATCAAGGGTATCAAAATTGATAACTCTTTGAAGGTAAACCATTTGATATTTATAGATGATGTTTTACTTTTTGGAAATGGGACATTGAAGTAAGCCTTAAAGCATAAGGAAGTGTTAAACTTATATTGTATGGCTATAGGAATGGAAATAAATCTATAAAAATAGAAATAATTGTCAATATATTTTAGCCAAGGTAAATAGAAGCAATAAAGAGATTTATTTGTTTCAAGCAAGTAGACTTTGATAAAGGGAAATTATATTTAGATTTTCATGTGAAACCTAATGACTATAGGTACTAGGAATAGATCTAGTTATATATCAAAATAGAAAATGATGGATTTTGAAGCCTTAATGTTAATATAAAATTCATAGAATAATTTCCACATGACCAAATATTTTATAACCATAATATAGTAAGATCAAGATAACTATGTAAGTAGAATAATATGTATATCAAGGTTTATAATATATTAACTAACATTCATTAATATGCATAAATATGAATGTAAATAGCCTAAATCATACATGTACAAAGCATGTAGCACAACTTACAATATTAGTTGCTCAAAATGTATGCAATCTTTATTACTCCTCTTTCTCTTACAAATGTATCACAATGCTCGCTATACTTGCTATATCTTCTATATTTTCTATGCTCCTCCATGGAGTAATATATAGCCATTGTAGGATGACTCTTTGGATATTTGACTCTTCCTTTCCTTATGCCAAGTCTCATGACTCTTAGCTTATCTACTTGAAACTTGCATACACATGACTATCTTTTATGCACACCTAGACATGAATCTTCACATAACACACTCTAATACAAAGACACTTGTGCACACATACTCACATTACACTTGCATACTTATTCAAATGATACTGGTGCATTTCTTGCACATACATACTTACATAACACTTGTGCATTTTCTGCACATAATTATATTATACGAAATATTACTCACATTCTAATCTAAGACATGACCCTAGTATAATATTTACAATATGTACCATGAAGGTACCGTTGGAACAAAATCTGCCTTCGGTTAATAGTGTTGCGCCTTAGACTTTGCCAACATTGAATAGACAGATCTTGCTTGAGATCATCTGTCTAGTCTCCAGAGAAGGCTGGTTCCTTTGAGTTTTTTAGAGAAAAGGGGAACAAGAGATAAGGGAAATATAGCCTAAGCTAGAACTTTTCTCACGGTATAGATTAGACAACAACAAACATTGATGATGCAGATTACTACTTTCAAAGTTTTCTTTATATCTTCTTATAGAAAACATGAATTCTTGAGTGCGACTTTTAGATGTTCATCTAAATACATGTAAATATATTTTAATGTTCAACTCTAGAAACAAGGTTTATACGTGCACAATCCAGATTTCAGAACGGATACATTATAAAACTTAGAATGAATAAAAGTTAAAACACCAGATACATACACTTGCACACGAAGTTTCGGAAGCCGGAAGAAGAAATCTTTTATTGCTTGTAATCCAAGTACATGTACATCAAGCCTGTAAACGTCCAAGAGCCGACCCTTTTTCATGGTCGACTCACTCCTATTTATACCCTAAAAAGAGTATCTTCTACTATGTACATTTAATTTCTTCAATCAATTACAAGTAATTGTCTGCAGTTTCTAAGAATATACAATGGATTTCCCGTAGATTGGATAGATTTCCTTCTGGCTAAATTTAGATGAGCCTGTTATTCTGCAATCGTCCAGTGGACCTGCCAGGTTATAATCAACTGACCATTCTTCAAAAATCAGCACCTGATGTCAGTGCATGTCCCAGTTGCCAAAAATATACTCTGTTTCCTTGGCAAAAATCGGACATGTCGCGAAATCGTGACACTCTCTTGTTTCTCTACTTTCCTGCCCTTTTTGAGTCGCGAAAATGCAACATGTCACGAAATCGTGACATTTCTATTTCCTTCTTGCTCTTTCTTCTTCCTTTCATGAAAATGTGACATGTCACGAAATCGTGACACTTTTTCCTTCTTGTTCTCTTTTGTTGCTTTTGGCCGCAAAAATGCAACATGTCGCGATATCGCGACACTTTTTCCTTCTTGCTCTTTCTCTTCTCTTTTGGTCGCGAAAATGCAACATGTCGCGATATCGCGACACTTTTTCCTTCTTGCTCTTTCTCTTCTCTTTTGGCCGTGAAAATGCAACATGTCGCGATATCGCGACACTTTTGCCTCCTTGCTCCCTTTTGTTGCTCTTAGCCGTGAAAATGTAACATGTCGCGATATCGCGACACTTTTGCCTCCTTGCTCCCTTTTGTTGCTCTTAGCCATGAAAATGTAACATGTCGCGATATCGCGACACTTTTACCTTCTTGCTCCCTTCTCTTACTCTTAGCCGTGAAAATGTAACATGTCGCGATATCGCGACACTTTTGCCTCCTTGCTCCCTTTTGTTGCTCTTAGCCGCGAGAATGCAACATGTCGCGATATCGCGACACTTTTACCTCCTTGCTCTTTCTCTTTGCTTTTGCCCATGAAAATGCAACATGTCGCGATATCGCGACACTTTTTCCTCCTTGCTCTTTCTCTTTGCTTTTTCCCGTGAAAATGCAACATGTCGCGATATCGCGACACTTTTACCTCCTTGCGGTATTTTGCTTTTTCTTTGATCTTTAGCATATGGGCCACTTCGGTCTTCTTGGAAAATATGCAAAAAGGTGCATCAACTATTTTTCTGTAGTTAGTCACTTTTTGACTAACATTCTTGGCGCCTTTCAGGGGAATTTTTGCTCGCAAAAATAGAGACCAGGCCTTCATCCATTGGGAAACGGAGTCACCAGCATAGTTGCGAAAAGTAAAATTTTGAGTGGAAAAACAAAGATAAAAGAAAAAGAATGCACTTTGGAATATAGGTGATCTTTACCTTATCAGAACCTTTCTTTTACCGCTTAGGTACTTAACCTTTGTCTGAAGAACACAAAAATTCAATTCGGGAGCTGGTCCCAGCCTCGGTCGTTGGCTATCGCCCCGATGTTTAGATCTTCTGATTTTGTCCATTGCTCGCAATTATCTCTTGATAAGTTTTGCACACTTGATTCCAGTCTTCATCTTCTAAATCAGAAGAATCAATGAAAAGTTGATAGACATACTGCAATTCTTCCACTTTATCATAAGAAATGATCTTTTGTTTTAAAACCAGTTCTTGTAAGCAGTGTTTTAATCTGTGTTAGCTTCTGGATCATTTCCATGACCTCGCGTTTCTTCTATAGGTTCTTGCCAGTCGTCTATGTCTGTTTCATCTTCAACAAAAGCTTTTATTGATGCCGAAAGGACTTCTTCCTTCAAAACTTTTGAACCATCATCCCAGAGGTAAGGAAGCCCATTATGAATAGCCAAATCAAGATTTTGGAGCAACCCTTTCGCTTCGTCTTCAAGCTCGTGCAAAAACTTATTTCCCTGTGCTATCAATTTAAACTTCCTAAAGAAGTTCTTTGCTGCTATTTTAGCTTGAGACCAGGCTTCGCTTCTGAGTTTGGCTTCCATGCTTCCTGGCATCTTTTTTGACAAAATCTGAATTTTAGTAGCCGCATCCTCTCTTTTCAATAAAAATGCTTCGACAGCCTCAAATTCCTATTTTACTACTTCGGTAACTTCCTTTACTTTAGCCAAATACAACAATAAAGGTTTAGCCTTTAATACTAAAAACAACAAATCTTTTAACAATTCCTTCCTCATGCTCTTTACTTTATCTTTCGAAAATCTGGAAGGGGCATTTTGTTGTTCGACCAACTGTTGTTGTAGCTGTCGTATCTGTGTATGTAATGCCTGAATCTGAGCTTCCGCTATACTCAAATTTTCTTTACCTTTTTCCACTTCACCGGCAGCAGCACTAAATTTACCCTCCCATTTTTTAGCCTCTAAAGTAAGAGCCTTCTCTACTATTTTTTGCTCTTTCACTACAACCTCTAATTCCTTTCTCTTCTCCTTTTCCTTCAAAAACATTTCTTGATAGTGTCCTCCCTGTAAGTATATAGTCCCAAAATGTGCTTGGGCTTTCACCCACTCATCTTGCATAGGCAGTTGAGATATATCTTCGTTTATCTCTTCTGCCTGGTAATCTTCCACAGTCATTTCTCCCTTTGATTTCTTAGTAATGGGAGTTAATTTCAACTTCTTCCTTTGCATATTGGCTGGATCTAAAGCAATGATTTCTCTTACAGTAGCCGGTGCTTTAGAATCTCCAGCTGCATGTGAAGTCCACCAATCTAAAGCATTCTTGCTCACCCTTTTTAGATTTTCAATCTTGGCCATGGTGGAATGTGACTCAGTCCCTTGAGAAGTTGTAACTCCAGCCACTGGGATGTCAATGCTAGGGAGAAATGGAATGGGAGCAACTACGGACCCAATATTTAGCGGACTCTGGGAAGATGCTGCCATTTCTGGGAGAACAAGGTAATTTTTTGGCAAGGACATTATATTTTTGTCGATTTTAGAAAAGGAAGGAGAATTACAATGGGAATGAGTAGGAGAATGAGAAGAAGAAAGTGAAGAAAGCATACCTGTTTTCGGTTGGACTAGTTGTTGGTGTCCTTCTTCTTCTTCATGTTCACTGACGACAATTTCTTCACTCTGCATTTTTTCCTCATCAGGAGTTTTATTTTCTTCATCACTTTCATCTAAGTTTATAATTTGTTTCTCCTGCTGCTCTTCTACCATCGGGATCTCCTTTTTAACCAAAATTTGTTTTTTATTTTCACTCTTTTGGCTCTCTTGAGCCGAACCGGGTGGGCCGCGTGGGACTTCCTCATGTGAAGTTTCATGCTCAACGTTCTAAGCATCTGCATCAGTGTTTCCTTCAATTGTATGGGCTGGTTCGCCTTCCTGAGTCTCTTTCCCTGAGTCGTCCTCTGTATCTTGAGGCTCTTGATCACTAGACAAAGTTTGAATAATACTCTTGTCTTTTCTCCTATCCGCCATCATTTTCAATTTCCTCATTCTTTCTGCTACGGGTTCATCAGATTCTGTACCCGAGTCTGCAGGTGGAACGAATTTTACAACCTTTGAGGAATGATGTCTGGATGTCAGGGTATCTGCCCCAAGTGCTAGACGCTTCTCTCTTTGATGGACTAGAATAGGTTCAACTCTCCCCTGTCCTTATTTGCCTAGCCCTTTTCCATCATAGCCCATTTTCAACATCATTTGGGCGGCCTTCGAACTATAAGTCTTTCCTTGTTCTTCAGTAAAGACCTCTTCTATCGACCTTTTCCTAGCTGTCCTAGGTTTGGTCTGAACAAGGGGAAGATTCTGAACCTCTGTAATCGCTTTTCCCTTACCAGCTTCAAGCTACTAGGATTTCTCAGGTGGTTGGGACACTTCGGGAGTAGAAGAATGACCACTTCCTACGCTTGGAGGGATTCTAACAGGGAAACTTCCTCCCTAGGAGTCATGGTGTTCAGCATACCGAGTTTCAAACAGATTGTCATTTTTGGTGGGATATCTTGATGAAATAAAATTTGTCTGAACTCTCATTACCCACCATTCCCAAATTTTTGCCACATCCCAATCCGGCCTATTCTTCTGAATCTGGGCGATTTTTCTCTCCGTCAACTGATGAGCCTTTTTATTTTTGGGGTCAAACTGAACAATTACTTCATAAAAATCATGCCAAGGGGGCAAAGGCTCCATCTTCTCTATGTGCCACTCCAAGGGTTCATCTTCTGTATTATTCCTATTTTCTTCAATATCATCCCTGATTTTAACATGAAATTATTTTTTATGTGTTTTATTCAAGATGGACTGTCTTTCAGCGAACCTGTTTATGGGGTCATATTTCCATCTTTGCGAAATCTCGATAAGACCCAATTTTCTTAAATACTCCACTATCTGTTCATTTTTCCCCTTCCTTGAAATAGTAATCCCTTCAAAACTAAAGGGCATATTACAGGTACTGGTTTTCCCAATTCCAGTCCCAAATTTGACATTAATGTTTTCTGTTTGCCTTACATATTCTAAGGCAAAGATTCTATCAGCCACATAATGGGGAAGTAAAAAGGGTTTGTCTGTAAACCCATACAATCTGATACACACTCCTTGTGTTAGGATAAACCAATCCCCCTCCTCTACAAACTTGGTTTGCAATACCTTTTTCGCTTTGGGGGTCAATCTTGTTATTTGCCCATACATGATTTTTAGTGCAGGGCCCAAAAATTCCCTATTGAAATCATAATACGATTCGGATTTGTATAACACATTAGTCCATTCATATATTGGCAAAATTTCTCCCTTTTCATTATTATCATTCTTTGAAATGAAAGCTAACTCTTGAGACATGAAATAAAAGAATAACCATACCAAATATGAAGTGTATCTGAAAGAAAACTGGGTGCCAACCTTCAATGCTGCCAAACCCTCATGAATTTCTGCACTTAAGAACCCAGGCCAATCAAAGAAAATAGGTCTCACACTCCTGCTCATAATAGTCGAATCATACATTTTGGGGTTCGACAAACACTCTGCTACAACCACCTGCCATTTCTGAACCTTTTCATCATTTTTCAGTCCCGCAATCATGGCCAAGATGGAATATAGTTCAGGGTTTTTAAAAGTTGCCCTGTCAATTGGGGGTTCTGGTGGATTTGCCCCTTCTGGAAGATCTTTTAGCTGAGTGGCTAGGAAACCCCTCACCTTTTTGGATGAGCCAAAATATGTAGCCTATTCTAAGGGGTCAAATTTCTTAGGTTCTAAGGGAGGGACACGGCCCGCAGTGAAAGCAAAAACAAAAGCATCTTTGGACAGAGGAAAAAGGACCTTCCCTGAAAAATCCCTAACTTTTCTCCCTTTTTCATCATAGAAATTTGCAATTGCCCTTACCAGTTCTGGGTAGGGATGGACAGGAATATATACATACCAATACAAGAAATAATGGTATGCAAACGTTGAAGGAGAAGACGCAGAAACCCCAGTTGCTACCCGGTTCTTTATATTGCTTCGAATCTCCGTCGGGTCCTTCCATGTTATTATCGTATCTGCAATCCGGGAGTCTCTGTCAATAAAACTAGCACTATTTTCTTCCCTTCTGTTCACTACCGAAGTAGTCGGGGGTGATGAGGTAGATGTTTCCTGGTCTTTCACCTTCTTTGGAGCCATTACGAATTATCAGGTATGCATATTTTGAACCTCCTCTGATTACTTCACAATTCTTTCCTCACTACGCTATAGTGCAGTGGTATAACAGTGGCTGGTGAGACTTCTGGCTTCCCGAGCATCACAGAGACAATTCCTCACTTCTTTTCTTCTCCAAGAGCTTTGAGCAAGTTTGCAAATGGTGAAATGCCTCTCTGAATCTTTGAATTTAATTTTATATCACCTAGGAGGACATGCAAAATTAATGCATTAAATGACGGTTGGTTGATTTGATTTTGTCTGTCTTTTCTTCGATTTTTGTTCTTGCCATATTTCTTAGGGAACTCCTAAAAATGCTCGTCGGCTCATTAAAAACCCACTTGGGGACTCAAAATTATCCCATGCCCGAAAAGATGCTAACTGACAGATTAATTATCTTCTCCCACTGGACTTCTGGCACGTGGTTGCTTTAAAAAACATTTGGCGGTGGAAATTTTTTGGAAATATCCCGAGGAGCACACATAACATATTTCAAAACTTTCTTTTTATTCATCCCTTCTCGTCGAATTTTTAGGCGATCACGCGACAGCCCCAGATTTTTGAAAATTTGAAATAATAAGGGCGAATTTTTCCCTCCAGATTTCATTCAAAATATCGGACCCCGCTAGTCCGCAAAAAATGATTCTTATTAGGCCGTAAAAAGGGAAATATTTACAAAACTCCAAACTTATAATATACTGTACATATAATGGTGATCTGTAGCTTTTACTGGAAATACAATTTTAGGTGAAAAGCATTCACCGTGATGGGTAGAACCCATCCATCTTGATCTTTTAACTGGAAGGCATTGAATTGCTTTTCTAAAACAATTTCGAATGGCCCCTCCCAAAACGCATCAAACTTGTCATGGTGTCCTGGCTTTGCTTTCTTGACATTCCATTTTAATACCAGGTCACCTATTTTGAATTTCTTGAAAGTGGTTTTCTTATCGAACCACCCGACTATTTTTACCATATGCTTTTGATGATGATCGTAGGCCTGTTCCCTAGATTCTTCAAGCTATAGAAGTTGCATCGATCGGGCATCCATTGGATGACCTTCATCTTCGTTAACTTGGTTTAGCATCCTCAACGCGGGTATCTCCATATGAATCGGCAGAACAACTTCTTTGCCATAAACCAAAGCATATGGCGATGTATTGATTGATTTTTTGATTGAGATTATGTCGGCCCATAGGGCTTGATTCAGGAGTGAGTGCCAGTTCTTCTTATTGTCCTCTAATGTTCTTTTCAGAATTCTTAGAAGATTCTTATTAGTAGACTCAACTAATCCATTACCTTGTGGGTAATAATTAGAGGAAGTCTTCAGGTAAATTCCATATCTACTGACGAATTCGATCATCTTTGCACTAGTGAAAGGGGATCCATTGTCTGTAATCAAAGAATCTGGTATGCCAAACCTTGTGATTAGACTTTCGACAAATTCTATCACCACTTTCGAATCAGCTTTCTTCGTAGGCACTGCTTCTGCCCACTTGGTGAAGTAGTCCATGGCAGTGAGAATGTATTTGTGGCCTGATGATGAGTTTGGCTCTATTATCCCTACGAAATCCAACCCCCACTATTGGAATGGTTCCTCGACTTGAATAGCTTTTAAGGGCATAGGTGCATTCCTGTTTCTTCCCACATACCTCTGACACTGTTCACACCTCTGGGTCACTTTGTACGCATCTAGGAAGATGGAAGGCCAATAACATCCAGCTCTAAGGATCTTCAAAGCTGTAGTTTGGCCTGCATAATGTCCCCCTAAAAAACCCCCATGAAATTCATCTAACACTTTCTACTTTTCATTATCGGGAACACATTTTAACAATACACCATCGATGTTAATCCTGTACAACCCCTCTGTTCGAAGGGTATATTTCAATGCTTGGGTTCTGAATCTCCTTCTCTGGGAAGCGTTCATATCTTCAGGACATGACCCAGTCTAAAAATACCTCACAAAGTCATCGATCCAACCCGAACTTACTCTGTCTTGGTGTTGCTCTGTGTTTGCCATGATGGGGTGGCTCTCCCCATATCCACTTGCAGCTTGCTTGGCCAATTCTTGGCACAAAGCTCTCCCTCTGACTATTTTAGTAGGATGTATTTCTACATCATACTCTTGGATGCGAGTCACCCATCCAACTCTTTTTTCACCCAATTCTCCTTGAATTATGAAGTTCCTTACATCGGGATGAATAACATACACCATCGTCCGACTCGGGATAAGAAGTGTTTTAGCTTATTCAAGGATTTCATAATTGCATATACTTGTTTTTCTATGAAGTTGTACCTTTCCTCATGTTTGTGCATGGTGGAACTCGAAAAGGCTATGGGTCTTTCTTCGTCATATGCTCCTTTTTGAGTGAGAACTATAGCATAACTATCTTGCTCTCCGACAACATATAGTATGAAACCTCGAGAATAGTCAGGGTTAACTAGCACAGGAGCTTGAGCGATGGCTTCTAGAATTTTCTGGAAAGCTTCTTTCCTTGGCTCTGTCCATTTGAAAGGAGCGTCCTTTTTCAATAATTCAGTCATTGGCTTAACCGTTTGGGCAAAATCCACAATGAATTTTTTGACAAAATTTATTTGCCCAAAGAAAGACCGCAAACCTTTCTTGTTAACTGGGAGCGACAACTCAAGAAGCGCCTTTACTCTATCAGGATCAATTGATAGCCCAACTTTAGAAATAACATGCCCAAGGAGTATTCCTTCTTCCATAGCAAAAATAGATTTTTTAGGATTTAGTGATATTCCAAATTCTCTACATTTCTCAAATACTTGCTACAGATGAGTGGCATGGTCCTTTTTGTCGTGAGAAAAAATAGTCATGTCATCTAAATAGACGACAATAATTTTGTTCGCAAGCTCCCCAAAAGCTACGTCCATGGCTCTTTGGAAAGTTGCTCCTACGTTAGATAATCCAAAGGGCATCCTTTGGTATGCAAATGTTCCCCACTTAGTGGTGAACGCAGTCTTGTATTGATCTTCATTTCTCACCCAAACTTGATTGTAACCAGAAAAGTCGTCTAACAGAGAAAACCTTTCTGCTCCCACCACAGTATGAAGGATTGGGTCAATCTGGGGTAAAGGATAGTGATCCTTTAAAGAGGCTCTGTTCAAATTTTTGAAATCGACGCATAGTCGTATTTCTCCATTTTTCTTGCGGACTGGAACTAAATTTGCCACCCAGGTAGAGTGCTTGATTGGGTATATTATCTTAGCCTGCAGGAGTTTTAACAACTCCTGTTTCATTAAGGCTTCAATTTTAGGATTCACAGGCCTCTGCCTCTGCCTAAAAGGTTTAGCTCCTTCCTCTAGTTCGATGGTATGTTGAATGACCTCTTTCCTATACACTTTCAGATCACTATAAGTCCAGGCTATTATATCTGGATATTCTCTACATAACTATTTTATTTGTTCTAGTTCTACCACTGTACAATCGGTCCCTACTTTGATCATTTTTCCCGGTTCTAGTTCTATTTCCTTATACCGGCATTCATCTACCTTGATCCTTCGACCTACAACTCTGTCGCTATTGTCAAAAAGGCTCTCCAGGGTGATCAGTCCCCTGGGGATATGATTATTTTTTAGTTGAATAAGGCTCTCTTCGTCCTCTTCTTGTAATGCTCTTTTTGTAGAGCAATTCATCTCATGAATCAAAAAATCTAGGATCTGCTCGTCATTTTTGAATACTTGCCAAAAAATGTCCTTATCGGGCATAGAAGGCCTGTATATAAGTCTGA
This sequence comes from Wollemia nobilis, assembly GCA_028583015.1. Lineage (NCBI taxonomy): Eukaryota > Viridiplantae > Streptophyta > Pinopsida > Araucariales > Araucariaceae > Wollemia > Wollemia nobilis. The sequence goes on from JAQPPZ010001493.1 coordinate 16,243,980, forward strand.
CTATTTTAGACTTCTGAATAACATTACTGATTGGGCAAAAATTGGATCCTACTGATGCTAACAGGTCTGCATGGGTGTTCTTTTCTCTGGAAATGGATTTTATGTTTAGTGCTTCAAAATTTTCCAATAGATCCAACACTTTGTTTTTGTAAGCCTTTAGGTAATGCTGCTTACAAATGCATTTACCAGTAACCTATTTAACAATCAGCTCTGAATCTCCATAGATCAACAGCTATTTTGCACCCAGTTTTTCAGCTTTCCTAAGTCCCAAACACAAAGCTTCATATTCAGCCACGTTATTGGTGCAACTCCATGTCAACCTATATGAAAAGACTTTTTCTTTTCCAGTAGGTGAAATCAGAACAATTCTAGCTCCTGCTCCATTTTTGCACCTTGACCCGTCAAAGTACAATTTCCATAATTGGTTGGCCGAATCACCTGTTTTAGGGACAGCAACAGGAAGGTTTTTTGGTTTTTCAATGGAATAGCTTCCTATTTCTGTCTCTACCATAGCGTTGAAATTCTCCATCGAAAACTGATCTTCAGATTGGAGTTCCTCCATGGTTTCTTCCATTAGATCAATGTTTTCCAATTCCTCGGACATCATGTTTATGGTAGTTGTTTCCTCTAGTATTTCTACGTGAAAAGTAGATGGTTTTTCATTGTAGATCTTGAATCTTTTACCTTTGAAAGGTACTTCCAAATGCGAATAATCTAGAGATAGATAACCACCCAGTTTGGTTGTGAACTCTCTGGATAAACACATACCAAAATATGGTTCTAAGTCTACAACAACTACTTCTTGTATGACGACTACTTCTGGCATTCTGTGGAGTTGAATAGGGATATCTTTGATCACCCCGACAGTTTTTACTGGAGTACCATCTAATTGCAACACACCAGGATGACTTTGAGTATATTCCATCCCCATTATGTCACATACGACTTTCGACATCACCGTAGTTGCGGCCCCTGAATCAATCATGCAATTGTGAACTATCCACCCCTCCATTTGCAAGGATAGATAGAATGGGGGTGGTCTATTTTTCCCAGAGGTTGACACAACATTTGCTTGTATAAAATTTGAGGAAGAGGTATCATTCTTTAAATTTAAGGATTCTTGGAGGAGGTCGATCTGACCAAGAATTTGCAGTGCATCATACATGCTTATTTTGGAAGGGGTCCTCTTCATTTATTCTCGCAATGTTGAACGAAAGAGTTGCAGCTGGGGATACTTCAACACTTTTCTCCCTTCCACTAGTCGATGCGTCATATCTGTCTCTGTAGACCTGCGTAGCTTCTGTTCTTTGTATTTTTTTTAATGAAGGAAATCTGAGTCTTTCCTTCGCTTGCTCTTGAGTCTCGCTCCCTTTTCTAGGAGGAAATTCTTTTCTTGGTGCAGTCACAAGAGTCTGAGGAGGATCATAACGTCCTTTCTCATTAGACTAGTTTTTTTGTGGAGTCGCCCTGGGGGCAGGAGGAAAACTTAGTGGTTGGAGTTCCTTAGGGTCGACTTGTAACGACTTTTTTCCTGACCTTGTCAAGACTGAGACTTGTTCCATGGATGGCATTGCCAAATTGTGGTGGACTTCTCTAATTATGTTCACCTGTCCCTTGCCATTTTCTTTGGCTCTTTCATTAATAACCGCTTGCACATGATGTTGATGAATCATGCATGAATATTCTCCATGAGGATCATTGCAAGTGGTACACCAATAATCAGAATTAGTGGGTTCTCCATTATCTCCTATCTCATTTGCATACACCACATTTTTTTTATCTTGTCCTCTTCCACTTGTTGAAGCACCTTCCTTTTGTATCTGTGGAAATCTTCTTGCTTGGATATTTTGTTTTGCCTCTCTCTTTTTCATGGATGCCATTTCATTTGACAATGTCTTCATTGTATCAATTATGGTCGTGTATTGATCATTGGGGGGAGCTGATGCAAGGGGTGTGGCTGGTAATGCAAGGAATGTAGGAGGTGCGGCTATAGCTAGGAGGGCCTGCGTTGATGGGAGTACAGGAAGTTTAGAAATTGATGCTTGGGAAAGCTCTAGTACAATTGGCAATAGACTCTTTGATGGATATCTTTTTGTAGCGATGAGATCAACTTCGCCCTTTGTTGCCTCTAGATAGATCCCAAGAAAAGTGGTTACACGGGATTGCCTTATTATCATACTGAGATCTGAATCAAAAGCCCTTAAATAATAGCATATAGCTTGTTCTTCCATGGGTTTTAGGCCTTGCGGTACTCTATCACGAGTTCTGGTAAATCTGATGTTGAAATCCTAGATTTCTTCTCGTGGGTGCCTCTCAATGACAGTGAATTGATTCAGCAGTGTGAAAGGATCCGCATGTATATTAAATTCATCGACCAGATGACCGACAAGCACTGCCCAAGAAGTAAAGGATCCAGTGGGGAGTGGGCTGCCATGATTGCTAAAGGAGTTACAACTACTATAGGATTGCTTGTAGATGCTCCTACAATGGGTGTTAAAGAGGTGCTAATGGTGTCGGGCAGATTTGATCGTGCGGCTAGCACAGGGTGTGCCTTTAGGCTTCCAAGATGTAGTTCAAAGAACTCGATAGGTTCTTCAGAGTTTCTAGCTCAGGATCTGGTTATCATATGGCTATATAACCAGAAGGTTTTTAGACAAGGTCTTTCTTTTATGGTCTAAATTGCAACGGAGTCGCCAGGTGGTTTTTCTTGAGATTTTCAAACAAAAGGCTCTTAAGGTAAAACACCAAAACTTATACAATACTATGGGATTGCTGGTCCCCTCGGGCATGCCAAAAACTGTTGGAACAAAATATGCCTTTGGTTAATAGTGTTGCACCTTAGACTTTGCCAACATTGAATAGACAGATCTTTCTTGAGATCATCTGTCTAGTCTCCAGAGAAGGCTGGTTCCTTTGAGTTTTTTAGAGAAAATGGGAACAAGAGATAAGGGAAATATAGCCTAAGCTAGAAATTTTCTCACGGTACATATTAGACAACAACAAACATTGATGATGCAGATTACTACTTTCAGTGTTTTCTTTATATCTTCTTATAGAAAACACGAATTCCTGAGTGTGACTTTTAGATGTTCGTCTAAATACATGTAAATATCTTTTAATGTTCAACTCTAGAAATAAGGTTTATACATGCACAGTCCAGATTTTAGAATAGATACATTATAAAACTTAGAATGAATAAAAGTTAAAACACTAGATACATACACTTGCACATAGAAGTTTCGGACACCAGAAGAAGAAATCTTTTATTGCTTGTAATCCAGTATATGTACATCAAGCCTGTAAACGTCCAAGAGCCGACCCTTTTTCATGGTCGACTCACTCCTATTTATACCCTAAAAAGAGTATCTTCTACTATGTACATTTAATTTCTTCAATCAATTACAAGTAATTGTCTGCAGTTTCTAAGAATATACAACGGATTTCCCGTAGATTGGATAGATTTCCTTCTAGCTAAATTTAGATGAGCTTGTTATTCTGCAATCATCCAACGGACCTGCCAGGTTATAATCAACTGACCATTCTTCAGAAATCAGCACTCGATGTCGATGCATGTCCCAGCTTGCCAAAAATATACTTTGTTTCCTTGGCAAAATCCCAACATGTCGCGAAATCATGACACTTCTCCTCTTTTTTCTCTCTTTGTTGCCTTTTGAGTCACGAAAATGCAACATGTCGTGAAATCACGACATTTCTCCTTCTTGCTCTTTCTCTTCTTCTGGCATCGTGAAAATGCGACATGTCACGAAATCGCGACACTTTTTCCTCCTTGCTCTTTCTCTTCTCTTTTGGCCGTAAAAATGCAACATGTCGTTTTTCCTTCTTGCTCTTTCTCTTCTCTTTTGGCCACGAAAATGCAACATGTCATGATATCGCGACACTTTTTCCTTGCTCTTTCTCTTCTCTTTTGGCCACGAAAATGCAACATGTCGCGATATCGCGACACTTTTGCCTCCTTGCCCCCCTTTTGTTGCTCTTAGCCGTGAAAATGTAACATGTCGCGATATCACGACACTTTTGCCTCCTTGCTCCCTTTTGTTGCTCTTAGCCGTGAAAATGTAACATGTCGCGATATCGTGACACTTTTACCTTCTTGCTCCCTTCTCTTACTCTTAGCCGCAAAAATGTAACATGTCGCGATATCGTGACACTTTTGCCTCCTTGCTCCCTTTTGTTGCTCTTAGCCACGAGAATGCAACATGTCACGATATCATGACACTTTTACCTCCTTGCTCTTTCTCTTTGCTTTTGCCCACAAAAATGCAACATGTCGCGATATCGCGACACTTTTTCCTCCTTGCTCTTTCTCTTTGCTTTTGCCCACAAAAATGCAACATGTCGCGATATCGCGACACTTTTACCTCCTTGCGGTATTTTGCTTTTTCTTTGATCTTTAGCATATGGGCCACTTCGGTCTTCTTGGAAAATATGCAAAAAGGTGCATCAGCTATTTTTTTGTAGTTAGTCACTTTTTGACCAATAGTACCATGGGGGTACATTAGAATGTACCAAATAATGTAATATTCTGCAACAAAAAAGAGGATCACAACTTGGTGAACTAGGTGGATATTATTGGGGGATCACTTTACATTGGTGAAATCAATGTTGGAAGCCACCCTAGTCTACTAGCACTCCCTTACATTTTCATCACAATAGTAGAAAAATAAGGAATAATTATTTCCAATTTCATTAGTTAGGGAACAAACAAAAGGATGCAATGACACTAGTTAAATGTAACATAATAGCTAAACCAAAAACAGACGAAGGACCAGACCTTAAGAATATACATAATTTTGAAAAATCTTTAGTAGCAAAATGTTTATGGAGATTGATAACTAAAAAATGGTTATGGCAAGAAGTAATTTAAGAGAAATATTTAGGCACTTTGTCCTTTGTAGATTGGATTAAGCTTCAAAATAAATCAATTTCAAAAGCCACAATCATTTGGAAAGCAATAGTGAGAGCTTTCTCATTAGTTGGGAATTTTTTGGCATGGAAAATAGAGAATGGAAAGGAAGTAAGGATAGAGAAAAATCCTTGGCTAGGAAGTAAAGGAGACTGTTAGCTTCCACAAAATATAATAGATCATCTCCATAGATAAGAAAATATGGTATTCTCATAGGATGTATCGACAAAGAGCACTAATTTATGAAAATAAGGATGGCTAACAATATAATAATTAACATCAGGAGGAAATGAAGCATATAGTTGGTATGATTACACAAAGGAATTGGAAAGAGCAAATATAATACTAGATCAACAAAGAGAATTTTTGATATGGTCCACGAATCCAACAAGTGGGTAGTTCACAATGAGAAATGGTATAAGGAAAGCTTTGAAAACAATAATGAGGAAAAAATTTGGTGGTGTATAGAATATGGAAGGTAAAAGCTCCCCTAAAAACTAGAATATTTACATGGTTAACTCTAGCTAAAAAATCACTAGCATAGAATTTTATTCAAAGGAGGTCTTGAAAAGGACCAAGTTAGTGTTTCATGTGTAGAAAGGAAGAAGAAATAATGGACCATATTCTAGTTCATTGCCCTTTTGTAAGAGGAGTGTGGAATTCAATTCTATAATGGAAAATGACCTGCTAGGAACCTTTTGGATAACATGCAATAGTGTGTTTCTTTGATAGTGGCATGGGGCTTATAACTGGCTAGAAATACCAAGCTATTTGAAGGTAAATAAATTCCAATGAATCAAGTGTAGATGTAGATTAAATCTATTTTTAAAGTAAAATTTTCCCTAAAACCAAAACTGAGTAAGCATATAGGAACACTAATAGTAGATATTATGAATCCATGGGCCTTATTTTATGGAGCTTGCCAAGGAAGCCCATGTAGGTGTGGGGCAAGGGGAGCACTTTACTTAAATAAAAATCATAAGATCACTTTCAAGTCAAGTATAGGGGCAAGCCTAAATAATATGGTAGAAGGGAAAATATTGATCCTCTTGATGAGAATAGCAATGGAGCAAGGAATTACAACTTTATAAAGACTTAAAATTAGTGATAATTTGGATTGTAGATCATGTTAAGATGAAAAATTGCTCCTCAATCCTTTATATGAGTAAGTAAAATTATTAGAATATTCTATAACAAAAATTTTATACAAGCACATCTATAGGAAACTATATGTAGAAGCAAATGATCTTTCAATAGATGATTTGAACCTTTAAAAAATCACTTGGGCTAGGGAATAAGTGGTTAGAGGACTTGATGTTTCTTCATAATCCTCCTCTTATTAGAATTGCATTGAAGATCTATTAATAGAAAAAAAGGTTTTTTAAAAGGATCCTTGTCATTGTTCTATAGAAAGACATGTTTTAGAATAGCATCCATCTTCAGAATTAAAACCCAAGTCCTTAATTTTGGAACTTAGGCAAGATCCATTTGAGAATTATGATTAATTAAAAGTTACTCTTTATATCCACTTGTCAATCTTATTATTAGGATTTTTTTTTGCATATTGTAAGCTGACTATAGGTTATTATAGCAAGGAGGGAAATACCCTCTCAATTTAGTTAGACCAACGCCTAGATGGGATGTAACTAAAATTATAGAGAGTGCTTCATATTTGTAGCATTGTAATTTTTTTAAAACTAAATAATAAAAATTACAGTCTTTCTTTGAGGAAAAAAATATTGTATTATAATGTACATCTTAACAATTTTATATTATTTTAGATGTTGTATACGATTGAAATGGATCTTACCTTATCATCTTCATGTTAGTTTCAATTGGAAATTAAACCATATTATATCATAGGTCAATATCTTAGGATCAAAATATCAATCACATAAATCACATTCATAAATAACACCAATATTTCACAATAGAAAATCTCACTATTATATTCATAAATTATCAAGAATTTGAATTACAAAAGTTGATTACAATTCATGGAGCTTTATCTCCAATATATAACCTTACAAATGACTCTTCAATACTCTAACTATTTCTCTCCTCAAACATTTGGGATATCCATCCTTTCATATTCCTTACATTATGGAAAAACTCTCATGACTCTTTACTTTACATCTTGCCCAACTTCTGTGTGTCTTCACTTGCATATTGGACACCTAACATCTATGACTCTTCACTCACTCACTTGATACTTTGCACTCACAACTCTTACTTGCACACCTTACACACTTTATTACATAACACATGGACACTCCTCACACTTTGAAACATACATTAGAAAAATATAAAACACACTCCTAAACTAATATTTACAAATGTACCCCATGGTACTTTAATGTTACCAAATAATATAATATCTCCAACACCCCCTTATTACATTATTTGGTGTGAAGACTTTTAGTATTCAATTCTTGTTCTTCTTTCTTTGGTCCTTTGTTCTATTATTTTTTATGGTCTGGGTCTTCTTATTTTATTTCTTTGAGTTTTTCATGCTCTTGTTATATATTTTAACAAATGATCACAATAGTATGACTCATATACTTCATCAATACTATTTCTATTGTTGTATAATTTTTTATTAGATGTAGAATACATAGATCCTTTATTTTCACACTCATTGTGATTCTAATTATCATTTGATAACTTCATGTCATATTTTTCTTCAATGTTCAAATCCCTTTTATCATCAACTTTTGGATCAAAGTATTTGATATTTGACAATTCCTTTTTATTTTTATGAACTCAAACTACTAAAGAGAGTAATGCCATATATGATATTTTCACTATATCAATAGGTACTATAATGACATTTTTAGAATATTCACTTGCTTCCAATAGTTTTATGCTTAGATAATATTAAGTGTTCTAAAATATTCATCTTTGGATTCTTTGAAAATTATTTCTAACACCTATTTCAAATTTTCAACAATCGTTATCATGCTTTGTGTGCAATGTTTTAAATTTTCTAGTATTTCTTTACTATCCTTTTAAAATGCATTTTGAGTAATTTCTTCCATATTGAATTTTTCAAAAGATGTCCTTCGATGTAGACTATCTTATGACTCCTAAATTTAATTTCAAATTCTTTTCTCTTCTTTCAATCACTCAATTTCAAATTTCAAATCTAAAAAATAATCTTCAAATCATTCATCAATTTCCAAATTCAACTTTTAATCTCCTTTTATCTCCCAAATTATCAAATTCAATTTCATAAATATCTTCTTTATATATTAATCAATAAATCTTCAAATTCATCATTCATTCAATCATTTTATTATCTTATATTTCCCACTTAATTCATTTTCATAATTTTCCAAAATCACCTTTAAGTTTCAATTTAATTAAAACTTCATTTAATTCAATATTCAAATTAAATTTTAAATATTTTATCCTTATATCTCCCATGCATTAATTTGGTTCCTTTTAGATTCCTTTTACCCCACAACTTTAATCTTTGATAAGTTAATCTCCAAAGTACTTATAATTTCCAAATCCAAAATTATAAATCAAAGATAAACTTTAATGTTTTACCTTATACTCCACCATGTCCTCAATCTCCACCAATTTTGGATTTTTTCCACAATGTTCATGTTGTCTATATTGTGCACTGTACAAATTTGATCGAAACATATTAGGCATTACTCAATGAAAGCACTGCATTTCCTTCTGTAGACATCCAAAAGTGACATATTGCTATACCTACGTACTTGTAGATCCTTTCGGATACTTGTAGGTTTACATAGGCCGTCCTAGGTACCCCTAGGCTATTGTAGACCAACCTAGACTATTGTAGATCCTCCTAGACATGCGTATATTATTGTAGTCATGTGTAGTCATGCATAGACAATCGTAGTCATGCATAGATCACCATAGATTATCATAGCATCGTGTAGACTTCCATATACCACTTCATCGGCTTTCAGGTCCTAAACCCTCATAAGCCTTCAAAATAACATCCCATGCATTGGGATATCCTGCGATAGCCTATTTGCACTCAATTAAGGCCCCCACGGGGTATTAGTTGACAAAATCAATTACCAAGTCAATTCTTAAAATCTAATTTAATATTGACTTCACTTAAGTCATCTTTTTAGGGCAAAATTGAATAAAATATTCTTAATCCTTAATAAACACTAATTTCATCCTATCACATGTGTGTAATTAGGGTTAGATAAGATATTTTCCTAAGAAACCCTAATCAAGCCCTAATTTGACTTAAGACCTCCTAATCCTGATTAGACTTAATCCTTTCTCACACGTGTGAGGATAGAATATTTTATATGAGGAATATCAAACTTCCATGTCACAAACCTTAACCTAAATTTGGTTAGAACTCAGCCTAGGGTTAGTTCTTTTAACTCCCCTCCTACACCTTGCAATTTCCTATAAATAGTGGGTTTTAAACCCCTAATTACCTCTCTCTCTATTTTCAACAAAGCACATAAACTCTGTAGAAATGGACAATGAAGATTGAACAACCACTTCTTGGAGTAGACAAATAGGTTTCCACAGCATATAGAGGCACCCCAACTGTCTAGGAATCGATCCATCGAAAGGATTTTGCAAAAGGAACCTCACAGCTAAATTCGCCCCGCGCCCCACGAATCTGGTCTCAGTTCGCCCCCAGGTGGCGAATTGGATCTACAGGTCCCAAATCACCTCAAATTTGGGAGGTAAGCTCTGTTTTACAATATTATCAACTTTTGCATAATTTATTTCAGTTTTGAATATGCTTTTACAATCATTTTGTCTTGATAAACATAGGGTCTGACTAAGGCAAGCCTCCCATCACACTAACCCCATTTTGCAAGCTCTTCAAATTTTATTTAGAAGATCTAAAGAGGAAGAACATCATAAAACAACCAAAAAACCTATGATGATCCACATACAAATAAGCCCACCTACATTGAGGGATGATAGAAGGCGGTATCAAGACTGTTGTGAAGTTTATTGAAAAATACATTATAAAAGGGAAACCTATACCTATTATAACCTATGTTATCTTTGAATATAAATGAAATATATCTCTCTTGTTCAACATACATTGTGTTTATGTTGTTATATCAAATACCACTTTCCACCCATTTCATTTTGGCATGCCTAGTGGGACACCCACAATGGATAGTGTCAGGCTAACTTTTTTTGATAAATCTGATATTATCCTACATTTTTGTGTGTTACAAGTATTGAATATGACTTCCAAAGATATTTTCAAAGCCCTGGAACCCCCTCAGGCCTTCAGAATAGATATTTGGGTTCTCTAGATCCAATTCTCCCCCTACCCCATGAATCAGATCTCAATTCGCCCATCGAGTGGCGAAGTCAACTAGAGAGCCTCAAAACCCCCCAAAATTGTAGTGGTAAGAAAAATATGACCTAAGAAAACTATTCATAGCATCAGAGTGCAGGTATTTCCTATTTTTACCCCTTTTTTGTTTAAATTTCAGAATCATAAAGAGTTCACTAGTCAAATGACAATGTCTAGGTGCACACTTGCCATCATTTCGAGCTTCAAGAATCTTTAATTTTTTTTGAAGTTATAGAACCTACAACTTTCCAGCAACTTCACTTAATTTATTTCTCAAATAAATTTATATTTCTCTTCTTTGCTTCACATGTAGTATAAGCCTACACTATTTTCCCCTTATGTTCATAACATCTCTTGCTAAAATAAGTCCACATTATAAAGTTTAAGTGAGGGTTTCCTAATCCCCTTTTTCATGTCATTTAAATTTTGGAAAGAAGTTTGCATTCTAAAGTTGAAAATTAGGGTTGCCTAATCCCCTTTACTCCATACACTTGGATTGCATGTTTCCACGCTTTGCAAACTAGATTAATTTACTTTCAAAAAGGCATTAGGGTAGTTTCTCTTTTGAAAAGGTAATTAATTAGTTTCTTACATTGCATACACCATTAGAAAAACACAAACCCACACATACTCACTTGGTATTTAAACAAGTGGTGAGATTGGACTTCATCCCCAATCCATCACTCGAGAATAGTTTCGATGAAGTTTTATCCTCCACCAACTCTCAACCCCCTAGACACCTAGCAGCCCCACAGGAGCGATTTTCTAGATTTCATCATCGAAAAATCCCCCACTTTTATGACTAGGTCCTGAATTTCATCACTAGCGATTACCTGCAGAGTGGGTAGGATTAGCGCCTTCAGCCATAAGCCTAGTATAATTTGTGGAATTGGTAATTGTCATTCTTGACTAATCCCACCCGAGGGTGAAGCGAAAGCATGGGTATGCCGATAGCAGGTCTTAGATAGTACCACCTCTCTTCATGAGAGGAATTTGTGAAATCACTTCAGTACAATGGGTTCCACCCCTTCTAGGATATCATTTTACTGTGCCTTCCATATAGGTCACCATTTGCACATTGCGATACCATTCTATTCTGTGCATCTTTGGGTGTTGTAGGAGGTTTGATATTGACGACATTCCCAATTTTCTAGAGTATTCACTCCATTACTCATGATTCTACATAGGGAGTATCAACATCATAACACACAAAAATGAACAAAATAGTTTTATTTTTTAGCATTTAGAATTGATTCTGGTCTACTATTGTTTGCATGATTACGGACTGGTCTCATAACATTATACTGTATATTGTTTTGTCATACATAGCATATCACCTTCTTTACATTTATGTTAGACACAGTTGAGTCTGTATCACATAGGGTTTATTTCTAAAAACCCTTCCTACACATGCCACTATGCCTGTGGTCACCCATAGTAGAGCACATGAGCAAGCACGCTCTATAGAGGAATGGCCTTCCACTTTCTCTAGTCAGTCCATTTTTAATCCTTTGATCATGAAGGGGAAGACCATAGACACATATGATTCACACATATAATCTAATGTACAACCCACACACATGATGCCTCACGATGAGACATCAACCTTGAGTGAAGCCCTCACCACTTCACTCGTAAAGGACTACCCGCTCCTGTCATCCCCATCTGCATGTAATCCACCGACCAAGTTCTGCGACCATGTGATCTACATAGTGCCAGGACAACCTCATCCATTCTTTACCATAGATGAGGAGGTCATACCCACTTCTCCCACCTTTGCACACCCCTTATTCTAGAATCTATCTCAATATATTTTTGAGCGTGATTCTTCCCTCCTAAACCGTACCCTTCCAGAGGTCATATCATTCATCCCTACCATAGGAATGGTGTCTGACCCATCCTTCTCTAATGTAGGAAGCCATAAGCCATCCTTCCAAACTGCATAACAACTCCACCCCCATAAAGAACCACAAGTATTTCCTCAAACCTCACACTCATACTCCTCATAGGAGTCTCAACCATTGTCATCCCAAGAACTATTTTTCACCATATCTGAAGGCATCTCCCAACAACCCCTTTAGACACAAGATGCACAAACCCAAGTGGGGGTGTACGCATACACCTTACCCTTAGACCAAGCTCCTACTTTGGAAGCCTACCCTACCTTTTTGGTAGCTTTCCCACCAATCTCCCTGTTACATACATAAAATAATATAGCGTCGGCTATATTATGAAGCATTACATTTAATCATTATTTATCCAAGTGTAGAGTAAATAAATTATCATCTTTTATCAAACATCATTTGCGATATTCACATTCTGCCTATACGGCGAGGGTGAGCCCACCTTAAGTGGCGAATCATATTCTTATTATTGTTTTTCAATTATCGTTGCGTGCTCCTTGTCTATTTGCTTATCTGGTTTAATTCGTCTTGAGCTAGTCAATTATAATTGTTTTAGAAGATCAGAGAAGGCGTTGCCTTCCAAGTGGTATCAGGATTTAGCGATCTGAAAGGGAGCGTGGGAATTGTGCCGTATTGGGTCCTGCTTCGAATTATCCAGAAGGGAAGGTGGTGGAGTACATCTTCTGTGAGCGAAACCAACGCCCAAGAAGCACACGGTGTCTCCGTTAATACCAACGTGATGTCTCCGTTGAATACCAGCGGATCATGGGTTGTAAGTGTTGAACGGTAGGCAGAAGAACCTACGGAAATTCTAAGGAAGACCACATCGTGGGGGGTCATTTGGTAGGCCAGAACACCACTCTTTGTGGATAGAAAACACCTACCAAATGCGTTCAGGCACCCAATCAATTTAGAAATTAAAACAGTGTGAAAGAAATCGCTGCAAGGTTAAACATGACGCAAAAGAATCAGTGGCAATTCGGTGAAAAACAGCACATCTCTAGGACAATTGGCAGTCCTAAAAAAAACCTTGACGTCATAGGATAGACACGATCCGGCACTCCAATCGCCATTAAACATAGAGAAATTCAAACCCAACACGCCATTAGCAGAATCACGCACAACCAACCAGTTTGTTTATTTTACACAAGCACCGTCGACCAATAGGATCACAGGAAATAAAAGTATTAATCATCCAAGGCTAAGGCATTTCGTTTATTTTCATTGGTTGACGTCAAGAAAAATTTTAAAGTTCCGTGGGCTTAAATATTTATCCCACATGAGCTAGGGGAAAAACAATCAGGGGTTTATAACTCACAAGGCGCATTTAAGCCATTGTGACTTGGTCACACCCTCTCGTCTCCTTGCTCAAGCGTTCCATCGCTTCCAGTTGTCTTATCCAGTTTCATCATTTCCCGCATCATGTCTAACTTCCTCTATCATGTGTCCTTCGTCTAGTTGTCCTTCACATCTTTGTTGTGTGTCCCTCTATCACGTCTTGTTCATCGCCCAGTGTCCTTTGTGTGTCTACTTCATGTCCATCTATCGTGTCTTGTTCATGTCCTTCTAGCGTATCATTCGATAGTCATGTCAGTTTGTGTCTTGTCGTGTCAGTCGATGTCCTATCATGTCAGTCGCAATGTGGTGTCCCTCGTGTCACATCGTGTCTTGGTCTAGTCACTGTCGTGTCAGGAACTTGCTCAAGTTGTCCAAGTCATCAGGAACTTGTCAAGAAATTGTCCAAACTTGCTAAAGTTATCCAAAGTTGTCAAGAACTTGTCAAGACGTCAAAATTGTTGAAAGTTGTCAAAAGTGGCTATTAAGGAGGTGAGCCAAAAAAATTCAAATCCGCGTCACAGTGGGAGCGACAGTTGAAGCAAAACACAATTTTTTTTGCCAAATTCAACTGAATTGTCACAGAAATCGAAGCTCAAGGATTACTAAGTAAGAAATTTTGAATAGTGCATGAGTAGAATTTGGATCAAAGGACCTGACGGTTGACTATCAAGCTTAGAGATGACCAATAACAACACAAGAAGACCTCATCAAAGACAAGGTACAAATAATTCTCCTTTTCCTTTCAAAATTGGTAGTTATAATTCGAATCATCCACTGGTTGACCCCATGGCTACTAACCTTTCCCCAACTCACGATAACATCACACAAGGAGAATCAGGCAACTTTGCCATTAACACTGATGAAACTCTTCGAGAATTACTAGGTGGTATGCGCCAAATTAATGTCACCCTAACTAAACTATTGAACACACAAAACCAACCTAATCCTAATACTAATCCCCAAAATCACTCCCATGAACAAATGCATGAAGAAAAGGACGACCAGGATGAAGATTGGGAGCAGCAAAGAGGCAATCCAGATAATTATCGAAATCGCTATCATAGACAGCGATATAACCAAGATCAGGATAGGGATATGAGTTATCACCAACCGAGAGGCCCTACTAATTTTCCACGCATTGATATGCCCACTTTTGAGGGTCATGATCCTCGTGGTTGGATAGCCAAAATGGAAGGCATTCTCGACTTATACCAAATTAAGGATTTTGATAAAGTCCCTTTTGTTGCATCAAAATTAGGCACTGAGGCTTACCAATGGTTCGTATGGCTTAAACGCGAGAAAGGAGGTACTGTTTACTGGAGTAATTTCACTACCTATGATGTAGTAACACTATTATGAAGCTATTTTATTCATCAAATGCACATAATATATAGGCATACATAGGAATCTTACGTAGGTTAAGTGGTTGCAACAATCTGCCACATATGGCCAACCACTTAACTAATGGTTAACAACATGCTAACCTAGGATGCCAACTAACTGCTAGAAGACAAGAGAGATCTCTAACAGCTAACAACACACCCAACAACTAAACAACCTATTTCCAACATGGGCATACTATGCCTCACGTGAATACAAAGTGCAAGAAATAGGAAATATAAATAATAATAAAATATTAACTTAGGCTTAAGTGGATAAGCCTAAGTTATCCTCAACACTCCTCCCAACCATATAAGCATTGGACCCCAATGCTCTCAACAAATGTGGAAAGTCATGGGCCATCTCATGGTGAGGAATCCAACGAGCCATGTGTGGAAAGTGACCGCGACGAGCGACAAGGTAAGTAGTGGAAGAACCCTATCTAGTGTGATGAGTCTTCATCTCGAAAACTCTATCTGAAATGAGCGAAAGCTGACGATCAGGTGCCACTGCTCGTCGTAGGACTAAAAACAGGATCGGGTACCAAAAGAGGGTCCTAAAATGGTGTCTCCGGAAAGCGGTGCTCATCCAAAGGAACCCATACTCTGCCTCCAACCTCGTGGTGAGTGAGAATTGTGATGCTTTCGCACCACTCCTCGCGGAGTCTCCTGTAAGTCATGTGGTATCTTGCCTAGAAGGCTCTGCCGGTGCTCAGTAAGGGAAGTAACCTTAGCTTGCTCCTCCATGTGTGCAATGGGAGTGGGCAAAGCCAAAGGTAACTTCTGTGGAACAAGTGGTTCAGTATTTGTAGGTGTACCCAAAATTATACCAATGGAATCAATGGTATCTTTCTCATGAGTGAGAATGGTGGGTTCCTTAACCACTTGCTCTTGTGACTGTTCATCATGTGGGAGTGAAACTTCTTCCTTTGCATGTTCCTTAGGTGGTGCTTTTTCTTCATTTTGTGTGGGACAAATGCTAGTAGGAGCCAAAATGAGTGCTTGACTTAATGGCTTCCTTACTTGCCTACAACTTAACATCAAATTGGAAGTAGGTGTAGTGCTTTGTATCAAGTAGTTTTTACCATGCAACTCCAATGTGTAGGTGTTCTTTTTAGCATGATAAATAGCATTCCTATCAAATTGATAGGGTTTACCTAGCAAGAGTCCACAACAATCCATATCTGTGACATCACACCTAACTTTGTCCACAAACTTGTCACCAAAAGCAAAATTCAAGGTGCAAGTATGGGTGATGTTGGATGTGGAGTCTACATCTTTCCACCCAAGTGCATAAGGTTGGTGATGTGGTTTGATGGGAAGTTTCAACTTCTCCACAACGGACTTCGCAATGAGGTTCTTTTGCGATCCGTTATCAATGATACAATCAACATAGAAATCATGCGTCAAGTGGG
Organism: Wollemia nobilis; assembly: GCA_028583015.1. Taxonomy (NCBI): domain Eukaryota; kingdom Viridiplantae; phylum Streptophyta; class Pinopsida; order Araucariales; family Araucariaceae; genus Wollemia; species Wollemia nobilis. Next base: position 16,260,269 of record JAQPPZ010001493.1, read on the forward strand.
CTCTAGTGACAAACAAATGATCACGCCCCCTTGAGCAAATACATTGGACATTAGGGTAACTTTGTTCAGTTTACCCTTTAAAGCATGATATTCTTCTTCTGTCCCTGTAGCCAAAATGGGACCATCTTGTGGTTCCTCATGTGTAGGCTGTACAATTAGGGATTTATTCTTCTTAAACTTCTCAAAAGTATAGCATTTGGATTTTACATGTCCATGCTTTTTACAAAAGTCACAATATAATGAAGAAGAAGAATCTTTAGCATTAAAGAAAGAAGAATGTGCTTTAGGAGAAGTGGGAGGAGAAGAAGAATGAGGGGAAGATTGAGAATTGTTCTTCACCTACTGTTGATGCTGATTCCCGCCTTTGGAAGAGCCCTCCCGTGATGAACGAGACTTTTGATAGGCACCAACTTTCTCCTCTGCAAGAATGGCATGATTGAATGCCACATCTAAGGTGAGGAAGACATTGAATTTTATCTCCCTGAAAATCTGATCTTGCAAGCCACGAGTGAATTTATTAATCAAATCATCTTCTAAATATTTCACACCAAGCAATACCCTCAACCTATTAAATTGGAAAATGTAATCAGAAACTGACATTCCATAGGTTTGCCTCAATCTATACCACTTGGTAGTGAGGTCACATTGGTAATTTGGTGGAAAGAAGGTGTTTTTCAGAATTTGAGTTAATTCTTTCCAAGTCATGGTGGCATTATGACTCTGTCTTTCTACAATGAGAACTTTTGCTAACCCTGTGAGTTTTAGTGTAGCAAATGTGGCTCTTTCATCCTTCGGAATTTCAGCATAAGCAAACCAAGTTTGCATATCCAAAATCCATGCAGATAAGACATCGGGATCCCTAGATCCATCATACATTTTAACCTCACATTTGGCTTTGTTTGCATGGTTATTGTAGATTTTGATGTCACCAGGTTTAAACTGCACAACAATGTCTCTCACTTTTTCTGCCAAAATGTCTACTGCTTCAGTGAGGTTTTCCATGTTTGTTCTAATATCATGAGCCATATTTTGCCTAGTATATGCCAGACTAGGAGGATTACAAAATGGATGCAAGAACTAATCTAGGCTTAGGAACAATTTCAGTTTCCTATGTAGCCAAATTGCCTAGATTTTACAAGTTTTGCTCTCAAAATTAGGGCTATTTTAGTGCTTTTACAAAATTAAAAATTTCAATTTTGCAATTACAATGGTGCACTAAAAATGCTGAAAATTAGCCCTTTTACAATGCCAAAAATTTGGTTAGGAGCAAAAAATATGAATCTGCAGAAAATTTTGAACCCAACGCAAAAAATTTGGTCAAAAACGGACCAATAACGAGGAAGATATCACCTCTTGAAGTTTGCTCTCCTTTGCTGATTTTGGGCGCCAAAATTTGAATTTAAATTTTCAAAATTTGAAAATTTTCCCGCCAGTTTTCAAATTTTAATTTGTCTTCCACGAGCGCCAATTAAAAAAAAGGTTGACCAGGTAGACCGGTCCAGAAACTTGCTCGGAAACATGCCGAAAAACTTCGGGATTGCCGAACAATATGAAACCTTAGAAAAATTTTAAATATTTCACCGTCAAAAATTCAATGGTGCCGGCAAATGCAGCGTTCGCCTGAAATGTCTGCGGTGGCCGGAGATTAAATTTCTGCGGTGGCTGGCGATGTGTTATCGCCTCTACGTCTACGGTGGCGGCCGTAGTACGTCGGCTGGCAGTCGGCCGTCGGTAGCCCCGTCGACGCTGTCGCTGGTGGCCGGCGTCGGGGCTGTCGGTTGGCAGTCGGTCGGCGGTAGCCCCGTCGACGCTGGCGCTGGTCCGTCGACTGGCGCGGTTGTCGCCTGCTGATCGGCTATCGGCTGCTGGCTGTGGCCTGTCGTCGGGCGGCGACAGAGCTGGCCGGAAGGCTGGTCGGAAGGCTGGCCGACGTCGCTGCCGGTGGCCGGAAGGGACCGGCCGACGCCGCTGGCCGGCGTCGCTGCCGTTGGCCGGAAGGACCGGCCGGCGTCGCTGCTGTCGGCTGGTGGTCGGCCGCCTGGCAGTCGCCGGTGGCCGCCGATGGCCGGTGGGTGCTGCCGATTGGTGGGCGGTGCTGGTCCGGCTGCTGTCCGGTGGGCCGGTGGTTGCCGCTGCAATTTTTTTTTTCTAAATTTAAATATTAATATTAATAAGAAATATTAATATTAATATAATAAATTTATATCATGCACTCCCTTTTTTTATTTTTTTTATTTTTAATAAAATATTAATATAAATATTAATATTTTATAAAAATAATCTTTGTCCTCCAAAGATAAAAATCTTCTCATGCAAGATGAATGAACTGGTTCAACTTGAACTCACTGTTCTTTCTGCAAGAGCTATTGGAATCCAACTTGAGTTCCAATTTTACTTTGACAAAAACTATGCTTCTTCTTGGCAAATGCCTCTTCTTGGCCACAACTTGGCCTCAAACTGGTGCTTAACACCTGGTGTAGGGGTAATTTCTCCCTCTATCACCTCAGCTTCACTTGTGTTGTGGATGACTTCAAGCCAACTCCAAACAACACCTCCTAGGATCTGCAAATGAAGTGGTAGCTCTCTCCTCCTTCCTGCAACTCTCCTGAAGCTAACTGATACCAATGATGTAGTAACACTATTATGAAGCTATTTTATTCATCAAATGCACATAATATATAGGCATACATAGGAATCTTATGTAGGTTAAGTGGTTGCAACATTCTGCCACATATGGCCAACCACTTAACTAATGGTTAACAACATGCTAACCTAGGATGCCAACTAACTGCTAGAAGACAAGAGAGATCTCTAACAACTAACAACACACCCAACAACTAAACAACCTATTTCCAACATGGGCATACTATGCCTCACGTGAATACAAAGTGCAAGAAATAGGAAATATAAATAATAATAAAATATTAACTTAGGCTTAAGTGGATAAGCCTAAGTTATCCTCAACAACCTATTTTTTAGAAAGATTTGATGAAGGAGCTACATCATCATACACAGTAAGATTGTTATCTCTTAAACAAGAAAGATCAGTTAGTGAGTTCGTCTTCGAATTCACCAGTTTACTACCGTATGCATTACACCTCAGTCCAGACACAGTGGTAGGAGCTTTTCGCAATGGTTTGAAAGAAAATATTAAGGTGGAGGTGGACATTCAAAATCCAACCTCGTTGAACGATTGCATAAGACTAGCCAAGCTAGCTGAGAAGAGAATTCAGTTGTATACACAGCATGAAACTTATAGTCATCCTTCGTATGGCAACAACTCTTTTCACGAAAATGATCAACCATCAAGATACTTCTGCTATAAATGTCGCAATCACCATCCCAGAGAACAAGCATGTGCACAAAAACAAAACTTTCATATTGAATGCGCTCAATATGAAGGAGAAGAGGAAGAAGCATACCACCAGGAAGAACCTATTCAAGAAGAACTATCGATTGTTCTAGAAGAGAAGGAAGAGGATACAATGACTATTTTCGTGCATGCCCTCATGGGGTTAACAGCCCACCATACAATCAAGGTATCGGGATTTCTCCGCCAAAAAAAGGTAAATGTGCTAATTGATTCAGGCAGTACCCATAATTTTATCGACATCAAAATAGCAAAAGCTTTGAATTTATTCATTAATTCTTCCAACAAAGACAAATTCTAGGTTCTAGTAGCCAACGGGGTGAACGCTCAATGTGTTGGGAGAACATCTCAAGTCTCCATTAAAATGGGAACTTATACCTGGTTTGGATCTCTTTTCGTAATGAATTTAGGGAACTCTGATGTTATTTTGGGAGTTGAATGGTTGGAAACATTAGACACGGTCAGCTTCAATTTCAAAATATTATTTGTGGAATGGAAGGAAAACGGATGGGTCATTCGCTTACAAGGTATTACTACTCCCCCATCACAGATGGTGAGCTCTCATAGTATGGAGAAAACATTAAAAAAGGTTGGATACGGATTCATAGATCAAATTAATTGTTTGAAAAAGCAATCTCGAGCAACTTCAGGTATTTTTGCTCCAGATTTACGGGACATCGTAGCACATTATGCAGAGGTCTTCCAAGAACCAAAGGGACTACCTCCCCAAAGATCCCATGACCATGCCAAGGTGATCGGCCAAAAAGTGAAATCTCAGTCAGAATTACCAATACTAGATGCAGAAGGGCGTATATATCTCCAGCAAGAAGCAATTCTACAAAGCAGAACACACATACAGAGCTCTCGTCACATCCAAGAATTTCTCATCAAATGGTAGGGCCTACCAGATGAAGATGCAACCTGGGAATCTGAAAGTATTTTTCTAGTCATTTCTAGCTTTGAGGACAAAGCTTTCCGAGGAGGGGAGTCATGTTACATACCTAAAATAATATAGCGTCGGCTATATTATGAAGCATTACATTTAATCATTATTTATCCAAGTGTAGAGTAAATAAATTATCATCTTTTATCAAACGTCATTTGTGATATTCGCATTCTACCTATACGGCGAGGGTGAGCCCACCTTAAGTGGCGAATCATATTCTTATTATTGTTTTTCAATTATCGTTGCGTGCTCCTTGTCTATTTGCTTATCTGGTTTAATTCGTCTTGAGCTAGTCAATTATAATTGTTTTAGAAGATCAGAGAAGGCGTTGCCTTCCACTCCCAGGTATCCAAAGTGTACGATACCCAACCTCTAGCGCCACATTTGTTTGTGGTGACTTTTAGGATATCGTCACCTCCTCTAGTCCAAGCTCTTACACCCAATCTCTCTCCCACCTATGGATCAAGACCAGTAGCTAATCCACCCATCACATCAAGCTATTCCACATAGTTTAGCTTCCCTACTTCCTACCCTCCAGGATAGAGATAGATCCCATACTTTTATAACTTGTATTGACCACCCCTAGTATCGATAGTCCCGAAACCTATGCCATTACCGACCGCACCCACCTCTTTACACCTCCTTCGGCTTGGTCATCACCACCCATGACCCAACCATTACAGTAGGCTCCAACCCAACAAGCACTTGCATAAAAACCACATGCCTCACAGTCACAATACTATTACCCATAATAGGTACCTACCTCACAACCTAGTATGCCCATAGATACGACAACACATGTTGCCCAGTACCCACCTTATCATGATCAGGCACAACAATACTCTCCATAGTATTATGAAGAACAATAATACCAGTATCTGTCACATCCACAGGGTTAGCCTATCGTAGCCCAATCCTCAACTCCTATGGCACCCAAACTTCAAATCCTATTAGATGGAGTCAAAATTCTTAACCTATACACACCTCTAGTTATGGGCCACAAAAGCCTTGTTATGATGAATTGTGCAATGAGCTAGTTCACCCATCAGTTCCCATTTCTCCCTACCCCTATTGATTCGAAATACCAAATTTTGACAAGTATAGAGGTAAGGAAGACCCTAGAGAGCATGTGAGTAATTACCACTCATCCTACTATCAACTCCATAGTAGTAACCCCCTCATGTTGCGTAACTTTTCCCTCTCACATGTCGGGCCAGCATTGGACTGGTACAACGTGCTCCACCATAGACTATATACCTTTGAGCAGCTAGCCAATTCCTTCCTAGAACACTTTTCAATCAACATCAAAAAGAAGATTGCATTTTCTGATGTGTACACCTTACGACAGGCTGATGACGAACCCATCACGAAGCTCATTTCTAGATGGATAACGATTATCCATGACCTCACCCATAGCTTCCCCACTATAGAGCTCATGACACCATTTTCCAAGAGTTGCCACAAAAACATCTCCACATCCCTCCAACTTCATCAAAGCTACACTTTTTAAGATGCCATTTCACAAGCAAAAGTCATTGAAGACATCAAGGTTCAATCTTGAAAAATTAAGTTGAGAAACAAATCCAACTATAGCCCAAAATTTTACTTCAATAGAACCACACCAAATCAACCTTATCCTCGACCACCACAAGCCAACCAAGTTACAACTACTACCTTAGAACTACCATTGATTCCTCCACCCTATACACTATAGCCCCAAGCATTCTAGACTAATGCTTCTGCTCCACCTAGACTATAACAATACTGGGGCATGCATCCATAGGTTCCACCATGCAAATTCACACCGTTATATGAACCACTACCAGCTCTATTTCTTAGATTGTATGAGGGCAACCATATTCTCCTACCTGAGATCCACCCATTGGATCCAAATATACCCAAGGCTCATAGATATAATGAGCATCTCTTTTACCCTTTCCATAGGCAACGTGGTCATAATATCGATTCATGTCGCTCATTCCATGGGTAATTTCAAGACCTAATCAATAGGGGCATCATCCAGGTAGCAAACCCTCTAGCCCTACAAAATTAAAACTTATGGATTTTCCAAAACCCTCTACCTGATCACAGAGGATCCAACCCTCCTGGACAGCCAAAAAATCCTCCAACACCACCTCGCCAAATGAACAATATCTAGCGTGATACTCCATCACGTGGCATAGTAGGTATGATCAACCTTACTACAAGAAACCAACGGTACCCATCACGCCAGATGACACCTATTGTTTCTCTGCCATCTCAATTTACATCACCAAAATTACCTCAAATGCCTACTATCATACCGTCACCATCTCAAAATGTGATTACCATCCGTGGTAGCCTAACCCATTAGCTACGTAATGCCCCCATGCATATATCCATATTTGATCTACTGCAATAGTCTCAACCCAACCATGAGGCATTGAATGACATCCTACGTTCTATTAACTTCGAGACACATGATAAAAATGCCTTTGTCAATTTCATAGGAAACATCCCATGATGCCTCCAGCCCTTGATTAGCTTCCATGACCATGAGATAATAGAACTCATTGGAGAAGGAGCAGATCCCCCTCTCCACATCCAAGTTGTAATCAATGATATCACCTACAAGTGGGTACTCATTGACACGGGCTCATCCATTAGCATTATATCTACAGTAGCTCTACATCACCTGTATATCCCACCAACCCATTTTACCATGCCTTCCTTTGACCTATGTGCATTTGATGGCTCCATAAGACCTACGGTAGGATCCATAGTTCTACCTATTCATGTAGGCATTCGTACCATTTCTATCCTCTTTCACATCATCCAAGGGGAAATGCAATACAATATCCTCCTTGGTCACCCATGGATTAGAGACATGTAGTGTGTCCCTTCCACACTACACCATTGCCTCAAGTATGTCCACAATGAACTTGTTCATTGTGTCCTAACCTAAGGAGACCCTTTTAAGTTTTGTAATGTTGCAGACCTTCCCCCTACGACATAATTTTTATCCTCCCAACTATTCCCTGTATCTTCCCATCAGTCAATAGGAGCATCGACATCCTCCCCAACTTCAACCTCAACATCCTAGTGTTCATCAAGAGCACAAACCTCAATGTCTGCATCGTTAGCACCATATTCGATAGAGTCCAAAACCTCTAGCATGCTATCCTCATCACCGTTCTTATGACCTCCATAATAATACCAGCCTCTACCATTCCAATTTACACCTGCGGTGCTGCAACCACCATCGCCACCCATTATACAACCTACCATGTTACCTCCCACACCCTTGCATATGAAATCCCCTATCCTTCCTACTTCACAAACACCTCCTCTTCTCTTTTTATCGAAACCTAGGACATTCACGTCTCCACGTATCCCAACACCTACGATGATACCTTACCCCACACAGACCAAACATCCTATCCAAGATACAATTACCAAATGTCATGAACAGGAACAAATGACACTCGATTTAGATGAACAACTCCCACATTCTTCATCTGCTACCATAAGGAAATATCAAATTTCTCCTTCCTCATCTAATTTTGATACTCCACCTCAATCACCAGAGCGTACCACACCACACATCCATATTCATGATAAAATTTGGCCTAGGAGACTATAATATATGTGATGCCCATGTATGTGACCCTCCTATCCAATCTACCCATGATTTTATCGCCCCTCAACCTTGGTCCTTACCATTGGCACCGTCATACAATTAGGAAGCCCCAAAAACCATACCAATTTTGTGTATGCGGGAGTCGACTCCTCGATCCCCCCACTAACTTCTCCACCACCACAATCTAGCTCTTGTGATGCAATTACACACCTGTCCAACCCTTACTTCACCTTGCACTAACTACAATGTTTATATTAGCACAGGTTCAAGCTAGGCCGTTATGAGCAAGGGCTACGTACACCCATTAACCCTCATGTCTGATCACCAACTGACAAATCTGGCCTAGGTTATCACCAAAATGTCGTCTATACATTAGAAGATGAGATACAAGATTTATCCCTACATCCTCCTCCACATCCAACACACAAGAAGAGTACATCAATATGGATATACTAGAAGATACTCCTTCACCCAATTCCACCATCACAGTACCCTATGTCTTCTTTTAGGAATATCCTACGTTCGATACCTCCTCATTCTGTGATATAAATATGTTGGCAGAACACTTTGCTACCTTATCTATAGCTGTACCACCAATAGAGCCTGACATAGTCCCTCCTGAGCCATCACCAACATGCCTAGCTATGTTCTCGCTTATACATAGGTAACTACAGAGAGCAGCTGCAAATTATCACTCACCTCTAGTCGTTCTGTGACCTCCCTTGAGTATTTTAGGGCATGCATAAACCATCGTACCTCCCTCATAACATTATTCCCCACCTACTTCACCCACAACATTGGTCAACATGGTTGGGGTAGACTTACGTTCTCCCCTTCGTTACAGTCACCAACTAATTCAGGACGATACCCCAAACCCAAAATTTATAGATCTCATGCATATCTCACCCATACTAGTACCTCAAGATTTCCTACTCACACCTCATGTCTTACGGGTGATAAATACTCCCTCTTCATCCACACCACCCTAAATCCCTCAGGTGCATCACATGGATGTTTATGTAGATGATAAATATGAGTTCAGCAAAGCCATCAATGACCTTAACCTCATCCCCATCCCTGAACAATTACGTGATGGATCTCGCATGCTCATTGAAGACACTATCAATGTTGACATTGGTGATGACCCTGAACATATCCACATCCTCAAACTAGCTACAAACCTCTCACCCAAGGAGCGCATTACCTTTACAAACTTCCTTCACAAATACATCCAAGTTTTTGCATGGTCATACAAGGACATACCGGGACTTGACCCTGCCTGGTAGTTCATAATATTATACTCGATCCTAATGCCAAATCAGTGAGACAAAAGCTACGATGCATGCATCCAACTGTCGCATTAATAATGAAATCCGAGCTCCAAAATCTCATAGACATTGATTTCATTATACCCATCGACTATTCCGAATGGGTATCCAGTATGGTCCCTATACCTAAGCAATTTAGCAAAGTCCGTATTTGTACAAATTTTCATGATTTAAACAAATCTTGTCCCAAAGACAATTTTCCCCTACCTAACATCAACTCCCTTATCGACTCCATAGCAGGTCACGAAATGATCTCCCTTATGGATGGATTCTCAGGATACAATCAAATCAGGATCAACCCAGCTGATCAAAACAAAACCTTGTTCACAACACCCTAGGGGACATTTTTCTATAAGGTCATGCCCTTTGGCCTTAAAAACATTGGGGAAACCTACCAACGTGCCATGAACTATATCTTCCATGACTTGATGCACAAAAATATTGAAGACTAAGTAGATGATATCATCACCAAATCCAAGAAACATGCAGATTATCTCGAAGATCTCCATCAGATCTTCAATCGATTATTAGAATACAACGTGTGCTTGAACCCAAAGAAGTGCATGTTTGGTGTTACCTTGGGCAAAATACTAGGATTCATTGTCTCCCAATGAGGTATTGAGGTCGATCCTAGTAAGGTGAAATCCATCACCGAAATGCCCCCTCCTACCACATTGAAGCAATTACGCAGCATCCAGGGCAAGATCACTTCCATTCGTAGATTCATAGCGCAATTATCTAGCAAATGGAAGACATTCAATCACCTCCTACAAAAGGGAGTAAGCTTCAAATGGGATGATAACTGTTAAGGAGCATTTGATGCTATCAAAACCTACCTTACATCATCGACGGTTATGTCACCACCACATCCAACATTACCATTGATTCTATACATCTCAGCCACAAAGTTTGTGCTAGGTACACTTCTAGCTCAAAATAATACGCTTGACAAAGAGCAGGCTATCTATTACATTAGTCACACACTAGTTAGTTATGAGACAAGATATGGATACATGGAAAAACTATGCTTAGCGATCGTATTCACCACTTAGAAATTACGCCACTACATGTTAAATCACACAACTTTTGTCATCACCCGGGACAATCCCCTTAGGTACATGATGAACAAGAGTTATCATAATTTACACACATCAAAGTGGATCATTCTCTTAACTGAATTTGACCTAGAATTCATATCTCAAAAATCTATCAAAGGGAAGGTCATTACTGATCAACTGGTTGAAGCCCCATTGACTGATAATCAACCCATCCTCATTCAACTCCATGACGATTCCATCTTCCACATAACCAAAGAAGAAGAATATGTTGAACCCGAAGTCATAGCAGACCTTACCTTGTTATTTGATGGATCCAAGTGTCTCCACGCTGGGGGTGCAGGCATTATCTTCTTCACACCTGAAGGAGAGCCACTCCCCTTTTCATTCAAACTCGATTTCCATTATACTAATAGCAAATGTAGAATATGGAGTCCTAATTCTAGAACTGAAACAAACATATTCCATGCACATCAAATGCCTCCATGTCATAGGTGATTCACTTCTGATAGTCAATCAAGTGCAGGAAATATGGCTATGTAATTACTTGATCCTCCAACGATATAAGAAGATTGCACAATAGCTCTTATATCAATTTGAGTGGTATGCCCTCGAAGCCTCTCCATGATCATAAAACCATTTTGTAGACACCATGGTCTCCTTAGGATCCCTCATTCCACAAAACCCAACATCTGACACATCGCCCACTAGATCTGCCATATCGCCCATGCCTCCTACAGATGATGGTGGTGTCTATGTGGTAAACACTGAACCCCATGACCCATGGTTTTCACAAATTAAATATTATATCAATTCAGATTTCCTATCATGTGATTTACCCCACGCTCAATGTCGAACCTTCAAACAAAGAGCGATCTGCCACACCTTGCTAGGGGACATCCTTTATCGCCACAACTATGACGACATGCTCCTACGTTGCCTAGAACCACAAGAATCACAATGGGTTGTACAAGAAACCCATGATGGTACTTGTGGTGGCCATTTTAGTGGTATGGCAATCACCAAACACATCCTTCGTATGGGTTATTATTGGCCCAAGATGGAGCAGGAGTGTTGTGAATATGTGAAGTGTTGCATCAAATGCCAAAAACATGCCAACCTAACACATCTACCATCCCAAGAACTCTAATATATCCAGTCCATGTGGCATTTATCCCAATGGATCCTAGACTTAATCAGACATATTACACCAGCTTCCTCAAGCAATCATAAATTTATCATCACTGCCACAAAATATTTCACGAAGTGGGTCAAAGCCATCCCACTGGTTCAAACTACAGGAGCTAAAATTACAGCATTCATCATAGATCATATCATTTGTTGCTTTGGAATCCCTTCCCAAATAATTTCTAATAATGGGAAATCCTTCAAAAATAAAACCATTCGAGCACTCTATAGCAAGTTTCACATTCATCATAGCTTATCTACCCCATACTACCCGCAAGGCAATGGTCAGGTAGAAGCTACAAATAAAACAATTTGCTCCATCTTACGCAAAATAGTGGCCAAATCACATTATGAATACCATAACAAAATATCCCTAGCCTTGTGGGCATACTGTACAAGCATCCGTACTCCTACTAGGGCAACACATTTTTCACTCATCTACGAGGTAGAAGCCATCATGCCCCTCAAGCTTGAGATACCTTCCCTATGAATATCCATGAAAGAATTCATAGACGACGACACCGCCCATCAAGCATGTTTTGACCAACTCACACTCCTCGATGAACACTGTATTCATGCCATCGAGCACACATGAGTCTATCAAGATCACCTTCGTCATGCCTACAATAGTAAGGTACATCAGCATGAGTTTACAATCAATGACTTAGTCCTAAAATAACCAACATATCACAAGTCAACCTCACCAACAACGAGACAAGTTCACCCCAAACTGGTTGGGCCCATTTATTATCACACACAAATACAGTGTAGGTGCCTATCATTTGGCTAATCTTGAAGGTCTCGATGACCCTGAACCCATTAAAATTTTGCACCTTCGTGCATTCAACGCCTAACACAAATAGGCATTCACTATCATGAGTGGTACATACCAACTCGCACATATACATCACTCACTAGGCACATCATGATAAATGCATGTATTTTTATTTTTACTTTACATATTTCACATGTAGTTTCTCCTTTATGTCATTTTTATGTTGGTATTTTTTTTCCTTCTTGCAAGATGTACATCACTTATGGATATACCATCTACACACATTATCATGGAGGTCCATCCACTACCACAGACTATACCGATCACGCCAGTTGACCTATATCGACCACCAGTTACACTTCATACTAGATGACCTTCTCATTCCTCTCATTTGGACCATAACACTTCACCTTGATGCCTCTCACCTCGCAATCGAGGTTCATCCTACTCACCCTGTTCAGGAGACAGTCAGCTCACCCTATCCTCTTTTGATGAAAAAGAGGAAACATCCAATCCCCAACCACAAGAATCACCTTCACATTTGAATGAAGATACTATGAATCATTATTCACCCACTAATTTTCCACATCACCCTCTTGGAACCTACCACCCTTATAATAGAGGATACATGTCCCATATGATCCATTCTTCATACCTATCGGCCCTGCTTCATAGTGGAGAATCTTCCTACTCCCAAGACTTACAAGCCCATGCAACATAAGCTACACAAGTTGGCTATGCAAACATGCCCCCATCCCATTCACATCGCCACCCAGAGCCATCACCTATGCCACCCGTCCTTAAGATGATACCTTCACCATTATGAGGCATACCTACCCAAAAAATCTTGCAATCCCCACAATCATTCCATTCCATCCCATCATCATCCCAACCTCATATATTTTCTAGCACACATCGGGCCACTCCATACACACTGGAATATTGATCACCACCTTCCCTAACACCATCATATCCATACCACAAGATACAACATCTCCTCTCCCATATTGAGGCTCTCGAGCTATAGATGAGCCATTACCGTTGTCACGTTCATCCACACTAGTCCCCCACAACTAGTGCATCTTTGCCACCACACAGATCCATCCCTCGACCTTATATTTTCTCCATATTGGACCCTTGACCCATACCTACATTGTCATATTTCTATTCAACCAGGCCTCGCTCACCTCCAATGAAACAATACATCTACCCCATGCCAGTTCCATTTACTCCCATATCCAAAATGTTCTACCATATTATACATAAGGTCCTTATTGACCTACCCGAGATTTGGCCCATTGATCCTTCGTATCCTAAATCGCATAACTACCATGAGAATAAATATTGCATCTATCATCGCCAACTAGGTCACGACATTGAAGAGTGTTGAACATTCAAAACGCTGGTCCACAATATATTGCACAGTAGTAGAACTCCATCGCCTAAACGCTTCATTCCATTTAGCTAACTCTTAAGTCCTCCACGCCGCATTGTCCCTAGAACTTTGCCACTACAAGAAACATTAACACCACCAACCTGCTACATTCACAATATTTCCAATTACACCAGTCGTCGAAGTCCAAGCCGTACTATCACTTCACCATCTCATTCTCGACTTGACCCATGCCACTTTGCCCGACAATAGTTTTAATTAATTTTCTCCTTCTATCTTATTTCTTCTACTTCTTACCTACACTGATCCACTTCTTTTCTATTTTCATTGGCTTTTGGTAATCCCCTTATCTTGATTGGTTACCAAAGTCTATTTCTTCTCGCTTCTTCCATCTGTACATTCTACTCTTACATCTTCCATCCTTTGGTGATTATTACATACATTTGTATAGTTCACAACTTATACATCTACTACATACACACCCCACATGTTGGGGTAACCATTACTATAGCATCGTGCTTTTTGATCATCATGATACAATATACTCATATGTAAATAAGTGTTCTAAACTTCTCCTTCTATACATCATAAATTTCCTCTTGTAGATATTGCATTCCCCCACTTGCATCATTTACATTACATCCATTGCACATATCCACATGTTTTTTAGTTAAAATTTTAATTCGTGTTTGTACATTCTCCCCCAAAATGCACCACAATAGGAGTAATACATGTACTTGTTAGCATCACCATCTAAACCAAACTCTGAAATGGGATCCACAATAGGATGATCCTACACCTCAACCCTAGCACCCATCTGGCCCACCATAGTAGTACTATGTTGGATCTGATGTGATGGTACCCACACTCATGACCATGACTCAGAATGCAACACCACCAATTGTAATTAGGAAGAGGAATCCTGCGCACCAACAGAGCAATATCACATAAAATCTTCTTCTTCATCTCCATAACCAACTGACCAGTCAACCTATTAATGGTCTACTTCTACCTAGCCATCATGGCCCTCAATTATTGTACCTTAGTCTCCAACTGCCTAACTCTATCTTGTAGCCCCTGTGCCTCCTCCTTCGCATCCTGCCTCTCTGAGATATCAATAGGAATCTGTTGTGCCAACCCAACAAATGCACTAGTATTAGCGGTGTCATCCATAACACCCATAACAGCCACCCCACCTCTCTCCTCCTCGGCTCCAATAGCCTACCCCATACCCACTTCAACATCCACATGCACCTCCTCCACCCTCACTCCATGGCTACTGACCATACTACCCAAGAAATGCCATGACCATCATAGAGGAACCTCCTCCTCACCACCAGCAACATCCTCTACCCTAGATCGAGCTCCCGTACTAGCTCTCCCCTCTGGTGGAGGTGCCCTAGTAGCGGGTGCCACCCAACGATCAACCACACCCCTCCCAGGCTCCCAAATCTGCCATACCCACAAAGCATCAAACACCTGAGTCGTCCCAAAATACCTTATATCTAGGATATCCACAGGAGGGTCCCTCTTCCCAACCCAAGGAAAAACCATAGGATGCATCCCTCTATCACCTTGTCACCTAAAGTAAGTCATAGAAGCCCCTAGAACATCCTGTTGCAAGTCAAACTGTCACCTCACTCTATCAAACTAAAAGTACTCAATCTATCGAATATAGTGCCCCACCAACCATCTGCCCTGTCAGATAGCATGCAACTGCTCATCATCCTCATCCCACCTTACACCACCCAACCACGACCTCCATCTGATGTCACCAGGTTTCAAGTCCTCAAACTTACCCCTCCATAATAGCGGGTCAGCCTCATGTGGCCTCTTGATACCCTACTTCACCTCTGTGCTTCACCTCAAAGCATAGGGTAAATACTCCTTGCCCTCCACATGCATAGGTGAGGCAATAAAAATGGCCTCTCGATCACTATGTGTTTCCATGCCCATACTTGCAACAAGGGAACATCACTCAATCCTGTCCTCCTGTGACGAACAACATCGTGCAACTCCTGGTACACCTGAGCCAATAGTGTAGGGACCCATGCAAACACAACCATGTGCTCGACCAGATCACTCACCACGTTTAACATGTTCCAGGTGAACAACACCCCGAAAGTATCAGGAAACGCATAGGTGGAGATCATCATCATGGTTGCACACTATCTATAAGAGATCTTCTCCTTCAACCACAACCACTCATAATCAATATTCGAGGTGTTTATGGCTCTCCATTCTACCCTAAATAACCTCTCCAACACAACCTTCTTGTTGTCATCAACTGCTACCCTCACTGGAACACCCTCAACTGGCAATCTATAAATTCGGTATATATCCTCCATAGTAATGGTCATTTCCCTAGTGGGAAAATGAAATGTGTTCCTGTCAGCGTCCCACCACTCACATAACGTAGACACATATGCCCTGTTGGTGTGTATACTCTTACACTCCCACACACCTCGAAACCATATATCATCTAACCACTTAAGCTCATCAGATTTATCCATCAACTTATCAAAACCCTCCTTCATTTGGCGTATGCGATGATGAGGTTTGACCATTTTCACCTATTCATCCACAACAAAACACACATTAGTAATCCACATAACAATGCAATCCAATTAAATTTCATCAATCCAAATTTACAAATTAAAACTATTTAATTTGACACGTACTTCGAGACAACAACAATGCACAAATCACATGGCAAAACACAAACAAAACAATCACATATTTGGATACCCATTTTGTCACTTCATGGCAAAAGTTCAAACATATGTGATAAATAGTACTTATCTGACTCCCAACAGCGAAAAACAAAATCACCCACACATCCACTATGGCACGAAATTCAAAACACTACCAATTCATTCAACATACAAAAACAAAATACATTTTTGGATACCCATTTGCCCACTTAGTGGTAAATGTGTTGACAAAATTCAAAAACAACATACCAATCTACACAAATCTCAAAGTCAACTTTACCATACATACACCAAAATCGAACACACATCAAAACACACAATTCAAAAATAACAGTCACATTTTTGAATACCCATTTGCCCACTTAGCAATAAAAGTTCAAATAGATGTTGAATACAGTCTAAATCGGGCTCCCTACAGCTCATTTTTAGTTTAACATTACCTACACTTTGGCACGCAAATCAAAGGTGGGCCAAATGAAGTCATCTACAAAAACAAACAACATTTTTGGATACCCATTTTGCCCTTCTAAGGTGAAAGTTTCATCGGTTTCCAAAAATGCTACCTCTAAGATAGTAGATCTAACTATTAAAATTTACTATTTTACACCCAAAAACAACATATTTCAAAATCACGCCAAACGAAGGCCAAAAAATATAACAGTCGCATAACGGGATACCCATTTCCTACTTTTACGGATAAAATGCAATAACATGTCAATGTTAGTACACCGTTACTTCAAAAACAAATGGTCAAACTCCATGCCTACTCTACCCATTACCCGATCAAACTAGCACCAAAACAAGTCCAATCCATAAACAAATCGCATTTTTGGGTACCCATTTGGCTTGTTTATCACTACGTATTCAAATTTCAATTAAAAATTACAATTTTTTTTAAAACGAGATGAAAACCTCTCCCTCTTATTCACATTTCTCTAGAAAAATAAAACAACTTAAAAAACAAAGACAAAGGACACTTATTGGTGGGTCCCCGACCTGCAGCCAGCTACCCTGCATCTCCTCATCATCGTCATCCTCAAATTCGTCAACCGTGTTCTCCTCGTGTTTTCAAATACTCCCACAAGTTTCTTTTCAATGCCTCACATCGTCAAAATGAATCACTTCCAAGGAAATTTGGGCTTAAATAAGCCTTAATCCCCGATTTTCCCCTCGGGGTGCAAACTCAAACCCAATTCGCCCCCCGGGTGGCAATTTAGGTCAAAATCACCCCTCGGGTGGCGAACTCAACAAAAACACCCCAAAATCATCCAAACTGCCCCTAAACCCTAGAAAAGTAGGCATATGACTGCCTAAACCCTAGGAACCTCCCAAAGTTGTCATCTAACTTAATTTGCAATCATATTCATCATGCATTGGTATCTTATCAATCACTGCATCATCAAATCACCGCATTCCATTCACCTCATTGTTGATTCCTCGTTTGAGGGGGTATTCATATCCAAAGTCAGCTTTGCATGCAACCACAACATCGAAAATCTAAATGTGCAACTAGCACATTTGTCTATGAAACGTTTTCTTGAATATTATCATATGAAATAATCTCAATCCCAATTAGACACGTGTTACATCATGAGAGCTATGCGTTTCGATGGAGAAGTCAATCTAGCATTCTTGTACGACCAGTACATGATGAATGATACGTTTGACGTAATCCTTGATCAACATTTAGAGTATTTATATTTGGCATTCATGGAGCACAATGAATGACATGTTTGAATAAGCTAAATGTCCCTTTAGTTCAAATGGTTTGACACTTGTCACCATGTTCTCATCAATCAATCAACAACAAAGATTTAGTTAGGCTTTTGTCCTAATCATACTTTTGGACCACGTTGATCTGGTCATAAAAGCAAAGCAATCGAAAGTTGTCGTTCTCAAGAAACTGGTATGGCATCATAAATGTCATACGTACTCAGCAAAATCACACCATTGCATCCATAATAATTCATTTCCATTCATTGACATTGTTTTTATTTCTTTCCTCTTCTCCTTTCCTTTCGATCTTCTCTTCCCTAGGACATCCACATGTGTGTAATTAGGGTTAGCTAAGATATTTTCCTAATAAACCCTAATCAAGCCCTAATTTGATTTAAGACCTCCTAATCTTGATTAGACTTAATCCTTCCTCACACATGTGTGAGGATAGGATATTTTCTATGAGGAATAGGAGACTTCCATGTCACAAACCCTAACCTAACTTTGGTTAGAACTCAGCCTAGGATTAGTTCCTTTAACTCTCCCCCCTACACCTTGCCATTTATTATAAATAGTGGGTCCTAAACCCCTAATTACCTCTCTCTATTTTCAATAAAGCATAAAAACTCTATAGAAATGGACAATGAATATTGAATAGCCAGTTCTTGGGGCAGGAATATAGGTTTCCACAACATACAAAGGCACCTCAACTGCCTAGGAATCGATTTACCAAAGGGATTTTGTAAAAGGAACCTCACAACTGAATTTTCCCCCCGTCATGCGAATCCGGTCTTAGTTCACCCCTCGAGTGGCAAATTGGATCTACAGGTCCAAATCACCTCAAATTTGGGAGGTAAGCTCTGTTTTACCATATTATCAGCTTCTGCATACTTTATTTCAATTTTGAATATGCTTTTACAGTCGTTTTGTCTTTCTAAACATGGGGCATGACTAAGGCAAGCCCCCCATCACACTAACCCCATTTTGTAGGTTTTTCATAGGTTATTTAGCACATCTAAAGAGGACGAACATAATCAAACAACCAATAATCCTATGGTGGCCCACATACAAAGAAGCCCACCTACATTGAGTAACGATAGAAGGCAGTATCAAGACTGTTGTGAAGTTTATTGAAAAAGACATTATGAAAAGGAAACCTGTCCCCATTGTAACCTATGTTATCTTTAAATATAAATGAAATACAACTTTCTTGTTCAGCATACATTGTGTTTATCTTGTTAGATAAAATATCACTTTCCACCCATTTCATTCTGGCACGCCCGGTGGGACACCCACAATGGATAGTGTTAGGATAATATTTTTTGATAAATATGATATTATCCTACATTTTTGTGTGTTGCAGGTACCAAATCTGACTTTCAAAGAGATTTTCAAAGCCCTGGGAACCCCCTTAGGAATTTAGAACAGAGATTTGGGGAGCCCCCTAGCCCACAAATCAGATCTCAATTCACCCCTCGAGTGGAGAAGTCAACCAGAGAGCCTCAAAACCCCCCAAAATTATAGGGGTGAGCAGCATATGACCTAAGAAGACTATCCATAGCATTAGAGTGCATGTATTTCCCATTTTTACCCCTCTATTGTTTAAATTTTGGAAGCATAAAGAGTTCACTAGTCAAATGACAATGTCTAGGTGCACACTTGCCATCATTTCGAGCTTCTAGAATCTTTAAATTTTTTTGAAGTTACAGAACCTGCAACTTTCCAACAACTTCACTTAATTTATTTTTCAAATAAATTTACATTTCTCTTCTTTACTTCACATGTAGTATAAGCCTACATTATTTTCCCCTTATGTTCATAGCATCTCTTGCTAAAAGAAGTCCACATTCTAAAGTTTAAGTGGGTTTTATAATCCCCTTTTTCATGTCATTTAAATTTTGGAAAGAAGTTTGCATTCTAAGGTTGAGAATTAAGGTTGCATAATCCCCTTTACTCCATACACTTAGATTTTTTGTTTCCACACTTTGCAAACTAGATTAATTTACTTTTGAAAAGGCATTAGGGTAGTTTGTATTTTGAAAAGACAATTAATTAGTTTCTTACATTGCATACACTGCTAGCAAAACACAAACCCACACACACTCACGCGATATTTAAAAAAAGTGGTGAGATTGGACTTCATCCTCAATCCATCACTCGAGACTGGTGCCAATAAAGTTTTAACCTCCACCAAATCTCACCCCCTAGACACCTAGCAGTCCCACAGGAGCAATTTTCTGGATTTCATCACCGAAAAATCCCCCACTTTTGCGACTGGGCCCTGGATTTCATCACCAACAATTACCTGTGGAGTGGGATAGGATTAGCGCCTTCATCCACAAGGCTAGTATAATTTGTGGAATTGGTAACTAATGCTACCCGAGGGTGAAGCAAAAGCATGGGTATGCTGATAGCAAGTCTTAGACAGTGCCACCTCTCTTCGTCAGAGGAATTTTTAAACTCGCTTAAGTACAGTGGGTTCCACACCTTCTAGGATATCATTTTACTACGCCTTCCATATAGGTCACCATTTGCACGTTGCAATACCATTCTATTATGTGCATATTTAGGTGTTGCAGGAGGTTTGATATTTACAACATTCTCGATTTGCTAGAGTAATCACTCCATTACCTATGATTCTACATAGGGAGTATCAACATCATAACACACAAAAACGAACAAAACAATTTTATTTTTAAGCATTTAGAATTGATTTTGGTCTACCATTGATTGCATGATCACGAACTGGTCTCATCACATTACACTGTATATTGTTCATCATACACAACATATCACCTACTTTACATTTACATTAGATATAGTTGAGTTTGTATCACATAGGGTTTATTTCTGAAAACCCTTCCTACACATTCCACTAGGTCTGTGGTCACCCGTAGTAGAGCATGTGAGCAAGCATGCTCTATAGAGGAATGGCCTTCCACTTCATTTATTCAGTCCATTCTTACTCCTTTGATCATGAAGGGGAAGACCATAGACACATCTGATTCACACATAGTATTCGATGTACAACACACACACATGATGCCTTATGATGAGACGTCAAACTTGAGTGAAGCCTCACCACTTCACTCGTAGAGGACTACCTGCTCCTATCATCCCCATTTGCATGTAATCCATCGACCACGTTCTATGACCATGTGATCTACACAGTGCCAAGACAACCTCATCCATTCTTTACCATAGATGAGGAGGTCATACCCACTTCTCCCACCTTTGCACACCCCTTCTTCCAAAATCTATCTCAATCTCTTTTTGAGCGTGATACTTCCCTCCTAAATCGTACCTGTCCAAAGGTCATATCATTCACCCCTACCGTAGGAATGGTGTCCGAACCATCCTACTCTACTGTAGGAATCCATAAGCCATCCTTTCAAACTGCACAACAACTCCACCCCCAGTAGGAACAACATGTATTTTCTCAAACCTCACACCCGTACTCCTCATAGGAGTCTCAACCATTGTGATACCAAGAACTATTTTTCACCATATCTGAAGGTATCTTCCAACAACCCCTTCAGACATAAGATGTGCAAACCCAAGTGGGGGTGTACGCATACACCTTTCTCTCAAAACAAGATCCTACTTTGGAAGCCTACCCTACCTTTTTGATAGCTTTCCCATCAATCTCCTAGGTATCCAGAGTGTACAATACCCAAGCTCTAGCGCCACCTTCATCTGTGGCAACTTTTAGGATACCGTCACCTCCTCTAATCGAATCTCCTACACCCAATATCTCTCCCACCTATGGATCAAGACCAGTAACTTATCCACCCATCACGCCAAACTATTCCATGTAGTTTAGCTTCCCTACTTCCTACCCTCCAGGATAGAGACAAATCCCATCCTTTGATACCTTGTATCGATCACCCCTATGACCAGTAGTTCTAAAACCTACACCATTACTAACTACACCCAGCCTCTTTAAACCTCCTCCAGCTTGGTCATCACCACCCATGACCCAACCATTACAATAGGCTCCAACCCAACAAGCACTTGCACAACAACCACATGCCTCACAGTCATAGTACTATTACCCACAACAGGTACCTACCCCATAACCTAGTATGCCCATAGATACGACAACACATGTTGCCCAGTACCCACCTTATCATGAGCAAACACAATAGGTATCTCCATAGTATTATGAAGAACAACAATAACAGTATCCACCACATCCATAGGGTCAGCCTATCGTAGCCCAACCCTCAACTCCTATGGCACCTGAACTTCAACTCCTACGAGATGAAGTCAAAATGCTTAACCTATGTACCTATAGCTATGGGCCACAAAATCCATGTTATGATGAACTGTGCAACAAGCTAGTTCACCCATCTGTTCCTATTCCTCCCTACCTCTATCACTTCAAAATACCAAAGTTCGACAAGTATAGAGGTAAGGAAGACCCTAGAGAGAATGTGAGCAATTACCGCTCATCCTACTATCAACTTCATAGTAGTAACCCCTCATGTTGCATACCTTTTCCCTCTCACTCATTGGGCCAACATTGGACGGGTACAACATGCTCCTACGCCATAGCCTATATACCTTTGAGCAGCTAGCCAATTCTTTCCTAGAACACTTTTCCATCAACATCAAGAAGAAGACCACATTTTATGATGTGTACACCTTACGACAGGCTAATGATGAACCCATCATGGATTTTGTTTCTATATGAAGAGTGATTATCCATGACCTCGCCCATAGCCTCCCCACTATAGATATCATGACACTCTTTTCCAAGAGTTACCACAAACACATCTCCACATCCCTACAACTTCATCAAAGTCATACTTTTGAAGATGCCACTTCACAAGTGAAAGTCATTGAAGACATCAAGGTTCAATCTAGAAAAATTAAGTTGAGAACCAAATCCAACTATAACCCCAACTCCCACTTCAACAAAACCATACCAGATCAACCTTATCCTTGACCACCACAAGCCAACCAAGTTGTAGCCGCTATCTTAGCACTACCACTGATTCCTCCACCCTATACACTGTAGCCCTAATAATTCTAGACTAATGCTCCTGCTCCACCTAGACCGCAAAAATATCGAGGCATGCATCCATTGAAGAACACAAGCTTATACTAAGAGGGGGGGTGAACAATATAAGGCACTTTTTACTTTTTCCTTCAATTCAACTTTCAATTCAATATTATGCAGTATATAGATAGCAGTATCAATAGCAGTATCCAAAGCAATGCATAAAATACCATATACAATAGAGACACCATAATTTACGTGGTTCACCCAATGTGGGCTACTCCATGGAGAAAATATTTAACTAAAACTTTCTCAATCAATCTCTTTGGGAATCCTTCCCAATTAAAATATTTATGGACCTCTATCCAAAGGAGATGTTGATACCCTAATCTCAAGTTCATGGATCTCTTCCATAGGAGAACTCTTTCCCCTTTTACTCTAGCTAGTGATCTTCTAGAAGAATCTGTCTCTCTGTTGCTCTGACTTGTGGATCTCTCTCCACTTGAAGACTCCTCACTCAAATATATCTTAAATTGCCCTGGCTGCTGGATCTCTATCCATTGAGACTCTATCTTTTGTACTCTGTCACCTCCAAAGATCTATCAATAGGTTCATTTAGAACCTCCTCAAATCTGCTCAATAGGTTCAATCAGAACCTACTCAAATCTGCTCAATAGGCTCACTCAGAACCTGCTCAAATACGCTCAATAGGCTCACTTAGAACTTGCTCAAATCTGCTCAATAGGTTCACTTAGAACCTGCTCAAATCTTCTCAATAGGCTTACTCAGAACCTGCTCAAATCTGCTCAATAGGCTCACTCAGACACTGATCAAATTTGCTCAATAGGCTCACTCAGAACCTGTTCAAATCTGCACAATAAGTCCTCTCTAGGACTTTCTCAAATATGTATAGCAAGCTTTCATAAAAGCTTACTCAAAATCAGTCCACAAACCTTCTCAAATACTTGCCTCAGATCAGCTTAACAAGCTCACATAGAAATTGTCCAATCTCATAGAATCATAAAGAGAATTGTTAGAGACTCAATATGTTCTAAACTCAATGCTCAACCAATATCCCAATTCAATACCATAGAAGCATAAAGATAATTGTTAGAGTGTCAATATGTTCTATACTCAAATACCAATCTCAAATCAAATCAATCTCAACTCAAATCAATCTCAACTCAGCTCAATCTTATAGAATCATAAAGAGAATTGTTAGATACTCAATATGTTCTATTCACAAACTCAATTTCTTTCTCAACTCAATATCAACTCAAATAAGAATATATAATAGTTTGTTTTATGGAACTTGAACAACCACTTCACACATTCACTTGACTAGGCTCAAAAAACTCTACTCAACCAATCACCACAAGGAACAACTCTTTCTCACAAACCCTAGTCCAAGCATGTATCACTCAACTCAAAATGTTTCCAACAATGCTCAACCATAAATTTCACATAACAATGATACTCATGTTATTTTCTAACTCAAGTTCAAGTTCTTTGCACAACCAATGGGCTTCAACAACAATGCTTATAAAATAAGGTTTAATCACAACTCTCAAACCAGAAAACCTTGAAGCATTAAACCAACACTTTCAAAAAGGAAACCACAATCAATCCTTTTCTCTCCAATGATATTTCAGAAATCAACCACCATAAACAATCAATAGATAATATTGCCCATACCTTATTAATGCCAAGAATTTGTCCTCAAAATATGCCACACTCAACACAAATTTCCTTTCCAAACTCAATGAGGGTTAGTGGAATTCAAATAATAATCACAAAATAAAGCATAACTCAATTTACACCTTTTTACTCCAACTCAATAATCACATCCACCAAATATTTATTCAATAACCCTCAAGCAAAATATTTTTCTCAAGAATGTTTCAATAATTAAAAGCACTCTCCAAATAACATCTCAACAATGTGCCAAATAAGTAATAATCCTTATTACTCCTCAAACCACTTATACCCTAAAGAAATTAAAAACTATGCCTACCTACTTATCTCTCCAAAAACCACTTTTACTATAAAATTTATGCACAGATTTTAAACTAACTTTTAGTACCCAATAAAACAAATTCTTTTTTTAATATTCTTTTACAACTTTAATGCATACCTTGGCACAAATTTCGGAATATCAAACACAACATATAAATCTTGGTAGCATGCGCACGAAAAACCACAACCAATGCACTATTTCCCTTTTACATAGCAAAAGGAAGTTCGTAGGATTCGAACCTGAGTCCTGTAGCTCCTGCATCCTAACAAACACTTGCGCACCATGTGAGCTAGCACTCCACACAAGACCAAAAATGCCTCACTCTCCTTTATCCTCCATGCAATAGCCAACACAAAACAAATTCCTCCTTTCTCAAGAAAAATGAAGTGCACACAATTTGAAAACTCAACCACTTACCTCCCAACACCTTTGCACTACTCGAGTTTCCAACATGCCACACTGCCCACGATGTCTTTGGATTCGACCACACCTCAACTTGTTTGCTACCTCTGCCTTTAAACGTTTTTCACACGATATTTTTTCGCTTTCTAATAATCACATTAACCACAAGAGAAAGGATGATGAATAATAAACCTTAGTCATCCTTTTTAGTCTTCTCCCTCATATTCGACGACGTCGACGAATTAATCTTATTTTAATTTTAAAATTAAAATTAAAATTTTAAATAATTTAAAATTTAAACTAAATATTTAAAATTAAATATCTCCATCACCGGGGCACCTTTTTCGATGAAACGAAAAGCCAACTTGGATTTTAAGAAAAACCCATTTCAAATCTGCCATCCATGATTTTAAATAAAACCTTTTATTTTCCTACCTTGGTTTTCACAAAAAGACTTTCCTTACACTTTTCACAAAACATAGTGCATGCCATCATAGATCCTTTTGACATCAATGACAATATTTTAGCTTAGGGACTCAAAATATCCAACATCCACAAGTTCCACCACACAACTTCACACTGTTATCCGAACCACTACCAGCTCTATTTTCTAGATTGTATGAGGGAAACCATCTCCTCCTACCCAAGATCCGTCCACTAGATCCAAATATACCCAAGCCTCATAGATATAATGAGAAACTCTTTTACCATTTCCATAAGCAACGTGGTCATGATATCGATTTGTGTCACTCCTTTCGTAGGTAAGTTCAAGACCTAATTGATAAGGGCATCATCCAAGTAGCAAATACTCTAGCCCCATAGAATCAAAACTTTGGGATTTTCCAAAACCCTCTATCGAATCACAGAGGACCCAACCCTCCTGGATCACCAAATAATCCTCCAACACTGCCTCACCAAGTGAAAAATGTCTAGTGTGATCCTCAATCACGTGGCATAGTAGGTATGATCAACCTTACTACAAGAAACCAATGGTAACCATCACACTAGATGAAACCTATTGTTTCTCCGCCAACTCAGTTCACATCACCACAAGTACCTCAAATGCCTACTATTGTACCACCACCACCTCAAAATGTGATTACCATATGTGGTAGCCTAACCCATCAACTACGTAATGCCCTGTGTGGCTATCCATATTTGATCTACTAGGGTGGTCTAATAAGCATTTATCAATTCTCTAGAGGATTAGCCTAGTCAAATTTTCATGTTGTGCTAGCATATGGGGTTAGTTTATGGATGTGGATTCTTATTGGTGGTATAGATGGATAATTTTCACGTAGGAGTCATCAAGTCTCATTGATCACCCTGAGCACATGATTATTAGCCAGTTCTTTCATTCATGGATTTATCTCACTGCACATCGAGTTCCAAGAGTGTCTACTTTAAATAGATTTTGTGATAGCTATGTAGTTTTTACTTCATTTGGAAACCCTCATTTTCACTTGTGGCATCTACGAGAAAAAAGACATCCCAATACTACTCAGGTAGTGGGATTTATTATCAAACTCGAGGTTTTTTTAGATTTTTGGGAATATTGGTTTGAAATTTGTTTGAAAATCCACTTGGAAAGTCAATATTTTTCTATGTAGAACCACAACCCTCAGTAATTCTTCAATATCTCACTAAAGTTCAAAGCATAGGATTCTACGGTCCACATACAGGGCTCCTTTAATTTAAATAAGGAAAATTTTATATCAAAGGGGGTGTGAGAGTGGCTTTGTTCTCCTATACGCAAGATGTGTTGGGGTTTCTAATGGCTAATAGGTTTACACACAAGGAAATGAAGATTCCAATTGAGCCAAGATATTTTGGAGGTTGATGATGAAGTGAAAAAATCTTGCATAAAGGTGGTCTCTTGGATTACCTCTAATATTTTCATGGGCATCAAAAGGCTCTTTCAAGAATTTTAGCTCATTCTTGGAGGAAGGGAAAGGTCCAAGCTAGAGGTTTTGAATTCCTCTTCTAGATAGCTCTCATAGGTGAGGTGACGGGGTTGCCTATCAACAATGATTGTCATAACCGCCCAAAGCATTCTCTTAAGTGGGAGTGTGGATTTTTCTTAGATGTAGGAGGATACCTATCGAATTTTTAGAATGACTATCATGCAGAGGCTCTTATGGCTCCTTGGAATTGGGTTCTTATGGTAATAATGGACTACTTCACATTGGAATCAAATAGGGAGGTCATTTGTAGCTACCACATGATGTTCCTGAACCAACTTAGGAGGAAGTGGTTGATGAACATACCTTCTTTTCTCTACCATTCCTTGGAAAATTCTTTGAGAGATGTTAGAGGAGGGAAAGGTATTGACCCAATTCATCAAGGTTTTATATTGTTAATATTTGAGCATGTGGCAAAATATAAAGGAATTGCGATGGAAGAGGTTTTGGAGAAGATCAAATTCCAAAAAATTCCCCCAATCCTTGATCCTTAGTTAATGAACTCTAACTCCTCTGATGAGTCATTTGAGTCGGATGATAGGGAGTTTACGATCCCTCTTCTGATTCAAAAGGGAAGGCATAAATATAGAATAAATCTAAGAATTCTTGAAGTGAAAACAAGGGAGGCCAAGCGCACCACTCTAAGCATTTTTCTATGAAGGCAATGAAATTTAAATATTCATCCATTTTATTGGATTCTATGAACTCAAAGGAAAGTCTTCCAATGATTTTTTTTTTTAAAGGATCGTAGGAATTTGAAATTGTGAAGGAGATGTCTTCCCCTTCAGTTCCTGATTCCATTTAAATTCCTAATTCCTCTGGTACCCATCAGTTCTTGTGTAAGCTTGATGAAAATTACCAAGCGTTTCTAAGTTCAATTTAGGTGGTGGTTTCTTTTATCAATGAGATTCGAGGAATGGTTCAATAGCAAAAGGATGCATTGGTCCCTTAGTGGTTGGGATACTTGGGTATCCTCCTTTGGATCATGGGTTTTTTTTGTGGTTTTCTTTGATTATATTTATGGTATTGTTAGGCTATATATCCCCAATTTTGGTGCTTGGTTTGGTGTAGCCTTGTTTATTTGGTTTAATGTTTATATTTTGGTTGGTTCTCCTTGTTGAGAGGGATATTGAGTCTATTCCTAATATTTATTTGCTCTTTATGTAATATGGTTTGCGGACCCTTTCAAAACCCCTTCTTTTATCTAATAAAAAAATTATTTCACAATAAAAATCTCACTATTATATTCATAACTCATCAAGAATTTGAATTATAAAAGTTACAAAAGTTGATTACAATACATGGAGCTTACAAATGACTCTTCAATAATTTAACTATTACTCTCCTTAAACATCTAGGAGATGCATCCTTTCATATTCCTCACATTATGATAAAAATCTTATGACTCTTAATTTTACATCTTGCCACATCTCATGCGACTCTTCACTTACATATTGGACACCTAACATTTATGACTATTCACTCACTCACTTGACACTTTGCATTCTCACAACTCACATGTTCACACCTTACATATTTAATTACATAACACATGGGAACTCCTCACACTTTGAAACATACATTAGATAAGTATAAAACTCATTTTAAAACTAATATATACAATGTACCCCATGGTACTAATATTTAAATGTTGAGAAATTATAGAGTTCATGTTATTTAATAAGAAAAAAAACCATTAGAACATCAAATTATGTAGATAGAGAGAGGTTATACAAATTAAAATAATCCCATCCTTTTGAAAATATTCCATTCACATTATATCATGAATACATAATCATGCATACATTATTTGTCAAGATTTGAACCTTTTTATCCTCCTTTAATAGGAAGTCCAATATTCGATTCAAAAGAGGACATGGTTGTACATCATACTCTAGTATGGGTGGAAAGACACTTAAATAAACATATGACCTATAGCCTCATGAATGTTAAAGACTACTTCTCCATTACTTTTTAAAAGCTTAGGAATTTAACCAATTAAACTCATATTATTTGATCAAATCATCTAATATTATTTTATATTAATCAAATAAAAGGGGAGGGTATAAAAAAAGATATAGGTGTGATTTTTCTTAAAATATGACATATTTAATCTAGTGAACTCATTTCATTTTTAAAATTATATTATATTGTTGGATTTTAAGCTAGATTATCTTAGGTCCCAATATTATAGATCTAGAGTAGACTCAAATATAAGAGCAATCAATATATAAGATGACCAACATAATTAATAATAATATTCATAAAAATTTAAAATATGAATATAAATAGCCAAAATCATTCATGCAATAACATGAATAATACTTACAATATAATTGCTCAAAATATGCATAAAAAATTCAATATTCATGCTTGAATGTTTCATACATTTTTCAAATACATGTCATGGAGCTTTGTCTCCATTATTTAACTTTAGAAAGATGACTATTTAATACTTGACTATTGCACTTCTCACATATCTAGGAGTTGCAACATTTCCTATTCTTTACATAAGATAAAATTTACATGTTCTTTGGAATCTCATCTTACCTTTTGTATATATGACTCTTGATTCTCTATTTTCTTATCTGATACTTGTGCACATACTTCACATAAATACTTATATAAGAATGAAAAATTATATCCTAATATTTACATTAGCATATAAAAAATAATGTAATAATATCTAACACCCCCTAAACTACATTATTTGGTATGAATGAATCTTGATGTACATAGAAATATTTGATGCTTGCTTCGACCAAGAGCCTTTGTAAAAATATCTGTAATCTAATTTTAAGTGGGAACATAATTTAACTGAATATGATGATCCTGAACATGATATCTAATAAAGTGGCATTGAGATTCAATACATTTTATCCTTTCATGAATCACATGATTTTTTATTAATTAAAAAACCCCTTGATTATTACAATTTATTACTGTAGGAGTTATTTTGATTCCCATATTTGACAATATGTATAGTAACCAAACTGTTGCACATACTGCATCTTTTGTTGCATGATATTTTACCTCTATTGATGAAAGTGCTACTACATGTTTTTTACTATACCAAGAAATGGGTCCTGACCCAAGCTAGAATACATACCCTGATGTTGATTTGCTATCATCTATAGATTCGACATAATAAAAATCTTAATATGATTGTAAGAAAACATTGTCATTATCATTTTTTTGTACTTTAGTCATACTTTGTAGTCTTGTTGATATATTGTAGTATTCTTTTTGTGGTCTTCCAATGATTTTTTATGGATTTCTACATGAAAGATAATTTATAACAAAAACAATATTAGGTCTAGTATTTGTTATATATAGAAGACTACCAATTAATTGGTGATGCATAGTAGAAAAATCTAGAGATGTATCATCATACCTAGATAATTGTAATTCTTGCTCCATAGGTGTATATTTAGGTTTACAATTTGTCATTATTTACTTCTCAAATGTGCAGATAGGCTAGCCAAGAGGATTTCTACTTGAGTATGAGTATGAGACAAATGTGAGGGTAGAGGAGAGCCAAGGGGAAGAGAGAAGATAACAGGAAGGATTTTGGAGAGCGAGCGTGCATTGGATTAGTTGGAAAAGAATTATTCTAAGCTGACAAAATTTATAGGTAAACTTGTTTTGAATGCTCTTTTGTTCTTTGGGTGATGTTGAGTAGCTTCTGGTGCATGTTATGTGCATATGTTTTAGTGGAAATAAAATATTACTTCAATTGATGAGAAAAATACATGAAATGATATTCTTTGATATGCAAATATTCCCTATCAAGGGCAGCAAAAGTGAGAGCAGTAGGGCTAGGACAACGAAGTAAAAATATTTTAACAGTGTCACAGTAGTGCTAGGGCAACAACGGTGAGTGCAATAGTGCTAGGATAGTGAAGTAAAAATATTTTTGTAGTACCACAACAATACCAAGGTAGAGAAGATGAGTGTAGCAGTTCTAGGGTAGTGAAGTAAAAATATTTTAACAATGTCGTAGTAGTGCTAGAGCAGCGAAGGCAATTGCACCAGTGCTAGGGTAGTGAAGTAAAAATATTTTAATAGTGTCATAGTAGTGCTAGGGTAGCAAAGGTGAGTGCAACAATGCTAGGGTAGTGAAGTAAAAAAATTAATAGTGCTGCAATAGTGCTAGGGCAACGAAGGTAAGTGTAGCAGTGCTAGGGCAACAAAGTAAAAATATTTTAACAGTGCCACAATAGTGCTAGGGTAGATGTCATAGTAGTTCTAGGGCAATAAAGGCAAGTGCAATAGTTCTAGGCAGTGAAGTAAAATTATTTTAATAGTGCTGCAATAGTACTAGGGTAGCAAAGGCTAGTACAACAGTACTAGGACAGTGAAGTAAAAATATTTTTTATTTGATATTTTTATAATGGTAGTATAATTTGGGAAATTGATTTCTTGTTATTTGATGGAAAATGAAGAGGAAATTTTGAAATTCTCAAAGGACCCCTTTGAGGGGTAACACATATTTTCAATTCCAAGGGCCAAAGGTCTCATTTTTGGATAATATTTAGATGTTGAGAATTAGAGGTCCTTGGGTTTTTTGAGTGACTAGAATATTACTATAGGTTATCAAACTTTGGTGGATAGAGGAGAGTCTATGTCAAAAGGTTTAGATCAAGTTAGTTGTCTTATTAACTACTCACTCTCATGTGTCTTAGAATACTCTACTCAAGTTATTGTTATCACATTTTGCAAAGGGGTACCAATTCTAAAAAAATTGCAAGAGGTCGTTGCTACCTTCCTTCTCTCTTCTCTCTTCGAATTTCCTTCATGCTCTCTCTACCTTTCAATTTTCTACTTTATGTTCTACATATTTGTTGTTCTAAGTTTTTAGTGGTTTCAAATTTTGGAAAGGAGTCCTAAAAAATTTCTAAGTGTTGATCCCACCCAAATTTGCAGCGACGTTCGACGATGCTCATTGTTTTGTGTGAAGTTGGACGGGCAGTAATAAGGTTTTCCAAAAATTTCTCTAAGTCTTAAGGCTGGCACTGTCGGACGGTGCTCGATTTTACTATGTCATCTGACATTGCACCTATTTTTGTGCATCATTAGATGGAAGAAGAAAAGTGTAAGGAATTTCTCTAAGTGTTGGCTACCGTGCGCCGTTTGACGTCGCCTAGTTTTCGCTGCATCGTCCGACTTTGCATCAATTTTATGCATCGTTGGGTAGACTAAGATGAATAAATAAAATGGAGAAAATTACTAAGGCAAGATCCTCCCACCATCACTGGATTTTACTTGCATCATCTGACTTCATGCTTGTCTTATGCGCCATCAGGTAGAAAAAGAAGAATGAAAAGAGGTTTTAAGTGGAGATCCGTCCTTTATCATTGGCTTCCTTTGGCGCCCATCGTCATCATCCCATTTATCAAAATATATTAGCAAGTGAATTTAGTAATTTACCCCTATGTCAACGGACATCAGGTCAAGGCCAAGTGTGCAGTTTTGGGATATGTGTCAAGATGGGACAGAAGGTGTGCTATTAGAGTACATAGTAGACGAGCCTTGAAAGAAGAACTATTTTGCATCTACCGTAATAAACCATATCTAACTACTCACCTAATAGTCCCCCACGAAGCTGTCATATTTCTAAGTATACCTTGCTGCAAGTACACTCATGGTCCACAAAGGTCAAATCTTAGTGACTTTTGGTAGCTTTGTAGCTTTTGTCGAGTCTTGAGTCCTGTGCTTAATTGTATTTTAGGGGAAAATTCCTACTATAAAAGGTATTTTAATTCATTTTAAAAGGGGGGAACATATTGCTAGAGAACTCTGATGTGATAGATCATCTTCTATCTAATACAAAACATCATTTGGCTCTGCTTCTTGTCTCTATCTTGTATGTTACCTTCTGCTAGTATTTCTGCTTCATGTCCATTTATTTCTATCTATTTGAATACTGAATTATGGATTTGAACATTAGAGATTATTTGGATATGGAATACTAATCGAAAGGATACATAGAATAGAATAACAATTATAATTTATGTTACATGCTTTGTTTTGATTGTTGTTGGTTTGGGTACAAATTTGTGATCATGCTGCTTATTCTTCCCCACCTAAAAAAAATGCGATTTTCATTTCTTTCCACACATATATCTCTTTCCAAAACTCTTATCCAAACCCCAAAACTAGATTAGTATAGGAAGTCGGCCTCCTCCGGAGATTGGCATGGAAGGCATTCCTTCCTTTCAATTTTTCAATTTGTTGGGTGAATCTAGGGTGCAATAGACTAAAATTATCTCCTTGGTGGTAGATTCGTAACCAATAGTTTCTCTGGAACGCTTGGTGGGACACAAGTTTTTCACCCCAAAATAGAATCAAAACATTGATGTTCACTTCATTGCTATCAAATATGAACACCTGACGACTCTGTTGTACCCAAATATTCTCTAAGTCTTGAGGATTGGTCCAATATCAAAAGCTCTTTCATGCATACAATATGGAGAATTAGGAATGCAGGACCACAAGAGCCTAAATTTATGAGCTCGACATCAACATTGCTGGAGACCACCCTCTGCTGGTTGATTATCAAGCCCATCAATATGAAGCTTTTAAGCATATGACTGAGGAAGCAAATTCTAAAAGCACTAAAGATTATCACAATATTGATCAACTTGATCAAGATCCAAGCATGGAAAATCCTCAACCAATTTCTCCTGAGCTATTTTTTGATAGTTGATTCCATCGGACCCCTTAATCTAGTTGATCAAGATGTTGTACCTCCTATTGTATTGAAGGGTATTCCCATGTATGATGGAACATGGAAGACGACCTTTGAAAACATTCAAGATATCCTAGCCTTGGTTGCATTCCATGCCATCACCAATGAAAGTATCATGACCCGGATATTGGCTCTCTCTCTGCGAGGGAAGCTTATATACTGGTATAGATATTTTCCAGAGAACACTATCATCGAATGGGCTCAATTGGCTAAACGGCTGGTTAAAGGCTTCAATGAGTCTATGGATCCATCCTCACTACTGCACCAGTTACAAACTATTCAGTGGCACCTACAATAGGAGATATCATATTGCAACATGAGATTTGTGAGATCATGGAAAAGAGTTCCCATTGAATTTCGTCCCTTAGAAGGACAAGTTGCTCACTACTACCTCAGAGAATTCAAATCAAAAATCTATTTTGTCATTAAGTTGGCTCATGTAAATACTTTTCCTAAGTTGTATGAGGCAGCCCAGAGGGTAGAGCTAGACATGATTGCCATAGGCAGACTCCCGCATAAGATGCAACCATCGATCTACCCTGATTTCCCGTAGTCTCAGTATCCATCGACGTTCGCTGGGGTGCCTTCCTCATCCAATACATATCAAAATTCCCCATGGGATCTTGCATCGACCATGTCTCAATACCCTCTTCAAGTGCATTTTACCAATCCACAAAACCTTAATTCTCACCTGCTCCTTAATATACAACACTCTCTACTCCTCCATAGTACCTGGAATTTCCTCTAGCACCTCCATTAGTAGCATTACCTCTGTCGGCCCAGCCTGCACAACCAGATATGGATATACAAAATAAGATTCTACAAGAGATGCGGTCTCTTTCTACTGGCTATCGGATGCTGCCCAATGATATGACCATCATGAAGAAAAAGTAGGCGTAGTAAGAATTTGCTCCAAAGAGGTCTTATCCTCCTCCTGCACTGATAAGAGACCAAGTGGCTCAAAGGCCACCAACTAGAAATGTTCCCAATAATGCACAGTCGAATGCTCCAAAAAATGTGCACTATTTCTCTACATGTAATGATCCCCATGGGGAGGCTACCTGTATGCTTCATCAACATTACATTCAAAATATTTAAGGCAGCATCCCACCAGATGAAGAAGTCAACATGCTTCACAAAGAAGGAAGCAACTTTGCAGTCTCTGAGGAAGACCCGATCTCTATCCTGACCAAGGATGGTAAGAAACCAATGGCGGTGGAGGTAACCCAGATGCAACCTTTGAAGGTATACACTAGGTAAGAAAAGGTGCCACCTACTGCAAAAGCCCCTGATAAGGCTCCTTTACCTCCATCGGTGAAAGAGAAAGTGCCACTCATGAAGGCCCCATAGGTTCAACCACAAATAAAAACCAAGGAGCAGACCCGAGAGAAGCTCAAATACCCATCATTGAAAAAGCGATAGAGGGTCGAGGCCACACAGTAGTACCATACCAAGTATGAGCTAGAAAAAGAAATGGAAGTGCCCAATACTTCAACTTACAACATAGTTGATGAGATCAAGAGGACCCCGATTAAGATCAACATGTACGATGCTCTGCAGCTCCCTGGGCAAGTAGATTTGTTACATGAGTCTTTGAAGACCTTAACAGGAGGAAATCCACCACAGCCCATGCTAGCTCAACCCCTGATAACTTGAATCATGAGGAAGAATAGAACACTGCCATTTTACTTGTCATTGCAGATGGAAGGACACGTAGTACACAACTATATTATTGATTCTAGCATGTCAACCACTGTTATGCCAAGGGCGATTTGTGAAGAAATTGGCATAAAATACATGAGAAGCAACCAAGGCATCTTGCATCTAGACGGTACTCTTGTGAAGATATTTTGTGATATCAAAGACATCCCTATCTGCTTGCACAAGGCACCTAAGGTTGTGGTTTATCAAGAGTTGTGGTTGTTGACATGGAGCCCTACTTCGGCATGTGCCTCTTGAGAGAATTTACCACCAAGCTGGGTGGATATATTTTAATGGAGTACTTTCACATGGAGATCCCCTTCAAAGGGAGAAAATTCAAGATTTATAATGATAAACCATCCACTTTCCTGGTCGAGAAGATACTTGAGGAGGGGCAACAAAGGGAAACGATCCATCTAATGATCAAGGAGTGTGATGAAGAATTTGTGGAAGAATCCATAGAGAAACTGCAAACAGAGGATGAGTTCTCCTTACAAGACTTCAACGCCATGATTGAATCAAACATAGGCTATTACTCCATCACCCAACCCGAGAAGCCGAAGGAGACAGAGAAAGAAGACATAGGCCCTGCCCCAAACAATTTGTAGAAGTTGTAATTTTATGGAACCATATGTAAAAATGGTGCAGGAGCAGGGGTCATTCTAGTCTCACCATCGAGAGAGCAAAATAATTACTATTACAGGCTGGAGTGGAGATGCACCAATAATGTGACAAAGTATGAAGCCTTGTGTTTAGGGTTGAAAAATGTAGAGAGACTAGAAATTAAGCAAATGCAGATATTTGGATATTTTGAGTTAGTGTGTAAGCAAATCACAAGCAAGTGCACTACAAAGAAGTACTATCTCAAGACATATCGTAATCGGGTCTGGGACCTGCTAGAATCATTTGAATCCTTAAATATCAAATCTATTCCTAGGGAGAAGAACATATATATAGATATCTTAGCATCCATTGGAGCCAGGTACATCCCAATTGATGACACTATCTAGAAGCCAAAGATGGTTTGTACCATCTACAGGCCTTCTGTGCTTGATTAGGACACCCACTGGTAGGTGTTCGACTGTGACAAAGATATCATCAATTTTTTGATTCATGAAGCTAGTGCAATTGAAGGTAGAGACCCTGATGATGAGAAATATAAGGGGTTAATACAGTTAAAAAATAATCATACCCCGAAACTAATTACATTTGAGAGCCTGTTTGACCAGAATGACAGGGCCATCTCACATCAGATCAAAGTAGATGCCAAGCAATACATGAACCTAGATCTTGAACCTGGTAAGATGATTAAATTCGGCATAGATTGCACTCTAGAGGAGCTAGACCAGATTTGGGCCCTATGTGAGGAGTACCCAGACATCGTAGCTTGGTGCTACCAAGATTTGAAGGGGTATGATAGGGAGATTATCCATCACACCATAGAGATAGAAGAAGGTGTGAAACCCTTCAGGCAAAAGCAGAGGGTGGTTAACCCTAAATCAAGGTAATGATGAAAGCAAAGCTTCTAAAGATGCTAGGAGCCAAGATAATATATCCTATCAAGCATTATTCTTGGGTTGCAAATATAGTTCCCATGAGAAAGAAGAACGAAGATATCTGCCTCTGTATGGATTTTTGGAATTTTAACCAGGCCTCACTTAAAGACCATTATCCACTCCTGTAGATAGATTAAATTCTCCATGTGGTCACAGGAGCTCAATGGTTCTCTCTCCTTGATGGATTTTTTGGCTACAACCAAATCTGGGTGAAAGACGAGGACCAACACAAGACGGCGTTCACCACCAAATAGGGAATGTTCACCTATCAGCGCATGCCGTTTGACTTATCCAATGTTGGGGCCACATTTTAGAGGGCCATGGACCTTGCATTTTGGGAGCTATTAAATAAAATCATTGTCATATACTTGGATGAAATGACCGTGTTTTACCACAAGAGGGAAGAGCACACCTCCCACTTGCGACAAGTGTTTGAGAGATGCCAAGAATTTGGTATATCCATCAACCCAAAAATGTTAGTCATCGTTGTGAGGGAGGGGAAGCTATTGGGCCATGTAATTTTAGAAAAGGGCCTTGCGGTTGATCCTAATAGAGTGGAGGCTCTTCTTCACTTGTCAGCCCCAACTAATAAGAAAGGGCTATAGTCCTTCTTTGGTTAGATTAACTTCGTAAGAAAGTTTGTGCCCGATTTCACCCAAGTCATAAAGCCCATGGCTGAACTATTGAAGAAAGATGCTGAGTTCCTCTAGACAGAAGAGAGAAGGTAGGATTTTGAAGAGATCAAGGTAAGTATTGCCCAGGTGCTAGTATTGATAAACCCAAACTATTCAGAGGATTTCATCCCGTACGCTGTGGGAGAACTTGAAATCTATGTTGTAGTTCTAACTCAAAAGGGAGACGATGGCGAAGAGCGACCAATAGCCTTCTTGATCCAAGTATCTAGCCACATGAGGAAAGATACAATTTCATTGAGAGACAAGTGCATGCAGTAATAATATCCTTGAGGAATTTTAAGCACTTTGTGTCTCAAAGCCGAATTATAGTCTTCGTGATACATCCCAATGTTAGAAATTTTATCATTCAAGGTGAACAGGATCACAAGAGGGTAGGATGCATTACAAAAATTGAACAATTCAACATAGATGTGCGACCCACAAAGCTAATCTAAAGTCGAGGCCTATGCCAAAAATTGGCCAGAAGTGCTACAGCTGAGCTCTCTGCTTGCCAGTGGGAAGATCCCGTGATAGAAGGTAACCTTGCCAACTACTTATCAAAGGAAAGAGATTGGATAGATGATTTACTATGTTATTTCAGCATAGGGAGATGTCCAGATCAGCTCAATGCTTCACAAAGAAGGAGGTTCAGGCTTAACGCCTTGAAGTATGTTCTATTCCACGAGGGGATATATTTTAAAAACATTGACGAAATCCTTTTACGATGCATCAAAGAATATGATAAAAGGTCCTAGCCGAGTTCCACTCTAGAATGTTGGGAGGACATTTCTCAGGAAGGCCTATGGCCTTAAAAATAATTAGGGTAGGTTATTATTGGCCTACCCTCTTTGCAGATGCATACACAATCTGCCATAATTATGAGAAGTGTCAAAGATTCATTGGTTGAAATAGGAACGCACCAATGACCCTCCAACCAATCCAAGATGAAACTCCATTCCAATAATGGGGTGTTGATTTCATCAGGACCATATCACCCAATTCTTTGGTAGGGCATAGGTTCATCTTGACTACCATAGATTATTTCACTTGATGGGCTAAGGCAATACCCACCAAACATGCCGACCAAGAAATGGTCATCACCTTTCTTGAAAGCTTGATCACTCGTTTGGGGATCCCAGAGGCTATAGTGATGGATAATGGACCAGGTTTTTCCGAGGCTGTACTCACAGAGTTTACCAACAAGTATGGCATCTATCATAAGATTTCCTCCAACTATTACCTCTAGAGGAATGGCCTGGTAGAGTCCAAAAATAAGAATCTCATGAAGATCATAAAAACATTGTAGATAGAAACAAGAGGTCCTAGCACCTGCACCTAAACATAGCGCTATGGGCAGACCGAATATCTTTCAAGAAATCAATCAAGACATCACCCTACGTGTTGGTCTATGGGAAGGAGGTCATTCTACCAATGCATCTTGAAATACCTGCACTTTGGTTGTTGGACAACAAAAAATTAGACATGGACCCTCTTGATGTCAGGTTTACACAACTGTTGTAGCTTGAAGAGGAAAGGGAAAATGCTTATGAAGCTTTTCTAAAGCATAGTGAATCTATGCAGAACTGGTTTTCAAAGGGCACTACTTCTCGAGTCTTTAAGATCGGTGACCTAGTGTTGAAATGGGATGCTTTGAAAGCAAAAATAGGGAACCACCATAAATTTGATGCCTTCTAGCATGGTCCTTTCTAGGTTTCCCGAGTGAACCAGTTCAACTCTTTCATGTTGAGAGACATGGAGGGCCACATTATCCCGATTGTAGTAAATGAATTTCATTTGAAAGTCTATAACCATTAAAATTTTCAGAGGTCTTCCCTTGTACATATTTAATTTTCTACAGTTTTAATTTATTTCCTTTTGTAAATAATTCTTTTAGTAGAAATAATTTCTTGCTTTAATCCCAAGAGAAAGAGTCAAGCATTTTGTATAAGTGCTTACTAGTGAGGGGAAAGGTAGGATATAAAGTAAATATTCAAAATGCAGAGATGCCCGTTGTCACATAAATCCTCAGTGACTCCTGGAGGCGCGCATCGAATTCAATGATTTTGGGAGAAAGGAGAAGGTGTGAAAATTTGGTCAAGACATGAGCGCTGTATGAAGTCGCTCCAAAACCTTGTGAAGTCAGGCAGTGCTCTAAAATTTTTATGATGCTGTGAGGTGCCTACGCCATTTGAAGTCATAGTGACACTGGGAGGCGCTACCTGTTCCGTGCGACAACCAAAAAATTTCAATGAAAAGAGTAGAAAATTTTCTAAGTGGCGATGTTTGAAGTCACATAATTTCATAGTGACTCCCGATGGCATGCACCAAAATATGCAAACTTTGATGGACACGGGGAAAGTAAGCAATGTCAACCACCCAAAAGTATAAATTTTTCAAAGCGATGTTGGCCAGTGCTCATATTTTGAACAAATGTGGGCGAAACAAAGACTGGAGGGAAATAAAAGATGCAAAAGTCATCCAACATAGTTTTCAAAGTAAAGAGCGTCGTTGCACATGCCTAGTTGGTGATGGATGACATCATCAACAACACATGTTCCTAAAAGGAAAATGATTGCATGGATTTCAATATAGATTTCATTAAAAGGAAAGCATGACCTGGGCCCATAAAGTACAAGTTGCGGTCCCCAATGAAGATCTCACTCATAATACCAGGGAATAATGGTGCCCCTCACCCACTTTGTGCAACATAATTTAACTCTACCATCCGTCATTAATGCTTCCTTTTTACCCATCTCTGTAAAAGGGCTCATTCACTCAATTTGCTATCATAATTAATTGGATAAGTTCAAGCTGTGCTAGAGGGATAAAATTTAAATTATACTGAAGCACAACTGTAATTTCTAATCGCCTTCACCACCATGGGTAAAAAATCG
This sequence comes from Wollemia nobilis, assembly GCA_028583015.1. Taxonomy (NCBI): domain Eukaryota; kingdom Viridiplantae; phylum Streptophyta; class Pinopsida; order Araucariales; family Araucariaceae; genus Wollemia; species Wollemia nobilis. Next base: position 16,301,334 of record JAQPPZ010001493.1, read on the forward strand.
AGTGTAACAAAGAGAAAAGCACCTGTACAAGAGACATCTAGCGCATATTAAGGTGAATCAAAAGAGAAGGTGGTTTCAAGCATGCCTAAGAGTGAATTGCCAAAGGGAAATAAGGGAAAGGGCAAGGTGAAGAGTGCAGATAAGAAAGTTCTTCCCCTGCTGCCTGTAGACCACCTTGGGGAGTACAAAGATGGTGAGTATTCACTCAGTATCACGTAGTTGCTATTCATCATGAAGCAATAGTGGGAGAGGGTTTCACACTCACATAATTTTGGTGCGGCCTATCATTCAAACTTGTACTAGTTCTTGTGCTCGTCGGTCGATCACTGATCGAAGCTAGTTGAATTTGTTGTGCAGTACTACAAACCCAACACCTGACAGGTCTACGATTATGAGGGGAGGGTATTATTTTCCATCTCTTAAAGAAAGCGTTCAACCAAATTTCATCCCAGGGCATGTGCTAGACCCTAATTGCATAATAAGGAAGGTTAACCTAGACGAAAAGATAGGTAGGTACATCGATAATAAGAAAATGAGAGGTTTTCTCGATTTTGAGCTAAGGCAGATTTTGCCAGCCTCAAAATGGCTATCACAGCCAATACCCTTGGTAAATTTTAAAAGTCAGTACATATATTCTATACTCTCCTGGATTTTGGGTTGCGGCATTGACGCAAAGGTGCACCTATACTAAATAGCTATTGTAGAGTGCATCCTGCATGGGGAATTGTATGACCCCAACACCCAAAAAAGAGGAACATGACCAATTTATTTTGACTAGGTGGACTGGGTGGCATACGCTATCCACTCAATCCTCATGGAGCTATAGTAGAAGAAAAGCATGGAGTTAAAGCACTATTTATTTTGGCATGGCTGTGCTTGTACCATATGCACAACAGAATGAGGAACGTTCTAGTTCAGAAGGAAGATGAGAAGGGAGTGCCACTGCTGGTTTATGAATGAACTGATATTTTATACATGAGGGGGTCATTTTATGATTTTAATTTCAAGTTATTGGGCACTGCCCTAGCCCTCTTCAACGATAAAGTGTCACGTCCTCCTTTGTATAAGATAAAGCATTTGGTGTAGCAATAAATTGGGGATACATTTAGGTTGACTCAGGGCATCATCATTAGGATCTACAGATTCAAGGGTCAGCCTTTTCTATTGCTCTACTTCTACATAGAATATCATTTCGGCCTAGAAGCAACCTGATAGATGGACTACATGGAGAAAGAATTTGATCATGGATGGAAAAAGAGCCCCACTTCACCTATCCTATCATCTAGGGTGATGTTGAGGTCCACGAGGTCAGGAAGCATGCATATTTGATAGATACCCTCATAAGATTTGGCCTGGTGCAGCTTCCTCAGCTTTGGAAGTATGACCTACTTGGAGTAAAATGGAAGTTCATGCATGTCTACCCATGAAAAGAAATTATGGGAGAAAGAAATAATTCGACAGGGAGCAACTTGGAGTGGCATATCAAAAAAATGCAATCACTCTCGCCATGACACGACTTCTATTGTATAGAAGTGGAGTATAATCCCAAGTGCAACAATGATCACAAAAACAAATTGGTTGGTTATAGGATAATGCTCTCAAAGATGGCACCACTGGGCTGGAGTGAGGACAAAATAGCCTAGTGTTAGATAATGAGGTGCCATACGAGGCATGACAAGTCAAAGAAGCTTTTGGCCTACGATCATGATTTCTCCAGACTCTATGATAGCAATTTTGACAAGTGGCGATCGCTCATGTTCTGTGATATCATTCCCTAAGGTGTTTGAACTAGGCATAAAAGGAGGCCCCCACCTCAAAAATCAATCGCACAAGGCACTTCAAGCTGATAATCATTAAAAGGCCAAGGAGTGGACCCGATGATACAAACCACCCTAGAAAGGTCACAATAGTTAGAGAGGAAGCCCAAGAAGCCAACTAGTGGAGCATAAGAGAACATGGAGCCTTCAAAATCAAATCCTAAATACTAGATTATAATATCAAGCATGACTCTCGATGCATCAAAAGCCCTTGTAGGACCATAAAAAGTAGTCGAGACCAAATAAAGGAAGAGAAAAAGGTTTGAGATGACCAAGGAGAAGCAGTCAACTCTTGTAAAGGAGACTATGCAGTAGACCAGGGTGACCCCTCAAAAATAAGCTGCTGTAAGTGAAATCATTAAAATCCCTGAAGATAGCCTGCAAAAAGAGACATAAGTGTGGGTTGCTAAAGTTATTCAAATGCCATCTCAGGTAGAGCTCGTAGGTACGCATTCTCTGACTTTGTATCAAACCCTAAAAACCCTACCGACTGCACTTTCCTCCCCCACCTCTAAACCTATTTAGGCTACCTCTTCCCAGTCCCCCTTCACACAATCTCCACCTAGCCCATAGACATTCAAACTTTTCACCCAGGATTCCAACACCTTTTTAACCCTAGGCCAAACCCTAGGTCTATCTCACACGGCCAACGTAGAAGAAAGCCCTTCATTCCCTCATCGCTCGCCCCCCATGGCTATTGCCCTAGAGAACCCATATCCCCCTTTGTAAGATCTGCCCACTTTTCCCAAAGTTTACTCGCTCACAAAGGTGGCTGTATCATCCGATGCGCCCTCTACTTCCCTGTTTATAGGAAAAATATGACAGCAAGATTCAGCTTTGGTGTACCCTCTATTAGGAAAGTTGGAGTTGGTAGAAAAGTAGCTACAAATTGTAGATGACCAGCCTTTGGCCACAAAGATAGCCCAAGGTTCCCTAGCTCTTTTCTAGGGATTAGGAAACTAAGAGGAGAAGAGATCATCATTCTAGAAAAGCACACCAAATTTGACCTGGAGAGAAGGGTTATCCATTTAGAGAAAAGGGTGCCTAAAGTCAAAAATCCTATCCAAGATATGACAAATGATGATTATTTTCACCAGAGCAAGGAACAGAGATTCAATGATATCGTCGAGGAGTATGATATAGGTAAAATTTTATGAAAGGTGGACAAACTACTAATCAAGCGGCTGGAGACAAAGCATCAACTATACCATCTCCAGGATGACAAGAGGGAGTTAGAGGAGAATCTAGCCAAGACACAAGCGCAACTAGAGACTACCCAAGAGGAGATTGAAAAACTAAAAGAGCAACTTGTAGCCACTCAAAAGGAAACAATAGATCAGAAAGCGGTAGCAGACAAGCTAACCAAAGAGAAAAAGGATGCGTTGGTGCAGGTTGCAGAATTGCAAGGGAAACTACAAGAAATCAAGAAACAACTCAAGGAGAAATACTCACAGGTGGCTATATTTTCCAAGGACAAGATAAAAGAACTAAGGGCTAGCCTACTAAAATGTTTTAGAACCCACATCTCCAGATCACTATCGGTCCTCACATTCATCTCAAGGATCCAATATATATCTTTCGAGGGAAAGCCTACGGTAGAGGAGGCCGAGCACGAAGCACAACAGTGGCTGGACTTGGTGATCAAACTTGAAGAGTATGAGTGCAAGGACATCCAATTACCCCTATGTCATAGATTTCCCTAGACTAGACCGATGCAAGGGTAACCTTGCAAACCTATTTTGAAAAAGTTGAGAGGATTAGGACAGCAGAAAGATGTTGGATGCGTTGCTCAAGGAGAAGAACATCTGCCTGGTCCCCTTTCACACCCTCTCTTCGCTCGGATTTTTGAGCTTTGTAAAATATGGAAAATGTTTACCCAGAGAGCAGTTGAAGTCGATATGAGAGACCTTTGAGGTAGACACTTCTAAAATTGATAGCTGGAGTGACCCAGTTCAAGAAAATTAGGTAACTCAAATGGTGTCTAGATTTTATAAAATTAGCACCTGCCTTCATGAAATGGGGGAGAGGTACATCACCATCGACGTGCACCAGGTTGCAACCTTCAAGAAAGCACTGAAAGACATCAGTGATCTAGAGACCTTCCAAGAGGCAGTCTAGGCTCAAGTTCAAACTGCATATGAGCATGTCCACAATCATGTTGATTCCTCCAAGCAAGAAGAAGAGAAAGATGCAAAACAATATGGTTTAGAGAGAGGTAAAGAAGAAGACTCAGGAGAATAGACCACTAAGAGTGACATAGAAGAAGAGTAGCCACCAAAGTAGGAAACTCATCAACAAAAATTGTAGTAGAAAGATGCAGGGACCGGAGATGACTTTGTACCCAAAGGATAAAGGCCAGGTTCCTTGCATCGAGGTGAGCTCGATACCCCACGATCCACTAGGAATGTTGTAACATTTTAGAAAAGGGTACCAATTCTAAAAAATCTATAAGAGGTCTCTGCTACCTTCCTTCTCTCTTTACTCTTACAATTTACTTCACTCTCTCTCTGCATTTCATCTATCTACTTTTTGTTCTACATCTTTGTTGTTACAAGTTTTCAATGGTTTCAACTTTTGGCAAGGAGTCTTAAAACATTTCTAAGTGTTGAGCCCACCCAAAGTCACAGCGATGTTTGGTGGTGCTCATTGTTTTGTGCAAACTTGGGCGGGCAGTAATAAGGTTTTCCAAAAAAATTTCTAAGTCTTAAGGCTGGCATCGCCTGACAGTGCTTGATTTTGCTGCGTCGTTCTACGTCACACCTGTTTTTGCGCACCATAAAATGGAAGAAGAAAAGTATAAGAAATTTATTTAATGGAAAAGAAAAGTATAAGAAATTTCTTTAAGTGTTGGCTATCGTGTGCCATCCGACATTGCCCAGTTTTTGCTGCACCATCCGACTTCACACCAATTTTGTGTACCGTTGGGCTTACTAAGATGAATAAATGAAGTGGAGAAAATTTATAAGGCAAGATCCTCCTACCGTCACTAGATTTTCCTTGCATTGTTTGACTTCATACTTGTCTTGTGTTCCATTGAGTGAAAGAAGAAGAATAAAAAGAGGTTTTAAGTGGAGATTCATCCTTTGTCACTGGCTTCCTTTGGTCCCCACCGTCACTGCCCCATTTATCAGTAGATATTAGCAAATGACTTCAGTCGTTTTCCCCTGCATCGGCAGACATCAAGTCAAGTCCAAGTGTGCAGTTTTAGGATATGTGTCAAGATGGGACAAAAGGTTTGCTATCAGAGTACAGAGTAGATGAGCCTTGAAATATGAACTATTTTGCATCTACCACATTCAACCAGATCTAATTGCTCACCTATCAGTCCCCCATAGAGCTATAATATTTCTAAGTAGACCTTGCTGCAAGTACACTCATAGTCCACAGAGGTTAAATATTAGTGGCTTTTGGCAGCTTTTGATAGCTTTTGTAGCTTTTATCGGGTCTTGAGTCTTGTGCTTAATTGTATTTTGGGGGAAAATTCCTACTATAAAAGGCAATTTAATTCATTGTAAAAGGGGGGGAACATATTGCTATAGAAATTTGCTGTGATGGATCATATTCTATCTAATACAAAGCATCCTTTGGCTATGCTTCTTGTCTCTATCTTGTATGCTGCCTTCTACTAGTATTTCTACTTCATGTCCATTTATATTTCTGTCTGTTTGAATACTAAATTCTAGATTTGAACATTGGGGATTATTTGGATCTGGAATACTAATCATAAGGATACATAGGATAGAATAACAACTGCAATTTATGTTACATGTTTTGTTTTGATTATTGTTGGTTTGGGTGCAAATTTGTGATCGTGCTGCTTGTTCTTCCCCACCTGAAATAAATGAGATTTTCATTTCTTTATGCACATTTATCTCTTTCCAACACTCTTATCCAAACCCCCAAAACTAGATTAGTATAGGAAGCTGACCTCCTTCGAAGATTGGCATGGAAGGCATTCCTTCCTTTAGACCTTTTAATCTATTGGGCAAATATAGGGTGCAATAGACTAAAATCCTTTCCTTGGTGGCATATTCGTAACCAAAAGTTATGAGTCTAATGAATGAGCAAGCATTTCATTATTGGGAACAAAAACTTGAGTAGACTCTAAATAATCCAAACTCACTTTGTCTGACATAGTTTCCTTTGTTTTGTTTTGGTTTTATTATTAAAAGTCTTGATTTAGAGGCCCTAAGTATAATCTACAACTCCTATTACTAAAGTGTGTAAGGCACATAAAGTGGTTAAAAAGAGCATTTCAAAGATTAGAATGGTACTTGGATAAGACTTGAGGATGGAAATTTTTTTGGAGTTTTTGGAGAATTATCTTATTGGAAAGTTTCATGGATGTCAAATATTTGATAATACACTAAATGAGTGGTTTTAGAAGGTATGGGTCCCAATATTAGGATATGGGCCAATTTTTCACTTACTTTCCAGAGGATAGATATGTTTCCTTTTTCAATCTGAGGAAGATGCACATAAAATTATGGGAGGTTATTGGCATTGGGGGTCTTCTTTTTGGTATTTGAAGGCTTGGACAACTTGCTCTGATCCTAGGACTAAATTTTCTAGGATAATCCCAATATGGGTAAAACTTCTAGGCTTGCCAATGGAGTTAGGGTTAGAAAGAGCTTTGAAAGCAATTGGAGATTCATTATGTAAAACCTTGGATATATATATATTTCTTTCAAATATAGTATTTTTTTTTTGTAGCTCGGGTTTTTATTGAGATGGATATTAGTGAAGGTTTACCAGACTATATGGAGATAGTTGTGGGGAGTACAATTCATACTCAAATCTTGGATTATTTGAAGATTTCTTTTAGATATGTTTGTTTTCATGTTTATGGATGTATAGCTAAGGAATGTTCTCAATATTTCACATAGAAAGTATGGAGGATAAAACAAATGACTAGTGAGAATTTTAAGTTAGTAAACAATAATCAAGAGATACCTATTTTTTAGAGCTCAATAGTCCTCCCTAAGTTAGCACAAACAAGCAAAAAGAATGTTGTTGAACCTAGAACCAAAACTATGGAGAAGGAGGAAGAAATTTTGGGCCTAGCTTTATCTCCATTTCACTTTTCATAAGCTGTTAGAGAAGGAGATAGAGTCATAAAGAAAACAATAAAATAATTGGAACTCGATACTATTAAGTTTGCTGGTCAGATATCTAAGGCTTGTTTCAATTATTGTCCAATACATTAGAGTAATATAGACTTAGGTAATAAAGAAATTTGTACAGTTCCTTATGAATGTTTGAAGAGAAATCCTAGGGATAAGGAATTTTCTAATATTTTTGAAAATGGGTCGAAAACCTCAAATGCATTGAATAGGAATTGTGTTCCAAATATTTCTACTATTGGGGGAAGTCTTTGTGATCTATCAGATGAATCTTCTCAGGAGGCATCTATTTCAAGGGATGGTTTGGAGATAGGTTTCTCTTGTAGATATTTGTTACATTCTAGGAAAAGGGAATCCAACCTGAGAACTTGTACAATTGTTGGAAGGTTAAGGTTAGGTTTGGACCATATAAAAGAATATTCCACTACTTCAGTAGGTAGGAAATATTTTTTTTTCATGCATAGGAGAAGGATTTGAGGGAAATTCAGTAGGGTAAACAAAAATCTATCAAAGGGGTCCTTAGAGTGGGATAAAACCCCTCTAAAATATTTAAATGATATTGTTATCCCTTAATATCCAAGGTCTTGGTAGTCCCTCTAAAACACTTGCCTTAGCCAGGCTAGTGGAAATTCATAATTCAGATATTATCCTTCTATAAGAAACCATGGGGGCAAGTACAAAAGTCATAAAAGGGTTAAGTAAATTGCTTAAGGACTAGGAGTTGTTGGCTCTAGATGCTACCAAAAATTCAAGAGGTGTTTTGACTAGCTTGAAGAACTCAGTATCCTTAATTAATTATTCCTTTATGGCTTCAGGCTTGTGGAAAAAATTATTTTTTAAAGACTTGGGTTTGAGGTTATCAGTTTTTAATTATTATGGTCCCTATGAAGATAGGCATGCCTTCTGGGATGATTTTTTCTCCCAAAGGTGTGTTAGAGATGAAAGAGTTATCATTGGTGGGGACTTCAATTTTATTATGAATAGAAGTGAGGTCTAGGGAGAATATGCAAGACTTGATAGACTTGTAAATTAATTCAAGCACAATATTGAATAAGTTGGTTTACTCGATTTGGAACCAATAAAATTAATGCCTATGTGGAGAAATAATAGAGCTAGGGAAGCTAGGATCTCAAAGAGGTTGGACAGATTTTTGATCCCAGAGATATTGTATAATGAAATAGATAGAAAACGATCATAGGTTGAGATTGGAGGTGTCTCAGATAATTTTCTAATTTTTCTTCAATTAGAAATTCAAGAGGCAAAACCTTCTAGTACTTTTAAGCTCAATCCAATTTGGTTGGAGGAAGAAGATTTTCAACAACTGATTAAAAAATAATGGATTGGTTATGACCAAAGTTCTAGGTCATCAGTAAGTTTTCAATTTGTTGCTGCTCTAAAAACAATTAAAAGGAGTTGTGTCATCTTGGATTATAGTTAAAAAGGAGAGTATGGATACATATATTAAGTTGGTGGAGAAGGAAATTTTAGAAATTTATAAAAATAATGAGGCTAGTTTGTTTAAAGAGGGGGATAAAACAAGATTGGTTGAACTAGAAATTAAGAAGAATGAATTCTTGGAGTGGAGGGAAGCTGAATGGAGAATGAAAATTAGAGTTGTATGGTTAAAGAGGGGATGAAAATACCATTTTTTAATAATTTTGCTAATCATAAGAAGAAGGTTAACACTATCTAGGAGATTCAAAATGAAGAAGGGGTCATTGTTAGGAGTTTTTTTGAGTTAGCAGATTTGGGAGTAAAATATTTTCAATCTATCACTAAAGAACATGATAAAGTCAATATTGGGGAAATTTCAAATTTAACTACTTCCTTCCCCTATTTTGTGATAGATGAGGAAAATAAGTTACTTATGAAGGATGTCACAAAGGAAGAACTAAAAGTTGTCTTGACTTCTTTTAAAAAGTATAAAATTCCAAGGCCTGATGGATGGTCTGTGAAATTTTTCCTATTTTTCTATGATCTGGTTGAAGAGGATCTTATTAGAGTAATGGAGAAAGTTAGGTTGAGTGGTCAGGTTTTGGGGGATTTTAACTCCATATTTTTAGATTTGATTCCAAAAAAGGAGAAGTTTGAAACACTTGATGAATTTGGACCTATTTTGTTGTGTAACTGTATCTATAAAATCATTACAAAGATTTTGGCTATTAAATTGAAGAAGATTTTCTCTAAAGTTATTTTCTAGGAATAGTTTGGGTTTTTAGCAGGTAGATAGAATTTTGAAGCCATAGGAGTTACACAAGAGGGTCTTCACTCTATTAAAACCAAAAATCTTCCTGCAATGGTCCTTAAACTATATCTATCTAAATCTTATGATAAAACTAGCTACTTGTATCTTAGATTGATGCTATTACATGTGGGTTTTAGCTATCCAATAGTAAAGTGGATTATGATATGTATTTATTCTGTATATTTTGATTTTCTTATCAATGGATTAGCTTCCAAATTCTTTATAACCTCGAGAGGACTGAGACAAGGATGTCCTTTATCTCCTTTAATTTTTTTTTCTGGTTGCTGAAGGATTGAGTAGAGCTATTTTGGATGTAAATAGGGTATAATCCTTGTCTAGGATCAAAGTGGGGGTCCTTTATTTATCTCATTTATTATTTGTTGATGATGTATTGTTGTTCAAAAATGACAATTTAAGGGAAGCTAGAAAGTTGAAGGAAATCTTGGACACTTACAATATTGCTATCGACATGGAGATAAATTTTTAAAATCCTCTAATTGCTTTAATGGTCTAGAGAAGGATACTAAATAGGAACTAATCAAAAAATTTCCTTTTAATATCTTAGATTTCTAGGAAGGCTTTAAGTATCTGGGGTTTGTATTAAAGCCAAATATTTATAGGAATAGAGATCGGGGATGGCTTTTAGAGAAGATTGAATTTAGGATTAATGATTGGTGTAATATATGGTTGTCTATTTGTGGGAGATTAACACTTGTAAAGTTGGTTCTTGAGGTAATTCTTGTGTTTTGGCACTCCTTGGCCTTCATTCCCAAAGGAGTTCTAGAGAAAATAAAAGACTTTGCTTCAAATTTCTTTAGACTGGACACAAGAAACATGAAGCTATTCCTTTAGTTAAGTTACAGAGTATTGCTAGGACAAAGGAGGAAGGTGGTTGGGGCCTTAAAAATATCCATATTTTTGGTTCTTAATTGTCAACAAAAAGTTTATGGAGGATTTTAACCAGAGAAGGATTATGGAAGATGATTATGGAACAAAAGTATTTGTCCAGGGGTATTTATGGATTGGATCAGAAGTCCATAGAAAAGCATTAAAAATATTTTTATTCAATGGAAGGCACCAGTAAAAGTCTCTCCTATGATTAAAAAATATTTGGCTTGGAAAGTGGGCAATGGTGAACAAGTTAGAATAGGAGCTGATTCTATTTTGGGTTGTGGAGAAAATATTTTATGTCAGAAGCTATGATAAGTTCTTTACAAGGCAAGGGTTTTTAATTTCTTTATTAGGTGGGGGAATTAGATTCTTTTAGTTTTTGGATCCAAGGTTGGAAGCAGGTCCAGGTCTTGGGTTTTTTCTGATGAATAAGCTATTTTGTGGAAGGCTTACACTGATAGTCTTAATAAGAGTCATATCAAGCTGAGAGCTGAAATATATACTATTGCTTGGGCATACAACAAATATGGGGGTAAATATACAACTAGAATTGGTTACAAAGCAACATTTGACCCTCATAATCAAGGGCCTACTTGGTGGTGGAAGCAGATTTGAAAATTATCTACCCCAAAAAATATAATTATTTTCATGTGGTTAGCTTTGATAAATAAGGCTTTGAATTGGGAAGTTTTATAGAGGAGAAGCATACAAGGTCCAAGTATTTGTATGTTGTGTTAGTAAAAGGACGAAAATATCACACATTTGTTAATCAAATGTCCTTTTTATCAACAAGTTTGGTTAGAAGTTGAATAGAAGTAAAAATTATTTGGGAAGGAGAAACAGTGGAGGTATGCTTAAGATAGTGGTTTTTGAAAAAAGAGTTAAAATAATTTCTTTCTTTACCATGTTTTATATGTTGGGGTATATGGTTGACACGAAATGCAGATATTTTTGAAGGGAAGTTAATTCCCCCATTTAAAGTCATATTTTAGGTGAGGACTTTGGTCTCAATCAACAAAGGGCCTAACAAACATAAGAAACCTCAACAAGTAGACAATTTATTCATTAAAAAGTCTCAACCATGGGTTTTTTGATGGGGCTAGTCATAGAAAGTCATCTTTTAGTAGTGTGGGAGGCATTTTGTACTTCTCAAATATCCACTATATCAAATTTAAAGCAGGTCTTGGAACAGGTTCCAATAATTTTGCTGAGTTTCAGGCATTGAGATTGCTAATGAAGTGTGTTGCGGAGAGAAATATGAAAAAATAATTTTTTTTGGAGATTCCACTCTAGTCATCGATTGAATGAATAGATCTACTCAATTAAAAATTAATATTCTTAAACCAATAGGAGATGAACTACTAGAGGTTATTTTCCTTTTTAAAAATATCTCTTTTACACATGTTTATAGGGAATTAAATTAAGAAGCAGAAAGGTTATCAAAAGAAGGTCAACAGGTTCCATAAGGTTTCTTGCACATGGAAGAGAACAAGGATGGAGTTTCTTCTTTCACCCACATATCATATCCCTAGTTTCTATGCTAGCCCTAGGTTTTTTTACTGTGGGCCTGTTTCATTTGATTAGAGCTTTATGATAGTTTCTAACTGTTTTTTTCCTATTCTGTTGGTTTCTTTTTCATTGATTTCTATCTAGTTTTTGGTTATGGAGGTTGTTTGGATGATTAAGTATCGATATATAATGATATTTATTCTTATTATCTCCATGCTATTTTGAATATGGTATTTTTTCCTCTCTTATCTGCCTGAATGTAATTATATCTTGAATCCTAGTAATATATTTTTGCCTAGGTTTCTATTTGTGGTAAGGCACCTAAGAAGTGTAATTTTATTTCACTCTTGAAATAAAATTATGATTTTTTTCTTGTAAAAAAAGTAGATATTTTACATACTTTATTTGTGTTATTATGATGCCATTTTTATTTTGACAAATTTTCAACCCAAAACAGTAATGAAGTAATCCTAGATTTGTCATTTCAAAATATTTTTTAGATCATTTTTAACTTCATTTATAAAAAAATTTGGGTTTCTTATGATTACTATATCATCAAAATATACTATAAGAATTATTTTTTCTAATCCAACCTTTTTATATAAATATTTGGATCTAATGCACTTATTTTGAAATTATGTTATAATAGATAATTATTAATCTTTACGTATCATGGTCTTAGTGCTTGCTTTAACCATATACATATTTGTTTAATTTACAAACCTTCTATTCCTACCCTTTGATAACAAATCCTTCTAGTTGAGACATATATATACTTCTTCTTCAAGATCACTATTGAAAAATGCATTATTTACATTTGTTTGATGAAGTTTCCATCCAATTTGTGCTACTAATGTACAAATTATTCGAATAGTAGTCATTCTTGTTGTTGGTGCAAAATTTTATTCATAATATATTCCTTCTATTTGAGTATATCCTTTTGCAACTAATCATACCTTGATTTGTCAAGAGAACCATTTGCCTTGTATTTTATCTTGTAGACCTGTGGGTGATTTTTTTACTTGTATCCACCCACATGAATATTTTGGACAAACAAGATGATTAATAGCTAAGAAAGGTAATTTTGTGGACTCGACCAATGAACCCTTGAGAGTGTGGATAATTTCCCTCATAACCACTGACTTCAGCATTCAAGGAAAAGAGAAGGCTCAAAGTTGTAATAAAATGACTAAGTGTTAGTCCTTGCAAAAAATGGGTTGTTTTCAAACTCCAAAGGAGTCTCAAAAGTCCATTGTAAAATTATACAAAAAATGGCTAAGTGCCAGGCTTGGTAGAGAAGTAGGTATCCTTTGGACAGGTCCCAAAAGCTCATCACGAAAGTGATTAGTGAAATAATGGGTTGCTAGTGGACTTCGTAGGAATCATGAGGGCCCATAAGCAAGATGTGCAAAAAATGGTAAAGTTTCAAGCTTGGTGGAGAAGCGAGCATACCCTAAACTTTGGATGGGTCCTAAAAAGTTGCCAACAATGGAAAATATGGACGGGTATCAAATTCCTGTCAATATCGACAATTTTGAAAGAGCCCAAAAACCTGTAATGGAGGGACTTGGTAGAGAATTGGGTTGCTACTAGACTCTAGATGTATCCCAAAAGTTCATCAATACCAAAAATATCACTCCTCATCAAAGCATGCAAAAATTATTGAGGAGAGAAAAGCTAGAAAGCCAAGTATCAAAATACCTTAATTTTGCAGCATCTGACTGGTAAAAGAGAACCCGAAATTCATCTGGAAAGAGATGGCTGATATTTTAGCATCACAGGGTCAACATCATGATTCTGGTTATACGAGTTAATGACCCACTACCTTTAGGCATAGGTGGACAGACATCATGGAGTGATACATTTGTTAGATGTGTCAGATGAATCAAGGGACTAGATACAACTAGAACAACCCACTCCCATTTAGCATGAGTGTTTAGTTATGATACATAAGGTGATAGGAGAGAATATATAGCCTGGACACTTCCCTAACACAAGAGTATTCCATGATCAAACATTATTATTATTTTATAATAGAAGTAATCTATATATTAGAATGTTGAGCATTCAAAAGCGTTGGCTCTTTAGCTTTTACATGTAGAAATTTTGTTGTATGAGAATTACAAGTGGATTACTATTTGACCTCCATATTGTCTCATGTATGTATGAATATTTGTTTTCTTATTTTTGTTAAAACTAGTTGAATGATTTAGCTTTAATTTTACAATCTGAATTCTACGCGCTTCATTTTCTAGTTCTAGAATTTGCTTTCAAATAGATGTGATTAAAATTGATTGAGAACATAATTGGATGGTATTTTAGTTGGTGTGTTTGATTTCTTGTAATAGTTTAAGTTTAACAATGCATGTGATTTTATGTAGCTAAATATGTACCCTCATTAGTTCTAGCTTCAACTGTATTTCCTTCTTTTAGCATCCCTTTTCACCCCATTAATTTTAGGAGCTATCTAGGAATCCCAAGGAACCAACCTTCTTCGAAGATTGACCCAAAATGCCTTAATGAGTCTAGGATAATTCTATGTTGGTTGAGGTATGTGGGCACACAAAAATTTCCTTAGATTTTTGACTAATAGTTTTGGGTATGCCCGGTGGGACAAAAGGTCCCACACTTTGAATAAATTAGGGTTTAGTGATGCCCTATTTTAAGTAATCATTTTTTGCAACCACTTGGAAACTCTTTGCAAATGCAAAAACCAAATCCATGATAGGTTACCTTTACCTTAGCTCATAATGCATAAAACCACCATTCTACCAATAGTTTTTGGCATGCTTGATGGGATGCGAGGTCCCACAATTTAGATAAATTAGGGTTTGGTGATACCCTATATTACCTAGCTCAATCAACTTGTGAATATGTGAAGGTTTAACCCAGATTGTATGATCAATTACATTTGAAACTCTAATTGGATATTACTTTTTCTAGAGGGCTCAATATTTGATGAACAATCTTGACCACATCAATGGTGACTTCCACCTAAAGGAAGGACCTAGGAATTTTAAAATATCATGGTCTCAATAGATACCTATGGCTCAACAACATTATACTTGATGGGGTGACATGGGTTACCTCAATATCTCATATTGATATGACATACCCAAGGTTACCCTGAGGTCTTTACCAAGCTTTGATCATGTAAAAAGTACTGTGTTTGAGCATTATTAGGATGTGGCTTCTCTGGCTACTATTCATAAAACTACATATAAGGATGTGATGATTAGGCTACTCTCTCTATTTCAAAGGGAAGGTGTTGCTATGGTATAGATATTTAGAAAATATAAAAATTTTCACATGGGCTAATGTGGTGGAAGCACTTATTGATATGTTTGATGACTTCGAAGATCCCTTTTTGTTGCTTACTCAACTCTCATTCATCAAATAGGCTCTGCATGAAAGTATTATCGACTTCAATATTTGATTCAAAATAATTTGTAGAAGGATCCCCCATAAGTTCCATCCATCCCCTACCCAGGCATACATGTACTATATTTAGACTTTAAGTTTTGATATAAGCATTCTTATTCAAAAATCCAAAGAGAAGAGATTCTCATAAATTTTTAAGGAGGTCATACGAGTTGAAAATATACTAATTCAAGCAGAAAAAATATCTCTTAGGGAAGTTGCATATCCTCTTCAACCCTTCACAAATGATTTTCATGCTCCATACCCTAAGAATGTCAGATCAATGCCCGTATAAAATAATAAATGATGATATTTACATCAATCCCCATATGGATAAGCACCAAACAAAGCAATAACTAAATATAAAGATTCAATGGTCAGATGAATAAGAATAAGAGATAAGATCTTGGTAGCTATGGAATGAATACACAACAACTTCAACAACCCACTCATATTTTGTTAATAAGTTCAAAGAAGATGGTACAATAGGGTAATGATATAGAACAAAAAGGTAATGAAATATCAAGCTTAGTCATGCCTCTATTCCATAGTGATCTTTAGATAGAGGAAGATGGTAATAATTATGAGTAAGAGAGAATATGCCCTGTGATGAATAAGATAATTAATTATAGTATAATACAAGAGTATAAACATTGGAAGGATACAAACCTGGTGACATCTCAAATGAAGGGATATACGGATGATGATGCTCCATTCCCACTAGTGCAAGGTAATAGTGCAAGAGATCAAATAATTTTGTAGAATTATCCTTCACAAAGCCCATCACTATGCTAGAAATACTAGAGGTATACAAAAATTTGTACTTTCAACTATCAATGTTGAGCAGATAGTAGAAAGGATAGAGCAATTTCATAGCTTATTCAAAAGTTCTATCTCTGTGCCAAAAAGGTTCGAGGAAAGATTTATTGGTATAAAAAAAGTGGACCTAATCGATGCTTCTATTGGAAAATCACCAAAAATTAATGGTACACATGCACTAACCAAGAGATCCCTTCTCAATTCCCCAAAATGTCATTTTCCTCCATTCTACCTATCTCTTTCATTGGAAAATCATATATTACATAATTGTGTGGTGAACCCAAAATCCCACGTATCGATCATGCTGGCAAGAATCTATAGAATTTTGGGGTTAAACACAGACGTGCAAAATCTAAAGATGTTTTATTTAAATGGAGAGCATTTAAAGAGAGTACGGACACTACACAAGGTCCCAATGTTGATATGTGGGCATCCATACTTTCTTATCATCCAAGATATAAAGTTGTTGATATACCCTCACTATTTGGGATATGTTTATCCCTAGAGCTTGTAAAACATATGGGAGGGTGTATAACCCAGAAGCATGATCATAAACTAATTATATTGGCTAGGAAAGTCATCATGGTGTCAAATCAAGGATTGCATATTTTCTACATCAAAGTATATGAAAAGCAAAATACTAGCCCTATTAAGGAGCCCATATACAAAATAAGGGTAGACTTAGGCAATCAATCAAAATAATGGTCAACTAATCATAGAATAAATTTTCTATCCTCTACCCTGTTACCTGGTAATGACCTAATGATCAGCCTTCAAGTCCAATGGGGTGCAAAAATTTGTAACTTCAACCACCTTTGGAGGACCACTTAGAATATGGCAACAATAGAAGGAAATAAAGTGTGGATGACAAACCTGAGGTATGATGCCTGTATCCATTACTAGAAGAACCAAGGTTTGGATACAGGGTCAAAAAACAAGATCAGGTTCTGTGTTTATCACTTGCATCCTAAATAAAAAAATCCTAGAGTAGGGAAAAAAGTCAAAATGGAATCTTGTTGAGGATGATGATAATTGGCAACCATGGTAAACTAACCACAAAGAGCATCTCAATTTTGGTATCATATGGTTTAGATATTTCAAGTTCACAAGATAATATACAGAATATATCCTAGATCAGGCATATTAAGCACATCACAATTTTGTGTACATATTCAATGAGTAAATAATTATATGCAAAGGATACATGGCTGCACAACATGTGAAATTATCTTGTACAAATAATGTAGGTATAGTTAAAAGGAGAATTATTGCAGGTTGACCTAATCATTAGAATTTGTGGATGAAAAATAAATCCTAGGTATTGATAGTTGTTTTTATTAGAGAATTTTCTTCCCTCTTCCCCTATCATCCCAATTTTTGGCTACTCCATAGCCCAATGGACAAGAGCAAAATAATATAGAGTTTGTGGGAGATGCACCTAAAAATTTGTAGTAGTTTGAAGTGGAACTATCACAACTTGTGTGAGCAAAGTGATACACCATGCCATATAAGGAGATGATGTCAGTTGAGTGAAAGGTCACCAAAAGGAAGAACCTAGGTTGATGTGAAAATTATTCCAAGAGATGATTTGTGCGAAACAAAATATGTAGAAAATAATGCTCAATTTAGAGGCATGAGTTTCATACGTACCAACTGGAAGAAGCATCATTTGGAGCTCCACTCTATATAATATGACAAGTGTAACACAAAAGAATTATTGTTGGAATAAGGATGGGTTTGAAAGTGAAGCTGAAGAAGTGCATGGAAAGTTATGATCTGCAAAAGTGGTTCCTATTGGACTATGTAAGAAAGAAAAGAGGATGCAAAAATAGTAGATGCTCTTGGAAATCTATCTGTTATTGAAACAATGACTAGCAATAGTGGAGTATGCTCATGAAAGTGTAATTTTTGGGGGTGTCCCATGAACTAGGTAAAATCTCTTACCATTTTGGTGGAATAATTCCATAACTAACTTCCATTTTGTTTCTTTATTTTGTTAAGGTAATTCTAGTTCTTTTGTTTCTTTGTTATATGTGTTGCAAACTCCTTGGGTGGGTGGCACTTATAAGGCTTCTTCTTCTGATCCCTCTCTTTCATTTCCTCCTTTGTGTAATTCTTTTTTCTTCTAATACTTTTTTTAGCCACTGCTTTTCCTTTTTGCTCTCTTTTTTTTATCCTTACCCCATTTTTGCACATGCAACCTCTACCTCATCACCCACCACCCTCCTTTATCTTGTAGTAGGTACCAATTATTCTTCCTCCATATTTTATTCTCGCTTCTTTCTACCTTTCCCTCTTGTTAGAAAGTGCTAAAAATCAAAAGTGGCCATCTGAGTTCCTTATTTCCACAAAGTGAAAATCCCCTATGAGTCATCAAGAATATGAGTGAATTTTTTCACTTGTATCCACTCACTTGAAGTTTTTGGGTAAATAAGATGGTTAATAACTAATAAATGTAATTTTATAGACATGGACAATGAACCCTTGTAGAATGGGTAATTTCCCTCATACCCTCTTGCTTCAGCATTCAAGCAAAATAGAAGGCTCAAAGTTGCAAGAAAATGGCTAA
Source organism: Wollemia nobilis (assembly GCA_028583015.1). Taxonomy (NCBI): domain Eukaryota; kingdom Viridiplantae; phylum Streptophyta; class Pinopsida; order Araucariales; family Araucariaceae; genus Wollemia; species Wollemia nobilis. The sequence goes on from JAQPPZ010001493.1 coordinate 16,319,727, forward strand.
GTGTTAATCTTGGAAAAAAATTGGGTTGCTACAAAATTTTGGAGGAGTTCCAAAATTTTACCATAAAAGCATATAAAAAATGGCTAAGTGTTAGGCCTGACAAAGAAGTGGGTATCCTCCAAACTTTGAATGGGTCCCAAAAGCCCATCATGGAAGTGCTTGGTAGAAGAATGGGTTTCTAGTAGATTCCAAAGGAATATTGAGGGTTCATCAACAAGATGTCCAAAAAAAGGTCAATTTTCAATCTTGGAAAAGAAGTGGGTATCCTTTAGACTCTATATGGATCCCAAAAATCCACCAACAATGGAAAATATGGACGGGTCCCAAATTCCTATCAATGTTAATAATTTAAATAGAGCCCAAAAACCCATAATGGAGGAGCTTGACAGAGAATTGGATTGCTACCAAATTATAGACGTATTCCAAAACTTCATTAATGCCATAAATGTCACTCTTCATAAAACCATATACAATCCATCAAGGAGAAAAAATATAGGAATCCATCCGATATGAGATGGATCGTATTTTAGCATCACAGGAATGGTCAACATCACAATTCAAATTACATGAGTTAACGACCCACTACCTTTAGACATAAGTGAGCAGACATTTTGGAGTGATAAAATTGTCAAATGCATCAAATGAATGAAGGAACCAGATGCAACTAGGACAACCCACTCTCATTTAGCATGAGTGTTTGATTATAATGTGCAAGGTGATAGGAGGGAACATAAAGCCTGGCCTCTCCCTTGACACAAGAGCATTCCACAATCAAACATCATGATTATTTAATAATATAATTCATTGTAAAAATTATATATATTAGAATGCTAAGCATTTAGAAGGGTCGACTCTTTAGCTTTTACAACTTACATGTAGAACTTCTATTGTACAAGAAATACATGTGGATTACTATTTGGCCTCCATATTATCTCATGTATATATGAATATTTGTTTGCTTATTTTTGTTAAAATTGGTTGAATGATTTAGCTTTAATTTTGAAATATGGATTCAATGCGCTTCATTCTCTAGTTCTAGTTTTTTCTTTCAAATAGATGTGATTAAAATTGACTGAGAACATAACTGGATAGTTTGTTAGGTGGTGTGTTTAATTTCATGTGATGGTTTAAGTTTAACAATGTATTTTATTTGATATGGCTAAATATGTACCCTCATAAGTGCTAGCTTTAACTATATTTTCTTCTTTTATCATCATTTTTCATCCCCATTAATTTTTTAGCAATTAGCTAGGACTTCCAAGGAACCAAACTTCTCTAGAGATTGAACCAAAAGGCCTTAATTACTCTAGGGTCATTCTATATTTGTTGGGTCCTACGGGTGCATAAACCTTTCATTAATTTATTTTCTCCCAACAAGACCCATTTACATCCTATCACTTTATTTCCTTGTGGTAAGTTAACTAGATTCCATGTTTTATTTTTCATTAATGTTGTAAATTTTGATTCCATGGCTGCCTTCCATCATGGGATTCTTAGATCACCTTGAGTAGTTGTAGGTTCTACTACTAAAATTATTAATCCCATATTTATTCTTGTTATTGGATTAATTATTCTTATTTTTGTTTCCTTCATAAAAAATTAAATCTTTGCTTTGTTAGAAATAGCTTATATTACATTATTTGGATCATGTAAATGTATCTTCCTTGGTACATACTTAGGAAGTTATATTAATTTAGGGGGAATTTATCTATTTACTTCATGAAATGTGATAAATGCACAAGTATCAATGTGCAAGTTGTAATGTGCAAGGTGTCCACTTGTACAACTAGGTAGAGTGTTGGTCAAGGAACTTATCTTCCTATATAAAGGGCCATAGATATAGAAGAGATAACATAGTAGTGTAGGATAGATAGTAGTGTAGTGTGTGTGAGCTATAATATTAGAGCTCATTCATTGAGAAATAGCTTGTATCATGGAGTGTTCATTTCCTCCATAGCTACTATTGTACTCATTTTTTATATTTCTATTTATAACATATTTCAGTCATCTCATAGATTTACTTTCTTTTTTATTATTATGCATATTGTGAATGCTATCTCCCATTGCTTTTTGTATCAAAATATAACAATGGTATTATAGCTATGATAGATCAATAAGAAAATCACCACTATCATTAACCCTAAGTTTTTTGTCAACTTGATGCTCCATTGGACTAGTCACTGTCAAAATTTCTTAAAAGAGTCTAGGTGATAGAATTAGGGAGAGCCACAAGTGAGGACTAAATGAAATCTCAGTTTTAGAAATATTGATATTGCATATGGCTAGAGTCTTTCCATAGAGTTGCAAAAAAACTCGTGAAGACTAGGACTCAACATTTGATCCACTAGTTTGATGAAACAACTAGTGAAGCTCATCTAAGAGATCTAGAAATATTTACTTGAAGTTTCCTTTATAATAGGGAATTAATTCTCAGATGATTGGGAAACATCCTACAATAGAAATCTAGGATACCTCAACTTCATTGCCTGAAGGTCAGAGTACCTTCATAGTGCAGATATTAGTTGTTGCAGAAAGGAGAATACTTCAGAAGAAACTTTTGGAAAAGAATCATGGTGAAGTCAGGAAATAGGAAATCTCCATTGCTATATTGAAGAACTTCACAAAATAAAAATTCCATAGAATCCTTGATTCATAAGAAAAGGCCATATAAGTCTTGATCCATAAGAAAAAGGCCACAAAAGCCTAGAAAAGGCCATAGAAGCATTGATCTAGAAGAAAATATCAAAAAAGACTTGATACTAAAATAGGCCATAGATGCATTTATCCAGAAGATAGTACTTAATTTAGAGGTATATTTTAGTACTAATATTTTTGTTGTAGGTAAAGGACATCCAATAAGTCAAGAAAGATTCCTACAAGAAAGTTAGGAAGAGCAGCCTCTTCAGAATCAATCCAACACCTGAAGCAAAAGCGATTAGGAAGATATCTCATTGAAGAAATTCTAGACAAGGAAGAATAAGAAGGACTAAGAGAGTCCTACTCGAATCTAGAAGTAGAAGAATAAAAGATCCAGGAGAACATCTCATCACCAACACTTCCAAAAGTAGAAGGTTGAAGATAAGGTCTCAAGGAAGACCAAAATAAGATGTAAGATCAAAGACCTTGGTGAGGTCTCGATGAGCATCCAGTAAAATGCTAGGAGAGCCTTGTTGAATAAATCATCAAATAAGAACTCACTAGAGAAGTCCACTACCAAGGAGAAGTCCTTGATAGTGAAGGACTTGGAAAAATATTTCCCATCTGAAAACAATCCCAATGGGAGAATTTGGCAAGGAGTGCCAAATTTGAGTGGAAGAATCCAGTGAAGGCCTCAAGATATTCATAATCTTCAGAAGAAGATCTTGCTTAAAGTCAAAATTTAAGAAGAAGAATTAAATATAGAAGAAGCTAACCACTTCAAAGAAATAAAATTCTCCAACAGAAGGAGGAGACCACAAGAGGAAAAAAAAGTCACCAAATCTTAGGTTTGTGAAAGAAAGTTTGAGACTACAGTTTGGTGAAGAAGTTGTTCAAAATAGTCTACAAAGATTTGTAAGATCTTACTCAAGGTAACAACTTGGTGATATAAGACACCAAGATCTACATCCTCTATAGAAGCAGCAAAGAAGCTATAGAAGCTTTAATAAAAATGTAAGAAACTATTGATGCAAGTAGATTCATTAATTGGATTACTTTTTAGATTTGTTAAAGCACCTTAATATAGATTAAAGTTGCAACCTAAATTACAATATTTGGAAGTGCAAAATAAAAAGGTTTCTTTTAGAGTTTCATTTGCACACTAGGATTTGATTAGATTCCAAATATTAATTATCTACCAACTACCTATTATCTAATTTAAAAAGTAAAAATAAGACTGAATCCTACAATACTAATTGTAGTGAATTTGTAAAATATTTGAAGGTTCATTTCAAATCATTCTTGATTAGTTGCAGTGAATTGATTAAGTGCATTTTCTTGAGAGTAGATTGGAGTTATAAGGTGTAATTTGTTAGTGCATTAAAAAGTAGAATTTTTTAATTCATTTGTACTATTATTACTCTCAAAATATTTTGTGCATTGAAAAAAGTTACAAAATCTAGTTTGCATCAAGTGTCTAAAGACACTCTTAAAGCATAAAAACCTGCAACTCTTAGTGGCCAATAGAAGCCACCAAAATTGGTTAGTACAAGAAAAGAAAAACTAACCCAAAATAAACTTCAAATATTGAGACTTGGTGAGTCTCAAATACAAAGCACTAAAGGGGTTAGTGAAACTAAAATAAAGATTCTATTTTACAATATTTACAAGGCTTGGATTCACCATAAAATATCCAAGAAAATAGGGTAAGAAGTCTAGCCAAAGAGACATCCTCAAAACCCTCATAATGCACTCATAAAATCTGCTACAAAATCAAAATCTCAGGCTTGTAAAAGAGTTCAATAAAAGGTGCAATAAAAAAGGGTTTTATATACATTTAAAGACTACATGGTATTGCACTTCTACAATACAACATATGTAGGGAAAGGAGCATATTTAAAGGTACCTCAAAATGCATGGTAGGTATAGGAAAAACCAACCAAAGAGAGATCAAAATATTAGAGCTCTTCAAACATAGAAAGGGCATACTCTTTGCAGATGAACTTGCAAGACAAAGGAAGCTCATCAAAGTGATTTACGTAAACCAAAGAAAGCTTATAAAGGACATCTATAAAGAACATCTATAAATACAAAAAGAAGAATATTATTTATGTAGATAGAAGAGAGATCATCCATGAAGAAAGAGTGTTAAGATTCCACTCCTACCAAGGTGAACATGCAACATAATAGGGAGCACATTGAAGGCAAGAAGAAAAAGAGAATAACATACGCTACATTGAGAGTAACATCCACAAAAGGAAGCACTATCATCCATGAACGATTCTCCAAGATGCCTCACGAAGCCACTTGCAGAAGAATAGGTTGCTTGCTGCCCAAGAAAATAAAGTAATCTAAAGAGGAAGATAATCGAAGGAGTTACAATCTCCTTCTTGAAGATGTTATGTCAAAATTCTTATGCAATAATGTTGAATACCACTTGGTATAATATTCTCTAGTGCCTCTCATTTCCTAATGCTCAAGAAACCATCGAAGGGGAGTTACAAGCATCAGAGAAAATTCTCATACATTACAAAGGTGTAATGTGTTCCACATTACAAGAAGATATTGGTATTACACAAGTGAAATTGCTCTCAAGAAATGGAAAAGACACTTGGCCACCCTTGACCTCCAATAAATGTAGTCTAATTTTAAATCAAGAACAGGGTGAAGAGGAGAGAAAATTGCAATAAAAAAAGGAGGAAACATCATAGTCAAATTAGTTCTAGTGCAACATAGAAGAAAGGGAGCAAGGAGTATTTAAAGCTCCATATATGAAGGATATATTACTAGCATCATACTCTCCAGCATCGAAGAACAAGCCCGGTTGTTTCTCACTCATCCATACCACACTTGGGTAATCTGGATTCGTCAACTCAAGCACCACAGAAAGGGTATGTAAAAGGACTATTATACTAAGTCAAAACTAGTGCTATTCAAGTATGAAGACAAGGATCTAAGGTAAGTAAATTATATCATTAATATTGCTTTCAAACATAGGAGATGTAAGGCTATAAAATCAAGGATAAATTTTAAGATTGTAAAAGCAAAAGATATAGGAGATAACTTACCAAAAAATAAAAATAATATTTGCAAGCTAACCTAGGAGATATAAGGCCTTCTACTTAGGTTGAACTATTTAATACTTTGTAAATATTATTACCTTTTCTAAGTTTCCAAATTTAGGAGTCATAAGGTCTACTACATCAAATTGATTTATTGGAAATTAGAAAAATTAAAATTAAATTTCAAAGGGTCATTATAAGATATTTATTAAAAACAATTTAAAGGTTGGAAATTTATAGTATTTACTTGTCTCAAATATTCTCAAATTGAGACAAAAGATCCAACATTAAAACCTCTTTAAATTTGGGACGAGTGCTTAGTTCAATAGGAGCAATAATGATAACAGAAGTTGATTTTATTATTTACAAAACTTTACAAAGTCAACCAAAATTGAAATTTTATTTACAAAAGGACTTTATTTCTTATCTAAAATATACTAGGGAGTCAAGGCATTCTACAAAACTTGGCACTATCAACATTTATCAAAATTATCAAGTTGCAATATACAAGATTTCTACAAAATCTAAAAATCCTCAAGAGTATATACTCTCATTACTAGGGAGACATAAGGAAGCCTACAAAACCAAGGATTAATAAATATTTTACCAAATAAAACTTATATACTTCTATCAGAGATCTATCATGGATAATATCTTGAGAAATGCTTTCAATAATGAGGAATTATTTCATGAAATAAAATAATGCTCTCAAAACTTAATAGATACTCTAGAAAGATTCGAGTATCTTTCCTCTAGTGACAAAGAAAATTATCTTTATTTTTTAAAGAATCTAAAGAAGGTATATTTACAAAATTGATTAGTTATCTTCATGATATTATTTTCACAACATGGTGGAACTCACAAATATTGGATATACTTTCACTAGAAGAATATCTTATGGTCTATCTATCTCTAATTGTGTTTGTACTTAATCAACACAAGGAATAATATAGCAATAAAGAAGAATACACCCAAGTATTGTAGGTGAGTTGGAGAGGATAGGGTAATCCTCTAAGGGAGGTCCCAAGTTTGAATCTCCACCCTACCAAAAATTTGAATTGGCTACCCAAAATCCAATTTGATAATGTTGGTGTGGGTAGGGTCGGGTGCAACTTTCGGGTGACTTTGACGATGTAGAACCCATTGGTTGTGGGCTCTTAGACCAAGGAAGCCCTGCAAGGGGTTTTTCACTTAAAATAAAATAAAATAAAGAAGAATATTATTTTTATAATAGACTAACCTGTCATGTAGAAGAAACTCCATCAGTACCATTACAAAATTAGAAGAGAAGAAGAAGAAGAAAGAGAAAGAAGAAGCACATTAAAGAGAAACATGTAATAATAAATATAGAACCAGTTGAACACATACAAAAGGCATAAGAATCTTCAACTATAGCATACTTCGCATCATATGAAGACAAATATTACCTGTTGAACCTGATAACACTAAGTGATGAAGGAGAATACAAAATTTTCTATCCATTGGAGGAAGATCCACATTGAAGACTAAAGTCTTCAATACCCAAATATTGTAATACATGGGGGTGTTATTAATAGATTATATTACATTATTTAGGTCATGTAAATGTACCTTCCTTGGTACATAGAATATTAGATTACTTTAAGGTTAATTTATCTGGTTACTTCATGCAACGTAATAAATGCACAAGTATCAATGTGCAAGTTGTAATGTGCAAGGTGTCCACTTGTACAACTAGGTAGAGTATTGTCCAAGGAAATTATCTTCCTATATAAAGGGCCATAGATATAGAAGAGACAACATAGTAGTGTAGTATTATAGTAGTGTAGGATTATAGTAGTGTAGAATAGATAGTAGTGTAGTGTGTGTGAGCTATAAGCTCATAGCTCATTCATTGAGCAATAGCTTGTATCATGGAGTGTTCATTTCCTCCATAGCTACTATTGTACTCATTTTCGATATTTCTATTTATACCATATTTCAATCATCTCACAGATTTACTTTCTTTCTCATTACTCTACATCTTTTGAATGTTATCTCCCAGTGCATGTTGTATCAAAGGCTAACATGCTTATATGTATTTTATTTGTAATTGAATCAATTATTCTATATCATGTTGAATCATCATCATAACCAAGAAATATTTCTTGAATGGTTTTATCATCTACTTTTGTTTTTATTTATTTTGGAACATGTACATATGCATTACATCAAAAAATTAGTAGTTGTTCTATTGTAGGTTTTCATCCTAACCATACTTCTTCATGAGTAACATTTTTGAGTATTTTTGTGGGTGATGTATTTTGTATGTATATGGTTGTTTTAATTACTTCTACCTAATATTGATGATAAAGATATACTTATTTTAGCAGAAAACAAACATTTTCCATAATAGAGTGATTTATTCTTTCTACAATACCATTCTATTGAGGTAAATAAGTTGTAGTAAGATGCCTTTTTATACCATTTGATTTTAAAAATGAATCAAATTCTTTTGATAAAAATTCACCACTTCTATAAAAGCGAAGATTCTTGATTGATTTTTCTATTTCTTTTTCCACTAATTGCTTGAAAAAATTTAAAGCAATTAAATGCTTTAGATATGAATTTCATACACCCACATTTTTCTAAAGTAATCATCAACAAATAGTTGAAAATATCTGTCTTCCAAGACTAGTAATGTTCATTGGTCCACATAAATTTGTACATTTATTAACTCTAGTTCTTGAGCTCTATAGTTACTAAGTTCAAAAGTTATTATATGTTGTTTTCTCATAATATATTCTAGACATTCTGTAGATTCCCATAAAATTTTAGGTAATCCCCTAACCATTTGATGTTTAATCATCTTATTTAAATAAGATGGACTTATATGTCCTAGTTTTTTATGCCAAAGTTATTTTTTTTCAAAAATATTTGGTAATAGAGCCACATTTGATAATGTGTTTAGAGGAAACAGATCATTTTTGTATGAACCAAAAGCTACAACTTTTCCTTGTTAAGAAATAAGACAATCTTTTTTGTTGATAATTTTGAACTCAGTTGCTAAATTTTGATCCATTAATTAAGACATCGAGAGAAGGTTAGCTGTTAATCGAGGTAAATATGGTACATGATTAATTATGCCTTTTTCATTTAACAAATTGATTAAATATCTCCTACTCATAAGTCATATTTCCTGCTATGAAAACTGATTTTTAATATTTTTTTGAAAGGTATTAAATCATTATTTATTTCCCATCATATTTCTACTTGCTCCCGAATCTATATACCAATAATTCATTATTAGTTTTATTTGAAATAGAAAACCTTTTATCTCCCTCATTTATTAAATTTACAATTTTTCAAAATATTAAAATTTTATTTTTGGAGTAGAAATCCTTCTCTCCAAAATTAAATATATGTTCAATTTTTCAAAAATAAAATTTTAAAATAAATTACTGTAGACACCAAAATCTAGCCACTTGTCATCCATCCAGGTCTTCCCACCATTTTTACCCATTATTTACATATATTTATGTATATTTGTTTAATATATATTTAAATATTAATATTTTATATTATATTTAATAAATGTATATATATATGTGTAAATTAATCTCAGCCATCCATCTTGGTCTAATCCTAGCCATTCATCCACCTTAATCCATGCCACCTGCCCAGATTTAATCTCCACCCTCCATCACATTTTAATCTTGACCGCACAAATTGTGTCGTTGAAACCCTAATGTGCCCTAGGGAAGATTATAAATAGGAGTCATTTTGATGGCTCAACCCCTAAGTAATCAAAAATCAACTACTTCATCCATCCCTCACCTCCATCCATCATCCATCCCTCTACTCTTCCACTTTACTCAGCCTCTACTCCCTACTATTCTCACTGAGCCTCTAGGTGCTTTCCACCATTCTTAGACCCATGGGCATCTCAAACCCTAGATTTATAGACCAGCAAACCCTCAGGTGTCGCTAGGGCATCTACGCACTAGTTTTCCTACAACAACAATGATAGATCAGAAAGCAACAAGTTCACAAGGTAAATCCTTCATTTAATTATTTAATTTCATTATTTCTATATTCGCTCATAAAATTCGTATTTGATAGCTAGGATTTTTATTAATTTCTGAGGGTCTCACATAGTGGAGCCCTCACAGTTACTATTAACCCTCTTTTGTCATTTTCTATGTGTAGATCTAGAGATATACAAGTATTTGGTAGTTGCTTAAGCTAGAGTGGTCCGATCAATGGATAGTTGAAGCCCACTCACCTTTATTGGGAGCAAAGATGAGCTTTGAAGACACCACAAGCATTGTTGACTAGGGTTTCAGAGAACCCTAGTATATTGTATTAATTGTATAAAAATAAATAGTGTAAACCCCTATTTGGGGCACATTTGATTGTATTGAGATCCATCGACATTAATAATATAAGATATATTTTATTGTGCAATCTCTTGTATCACTCATTTTTGTTATCTATATTTGGTGTTTCATTTTTATCTTCACAAATGGTGATCACGATGGGATCCCCTAAGGGTTTCTTACTTTGATTTATCTTGTGATCTAACTTGTTATTTTCTATTTTATCTTGCAGGTTTTAGAAGCACGGATCACATGATTTTCGTAGAATCTAGATTTTTGGAACAATGCAGAAGTTGTAGAAGGTGCATAGAAGCCCTACGATACTCATGGGATATTCAAGAAATGCCCAAGGGTATTTCTAAAGTGCAGAGTGGCATTTTTAGAGAGAAGGAAAAATACGTAGGCTTCTTTATAAGCTTACCTTGAAACCCTAATCTTTGTTTTACGTATTTTTACATTTTACATTTTTTTTATTTTCTTTCAGATATTGGATTAAAAAGAACATAATAATATATCTATTAGAAACAATCATTCTAGTGTGCATTTAGGCATCAAAGTAGTTGTTGCATATAGTTGCATTTACACATAACACATTTCCATTTAAAAAGAATTCATGCTTTCTAGTGTGCTACATATTTTGTCTACATATGAAATATTAAAAGCATAAAGTAGTGTGCATCCTAGGGTTAGAAATTTCTATTTTTATTAATCTAAGTAGGAACAACATTTAAAATAACAAAAGTACCCCCACATTTGGTGATTCAAGGTGGAGGAGTAGACGAACCCTCCTCTATTTAGAGAGTGGTTTTAAGCGGTGTACTCTACTTCCTTTGGGAAAATTGATATTTTGATGTTGGATTCTAATTTAGATTGATGAAAGTAGTCATTTTATGACATTGTATGAGCACAATAGAAAAATAAACTTTTTAAAAGGAATCACACACTACACATGGCACTTTTAACAATAATGGTTGGATTTCATCACCAATCATTGCTTGAGATCTGGTGATGGTGGGCTTCATCTCCATCCACCAATATCTACCCCTAGACACCATAGGTTACCCCCGAGCAAACTTGCTAGATTTCATCACTAGTAAGAATCTCATTGCCCATTCCTAGCCATAGTATTCACCCATTTTAATTTCATATTAGTGCATTCAAACACACAAAATAAAAATAAAATAAAAAAACATTAAAAGGAGATAATTAATGAATGAGGTAAGACACAATTGTTGTATAAACATAGCATTGATTGTCTTCACTTGATTTCTATGAATTTCCATTTTTACATTTCCTTTACAACACATTTTACATTTGGTTTAGTAGCTTATGGTCTTAACAAGAAATCAAAAAAATATTTAAACCAAAACAATATATCTATGGACTATTCATCTTCATTTCCTACCACTTCTATGGTAAATCCCATTAGTGTGGTTCAGATAGATTGCACAGATTTATCTATGGGTCCATCACACATTATGCAGGCTACTGATGTCTCACATAGATACACCTCCACATCTCTTCCACAAACTGAATCATCTTCACCCACAATTGACCACACTATTACCCACATAGACATGGCCAAAGTAGAGGCTTTCTACAAATCGGCTAATTATGTCTTGCAGCCCATCCATAATATCTTGGATCAAGATCCTTATTTACAATAAGAACTTGTTCCTTCCCAGCCATCCAACTTCACCCAGGTGTACACTAACCCTCTTTTTGAGGCATCAGTTGCACCTTCATCCCATTTCTCCATTCCCCAACCATCATGTGCTCCTAGCACTTCATATGTATCCACCTATACCAACCCCTTGTATGAAGCACAAGTCAATGTTGCTTCACAAGTGCCCATTTCATCCAATCAAGTTGCAATTCCCATTGCCACTTGTCCCCCATCCACATCATCTATTCCATATTCATCCATACCTTCCAATGATGATATGGAAATTCATGAAGCATGGGAACATTTGAACAAATTGCTTAAGAAGTGGTAGAACGCTCAACAACAAGTTCAAGTGAACCCTAGGCCTCAACCAATTTCCACTCAACCCACCTTCATCACACAAAGTCCATCATGGGTACCAAAATATTTGATGGTTTCCATCCCTACACCTCCATCCACCCATACCCATTCCATTCCCATAGGCCAACCTAGCCACAATCCTCATGCATTATCCCCTTTTCAATAATCACCATCATTTCTCAATCAATCTCATCATCATCAATTCCAATCCACTCTACCTATCCATCATCATCTTGTCACTCCACAACATCTTTCCCCCTTCACAGAATCATCAAGTGATTCAGGGCTTTCACATTCCTAGGGAAGACCCTAGAATCAAGGCTATGCAACAATAGATTGATAATTTGATACAACATACTCCTAGTTACAATAACTAGAAGCTAACCTTACATCAATTAATCAATCAACCAATTCACCCTTTGGTACCATCACCGCCATATCTGATAGACTTCACGGTAACAAGGTTTGACAAGTTCAAAGGGACTGAGGACCCTAAAGAGCACGTGAGCACATTCATGCACTCATGCTTTAGAATTCAAAATGATAATGCTCTCATGCTCCACATATTTCCTCAGACATTGGGAGGAGATGCCATAGAGTGGTATAACCAATTGCCCAATCATAGTATTTATACTTTCGAACAATTGGTTGACCAATTATTTGAATGATTTACCCTTAATGTAAGAAATAAAATCTCATTATCTAATATCTATGGTTTAAGACAACATGATGATGAGTCTATCTATGATTTTGGCAACCGTTGGAGGGCCATCATAACCAAAATGCCATTCACCCTACCAATGGAAGAGCTTATTAAGCTATTCACTAAGAGCTACCTAAAACCCATTTCTTGGATGCTTCAATTGCAAACATATCACTCATTTGAGGAAGCTCTTGCCCAAGCTAGTGTCATCGAGGAGATAAAAATCCAAGAAGGCATACTTAAGCCAAGAAAGAAGGAATGGCAAAACAAGGGCCAATACAAAAGCAATTATTCTAGCCAAACCAAATCAACACAGGCCAATCCAGCCAATCAAGCCAATCACATCAATCAAGTGGTCATGAGCCAACCGATAATGGCTCAACAACAACCAATGCAACAACCACCACAACAAATTGCCTATCATGCGGTGCCCTCAGTAACCCAATCTATGCAAAACATAGTGCCAACTATGGAGAATCACCAACATCGATAATCTATTCGACAAAATCATCAATACACCCCTCTATCTAAATCTTATACCTCCATATTTTGAAGGTTGTATGACACCAATAGACTTGCTTTGCCTGAGGTCAAACCAGATGATCCCACCAGACATGGTAAAAACTATAGGGAACATTTATTTTACCCTTATCATAGATAAAATGGGCATGACATAAATAACTACCATGTATTTAAGGATATAGTACAAGACCTCATTGAATTGGGGGCCATCAAGCTTGACAACCCCCTAGCTCAACAAAACCAAAATCTTGGTATCTTCCAAACACCACTTCCTCATCATGAGGAGGTGCAATCCACAATGGGAGGGTCTAACATCAAGACCCCTCCCAATCAAGTTAACCATATTCAATAGTACCAAGGTTTTGTAGGTGCCATTCATGTGGTAACCCGAGGTCAACAATGACAAAACAATCAACAAGATGCATGGCAACAACCCATTCAACAACCCATGAACTCACAAGCAAGGGAGTCTCAACCTGTTCCATCACCACCCATCCAAATTTCCCCAAATCCTTCTCCACCAATCCACATTCCCAACCATTCTAATCCATCAAGTCATCCCATCAACCACCCCCAAAGGCCAATCATTTCTCTAAGTAGCCGATTAACCACGAGTTTAAAAATAGCTTCATCAAAACTATCTATTTATGACCTAATTCAACAATCTCCCCAACATCGTGAGGCATTAATGGATATTCTAAAATCCATAGAACTCCAATATCAAGATTCCAATGCCTTTAATAACTTTGTAGGGAGTATTCAAACATGCATGGAGCCTTCCATCACATTTTATGACTTTGAGATTAAACCAATCTCATCAGAATCGATGGACCCTCCATTGCATATAATGGCTAAAATTGATAGGAAGCCATTCAAAAGAGTCTTAATTGATACTAGCTCCTCCATTAACATCATCACCACATCTGCCCTCCATCATCTCAATCTTCCTCCATCTCACATAACCAAATCCACCTTCACATTGAAAGCATTTAATGATGCTCTCTACTCTACAATTGGCACTATTATTTTGCCCATCGAAGTAGGGGTAAAAATATTGCATACCTTGTTCCACATATTAGAAGGATCCATGGCATACAATGTACTCCTTGGAAGACCTTGGATGAGGGAAATGAGATGTGTCCCTTCCATATTACATCAATGTCTAAAATACGTACATGAAGGGCAAGTACATTGCATACCAATGGATGTTGAGCCATTTAAGTATTGCAACTTCATCTTGAATCCTTATGAATCCATGCTTCCTTCTACCCACCTTTTCCTCACATCATCCACCACATCATCAATCACTCCATCCAATCCTTCATCAAAATCTCCCATTCCTGAGGAGCTTTCCATCACCAATTCCAACCAAGCATCCACTTCTACACCTTCATTATCATCATCATTGACTACATGTACATGTGGTCGAACCCAATCCATGCCATCCACATCATCATCCCCTTCATTGGTCACAACAATTCCTTCACAACCAAATCCATCTCCATCAACCAATGTTTCACAAGTCGAATTGTCAAACTGTGAGATGCCCACATCTTCCCCATCATCCGAGCCATTAGCCAACCATGAGCCTCCCATGTCCACTTCATCCTCATCATCCCAAGTTGAGGTCCACCTCACCAACCCTAGTATTGGTGAATATGTGGTCCAAGACATCACAATCACACCGCTCAATATCTCAACTACCAAGGATTTCGATCACCCACGTGACCCACATTTATCTATAGGAGTGGTATACAATATGGGTTCAATGCCTAATAGCATAAATTTTATGTATGGAGGGATAAAATATTTGTCTAATCCTACTCCTCCAAAAGAACCCAAACAACCACCACCTACCAATATCCAAAAAATGATGGGTTTTCCATCCCGCTATTTTCATAGACATAATTGGCAAAGACATGGCTTAGGCCGATATGAATAGGGAGTGCCTCAACTTATTGATGTCCCATATCAAGAAGTGCATGACCATTCAGGTCTAGGTTATCACCCACTTCCCACCATATCTTCTTTTGAACAAGCCTTCCAAAGGCTTAATCTAAATTTAGAAGAAGAAGCCCTCCACCTCGATGACTCTAATGAGGAAATGTATGAAGAATTCGACCTCATATCGATAGCTTCTGATGAATCTGATGAGGAATCAGAGCCCATCATTCCCCACACCGAACAAGATGAGTTTTATCTCAGAATGTTCCCCATCCATGAGCCCATATTTCACTTGCTTCTTCCACAAGAGTGAGCCGAACCTACCGGTGAACCACCACCTCCATATCATTAATCCATCTCATCAACCAAAATTGTAACATATGTATATAATGCAAAAAAAGAAAAACATAAAACAAACAAAAACATTTTCTTTTCTACATTTCATGTATATAGCATTTAGTTAAGTGCATTTATTTGTGTTGCTTGTTGTTGTCTAGGTTTACCAAGGTCCTAGCATCGGTTCTTAGGCTCTATCCATCCCATCCATTTCACCTCCTCCATTTTCCCTTAAGTCAACATGAATCCTACTGACTTATTCACCCCACTCCATAATCCATACAATCTAGCTAAACCAATTCCAATTGACATAAGCCTTATTGATATGGATCAGATTTCCTCACCACCATATTTTTTTAAATTTGTCCTATCCGAGGAATTGTTAAGGGCTTCAACCAACTACATTCCTCCATCCCCTCCACCTTCACCTTCACCTTCACCTTCAAATCCTAAGGTTTTCTAAGAAGACATAGATGAGGATAAGTCAGAAGAGTTTGATGACATCATAGATGACATTCATCTAATCCCAACTCCCCATCAACTTGAGGAAGGTTCTCACATGTCAATTGAAGATACTATCGATGTGGACCTTAGTTCAGATAAAGATAATCCCCAAATTGTCAAACTTGGTAAAATTTTATCCAAAGATGAACAAGAGCAATTAATTGCTCTCCTCAAGAGGAAGAAGGATATTTTTGCATGGTCCTACAAAGACATGCCTGGTCTTGACCCTAATTTGGTTGTCCATAATCTCACCTTACATCCTGATGCTAAGTCGATCAAACAAAAACTTAGAAGGATGCATCCTACCATTGCCCTCTTGGTCAAAGAAGAGCTCCAAAAGCTATTAGATGTGGGTTTCATTGTACCCATTGATTATCCTGAGTGGCTCTCAAACATGGTACCCATTCGTAAGCCTAACAGGGTGATACACATTTGCACTAATTTTTGAGATCTTAACAAAGCGTGTCCTAAGGATGACTTTCCTCTTCCAAACATTGATACTCTTGTCGACACTTGCGTTGGCCATGAAATGCTTTCTCTCATGGATGGTTTTTAGGATACAACCAAATTCGAATAAATCCTGATGACCAACACAAAACAACATTCACTACACCTTGGGGAACTTTTTGTTACAAGGTGATGCCCTTTGGCCTTAAAAATGTAGGTGCCACTTATCAACATGCCATGACATACATTTTCCATGACTATATGCATAATATTATCAAATATTATGTGGATGATCTCTTGGAAAAATCTAAAACTTGACAAGAGCACATTGGTGTATTGGAAAAAGTTTTTGATCGACTTCTAGAACATAAGGTAAGGTTGAACCCCAAAAAGTGTGTCTTTGGTGTTACCTCTAGCAAACTACTAGGGTTCATAGTCTCCAAAAGAGGCATTGAGGTGGACCCAAACAAGGTCAAGGCTATCATGGAGATGCCCTCCCCAAAAAATTTAAAGGAATTGCATAGTTTACAAGGAAATATCCAATCGATCCATCATTTCATTGCACAACTTTTTGACAAATGCAAGCCATTCAATCACCTACTACAAAAGGGGGTGCCATTTTCTTGGATAGATGAGTGCCAAAAATCCTTTGATGACATTAAGCAATACTTAGCTTCTCCACCAATCTTAGCTCCTCCTCATTAGGGGTCCCCTTCTATATTTATGTTTCAGCAATGGACTTTGCATTAGGGACAATGCTTGCACAAAAGAATGAAGAAAATCAAGAGCAAGTTATCTATTACATTAGTCAAACATTGGTAAGCTATGAAACCAGATACGCTTATGTAGAAAAATTATGCTTAGCAATGGTTTTTACCACTAAGAAACTCAGACATTACATGCTTAGTCACACAACATATGTCATAGCTAGAGAAAATCCTCTACGTTATATGATATCTCGCACTTACAATAACACCCACACCGCTAAATGGATAATGCTTCTTACTAAATTTGACCTTGAGTTCATTAGCCAAAAATCCATTAAAGGTCAGGTCATAGCCGATCAACTTGCGAAAGCTCCACTACCTAGTGATCATCCCTTGATTATTGAGCTCCCAGATGATTCAGTATTCACTATCACTGAACAAGAAGAAGATGTCATTCTAGAGGAAGACATCGATATCACACTATTATTTGATGGTTCTAAGTGTGAGAAAGGTCAAGGTGTTGGAGTCATGTTTCATACACCCCAGGGGTACCTATCCCCTTATCATTCAAACTTGACTTCCAATGCACAAACAACACTGTAGAGTATGAAGCCTTAATATTAGGCCTTCAATCAGCTATAGCTATGGGCATAAAGTGTATCAAGATATTTGGTGATTCTCAACTTGTTGTCAAGCAAATCAATGGAGAATACCAATGTAAAGAACCTACCATTAAACTTTATCATGAAGTAGCAATGAAATTGCTCTCTACATTTGAATGGTATGAAATCGATAATTTTCCATATTCGACTAATAGATTTGTAGATGTGATGGCCTCTCTTGGATCATTGATTCCAAAAGACTCCTTAGGAGAGGTACAACCTCTAATTATCACAACAATCTCTAAATCTACAATTATTCATGCTAAATCTAAGGATGAAAAGGATGTTTGCTTTATCCAATCAGATCCATATGAGCCTTGGTCAAGCCAAATAGTAGCCTTTCTCAAGTTTGGAACACTCCCATATGACATGTCTCGAACTGCTAAATGCACTTTCAAGCAAAAAGTAGCTCATTTTGTTCTCTTGGGGGACGTGTTGTATAAACATGGTTATGATGGAATCCTCCTTCGATATCTCGAGGTTGTTGAGGCACAAAGAGCCATAGCTGAAGCTCATGATGGTACTTGTGGTGGTCATTTTAGTGGGATGGCCATCACAAAGTGTATTCTATGCATGGGTTATTATTGGCCCACCATGGAATGAGACTGTTGCACTTATGTCAAACATTGTAAGCAATGTCAAGAGCATGCTAATTTAACTCATGTACCATCACAAGCATTACAACCTATTCAAATCCTTTGGCCCTTTTCACAATGGGGTCTTGATTTAATTGGAAAAATATCACCTCCTTCCCTGAGGACAACATACATTCATCATCACAACCATTGAATACTTCACAAAGTGGGTTGAGGCAATTCCTTTAACCAATACGATAAGACCTAGAATTGTGGAGTTTTTACTTCATCATATCATTTATCATTTTGGTATTCCCTCAAAAATCATCTTCAACAATGGCAAGTCTTTCAAGAACAAGGATGTTCGAGCACTTTACGAGAAATATAACATCCAACATAGTTTCTTGACTCCTTATTACCCACAAGCAAATGGACAAGCTGAGGCTACCAACAAGACCTTAATTGCTATTCTCAAGAAACTGGTTAAAGAAAATCATAGAGATTGGCATACTAAAATTCCCTTGGCATTATGGGCTTATCGAACAAGCATCCGCATGCCTACTAGGGCAACACCATTTTCATTGGTCTATGGAGCCGAAGCAATCATACCTCTTGAGCTTGAGATCCCCTCCTTGCAAATTTCTTTGTAGGAATTCATAGATGATGACACCGCTAGACAAGCACATCTTGACCAACTCACACTTCTTGATGAGAGGTGAGTCAATGCTTTAGAGCATTTACGAGTTTATCAAGACCACCTAAAGCATGCTTACAATACCAAAGTTCATCTACATGAATTCCAAGTAGGAGATCTTGTCCTTAAAGAGAATCAACAAAACACCAATGCATTACCGCATCTTCATGATAAATTCATGGCTAATTGGTTGGGTCCATACATTATCACTCAAAAAGTGGGTAAAGGTACTTATAGGCTTGCCAGTCTAGAGGGAGAGGAAGAACCCGAACCACTTAATGTTATACACTTGAGAGCATTCTATGCTTAATGATATTTATATATATGTATATATACATGGCTAATACACAAAAACATTGCATTTCATTTGCACACATTTCATTTAACAACAATTGCATTCATACACTCCATTTCACAAATTGCATTTCATACATTCCATCCACATTTCACATTTCATATTAGGGATCATTTATTCAGTTCAAGGTATTAATTGGTCCAATAAATTCATGTTGCCTTAATCAGGGGCACCTTCACAACATCATCCACACCATTCCACCAAGTCAAATTATCATTTGCCTCCATATATCCATAATTCCTAGGTGTTTTTGGTCACTCAACCACTCCTAGTGTTTTAAGAAAACCACAAATACATGTCAAGTTCTTTTTAGGACCATTACACATCTTCACTAAGAAAATCTTGAGTTCTGGGAATTGAATCCAAAATATTCTTGAACCAAACACAATTTCACATCTTAAAAACATCTTGTGTCAAAGAGGGATAACACCATACTTGGTTTGAACCTCAAAGTGAAAAGGGTATTCCTTGCTTGTCCCATCATGCAACATAGTCCACAAAAATAGTGGTTTTCACCACTATCACAATTCAAAAATAAAATAAAGAGTAGGGAAAATCCCTAAAAACTCTAAATATTTTACATCACACACCACAATCATTGGCAAGTTGTAAGGATCATACTACATTTCCAGTCATACGGTTAGGTAGTCATCCCCAAAACTTAAAGATCAAAATTCTTGGACTATGGAGCTAATCTCCACCGGAGCTATAGACGCTTGACTGGTAGTGGAGTACGCTCATGCATGGTGACACGTCTCTTTTAAAGAGACCTATGACCGCACATAAAGACAAGCTAGCTTCTTGGTCTCATCCATAACAGGTCACACCCAATTTACTCAAGATGAGTTAATGAACTCACTTGCACACACATTGGTTCTTGATTACCTCGAGTCATTACCATGCTCATGATTCGGTAAATGAATTCATTGCACACACATTTGGTCCTAGAGGAATTAGGTAGTTTTAGTGAGTTTGTTTGATACCACTAGTATGTCTGAGTCTCTACAAAATAGTCAGTTTTCCATATCAACATCCATATCTTCTTCCATGTCAACATCCATGTCATTTCATGAGTCTTCCATTTCACATACCACCAAGTTTGGTGCCCCTGATTAAACAACAATGATAGAACATGGCCAAGCAAAATCTAAACTATGAATGATCATTAGAACATTTGCATTCATACACCATATCATTAATCATCCACACAAAATCATCCACACAAAAACATTCACACAAAAATATAACACAAAAGTAAAAGCCATGTATATATATAAATATCACATATACAATGAGTGCCCAAAGGCTACATACAATGGAGCACCAAGGCTCATATACAAAAAGTGCATCTAAGCACTAGCTAAGACCTCCAAGAGGACCCCTATGACCTAGAAGGAGCCCTAGACCTAGAGCTATGCCTAGACTCACTATGCCTAGCAGACTCGAATACAGATAAGGAAGGTGGATCTGGAAGTAGAATATGATGCTCCATCAACCTATCCTCCAATGACTCGATATACCTCTATCAAGATCGAAGGTATGCTATGTCAAGATTATGATGATGCTCCCTCTCTAGAAGCTCTACTTAGAGCCTCATGATCCTCTCCTCTTAAGCCATCACCATCGCATCCTGCTCTACCACCAACTACTCCAACCTCACCCAATCCTCCTCACTCTAACCTAGAGGTCCATCCAGAGTCTCCTCCACATCATCCTCATCTCTACCATCTCCTCCACTCCCTAGAGCCTACCTCATCACACCCTTAGCCCTCCTCCTTTGACTATCAGATCAAAGGTACCTCCATCACTTAGGAGCCTCATCGATCTCCTTGACCTCAGCCTCATCCCCATATCCACCAACTACTACTAGAGTCGATGCCCATGGTGGCTATGTAGTGAACCATACATCATACTCTATAGTAGTCCCTACATCATCCACATCAAGGAGATCTATCTCCTCATCATCCTCATAAGTCTCCCTCCATGCCTCAACACATGGTAACCCTATCTCATCTCAATACCTCCTATAGAGCACTAGCTCATCAAGAACCCCCTACCTCAAGCCAAACTATAAAGCACTCATGAGAACTAGATATACTCAGCCTCACTCTGATGCCTCCCAACCACCCACCTAGCCTACCTGACCCATCATAGCTACTCTCCATATCCTATCCACCTAACACCCCACCATGGCCTCCATATCACTTGGATAGATGTCAATCCAACCCACAAATCCTTATACCACTAACTCATCTACATAGGATGACTCAATTGTACCTCCTCTACCACTCACCTCATTCAGTAGGGCCCCCCTCCCACCGGGCCCCCCCCCCCCCACCCCCCCCCCCCCCCCCCCCCCCCCTCACCTCATAAATCTCATGATACATCTACACCAATAAGGTAGGAGCCCATGCATACACCTGTGGTGTAGCGATCATATCACTCACCAACCCTATGAGGTTCCAAGGGAACCTACAATTAATACTATTTAGGACCACGATGTTGGCCAACATAAACATTACCAAAGATAGTAGGGCATCCAATTTCTTGTCCACATACATGGACAAGTACAAAATACCCCCACATATCACCACCACACTCTACCAGCTATCACCAAACATCTTCCTCATATTCATTCCTCGATCATGTCCAACCTCAACATGAATCCCCTCCATCGATAGCTTGAGGATGTGATATACATCCTCAAGTGTGAGGGTAATCTCTCCAATGGGGAGCTAAAAGTCCCCCTATCTAGATCCCACCTCTCTACCAAGGTAGAGAGGTACCCCTCATCCACCCTCACCACATCTATCTAGGCTACCTCTGCTAGCCCCACAACCTCCAACCAATCCCAATCCTCACCTCGTAATACCTTTCTCATCCTAGGGATGAGAGGTAAGAACCATGTCGAGCCTCCAAAATCTTAAGTTACAACACAACACAAAATATTTGTTGTTAATACATGTTCATAATTCAAAAAATAAAAAGAGCTTCAAAGAGGGACTTACCTTGGCAAATCGTACTTCCACTTTAGCCGCACCTTCCACCACCATAGCTTTCATGCCCACTTCTCTCCACTCCACTCCACCCAATTCTCCCAGCAACTTCACAAATTCACAAACACAACAATGAGCTCCATTTTCACCCTGTAAGCTATTTATAGCTACTTCAGGCACCTTGAAATACCCATGGGTATTTCCTAGTGCATTGAAGTACACCATGGCATTTGGGGAGCACCCAAACACTAGCGGGCATTTGCGCATGCAGTAAGTGCCAACCGACGTTTGGCATCAAAACTGAAAAAAAGATAAAATCAATGCAAAATAGTGGCTTACCCCCACCAAATCACTCCAAATTGCATCCATGCATCCATTTCATCATATTATCAAGTTTTGTGAAGGTCCAAACCAATTTGGATGCATAATTTTAGTTTACACCCAAAAGGTACAAAATCACTTATCAAATTCCAAAGCACTCCAAAATGGTCCAAATTTTCACAAAATAACCATAATCATCATTCTCATCATCAATGCTTCATTTTCACATCATTTCCAATCATCAATCATAACATTTGCACATTTTCCAAGTTCAAACAAAAATTCAAGTGAACCTCGTATCTAGTGGTTTATTCTATCTACTTGGTGATTGTAGTGATTGGTATCCATGCAAGTCGGTAAGATGAATAAATCACCATAAGGACACTTGGTCATTTTCATCATCCCATATCTCCTTGTTCAAAATCACAATAACCTTTGGTACTTCACATTTTGAGTGAAACCATGCCAAGAACAATTTGCACAAAAGTTGTCATTGATGGCCTAGTTCATGGGGCTTGAAACATGGACAAAATCACATTTCATCATTTCCCATTTCCTTGATAGTCATCATGGTGACTGGCCTTAGCTAGGGTGATTGGTTTCGACCATAGGAATTACCTGATAGTCACTAGTTGGCCCTCCAAAGTTGACTCTTTTTATTTTGCATCTTCATCTTTGCATATCAATGATGCCAGAAGGCACATTCTTCAACAACATCGAATCACCCCAAATTTGGGGTAACCACATTTGGTTTTGACTTTCCCACAATGGGATACATCTTACATGATCATGGCATCTACACTTGGCAAAAACCCCTTTCAACCATTGGGGCAAAAACAAAATCATTTTACATCATTCATATCATCCACAATTACACCATTCATCCATACAATCATTTGCACTCATTTTTTCAATTGGCTCATGAGATTCATCCACAAACTCATTCACCAATTGAGGGGGTAAGCTACGCAATCAAAATTCTTTTATCTCCAAGCTCATGTCCACATCTCAACAAAGTTGCTTCACCATCAAGCCAAAATAGGTGTCTCATATTTTTGCACCGCATTGTGTTTCACGCAATGCGGTACAAAAAGGGGCATCTGTAGACACCAAAATCTAGCCACTTGTCATCCATCCAGGTCTTCCCACCATTTTTACCCATTATTTACATATATTTATGTATATTTGTTTAATATATATTTAAATATTAATATTTTATATATATTTAATAAATGTATATATATGTGTAAATTAATCTCAGCCATCCATCTTGGTCTAATCCTAGCCATTCATCCACCTTAATCCATGCCACCTACCCAGATTTAATCTCCACCCTCCATCACATTTTAATCTTGACCACACAAATTGTGTCGTTGAAACCCTAATGTGCCCTAGGGAAGATTATAAATAGGAGTCATTTTGATGGCTCAACCCCTACCTGAATCCTAAGTTTTCCTAAGTCCTTGAATCCCTTGAGTTCCTTGAGCCTTTGTGCCCTAAGTCCTCAAGTTCCCATCACCATCCATTTCATCCATCATCACCCTCACCCCACATCCATCATCGCATCCCTCACGTGAAGCAGAAAACCTGCTTCAACTCCTAAGAACCTCCTTGCTACTCTCAAGTGCCTCCATGCTACTCTCGAGCACCCATATAATACTCCTGAATGTCCACCTACTATTCTTGAGCACCTCTGGGTATTTTCCACCATTCTTGAGCACTCGTGGGTATCTCAAACCCTAGATCTATAGACCAACAAACCCTCGGGTGTCGCTAGGGCATCTACGTACCATTTTTCCTGCAATAATGACAATGATAGATCAGAAGGCAATGAGTTCACAAGGTAAATCACTTTTGTTTAATATTAATTTCATTATTTCTATATTTTCTCGCATAATTGTTATTTGATAGCTAGGGTTTTTATTGATTTTTGAGGGTCTCACATAGTGGAGCCCTCATAGTTGCTATTAACCCTCTTTTATCATTTTTTGTGTGCAGATCTGGAGATATACAAGCATTTGGTAGCTGCTTAAGCTGGAGTGGTCCGATCAATGGATAGTTGAAGCCCACTCACCTCTGTTGGGAGCAAAGATGAGCTTTGAAGACACCACAAGCATTGTTGACTAGGGTTTCAGAGAACCCTAGTATATTGTATTAATTGTATCAAAATAAATAGTGTAAACCCCTATTTGGGGTACATTTGATTGTATTGAGATCCACCGACATTAATAATATAAGATCTATTTTATTGTGCAATCTCTTGTATCATTTTGTTTTTATTCATTTTATTATCTATATTTGGTGTTTCATTTTTGTCTTCACAATTACAAAACCAATTGCAAATATTAAATAAAAAATATTTTTCTATCTTTTAAAGATGAGGTTAAGTCCTTATAACTTCCACCTTATTATTTAAACCTATAAAGTCAAATTCCTTTTAGCTCCCACTTAAATAATAAATAAAGTTCCTAAGTTTCCAATTCTCCAAATTAAAAACTTAACTTAGGACTTTAGCACCAAATATTCCAAATTTAATAAATCAAAAGATAATATGGCTAACCTTATCTCCTCCTAGTGGATTAGGTCAAGTTGACCACAAACTAAGGAAATAACCACTCAGTTTGCACACAATTAGAATCGTTTCTTGCAATGATTCGATTGAATACTACTAAATATATTATAATGCAATGCTCATAGAGATATTAATTGATTGCAAATACTAGTAATGGAATGCTACAAAGTGTAATGTATGAAAATATTTTGAAAAACACAATATGACTCACTTATATGCCTTTTCAATGTAGTAGAAAATTCCAATGGTTCTTTACCTAAAACTTTTAATGTCTTTAGGCTAGTCTGATTTGATGCTTTTATAAATAGTCCTTTCCTTGGTCTCTCAATGTCCCTAGTTGGTTTGATTCATCACTTCAAAAGTGAGCACTCTAGTTAGTCTCTCAATGTCCTTGGCTGGTCTAGTGCACATTTTAGGAGTGAGCACTCTTGGTGGACCTCTCAACATTCCTTGGTAGTCTAGTTCATGATTTTATTGGACCTCTTTATATCCCTTGGTTGATCTGGTTCACGCTTCAAAAGTTAGTGCTTTGATTGGACCTCTCAATGTACCTTCAAAGGATGGATCTCTCTCTTATCGATTGGATTGAAACTTATAATTTCCCTCTATATGAATTGATCCGTCTCATAGGGAATGGTGTCTCAATGAATTGGATCATTGCTTAATTTTTGGTTTAGACTAATATTCACTATAATAGCTTACTATCCAAAGCAAGCACTCCTTGATTAAATTTTCCCTATTATTGTTTTTCCTTCTTAGGTCTTTCCTAATATCTTCAAAAAAAATTTCTCAGTTACTTTATTTTTTAAAATTTTTTGTTCTCAAGTACTTGTTTGAGTTCTTCAATATCTTTTCAGCCTTCTTGATACTAAAGCTCTATAAGTGTGCTATCTAGCCATAATTAAAAAATACCCAAAATTTAAAGCACTATAATATCTCAGGTGGCTTTTGGCCACTCAATATGTGGTTCTCTATCTTCAAAGAGAATCCAAAAAATCAGGGTGACTTTTGATTTGTCCCCTCAATCAATAAGCCAAGTCCTAGTCTTCACTTCTTTTTTTAGTGGAAAGACTCCAAAATATAATAATGTTTTCTAGAAATATTTTCAAATATTGGAAGCTTTGCAATAGCTCCCTATCATATATCAATATGCAAATTCAAAATTTACAGCAATATGAGTCTATGTTTTCTTCATATGACTCTTAATATAAATTCACACCAAAGACTTCCTTCGATGCTAGCAATAGAGTCTACTTAAAGTAGCTCTAATACCACTGTTGGCTTTTAAGACAAATTATCTTAGGTCCCAATATTATGGATCTAGAGTAGACTCAAATATAAGAGCAATCAATATATAAGATGACCAACATAATTAATAATAATATTCATAAAAATGACAAATATGAATATAAATGGCCAAAATCATTCATGCAATAACATGAAGAACACTTACAATAGAATTGCTCAAAATATGCATACAAGCTTCAATATTCCATATATTTTCTAGATGCATTTCATGGAGCTTTGTCTCCATCATATAACCTTAGAAAGGTGACTCTTTAATACTTGACTAATGCACTCCTCACATATATGGGAGTTGCAATACTTCCTATTATTTACATAAGATAAACCTCACATGTTCTTTGTCTTCTCATCTTTCCACTTGTATACATGACTCTTGACTCTCTATTTTCTTATATGACACTTGTGCACATCCTTCACATAGATACTTACATAAGAGGGACTCAAATACTATCTTAATATCTATGTTAGCATATAACAAATAATGTAATAATATCTAACATATACGATTGTAAGGATTCCCACTCACATTATATAGTAACCATCCAATATAATAATATTACAATAATTTAACATTTCTATAGGTTTAATTTATAAAGTATGATAAGTAAAATGAGCCAATCAAAATCATTTTTTTTCCTTTTGTTAATTTTTTCAAAATTTTTAAATAGTTATTATCTTTCTTCTCCACTATACCAAATAAGATGTTAAAACATTTATTATAGGGATTAATATGATAAATATTTATTTAAAATAATAATAATAATAATTATTATTATTTTCTTTGTCATAAGTGTTGGAAATATTGAGCATATTGAGTTTCATTGATGTCAAAAGGTTGATGTCAAAAAACTTGGTAAGGCAGAAATATTCTTCTATGGTTGGACATTTATTCATGGCAAAATACATCTCAAAGGAAAAGAAATTGTGGTAAGAAAATGATTATAATATTTATAAGGAAAAAGACCTAGAAGAGAAGAAGGATTATAATATTTATTTTTTAAATATTATAAGAAGCATAAAGGGTTTAAGAGTTGAGACAAAAGTAAGAAAATATTTTGGGTCAAAGGTTGAAGGCCAAAGAGATAATATTATAATATTTATTAAATATTATAATATTTAAATTTGAAAAAGAAAATGGCAGTAAAAATTGTGGAGGAAATTCAATTTGAAATATGTTAATCTCATGCATCGACATATCCTCATGCACTTCAAATACTATATAAAGGTTTTAAATTATTTCATTTTGAGTTGGGCTTGCTAAGGTTTTCGATCGTGTGTGTAGATTTTTGTGTATCCTTTCGTGCATTGAAAACAATAAAAAGAAGGGGTTTACGCAGGCAAAGAAGAGGTCAAAAGGACATTGTGCAATTTATTGGAACACATGTGGGTGGCTAGCCTAGCTGGTCACTAGGCTAGCGCTAGAGCACTGGAAAGGAGGAGGTTGCAGGTTCAATTCTAGTAGACACTCTTTTGCAAGGCAGAAAAGGAATTCAGATTGTTTGGGCCTGCAAGGTGGAAGACAAAGGGAAGTTGTTGCATTATAAGTTTTAAGTGGATGAATAGCCTAGCTAGTCGCTAGGCTAATGCTAAGGCACTAGCAGGCAGGTTATAGCAGGTTCAAAACCTGCAGACATTGTTTTGCAAGGCATAGCAAAAATCAATCGCATGGAAAATTTTTAAAGGATGAGAAGAAATTGATCGTGCGACATGTTTGCAAGGTAGAGAGGAAAATTTTTTCACGTGGCACATTGAATAAGGTATGAACACAATTCTTATAGAAATTAAAAGGGGAATTGCTTGTTGTTTTGTATAAGGGAAATATTTCATTGAGCCTTAGGAGAAATAAGGGGTGTTAAGGTTTATATGAAAATTATAAAATTTATTTGTTAACCTTAGGAGATATAAGGTGTAAATAGATCTTATTTGAAATTGTAATGAGAAATTAAATATTCTATGATTTGGGTTTTGATTAAAAGAAAGGAGAGTTATAAGGTGTACATGGTTGTATGAAAATTGTGATTTGAACATTGGGTTGTTGAATGTTTGTGGTGTGTTGAAAATTATTTTGCATTGTGAAAGTAGGAGTTATAAGGTGTCATTTTGGTTTAAATATTGATTGTATTTTTGCTTTGATAAAAGGAAAAATTTGAAGGGTTTGATTCATTGTTAAAGTTTCATCTTGTGAGACCAAAAGGAGCAATAGAGCATTATTTTCAGATTTTGTTGTGCACATATTCTTGGGAAGAAATTTAATGTGGATGATTTGAAAGAGAGAGCTACTAACCAGTTTTTGAAGTGGCACTTTGAAAGGGAAATTATTTTTGAGAACAAGATTTAAGGGCACATCTTCATCAAAGCAAGTTAAGAGGTATGATGACATTTTTCATTCTTTAAGGTGTTTGGTTGAGCAAATATTTCTGAAATCATAAGGTGGATAAATAAGGATTAATTATGTGCATTGTTGGAAATATAAGTGCTAGATTTTGAGAAAAAAAATGTGCTTCATTGTTGAATGAGATTGGAAACACTTGTGCTAAGGTTTGTGAACAAATTGTGCATCATTGATTAGTGAAATTGGAAGCACATGTTGTTGGACATTTTGAGTCCCTAAGTCAAAGTTGTCATTGATGTCACCATATGAAGTCATCATTAATATCAAGGACTTCATCAAGAAACAAAGTTGTCAAGGTTGTTATTTGATATCCAGGAAGAAGGCCAAAGGTCAAGAGAATCAATGCAAAAGTTAAAATAAAAAGGGCTCCATAATATCTTAATAGTATATGGAAGCATAAGTTAAAAGGGTTTTCATAAAATCCCAAGGAGGCTTGTGCAAAGTTAAAAAGGAGATATAATATTTTTTTATAAATTATTTAAATTCAATGAGAATTTAAATTTTATAAATAAATATTATTTACACCATGGTATGCAATGAGAATGAAGTAATAAACTCAAAAGGATATAATATTATAATATTTGTTATTATAATATTAAGTGATATGGTTAAAAGCCCAAAGTAAAATATTTATAATATTCATTATAATATTTTACAATACCCAAAGATGGGTTTGGAGTTAAAAATATTCAAAGCGCCTTTATCAAGGTCTTAACCTTCGTCGATGTTACATGGTGGTGAAAGCATTCGAAGCACCGACGTTTTACAAGCATGGAGGAAATTAATATATATACCTATGCTCAAAGGGCATTAAAATTTATCCTTGCTCGATTGATTATTATTTTGGATGTGAAGTGAAAGAAGAGCTCGTGAGAATTTTGTGAATTTTGTGTGCGACGAACAGTTCAAAACAGAAAGCATAGATCGTTCGAAGGCCAACTGGGCAGCTTGGCCTAGTGGCGAGTGGGTAAGTGTGAAAGCATTTTTTTGGCAAGAGAGCCAACGTTTGAAACATAATAGTGTGCTTGGAAGTCATGTTGGTTGAAGGTGCCAAAGGCACATGTTTTTACAAAGGGCAAGAAGGGAGGCACGACTTGAAGCATGTGGTGCTTCGTTAGTCTCAAACGAGCACGTAGCTCATGTGGCGGTTGAAGCCGCGACTAAGGCGTTTGTCATGGGTATTGTTGAAGGTTTGAATCCCTCCGAAGGTGAGGTAAATATTTTACATTAAATTTTTATTATTTGCCTAAGTTGGGAGGTATAAGGGTTGTTAGTGGAATTGTTTAGAAAGGTTGCTTATTGGATAGTGGTGGTAGTTGAAAATTATCACTTGGAGTAATAAGGAGGTTTTTGGTTTTAATTTTTAATAAAGTCTTAAATTACTATATTGGCATATTGGAGGATTAAGACTTTTGAGTATTGTTTTAATTTTAATAAGGGTTTTTGTGTTAAAGAAGATTATTGTGAAGGTGTTGAATATTATTTAAGTTGGAGTGATAAGGTGTAATTTTGATATCATTTTGTATTGTGTTTTTTGAGGAAATTATTATCTTCTAACCCTTATTGAGATTGGCAAAGAAGTGAGTGTGAGTGTGACAGATTTGTGAGATCAACTCCTTGTCAAGAAAAAAGGTATGGGCAAATTCTTCCTTGGTTGAGTTGATTGATTGGCTTTCTAGAAAATAAAGTTTGGAGTGAAAAGGATTTGATTAGGGTTTCCTTTTCGAAAGTGTTTGAGTTAATGCTTCAAGATTTTCTGGAATTAAGTGTTGTGATTAAAACCTTATTTTATAAGCATTGTTGTTGAAGCCATTGGTTGTGTGAAGAACTTGAGTTAGGGTTTTGAAAAGAACATGAGTATCATTGTTATGTGAAGATTGATTTATATGCATTGTTGTTGAAGTGAGTTGTGCAAAGAACTTGAACTAGGGTTTGAAAAGAACATGAGTATCATTGTTATGTGAGATTTGTTGTTGAGCATTGTTGGAAATATTTTGAGTTGGTGTTTACATGCTTGGACTAGGGTTTGTGAGCAAGGGTTGTCTCTTGAGTAATTGGTTGAGTAGAGTTGGTTGAGCCTAGTCAAGTGGATGTATGAAGTGATTGTTCAAGTTCCATAAAACAAACTATCCTATATTCTGATTTGAGTTGAGAAAGTGTTTGAGCATTGAGTTGAAACATATTGGGTCTCTAACAATTCACTTTATGTTTCTATGAGATTGGATAAGTTCTGTGTGAGCTTATTGAGCAGATTTGGACAAGTTTTGTGTGGACTTGTTGAGCAGATTGGAGCAAGTTTTGAGTGGACCTATTGAGCAGATTTGAATAAGTTTTGTGTGGACTTATTGAGCAGATTGGATAGGTTCTAAGTGGACCTATTGAGCAGATTTGAATAAGTTCTATGTGGACTTATTGAGCAGATTGGACAGGTTTTGAGTGGACCTATTGAGCAAATTTGAATAAGTTATATGTGGACTTATTGAGCAGATTTGAGCAAGTTCTAAGTGGACTTGTTGAGCAGATTTGAGCAAGTTCTATGTGGACTTGTTGAGCATATTTAAGCAAGTTCTATATGGACTTGTTGAGAATATTTGAGCAAGTTCTATGTGGACTTGTTGAGCATATTTGAGCAAGTTTTGAGTGGACTTGTTGAGTAGATTTGAGCAGGTTATGAGTGGACCTATTGAGTAGATTTGAGCAAGTTCTAAGTGGACTTGTTGAGCAGATTTGTGCTAGACTAAATGGACTATGTTTAGTGTAGATTTGAGATAGAGCTTTGGAGGTGATAGAGCAGAGAGGACAATAGTCTCTAGTGGATAGATATCCATCAGCCAGGGCAGTGAGGACAGGTCTTCTGAGTGGGGACAAGAGTCTTCAATGGAGAGATATCCACAAGCTAGTGTAGTGGAGGCAGTAGTCTTCTAGAGGATCACCAGCCAGAGTAGAGGATAAGGAGTTCTCTAGTGGATAGAGATCCATGAACTTGATTTAGGGGATTGATGTCTCATTTGGAAAGAGGTCCATAAATATTGTAATTGGGAAAGGATTCCCAAGAGATTGATTGAGAAAATTTTAGTGAAATATTTTCTCTGTGGAGTAGCCCACATTGGGTGAACCATGTAAAATTGGTGTCTCATGTGTGTGATGTTTTGTGCACTACTTTGGTTTCTGCTATTGATATTTCCATTGATATATTACATAATATTGATTGTGATAAGAAAAGTAAAAAGTGGTCTTATATTGTTCACCCCCCTCTCAGTATAAGCTTGTGTTCTTCAATTGGTATCAGAGTTGGTTCCTTTAGAAAAGGTTTAACAGCTTGAAGGAAGATCTTACAAGAACACAAATGGCAAATAAAGGTAAAAGTAGAACCATGAGACACAAGAAGAAAAGAACACACATGGTCATGAAAGAAAAGGAAGATGAATTCAATATTGTTGTTTTGGGAGGAAGAATGGAAATAGATTCAAGAGATGAATCAAGCAATGGAGAAACAACCAGGTTGATAAAGTTTTGTACCAGATGTAGGAATACAGGTCACCATGCAACTTATTGTCCACAAGAAGGTGAAGAATGTTTTGTTTGTGGTCAACTCGGTCATGATGCAGGTTATTGCAATGGGTTCAGTAGCGGTGAAGATGAAGATGATATTTTTGAAAATGAAATCCTAGAGGTTGGTTCAAGAAAGGATAACAGGGACAATAAAAATAGGTATGAAGAAAAAACTCTACTTTCAGTATTAGAAGAAAATGCTCCTATAGAAGATCAAAGAAAGAAAGAAGAGGAAGATTCAGAAAAAGAAAAGGAGGAAGTCACTCTTAAGGAACTTGTTGAATT
Organism: Wollemia nobilis; assembly: GCA_028583015.1. Taxonomy (NCBI): domain Eukaryota; kingdom Viridiplantae; phylum Streptophyta; class Pinopsida; order Araucariales; family Araucariaceae; genus Wollemia; species Wollemia nobilis. The sequence goes on from JAQPPZ010001493.1 coordinate 16,352,661, forward strand.
GAAAAGAGAGAATTTAGAATTGAAGGCTCAAATACAAGAAGATGAGAAATGTAAGACAAAGCTTCTACAAGATCTCTCTGACTTGAGAGATAAGGTTGAAAAGGCAAGAAGAGTTGAAGAAGGTATGATTGAAAATTCAAAGGTAAAAAGGATAGAATGTGAAAGACTTATGGTTACTCTTGAAGAATTAAAAAGGGAGAACTCAGGATTAAAATTTCAAGCTCAAGAAGATGAGAAAGCAAAAGCAAAGTTTCTACAAGAACTCACCAACTTCAAAATCAAGGTTGAAGAGGCAAGAAGGATTGAAGAAGGTATGGCTAAAAAATTAAAGGTAAAATATCTAGAGTGTGAAAGATTAGAACATGAGATAGTTTCACTAAGGATGGAAGTAAAAGGTTCTAAGGACAAGCTACACAAGTTTGAGGAAAATTCAAAGACTTTAGACAAGATTATCAATGCACAAAGGTCATCAGTCACCATAACAGGACTTAGTTCTAAAGAAGAAAAATAGGATCACAGGAACAAGGAATCAGAAAGATATAGGCAGGATAAGCATCAGAAGAAAAACAAGGATGGACAAAGCAGACAAGGAAAGAAGTTCTTTCAAATACAAAAGAGGAGCTACTATGTGGATAATGCAAGTAAGTACTCAAGTGATAGTGATGCTAGTTTTTTAGATAATGTTAGAGATGAAGTCCTATTTATGATTGAAGAAAAAGAACCAGTTAAGAAAACTCCAGTTATTCTCAAGTGTTTTAGATGTGGTAACTTTGGACATCTTGAAGATGATTGTACAAGGGATGGTTATAGTTTCAGTGATGATGAGTATGAGAATGCACTTGAAGGACCAGATGAAAATCTTCTAATGGCTTTAGAAGAAGAAGTAAGTGATCCTATAGAAGACAAGCCAAAAGAAAACAGAGATGTGGACAAAGGTAAACAAATAGAGGAATATTCAGAAAAGGATGGTTATGATCTAAAGGGAGAACTTATCTATGCCCTTGACACAGTAAAGAAGGTAAGAAATCAACACTCTAAACTTGAAATTTAGTTTCAGGAATGTGATGAAGAGAGAATATTGCTTATAGAGGATTTAGAAAAATCAAAGGCTAAGGCAAAAAGGTTCAAAGATAAGTTAGAAGAAAAGATCTTGGAATGTGAGAAGTTAGCACAAGAAGTGGCACTACTAAAATAAGATTTAGAGGACTCCAAGATCAAGATGAAAGGGTTTAAAAATAGCTCAAAGAACTTGGATAAGTTCATCAAGACACAAAAGACTACATCAAGCAAAATAGGTCTTGGATTTGAACAGGTTCAAAAGAAATGGGAAGGAGAGTCAACTTCAAGTTTTGGAGGAGAAGAAACTTCAGATGAAGATACTTCAGAAGAAGACAGTGTGAAAGAAAGTGAGACATCAGAGGATGAGTTGGACAATAGAGAGTTCAACAAAAATAGGAACAATGCACAAAGAAGATACAGATGGAACAACAATCAGAATAGGAGACCAATGAGGTCAAGACAAGGAAGCTTCAATGGAAGATGTTTTTCATGTCACAGGTTTGGGCACATGGCTTCACAATGCAGGACACATGTAAGACAAGAAATTGGGAACAGACAGCTTTTTCATGGGTATTGCTACTCATGTAATCAGTTTGGTCACAAGGCAATAAATTGCAGGATTCATGACAGAAGAAGATATGGCTTCACTAGGAGAAATCCTAAGACATTTGCACCTCCAAGGAATAATAACATTAAGTGTTATAAGTGCAATAATGATGGTCACACAACAAAGTGGTGTAGAGCAGACATCCTAGAAATAAGTATGAACATGAACATGAACAAGAACAAGAACAAGAACATGAATATGAATAGGAACAAGAACATGAATATGAACAAGAACAGGAACATGGATATGAACAAGAACAAGAAAAATAATAGGAATACAGATATGAACGTGAACATGGACATGGATAGAAACAGTTAGAGGATTCAAAAAGTCCAGAAAATAAGGAAAGAGGATAAAGGTAAAGAACAATGCCTTCTGGGAGTAGAAATACTCCCACCCCAGAATTAACCACCTCAAAAGAAGGTGGGGGAGGGGCTAAGCTAAGAGGCTCATTCTTAGCCTCGAGCCCCAAAGGTGACCCTTTGCCATTGATGTCAAAGGGGGAGAGATTTGAGTAAGGGGGAGAGATTTGATACTTGAAGAGAGCATTGAGCCAGGGGGAGCAATGTCCCAGGGGGAGCAACACAGAAGAAGAAGTCAAGTTTTTGGTAAAAATTTTTTGGGTTGCCATCAATGACAAAGGGGGAGATTGTTGGACATTTTGAGTCCCTAAGTCAAAGTTGTCATTGATGTCACCAGATGAAGTCATCATTAATATCAAGGACTTCATCAAGAAATAAAGGTGTCAAGGTTGTTATTTGATATCCAGGAAGAAGGCCAAAGGTCAAGAGAATCAGAAGTTAAAAAAAAAAAGCCTTAATAGTATATGGAAGCAAAGAAAATAAAATATCAAGGAGGCTTGTGCAAAGTTAAAAAGGAGATATAATATTTTTTATAAATTATTTAAATTCAATGAGAATTTAAATTTTATAAATAAATATTATTTACACCATGGTATGCAATGAGAATGAAGTAATAAACTCAAAAGGATATAATATTATAATATTTTTTATTATAATATTAAGTGATATGGTTAAAATCCCAAAGTAAAATATTTATAATATTCATTATAATATTTTACAATACCCAAAGATGGGTTTGGAGTTAAAAATATTCAAAGCACTTTTATCAAGGTCTTAACCTTCGTCGAAGTTACATGGTGGTGAAAGCATTCGAAGCATCGAAGTTTTACAAGCATGGAGGAAATTAATATATATACCTATGCTCAAAGGGCATTAAACTTTATCCTTGCTCGATTTATTATTATTTTGGATGCGAAGTGAAAGAAGAGCTCGTGAGAATTTTATGAATTTCATGTGCGATGAACAGTTCAAAATAGAAAGCATAGATCATTCGAAGGCCAACTGGGCAGCTTGGCCTAGTGGCGAGTGGGTAGGTGTGAAAGCATTTTTTTGGCAAGAGAGCCAGCGTTCGAAATATAACAGTGTGCTTGGCAATCGTGTTGGTTGAAGGTGCCAAAGGCTGCACATTTTTGCAAAGGGCAAGAAGGGAGGCACGACTTGAAGCATGTGGTGCTTCGTTAGTCTCAAACGAGTGCGTAGCTCGTGTGGCGGTTGAAGCCATGACTAAGGCATTCGTTGCGGGCATTGTTGAAGGTTCGAATCCCTCCGAAGGTGAGGTAAATATTTTACATTAAATTTTTATTATTTGCCTAAGTTGGGAGGTATAAGGGTTGTTAGTGGAATTGTTTAGAAAGGTTGCTTATTGGATAGTGGTGGTAGTTGAAAATTATCACTTGGAGTAATAAGGAGGTTTTTGGTTTTAATTTTTAATAAAGTCTTAAATTACTATATTGGCATATTGGAGGATTAAGACTTTTGAGTATTGTTTTAATTTTAATAAGGGGTTTTTGTGTTAAAGAAGATTATTGTGAAGGTGTTGAATATTATTTTAAGTTGGAGTGATAAGGTGTAATTTTTATATCATTTTGTATTGTGTTTTTTGAGGAAATTATTATCTTCTAACCCTTATTGAGATTGGCAAAGAAGTGAGTGTGAGTGTGGCAGATTTGTGAGATCAACTCCTTGTCAAGAAAAAAGTATGGGCAAATTCTTCCTTGGTTGAGTTGATTGATTGGCTTTCTAGAAAATAAAGTTTGGAGTGAAAAGGATTTGATTAGGGTTTCCTTTTCGAAAGTGTTTGAGTTAATGCTTCAAGGTTTTCTAGAATTAAGTGTTGTGATTAAAACCTTGTTTTATAAGCATTGTTGTTGAAGCCATTGGTTGTGTGAAGAACTTGAGTTAGGGTTTTGAAAAGAACATGAGTATCATTGTTATGTGAAGATTGATTTATATGCATTGTTGTTGAAGTGAGTTGTTGTGCAAAGAACTTGAACTAGGGTTTGAAAAGAACATGAGTATCATTGTTATGTGAGATTTGTTGTTGAGCATTGTTGGAAACATTTTGAGTTGGTGTTTACATGCTTGGACTAGGGTTTGTGAGCAAGGGTTGTCTCTTGAGTGATTGGTTGAGTAGAGTTGGTTGAGCCTAGTCAAGTGGATGTATGAAGTGATTGTTCAAGTTCCATAAAACAAACTATCCTATATTCTGATTTGAGTTGAGAAAGTGTTTGAGCATTGAGTTGAAACATATTGGGTCTCTAACAATTCACTTTATGTTTCTATGAGATTGGATAAGTTCTGTGTGAGCTTATTGAGCATATTTGGACAAGTTCTGTGTGGACTTGTTGAGCAGATTGGATAGGTTTTGAGTGGACCTATTGAGCAGATTTGAATAAGTTCTATGTGGACTTATTGAGTAGATTGGACAGGTTCTGAGTGGACCTATTGAGCATATTTGAATAAGTTCTGTGTGGACTTATTGAGCATATTGGACAGGTTCTGAGTGGACCTATTGAGAAGATTTGAATAAGTTATGTGTGGACTTATTGAGCAAATTTGAGCAAGTTCTGAGTGGACTTGTTGAGTAGATTTGAGCAAGTTCTATGTGGACTTGTTGAGAATATTTAAGCAAGTTCTATGTGGACTTGTTGAGCATATTTGAGCAAGTTCTGTGTGGACTTGTTGAGCATATTTGAGCAAGTTCTGAGTGGACTTGTTGAGCAGATTTGAGCAGGTTTTGAGTGGACTTGTTGAGCATATTTGAGCAAGTTCTTAGTGGACTTGTTGAGCAGATTTGTGCTAGACCGAATGGACTATGTTTAGTGTAGATTTGAGATAGAGCTTTGGAGGTGACAGAGCAGAGAGGATAGTAGTCTCCAGTGGATAGAGATCCATCAACTAAGGTAGTGAGGACAGGTCTTCTGAGTGGGGACAAGAGTCTTCAGTGGAGAGAGATCCACAAGCCAGTGTAGTGGAGGCAATAGTCTTCTAGAGGATCACCAACCAAAGTAGAGGAGAAGGAGTTCTCCAGTGGATAGAGATCCATGAACTTGATTTAGGGGATTGGTATCTCCTTTGGATAGAGGTCCATAAACATTGTAATAGGGAAAGGATTCCCAAGAGATTGATTGAGAAAATTTTAGTGAAATATTTTCTCCGTGGAGTAGCCCACATTGGGTGAACCACGTAAAATTGGTGTCTCATGTGTGTGTGATGTTTTGTGCACTGCTTTGGTTTCTGTTGTTGATATTGCCATTGATATATTGCATAATATTGATTGTGATAAGAAAAGTAAAAAGTGGTCTTATACTGTTCACCCCCCCCTCAGTATAAGCTTGTGTTCTTCACATGTGCTAGGGTTTGAGAACAAATTATGCAGTATTATTGAATAAATTTGTGAAGAATTTGGGAATTAATTTGTGTGACATTGAATGTGAATTGGCAAGTGTTAGAGATCAATTTTGTGAAGCAAATTTATGCATTATTGTGCTTGATATTTGAGGGAAAATTTGCAAGGAACATAAACCAGTTTTGTGAAGCAAATTTATACACTAGCGTAATTTGATTTGAAAGGAATTTGCAAGAAGTACAAATCTGATTTGATGAATGTGAGACATGTGAAAGTTATAGACTAAATGAATGTGAAAAGAACATATTGAGCATTTGCATTGCATATTCTTATTTATATGTTCTTGAAATATTTCTGGGAAGAATATGTTTGAATTGCCTAGTTGAAGAAAGCATTTTTGAAAGAGATACAAGCATTATTTTAAACATCATTTATGTGCAAGATTTGGGATTGGTTGAGCATTTTCTATGAGTATATTTGAGAAGCAATGAGGTAGTTTTGAGCAGGTTGTGAGAGCAAGTTTTGAAGCATATTTATGAGTAGGCTTGGTGCAGATTTGGAAATATTTGTGAGCAGGTTTGAGCAAGCCTTGTGAGAAGGATTGGTGCATATTTAGGTAGATTTGAGAGCAGGTTTTTAAGATGATTTGAGAAAGTCTTGTGAGAATACTTGAGGTATATTAGGGCATATTTGAGAGTATGTTTTTTGCTAATTTGAGCAAGCCTTGTGTGAAGTTTTGGAGCATATTTGAGCAGTGATTTGAGCAAATTTTGAGCAAGCCTTATGTGAAGGCTTGGAGAAATTTTGAGTAGAGTTTTTAGATGGATTTGGAGCTAACCAGAGTAGAGAGGAGAGGTGTCTCATGTGGATAGATATCCATGAACTAGAGTTTAGAAGAGAGGTGTCTCTTGTGGATAGAGATCCATGAACCAGAGTAAAGAGGATAGGTGTCTCCTGTGTATACAGTTCCACAAACTAGAGTTGAGGGGATAGAGTTATCCTATGGATAGAGGTTCATGAACCAGAGTTGAGGGGATAGAGTTATCCTGTGGATAAAGGTCCACAAACCAGAGTTGAGGGGATAGAGTTCTCTTGTGGATAGAGGTCCATGAACTAGAGTTGAGGGGATAGAGTTTTCTTGTGGATAGAGGTCCATGAACCAGAGTTGAGGGGATAGATTTCTCTTGTGGATAAAGGTCCACGAATCAGATTTGAGGGGATAGAGTTCTCCTGTGGATAGAGGTCCATGAACTAAAGTTGAGGGGATAGATTTATCTTGTGGATAGAGGTCCATGAACCAGAGTTGAGGGGATAGAGTTATATGTGGATAGATATTCACAAACTTGAGCATAGGGTATTGGTATCTCCTTTGGATAGAGGTCCATAATCATTGTAATAGGGATTTGGTTCCCAAGATATTTGTTGAGAAAATTTATAAGAAATATTTTCTCTATGGACGTAGCCCACATTGGGTGAACCACGTTAAATATGTGTCTCTCATTATGTGTCATGATATGTGCATTGGTTAACATTGCTTTGGAAAAATATTGTAATTGATAACATTGGATAATATTGTTTTGGAAAGAAAAGCAAAAGGTTATCTTATATTGTTCACCCCCCTCTCAGTATAAGCTTGTGTTATTCAATAAGCTTACTAACACACACACACCCTGACATGTTTTGAACCTGGGTCTCCCAAAATAGAGCTCAAAGCCCTAACTTTCAAAAGAGAGCTTAAAGCCCTAACCACTATGTTGTCCCACATGGACAAATAATAATATTATTTGTTAATAATTTTATCAATTCACGACATGTTTTGATCAATGAATAGGCCATGTATTTCAAAGAAAATAATTATATTATTTTTATGCAACATCTACATGTAGGGGTAAATATAATTGTTTTCTAGGCACCAAATAATGTTCAAATGTGTTTAAACTTAAGAACTCCAAAAAAAGTACAAGATGATAAAAGATATAAGAGTTGGAACTCATGTATTGCATCTACACATATAATTATAATATAACATATGCAGTTATAAATTATTGTAATACTATTATATTGATGGTTATTATGTAATGTGAGTGGGGCTCCTTCCAATATTATACAATATAATGTAAAAAAATGAGATAAGTTCACTAGATTAAATACCTCAAATTTTAAAGAGACTTACACTTTTCTCCCTCTTATACTTATGGTATTTGATGTCAGAGTTATTTTGATAATAATAAGCCACCACACTACTCTTGTTTTAAGGGCAAGGAGCAAGAGTTGCATATTAGTAATATTATTAATTTTAATTAAATGATAAACACATCAATTAATCATTTGTGTCGTTCTTAGTAGGTTTGTTATGATTTAGGTTACAAATCATAATGGTCGAGTTTATATGAATTATCCCTATTATTTATGCCAATGATAATTTTTATTAGATTCATGATTGTAAAACCCTTTTACACAAGTCTCATTTCTTTTTACAAATGGATTTTAAGATTTATAGTCAAAACTTGTTCAAAATTTCACTTATTATATCTTTTGCTTTTCATATACCAATTTATTAGTATGCAAGTACTATAATGACACTTTCAACAATTGGCTATAATCAAAGTTTAACTTTTAGATATTATATAGAAGACGGATGCTTTAGAGGTGCTCTAATCCCTTTAAAGACAAGTGATGTAATTTCTAAATTTTGTTCTGAATAATATTTTAACTTAGTTTTGATGCACTCATGAAAGAAGGTTTCATATCTTGATCAGCTTAGAAAACTTGATGTTCTATTGAAGTGTTTTATTATGTAAATTTTCCTACATATTTAATACAAAGAATGACACTTCTTACTAAACAACGACCCTAGGATTGATGGGATTAATGATAAATTCTATCTTAATATAAAAAATTATGAATCATATAATATCTTTTATTCCAACTTGAAAAGACTATGGACTATTAAATTTTATACCATAATAATGAGAACAAGAAGTGATGTTATTGATTAAATGACAATTACAACTAGAATATATTAAACACATGATTAGGATATAGCCAAATATAGGTAGAAGAAAGTCCTAAGAATGTCTAGATGACAGTTGTCCATCTACATTATATTTAAAAATTGTTATATAAATTATCTTTCCTAGATCAACAAATTTTATATTTTTTGTGTCGTGAGTACGTAGCAAGATTAAGGGTTACAAGAGCACTAAGGGCCACAAGAAAATTTTATTTAACACTCAGGTCATTTTGTTGATACTCCATTCCAACAATGACATGTTATTATCATCAATAAAGTTGATGAAAAATCTATTATAAGCCTTTTGTGGATCCCACTAAATATTTCAACCCAAATTTTAATATTTGTTTCTTTATCTACTTTCTTTGATTCTTACTATTATTCAAAGATTGAGAAATTTTTATCAGAGGTGATAGGATAAAATTTGGTATACCTTATCAATATTTTTTTTTAAATTTAGCAAAAAAAACCTTGTGGGACTACCTTGGTTTGAGACACCACGACCAAGGTTCTACATTGTCAAAATCACTTGAAGTCGCACCCGACCTTAACTGCACCAACATTATCAACTGGATTTTGGGTACCCAATGTGCGTTTGGGAGGGTGGATATTCGAACTAAGGACCTTCCTTGGAGGATTGCCCTACCCTCTCCAAGTCACCTACAACATGTGGGTGTATACCTTATCAATAATTGAAAAGCATATTAGTTTATAAAGATGTAGAGAACGAATAAATCTATAATCAATAATAAATTGTCATCTCTTTATTAATCAACAAATCAAAATATACTTTTAATTATAACAATGTAATCAACTCAAGATGAAAATATTCATAATATTTATAACTCACTATCAAAGATAACTTTATTTTAAGAATATCAAAATGTCAAAAATATATTCTAAGAAGATTTTTTTTTTTTAAGAATTTAAGACTAGAAATGTTTCTAACTTATATACAAAGATTCCTTTTAACGAGATCTATCAATATTATTATTTTTCACCGAGTTTACAAATGTTTTTATGAGGGGTTTTGGTCCTTTCAATTTGAATGGGGTTTGAACCTTGAACCGTGAGACCAAAACTCTTTTCAACTTATCTATTAATATTATATAATATATTTAATTAAACATGAATAAAATTAAAATATAAAATATATATAAAAATGTATGTTAATATGTGAAAAGATGAATATTTATATGATTGTATATATTAATGCTATAAGTAAAAAAAAGAGACGATAAGTTTTACATTTATGTCGTCAGGGAACGAGCTCGGCTTTAATTTTATTGGACTTCGTCAAATATAGACTTTTGTTCTTAATTAAGGTAACTTATTTTAACCTTATAGGTAAGGAAGAGAAAGGCTAAGTTTTACATTTATGTCTTCCCGGGAAGGAGCGGGGCTTTAATTTTATTGGACTTTCTTAAATATAGAGTTTTGTTTTATTATGATATTTTATTGGAAAAATTGGTAACAGTCATTATTTTTAGTAACAGGTTGATGGAGATCAACGATTGCTCAGGGTTTGTATCATCATCATCATAATCGGTCTGATGTGTACTCAGAGAATTCGAAGCAGACTACTACCTTTGCAAAGGATTGACTTCCTCCAAGGTTTGAATTTAAGTCTCTTCTTGGTAATTGCATTTACCAATCCATCTAACCTTGCATTAAAAGGATTAGACTACTACCTTTACAAATAATTGACTTCCCCTTTAATTTAAACCTAAATATTTTTTTAGTAAATACACTTATCAATCCACTTAAGCTTTAAAAATAGTATTTTGTTTTGGGTTTAAAATATACTTCAAATTCCTTCTCAAATTCTCCTATGGGTTTTTAAATGCCATGTCAGGTATTATTATGGTGACAAAACCATTGATAAAGTTGACCCTTGTTAAGTAGTATGAAAATTACAATACCAATTGAATTTGGTTAGGTGTTATTAAAATCATACTTAATGCAAGTGTCACTTCCAACTCCATTGTCACTGAGTCATAGTCCCTTAAAAATATTAAATTAAAAAGTAAGGGTTAGGACAAATGCATCAACTCATAGAAACCCTCTATCTTTATCATTGAGACTTGTGATTGCAATATGTCACCAAACAAAATGAATAAGTCCACATGTATATGGGCAAGGTCTCCTACCTAATAGTGATATGTAGACAACAAATATTTTAATAATTGGGATGGTTCTTTTCATATAAAAAAATTTAAATTATGATATATGTATAAAAGTGCAATGCATGTGAGTGATGGGTGTTTTTTAAGTTGGATTTTAAAATGATTATTTTTTTAAGATCAATTTAATTATATTAAGTTATATAAATTATTTACTGTCATCAAAGATTTGAATTTTAAAGTGGGTTATATTATTTATATGTTTCAACCAAATCAACCATTGAACAAGGTATTGTTATCAATCAAATCAACCAAGTCTTGAATGTGAAATTTGAATGGTTGTTTTATTAAATTTTATTATTATATTTAATAAACTCAATTTTAATGTTAGAAATAAATTTCCTTACACATTTTAATATAGATAATCATTTTTTTACATGTCCACACACATCTTACATTGAGTTATATAGTTTATTTGGTAGTCCTCGAGGGCTAAGTGGATTGATAAGTGCTTGTTTGGCTAGGCACTTACCAAGAAGACATCTAGGTTCAAAATTAAAGGGTAATCTATTTGTAAAGGTAGTAGTCTCATTTGAACCTTCTGAGTGTATACTAGATTGACGATGACAGTACGAATCTTGAGCGACTGATGGTCTCCTTCACGTCGAGTCAAAAATAACAAAGTGGAATAGGTTTGGTGGGAGTAGCCCCTGTGGTTTGAATACTATGCTTGTCAGTTACTGAGGTTGTGACCAACTCTTCTATGTAACAAAAAATATAGTCTATTTGGTGCTACCAAAGGTTTGAAATTTGGTAATATAGTCTATTTGGTGCCGCCAAAGATTTGAAACATGGTAATATAGTCTATTTGATGCCACCAAAGATTTTAAACTTGGTGTGGGTTACATCAACTATGTTTCAACCATTAAACAAGGCCTCTTTCTCAACAAAATCTTAAAATGTAAAGTGTGAATGGTTGTTTTATTGAACTTTTTTATACATAAGGGAGTTGGTTACAACCACACTATTTTTACTAACTGATAAGTGCAAGGTTCAAACCATAGGGGCTACTTCCAACAATCCTATTTCAACTAGTTGTGACTCAAAATGAGGGGGAGACCATCGGTCGTTCGGGTTTCGTACTGTATTATTTTTAGTAACTTGACAAGTGCATGGTTTAAACCATAAGGGCTACTTCCAACAATCCTATTACAACTCGTTGTTATTGACCTTGTGTGAGGGGAAGACCATCGGTCGCTCGGGTTTCATATCGTTGTCATCGCTTACTTCCAACAATCCTATTCCAACTCATTATTGTTGACCTGGTGTGAGGGGAAGACCATTGGTCACTCAAGTTTCATACCATTATCATTGGTCTGACGTGCACTTAAAGGATTTAGAGCAATTTACTACCTTTCCAAATTGACACCCCAAGGTTTGAACCCAAGTCTCTTCTTAATAAGTGTCTGGCTATAGAAACAATTACCAATCCACCTAACCCTTAAGGGTGTTTTATTGATTATTATTATTATATTTAAGTTCAATTTCAATGTTAAAAACAAATTTCCTTACACATTTTGACATAAATTATTATTATATTATTATTATTATTTTATGATTTGGTTACTGTGAGAAACCTCTATTAATAAGTATAGTTCTCGATTTTACGAGGGGTCATGGTTGGGAGGAGACTGCTCATAGAGGTTTCTCACACCCAAATCGCAAAGCCACCACACACCCACCCCCTCACACACTCCCCCATGCCACACACTCCCCATGCTGCAGTTAAATTATAATTTTTTTTAACCTACAAAACATACACATATGCTATCGTGGTTTGAACTTAGGTCTTCCAGTAGAGAGCCCAAAGATAAACCACTACGGTGTCCCCGACAGGGACATAGATGTTAAACTTTTAAATTTTAATATTACATCCTCTGTAATTGAAGAGATGTCACCAATTATATGATATTTAAATAACCAATTTATTATATTAAATTAGATTATGCAAGTCTAACCTGTTAATGTGATGATGCAAGTCCACTTTCATAATTGGAATTTTGTTCGACGTTAATACTTGTCTGTTTATTATTATTTTTGGTTAGGTTATTGTGAGAAATCTCTATAACTGACTTATAGGGCTGAGCAGTCCTCTCCCACATTGACCCTTCGTAAAGCCAAGAGCTATACTTATCAATAGAGAAATTAACACAAAGCCATCACACACCCACCCCCTCACACACTCACCCACGCTGCGGTATGAACCTTGAACCTTCCGAAGAAGAACCAAAGCCCCAACCATTGTGCTACACCCCCAAGTGCCTTGTCTGTTGTCTATTATTAACTATCTTTGTTTTTTTAAAATTAATAATATTAAGACTTACTTAAAAACAAAAGAATGTCACCATTTGCTTTAAACCTCATGGAGGAGGAGTGTTCATTTTAATGCAAATATTTATAGTTAAATTATGATAGTTCGGTTAAAAGTTTAAAACTAACTCACTCATTCATTCATTTATTTATATATATATATATATATATATATATATATATATATATAATATATATAATTTTTATATTTTTTTACATCAAATTTTTAAAAGTAGAGTTTTGAAAGGGTTGTTTTATTTTTTATTTCAATTTAGTTACATCAATCTATATAATTTATTTGATGTTATGAATATTTAAATTTTGGTATAGGCTACATTATTTATATATCTTAATCATTGAACCAAAATCTTATTTATTAAAAAATTAAAAAAACTTATTTTAATTTTTTAAGTTCAATTTAACTAAAAAATTAATTTACTAATCTCAACGACATAAAATTCTAAAATATATAAGGCTATAAAATTTTGATAAAATAATAAATTCAAGATCTTTGTAAAGGTCAAAAATTTGAGCCATTCAATACTCAATAAAATCCCTCCAAATCTTAAAGTCAATATCCATACATATTTTATATATAAATAAATAATTGATTAAAAATTTAACACAACAATACGATCGAATTTTCATATACACTAGAAAAAAAGCCATCATATCATGAATTCCCTTTACTTAAGAGAGCATTCGTTTATGAAGTGTGGATTGTGGTGAAGGAAAAGTTCAAAGGTTGTTTTTAGAAAATTCGTCTACTTAAAAGTTTGTGGACCCCAAGATCTCCTATTTCAAAAGGTAGAGGTGGTCCATATATAGTCCTATCATAATAATGGATAGGACATTAATTTGATTGGGTGAAAATGGTTGAATTATTATGTTGATAGGTGTCCTACAATGGCAGTTAGGAAGGTCAGCTAAGCCATAAATAATATTAATATTTTATTAAAAAATTTGACATTAAGAAAATTATCCGCCGACATTAAAGGTTACGTTTAAACTATTTAAACTAAAATGGTGTCCAAACTTTCTAATATTATTTGCTTCTCTCCTCGAACTCTTCTCTATATTATTAAAAATGGATAGGCGCCTATCTATCACACCCCCAAGAAATGAGATAGGCGCCTCGAGATTGATAACTTTCGATTTTTTATAAATATATATTATATATCTAAGCTAGTTTAATAGCGAATTGTAGATCATTCATTCAATTTTGTGGTATACACAATTTTAAATTTATATTGCTAGAACCTTTTTATTGATAATGGTGTCATATTCTCCATGACATTTAGTGCAATTATCTCTCTTTAGTTAATATTCAACATTAAATATTGTGAAATTAAATTTCAACATAAAATAATTATGTTTTTATTTGATAAATTTAGTTATGATTATGCTTCCATTTTTATTAGAATTAATTGTTTTTTTGGTTACATAGTGAATTGGTTACAACCATGCACCCAGGTGTTGTAGGTGAGTTGGAGAGGAGAGGGCAATCCTCCAAGGGAGGTCCTAGGTTAAAATCTCCACCCTACCAGAAAGCTGAATTGGGTATCCAAAATCCAATTGATAATGTTAGTGCGAGCAGGTTCGGGTGCGACTCCCGGGCGACTTTGATGGTGTAGAACCCCTTGTTCGTGGTCTCGCAGACCAAGGCGGCCCCATAAGGGGTTTTTCGCTTAAAAAAAAAAAATTGGTTACAACCACGATTTTTAGTAACTGCTAGCACAGGGTTCAAACCATTCATGATTGCTTTCAACAAACCCATCGTCTCATTAACGTTAACTCGGCGTGAGATGGGGATCGCTGGTCGCTCAAGGTTCGTACTGTTGTCGTCGGTCTAACGCATCACTCAGAGGAGTTGAATCAGACTAATTGTAACATGAGATGCACATAATAATGGTTTTTATCAAAATTAAAATTATAATTATAAATAAGGGTATTAATTATGTTTTAGACTAAGAGGAGTATTAAAGAAAAGAAGCAAGGTGTGAGTAACATTTTTTTATTATAATTTTAGTTGCTAAATATTTTTAATTGAGTTTATATTAGTGTACGTCCAAAATGGCCACATCTACTTAGAAATTTTTTGAAAATTTTATTAAGATATGGAGACGACATTCCACACACATTCCAGTGTATTTTGGAGCGGATCCACAACGAAGGTAACAAATTCGTCCAACACTTAGTCAGGTTTTGCACTTGAAGAAATTTTGCATCGCGTTCCTTGTTCTTGGCTCCGGATTGGCAATGAAGGTTTCGAATCCGCAAAAGTTTTTGGAGAAAGGTGATGTCAGTAGAAAATTAGTGTGGATTGGCGACCACTTTGTATTTGTGATACCCTTCGAAGTGGTTAAGTGTTAGAAAACTAATTCCGAAGGACGTATAGAGTATTTTTGCCTAAAATGGTGACATAAGGCGAAAAGTAGTGTAAGGAAGTGCGGATTCGTAAAAAGGGTAATTTTATCTAACTCTTTTTCGAAATGACGACAAGTAATGTTTTCTCTAAGGCCAGTGTGGAATGAAGATAGAGTTGCTTAACATTGTGGTGGGTCCGGAATGGAAATTCAGTACCAATACTCTTGTTTGGTTCCGGAATGGAATCCACAAGAATTTCAAAGGAAGTATGATGTCATCAAGTTTTTTGTGTGGATTCACTTCAACTTCAATGCCAACGAAAAAAATGGAGAATAGGTAGCGGATTTCATCCCGCTCAATTTGCAATGCATTTAGTGTGGATTAGCATCCTGATGTCTCTGAAGCATGGAGGATGACATCATCAAATGTTTTAAAGCAGAATGGTGTAGTGATCTCTTTTTGTCATTACTTAAAGCTTATTTCAAATAGATCATAGCCATATGATGGAAGATATCAATGGTCGAGAATTGCTAAGCAGAGTAAAATAAAATAAAAGTATTTTTACTGGGACTGAAGAACAGTTAGTTGGAGGAGGAAGCCGAAGTGCTGAGGGTTTCAAGAAACCAGAACCAAATATGGTTGCATATCAACAGCGATAGAAGGCTCCCAAGAAATATCAATAATGCATATATGATCTCCAACGAATAGAACTTCAGTTCGAGCTAATAACCAACAAGTTGTAGAGGTTCAAGTTGCCATGGCAGTCCACTTACAACGAATTTCTCGGAGATTGAACCAGTAAGATTATGCCAGCTAGAACTCTCTACTAAGCTATGAAAGAGTTAATCTTTGTTATGTTCCTTATTTTTTTTTCAATTTTACAAACTATAAATAGAGGTTGAACCCTCATTTTTAAGGGTCAACTCTAGCATGTTTGCCTGTATCATTGTAAATTTCCTTGAAGTTAATAAAAGGAGCATTACACTAATTTTTGCCTCAAATATTGTGTCTTCATTTACCTGATATTAGAGGTTTGAATTCTAAACCTGTATTTATGTTAACACTTGAATAGTTAGTTTGAATAACTTACTGAATACTAGGGTAATTGAAATCTACTTTATGGATTGGTTCTATGTTGTTAGGGTTTTATTTTTATTAAATCTGAACAGTGATTAATTCTATTATTTGGATTATCATTATTCGGGTATTGGATTTGCTTTCTGCAATATTTATCTCATGTTTTCTAATGTGTGAAGGTACTCAAGTTTTATGATAATGTTGATCTAAGTAATGTATCTCTGATATGACTTTTAGGAGTTGTTTATTATGGTAACAATGATGTTAACCTATTCGTCCAAATGTTCACTTTTTCAAACCCTAATATCTCTCTAGCCCTAATCTAAAAATCCCAAGTGAGCATAAAAGTGTCAACACTCTGTTTAAGTTGATAAGGAACCAACCTACTTTGGAGGTTAGATCGGGAACTTTTTTTTGGTCTATACCAATGTTGAGTGTTGAGTTGTAGCTATCAGGTGCATGCTTGGATAGAAAGTAGGAAGATAGACAACTGTAGTGTTGAGTAAAGCTCAAACACAATTCAATGCCCAATAGTTTTTGGCATGCCTAGTGGGACAAGTTCACAAGGAACACGAAAGACCATCATTGATTAATGGTCTATTTTACCGAGAGGAATCAAGATTTGATGAATTATCTTGACCTTATTAAGCATAGAATATCAAATTCACCTGGCGACTCCCTGGTCTGTAAGCCAAGAAAAGAAGTATCTCTGTAGACCAATGCCCTTTCATGTATACTAGGTCATTAAGAAAGAATAACCCTGATTATTTCTTCTTTTATGAGTTACCTTACAGAGGGAAAATTGTTATAATAAGTTTGCATAGAGATTTTGAAGAAGAGGTCAATCCCCCTGAAGAAAATCTTGCAATTGATAAAAATACAACCTCTATAGTAACCTCACCTGGAAATATGGTAGCTAATGCAAATCAAAATTAGAAAAATCCCCCACCAAATCAACTCCTGCAAAAGTACCCTAGCTGGGATACAACTGGCCCACTTAGTCTACCTCAAATGCATGCCATTCCCTTAGCCTTATCTAAAGAAAAAACTGCATATGAGCACTGTCAAGATATCTTAAACTTGGCAACTATCCATAATATAAATAATGAGGATGTTATTTTAAGGATTCAGCCCTATATTTTAGATAAAATATTTTACACTGGTTTAGGACCCTAGAAGACAGTACCATTACCTCATGGTATTCATTAGCAGAACCATTCATAGATAAATTCAATGAATCTGTTGACCCCTTCTCCCTCCTCAATCAGTTTAACTCTATACAAAAGGGTCCCTAAGAATCAATTTCAGATTTCAATCTAAGGTTCAGTAGAACCTGGAAAATAATTCCTCCTGTAGCTTGATCAGCTGCAATCTTGGCTTATATGTATTATACAAAGCTATGGGATCAAAAGGGATCAAAACTTGGTTTACAAACCCAACAATCTGGAATTGAAGATTTCCCCCGAGTTTATAATATTGTGGTTCATATAGAGAATGTGTTAATCAATGTAGGGAGATTACCCCCAAAGAATGCTTTACCCTATGATCAAGAGACTAGCGGTTCTTAGGGTCAATCAACAACTACATCATACATGGATCCCCCTCCATTGTCATCCCCACTTCCACAAATGGCATCCATTCCTCAGCTAAGATCCACAACAGTTCCTTTTCCTCCACTTTCCACTCAGGTTCCCCAAGAAACCTCTGTCCTCCTAGACATCCAAAACACTTTTAAGAATCTTAGTAACAAGATGAATTCTATGGAGAAAAGGGAAATGGAAAGATCTCAACAAAGAATATTCCCATACATAAACAAGAATCAGAGACCTGGTCCTAGTAATAGTTCTGGTCTCAAAGTGAATGCAATGTATGAGGAACTAGAATGTTCTTCAGACAATACCCTTGCAAATATCTGGTGTTTGGTGTGCAATGATCCACATGATTTTTAGTCTTGTGTTATGTATCAACATCATGTACAAATGGCTATGGAACAAGCTGAGAGGAACCAAAAGGGAAGAATAAACATGCTTTGGAAGCAAGATCAGATCATGGTAGGAAAATATTTGGAGGAAGATAGCCCAATTTCTGTTATGATAAGGTTTGGAAGGAAAACTCTCCAGGTAGAGCCTCAAAATATGGGACAATTCCAAGTTCCATCTCAAATAAAGAATGATCAACTTCCCCAAAATAATGATACATTTTCTATCCCTCGGACTAAAGGAAAAGAAAAAATAGATAGTTTGCCTAAGAGGTTGGAAAAAGAAACTGAGGAAGACCTGATGAGATCTAAAGATGAAGCACAGGAAAGGCTTAGATTTCCCTCTATCACCAAAAGGCAAAGAATAGAAGCTACGCAATAGAAGAAGAGAAAATATGGTGAGACAAAAATAAGGCCTGAAAGACTTGCCCTGGTCAGATCAGAGTATAATATTGTGGAAAAGATGAAAAAGATTCCATCAAAATCCAGTTTATATGATACTCTCTTTATTTTTTGGCCACATAGATCTGCTTGAGGCTTCTCTCAACAAATATCCCCGCAACAGAAAGACCACCACAATACTGAGCATACCCTCCAAGAAAAAAGAGATGTCCCCTAAAGATTTGAAAAATAAGCCCCCTCCATTTTACATATCTCTGAGGATGGAAGTATGGGTAGTCAAAAATTTCAAGATAGACTCAGGAGCATCTACTACAGTTATGCCTAAAGTAGTTTGTGAAGATATGGGTATGGAATATACCTGATCTTGTACTAGAGTATTACAATTGGATGGGACACCAGTAAAAATAGTGGATTTCATAAAGGATGTTTTGATGAGGTTACACAAATCCCCTGAGGTAACAATAGTGCAAGAGATAGTAGTAGTGGATCTGAAGCCATATTTTGGTTTATGCATTTTGAGATTATTTGCTGCAAAGCTGGGAGGGTGTATGTATATGGACAATTTCAGTATGGTGATTCCCTTTAAAGGAAATAGAATCAAGATAACACCAAAAAAACTAGCATCTTATCATATAGAAAAGATAGGGGATGATATGTGCAATCTTACTCCAATGGAAGAATTAGAACTAGTCAACAACTTTGAGGAGTTAGAGATTGAGGATGAGTTACCATTCATAGAAGATTATAGTCAGTTTGGAACTAGCATGGGAATATATAACATTTTAGCTGAATCAGAGAAGAAAATTATTACTATATCCAATCAAGCTCTGAGAAAAAAAGAAACATAGATAATGCATTTTGATGGTGCTAAGTGCCAAAATGGTGCAAGAGCTAGAGTAGTACTACAGTCCCAGTAATAAGGGACAAAGAGTTTCACCTATAGACTGACATGGTCATGTATAAAAAATACTGCAGAATATGAGTTTCTATGTCTCGGACTGATACAGGCAGAGAGTATGGGCATTAAAGTGTTGAACATATATGACAACTCTGAATTAATTATCCATCAGGTAAGAAATATGTGGAATAGTAAGCACCATTACCTAAGAGCATACATAAATAGGGTATGGGATCTGATGGAATCCTTCAATGCCCTAAATATAAAATTTGATACTCTGGTAGATTCTCTAGCAACAAAGGGAGCTAACTTCACCCCTTCTATAGACTATGGAATCATTAAAGACAAGGGAATCAAAATTATTTTCAAAACTACTGTACCAGACAAGCAGATTTTTTGGTAGGTTTTGAAAGTGATGAACAAAAAATTGGCTTTCTGGTTATATAAGCATGTCTCTCTACTATCCAAGAAGAGAATCCAGATGAGATTGATCAACATGATATAATTCAACTAAGGAATAATCATATTCCTAGGGGATTGGTCACCTTGGAAATCTTGTTTGATAATGAGGAGAGGAAGAAGATCATAGCCATGAAAGTCAGTGAAAAAATCTATAAAGAAGTTGAAGTTGGTATTGAAAAGAAGCTCAATGTTGGGATTCAGTTTTCACTAAAAGAAGCAAAAAATATCAAGGCTTTCTGCCTTAAGTACCATGACATTGTGGCTTGGTCATATGAAGATCTAAAGGTGTATAACAAAGGGGTTATCCAACATACTATTGAGCTAGAGCGTGATGGCAAGCCTTTCAAGCAGAAGAAACATCTAGTTAATCCAAGGATCGAGGCCATTATGAGAGAAGAGCTTTTAAAGTTGTTGAAGGCCAATATCATCTACCCACTTAAACATTCAACCTAGGTAGCTAATTTTATACCAGTAAGGAAAAATAATGGGGATATTTGATTGTGCACGGATTTCAAAAATCTTAACTAGGCATCCCTTAAATATCATTATCCCCTCCTACAGGCTGATCAGATTTTACAGATAGTGGTAGGGTCAGAAAAGTTCTCTTTACTAGATGGTTTCTTTGGCTATAACTAGATTTGGGTGAAAGATGAATATCAGTATAAAACAACGTTCACCACAAAATGGGGCACATTTGCCTACCAAAGGATGCCTTTTGGGCTGTCAAACGCAGGAGCTACCTCTCAGAGAGAAATGGACTATGCCTTTGGAGAGCTAATCAATAAAATCATTATGATTTATTTGGATTATATGATTGCATTATCACATTATAAGCATGATCACCTAGTACATCTAGAAAAAGTCTTTCAGAAGTGTAGGGAATTTGATATCTCACTCAATCCAAAAAAGTCATTCTTTATCGTTCATGAAGAAATTGCTAGATCTTGTGGTTTAAAAAGAAGGTATGGCCATAGACCCAGATAGAATCAGATCCATTCTTGCTCTCACATTGCCTACAAACAAGAAGTCCTTACAATCCTTTTTGGGTCAGATCAACTTTGTCAGGAAA
The DNA here is from genome assembly GCA_028583015.1 of Wollemia nobilis. Lineage (NCBI taxonomy): Eukaryota > Viridiplantae > Streptophyta > Pinopsida > Araucariales > Araucariaceae > Wollemia > Wollemia nobilis. The sequence goes on from JAQPPZ010001493.1 coordinate 16,373,797, forward strand.
TTCATTTCTGACTTTGCACAAAAGGTAAGGCCTATATCTGAGCTGCTCAAGAAAAACGTAAAGTTCAAATGGACTGAAGTAAGAAAGCTATATTTTGAGGTAATAAAGCAGTCCATTGCAACAACACCAATATTGGTAAATCTAGATTTCAACAAAGACCTCATTCTTTATGCTTATGGAGCTGAAGAAATTTATGCTTCGATGCTCACTCAGAAGGATGACCAAGTTGAGGAACATCCCATATAATTTTGGAGCCAAAAAATCCATGACTACTAGGTCAAATATAACTTTATTGAAAGACAAGTATTTTTTGTGATGAAGTCACTAAAGAAGTTCAGGCAGTACTTAGTACAAAGTAAGACCCTGGTATATGTGGTTCATCCAGATGTTAGAAGTTTCATTTTGCAAAGTGAGCTAGGAGATAAGAGGGTTGGATGGATTACTAAGATCTAAGAATATGATGTAGAGATACATGCCACCAAGTTTGTGAGAGGTAGACCCATGTGCCAAGGTCTAACAGAAGCAACAACATAAAAAAAATGACAACTTTCCAGGTAGAGGATGAAGATCAGGTTGAAGGAGGACAAACAGAGGATTCTGACTAGGTTGATCAAATGAAAAAATACTTTTAGACTGGAGTATGCCCCCAAAATCTAAATTCATCTCAAATAAGAATATAAAGGCTCCATGATTTGAAGTATGTATTACTACCAGAGGGTCTGTAAAGAAAAAATTAGATGGATTTTTGCTAAAGTGCTTAAAAGATGATCAGTAGAGAAAGGTTATTGAGGAGTTCCACGAAGGACCAGTTGGAGGACATAGTTCAAGAAGAGTTACAACATTGAAAATCATAAGAGCTAGTTATTACTAGCCTACTATGTTTGCTGATACCTACAAGGTCACTAGAGCCCGTGACAAATGTCAAAGGTATGTTGGGAGAACAAGAAATGCTGCATTCCCCCTCGAACCAATACAAGTTGAAGATACCTTCCAACAATGGGGGTTAGAATTCATAGGGGTCATTAGTCCCAATTCCTCAGTGGAGCACAAATATATTCTGATTTCCATATATTACCTTACCAGATGGGTAGAAGCTATCCCTACCAAAAATCAAACAAGGAAGTTGTGATCAATTTTATGGAAAAATTGATTTCAAGGTTTGGAGTTCTAGAAGCCTTGGTATGTGATAATGGGCCAGCCTTTATAAGGTCCAAGTATATCGAATTTACCATCAGGTATTGGATCAGTATCAAGAATACTTTCAATTATTACCCTCAAGGAAATAGACTTGCTAAATCCACTAACAAGAACCTGTTAAGGAACCGAGATGTTGTAGGTGAGTTGGAGAGGAGAGGGCAATCCTCCAAGGGAGGTCCCAGGTTTGAATCTCCACCCTACCAAAAAGCTGAATTGGGTATCCAAAATCCAATTGATAATTTTGGTGCGGGTAGGGCTATGTGCGACTCCCGGGTGAATTTGACGGTATAGAACCCCCTATTCATGGTCTCTCAGACCAAGGCAGCCCTGCAAGGGGTTTTTTGCTTTAAAAAAAAAAAAAAAAAGAACCTGTTAAGGATGCTGAGAAAATCACTTGAGGGGAAAAAAAGAAGTTGGCACCTGCTCTTGGACCAAGTTTTATGGGCTGACATGATTACTATAATTAAATCCATCAAAAATTTCCCTTATGCTTTAGTATATGGTAAGGAGGTAGTGTTTCCTATCCATCTAGAGATTCCAAATCTTAAATTTGCAATGAAATATGAAGAGTTAGAGGGAAATCTAGTGGAGACCAAATTAACTCACCTGTTACAACTAGAAGAAAGAAAAACTCAAGCATACGAAAATTTTTAGAGCATAGCTTAGAGATAAACGCATGGTTTGATAAAAATGCTAGATTTAGAAAGTTCCAAATCAAATATTTAGTTCTCAAATGGAATGTTGATAGAGAAAAATTGGGCAAGCATGAAAAGTTTGATTCTTTTTGGGATGGCCCTTTCAAGATAGTGGAGACCAAGGAGTCTAATGTGTTCGAGCTTGAAGATTTAGAAGGGAACCTACTGCCGATTCTAGTGAATGGTTTTCATCTCAAAATCTACTATCTTTAAACCATAAGATCATTGTAACATATGTATATACATTGTATTATATTCTCACTTTCTTTTTGCACTTTGTAATTGATTTATTTATACACTTTGTATTATAAGAAAAAAATGGCTAAGTGTTGTTAAAAGGCACAATAAGGCTCCATTCTGGAAGAAAATACACGTCCTGGGTACCGAAACAATGAGCATTCTAAATCCACACCAATATGCACTAGAAGCTTTGCTAAATAATGCAAACATGATTTTTCGCACGTCATAAAGACTAAGTGCTAGAGAAAGTGAAGATATCTTCGATTTAGAGGTTTTCAAGACTAGAAGGTTGTGGAATCGAGAGTGCATCTAATATGAGGGTCCTAGAGTCTAAAATATTGTAGAACGAGATCATGTAATTAAATTGCATGAACCAAGGAAAGTGATCTGTATTTAATGCAAAAATACTATGCCCAAACCAAGGAGTACACGAAGTGTTACAATGAGGTGGCAGTGCAATTTGAATTTTTGATGAATAGAAATCTAGGATGCCACCTTCGAGCCACCAAGATCAATGATTGCAAGTTGGAGAGCATGCATATGGGCAAAGTGTGCAATGACCACATTAAATGCAGAGGTTATACATGTGCCAGAGAATAAAGTGCCAAAGTTCAATCATTCTCCTGCCCTAATGCATATCAAATTCACTTGAGGATAAGAGAGAAAACATAGTGCTAGGGGACGGTCTAGGCAAATTACAAAGAAAATTCAAAGAATGGCTGGTAGTATGGCTTTAGAAGAAATCCTAGAAGCATAGACCTCAGGAAGAAATGTGGCAAGCTTGTACATGGACAAAGCAAAATCTGTGGCTAATAAAAAACTAGTCTTAACCAAAAGGATGAGACTTAGAAGATCTATGAACAATAGATTCAAGAAGAGGGTCATCTTATCGATGGAAGGTAAATGTGTCATACTCTATTATGTAACACAGTGGTGGAGTATTCCTAGTGGGGAGGTGTTTTTTAGTGGCCAGAATGATTCCTAGGCCAAGCTTATCTCAATAACCAAATCAGAAAATCTTCTAATCACCCGAACTACCCTTGTACGAACTATCAATTCCTTGTACGGACCCTAATTACATACATTGTACGATCTCAGATCGTACAGTGACCAATATGGTATGATATTACACTCAAAAAAACTAACATATGTTGTTTTTGGGGCTGTCGTACACAGTTTTGTAATCGTTCAAGCCGATTCACCAAAACTACCAAATCGGGTAAATTCCTATCAATTGTCTGTTTTACCAAATCGGGTAACAATTGTTTGTACGATTTGTACGATGTACGATATTTACAAACTACAGGTGCAAAAAGGTGTTAATTTCTATGCTCTTCTACTCCAAACTCTCTTCAGGATGTTTTTTAAAGGTTTAACAACCTAAACAAGACAATCTCTTTCACCAACAAAGCATTCAAACTAGGCTGATGAGAGATTCTATACAAGCAATTCCACCTAGGAATCATACAGTCTACTTCAACATGTCTTTACCAATTTCATTAATATCCTAAATAATTCCCCATGATTCACCAATTATCATCTTCTCCACAAAGCTGCAACAAAGCTAAAACTAACATATAACAGTAAGGTAGAAACTCAATTACACAATGTTAATCCACAATGCATTATCAATTCACAACAAGACCGTACACTGTCATCCAAAATGTTTGTTATTATCATTAATGGCTATAAATTCAGTTACAATGTGGAAAAATCTTTCAAGGTAATTGCAATAACTCAGAAATATGTCTATATCTCTATTCTAGCAACTACTAACCAGTAAACTAGTAGCCAGACCTACAAATTCAAAAATAGGGCCTTATATAACGTTTTCAAGGCCGTTCCAAAGTGGTTCCTGAGACAATCCATTATTTACAACTACCCATCTACAACTGAATACATTATTATGGCATTTTCCTAAGTTTACACCTTAGTTTAGCAAATCCATGCGATATTTCATCTCGAAATTACATTTCCTTTGCATCTGAGTGAATTTCAGTGCGCCCTGTATGATTTTCTACTGCTCTGTATAGTTTGCCAATCCAGTTGTACGATTTTGCCTTCCACTGTATGATTTTCTCCAACTGTACAGTTTTACAGGACTTGAGCAAATTATTCCCAAAACTATCAAAATCTAGCAAATCATTTTTTCTTCTTTTGGGAGGTGGATTTATTGCCTACATCTGCACTCCCCTTTACTTTAGTCAACATCCTCGACGACTTGTTCTGCTTCTTCTATTGAGCTTCCAGTATAGCTACTTCAGCCTCCAAGTCCTTGACTTGTGTCTTGTACATTTCTCGTTCATTTCTTAGTTTGGCTGCGTAGCTCCTCATTTCGACAACTTTGGCTCCGTGAAGGTTAGTCTTCTCCTCAGTGGATTTCATGAAGTTCATCATTTGTTTTTCTCAGTTGGAGGCACTCTTTGTCAACTTCTCCTTACAATGAGCTTCTGCTCGTGCAACCGCCTAGAGTTCCTCATTCTTCTCATCAATGGTCTCCAAGTGCTATTTAATAACAACTTCTAGAGCTCAAACCTGGTCTTCTTTAATCATTACTTGAGCTTGCTTCTCCATAACCATGTTGTTCAGCTTCTTGCTATCCCTTGTTAGCTCTTCTATTTTCTTGGGTTGTGTAGCCATTTGCTCACTATTTTCAGACAACTGAGCTGTCATATGCTCATCCTTCACTTTGAGTTGTGCCTCCAACTCATTAATCTTGTCTTCTACCATTTGGAAAATATGCCACTTTTCATCTTCAAGCATGGTAACCTTGGCTTCAGATTCTACTATGAGGCCTAATAGATCCTTCTCCAGCTTCTTTATTTTTGCTTCTATCATAGTTTTAATTTTTTGTAGTTCATCTTCCATTGCGACCAATTCCTTTTGAGCAACTGTAGTCTCTTCCACCTGTGCCTCCTTGAGCCGATGGATTTCTTCCAACCCAATGCTCAACCACTCTATCCAGTGTGTTAGGAAGTTCAACTTCTGCAGGGTAATGAACACTCTTGTAGCGACCCTACTATATTCAACTTATGCTGTATTGATGGGGCAGGTTGGATGGCTTACTCGATCCACATATATCCTTGGGTCCTTCCTGTAATTCATGACTGTCCCTTCTGGCAAGCCTTCTCTTCCTAACATTGTTGTTACCTATTCCCTAGGTAACCTCCATGGATGTTGTGCATGAATATAAGCTTCCTCTCTATGTGCTTTGCACTACTCACCCATTCTGTTATCCTCTCCAAATCGAGAGATACTTGTTGCTACCACAACTTTAGTTCTCCCATGTGGCCAATGTAAAATTCTATTCTGGCACTATTCATCATATGGCCTAACTGTGCAAAGAAGTGTTCCACCTTATCCTCTATTCCACTTGCCTTCTCCTCCATTGTGATTATCTGAAATCGTGGTATTTCCAAAAGATAACTAGATTGCATTTCCTACCGTTCTTCCTCTATAGGAGTTCTTAAGTCTTCTTCTTCCCTAAGGTGGCTAGAGCTTCCTCCAAGCTCTCTAAGTACTCTCTAGGTATCTATATTTTCTTGAGGTGGGAATTGTTTTACTATTTTCTCCTCCCCTCGCTACCCATAATGTTTATGATCTCCTTTTGATATCACTTCTCAACTTGTTCCTGAGCCTTTCCTACTTTAGTTGAGCCCCCTGTGGCTCCTTCGTATTTTCTTAAGATACTTCCTGTTCCTTGTCGTCCACTTGTTTTTCCTCTGTCACCCTTTCTTTTGGAATCTACTGTGCATCCCCAACTGTGACCTACTAAGTAAAAAGTGCTTCTTTCTCTTATGGAACTTATGTATTATTTGAGACCTCTTGCTTACTAGAGCCTCTTGTTACAATTTTGTAACAAATATTCTTCTTGGGATCTTCTACTGTGGTAATCGATACAACTCCGTATTTGTCCTAGGTAGTGGCTACTCCATCATGCCCCACCTCAATTCCTTTAAAAAAAATTAGAGGTGTCCATCTTATCAAAATGGTAAAATATATCTGGATATTGCACTATATTCTCTACCTCTGTCCAATATAACTCCTCTAGTTTCATTGCTTCTGAGTCTGACTGTTCCTTCCTTTGTACTTTTGGAACTGGTTTATCTACCATTATTTCTTGCTGTCTTCTTGTCCTTATTTGTACTGCAATACCCTACCTTTATTGATCGTGAGGCTGCTCCTGCTGCCTTTGTGCAGGTACTTTTTGTTCTAGTTTTGGCTCCAACCATATAGAACACTTTCTCTGATGATGTACATTGGCATCCTCCTCCGAAGAGGTATCTCCCTGAGCTTCACTCCTATGCCACTCACTCCTCATGCATGGTTTCTTTGGAGTACTCTTTGCTATGAGTACAACCTTTACCCATATCAATATTGTCAATTTGTTTTACCTAATTTCTCTAGGTGACGTCAACCCTGGAAATTGCATTCCTGCTTTTGTGACTGTATTCAGTAGCAACCCTATTGCCTAAAAGGCCATCCCAAAGTTCTTCGGTATTTTTGTTAAGGCCTCATGCATTTTTCTATCCATAAAGGTACCCAAATAATACATAATCCCTTGGTTAATACCTTCTACATATTGTGCCATCCACATTGGCATCTTAGTTGCCCTTATATTGATTGACAATCAATCGATGACTGTGTTCATCGCACATGTCTAATTATCACTTGGCAACTGGCTCTGTTTTATTTTGCATGTTCCTAAATAAAAAATATTTACCTCTATCATCGATTTGACAGTGGTCATGGCAGTAACCAGGCAGTGTGTTTCTATTGGGTCTACCAATTTATTGACTATCTCCATGCCTTCCGTCGACAACCCCAATGTTCTTCAAAATGCCTCTACTGAAACCTCCACATTCACTGGCCTCTTGCCCACATTTACTTAGGATGTTATCATTGTTGCATTATATGCCTGAACTATCTACAAAATATAGTTATGGAAGAATGTCCTATGAAATGGTGGAATCTACACAATGACTATCACTTGCACATTTTTGAATGTCTTCCTCCATGGATGAGACCTATTAGGTATGAAGATAGTATACATGTCAGTTAGACGTTTGACCTGCTAGACATCTAGGCTAGACATCTGGGTTACCAGACATATGGTCTAGTAGACGTCTGGGCTACTAGATGTCTCATCTGGCAGACATCTAGGCCCGATGTCTAGGCTACCAGACATATGATCTGGCATACGTCTAGGCCATACGTCTGGGTTTCTAGATGTTTGGTCTGGCAAACATTTAGGCTAGACATCTGGATTTCCAAATGTCTTGGCTGGCAGATATTTGGGTTACTAGATGTCTGGGCTGACATACGTCTAAGCCAAAGGTCATGCCTAGTAGACGTCATGTAGTGGACGTATAGGTAGATGACAAAACATGGAAGACGAACAATCTTAGGAGCGAAAGAAAAATAGTCTTTGGAAGCTAAAACGAATAGTTTTTTGGAGGTTTTCATTGGAAGATGAAACAAACAGTTTGGGGTATTCCTATACTCTATAAAAGGGATGTGATCTCTTGCATAATGTGATAGAGCGTGAAGTTTTTAGAAAATGTCAAAGGATGTGAATGTAATATTTTCTAAAAATAATAAAAGAAGAAGTTGCCATTGCCCCGTGGTTTTTATTGCACATTGCATGTTTCCATGTAAAATATCTGTGTCACTTGTGTTACTAATTCTGTGTTCTACATTTTTGTTATTGTGCTTCCTCTTGCAGGTGTGGAATATTAGATTTTTTCCTAACATCTAGTATCAGAGCTAAGGTTTTATGTGAGTGGGAGCTGCAACAATGAAAAAAGGTGTAACCAAGTTTGAGATTGAGAAATTTTATGGTAGGAACTTCGCTCTATGGAAGATGAAGGTGGAGGATTTTCTGGTTTAGAATGACCAAGCACAAGCCTTGGAAGGGTCACGAGTAAACTGAGAAACATGAAATATGAAGAGTGGGTAATGCTTGACAGAAATACAATTTCTACAATCCATCTCTGCCTAGCAGAATCTGTCTTGTTCAATGTAGCTAAAGAAAAGACCGCATAAGCCCTTTGGCAAAAGCTTGAAAAGTTATATGAAATAAAATCAGCAACTAACAAGGTTTTTCTTAAAAAGTAGCTTTATAGCTTGAAGATGAAAGAAATTTCATTCGTGGTAGATCATTTGAATGAGTTTAATACTTTGATCAGTAAAATGGTTTCAATTAATGTGAATATGGACGATGAAGATAGAGCTATCACCCTACTTTGTTCCCTCCCGGACACTTGGGATCATATGATTATGACCATTAGTAATTCATCATCAGGAAATTTTAATTTTAATGATGTGGTAGCCACTTTGTTGGCAGAAGAGTTAAGGCAAAATAATCTCTGGAACCCTTAACCAATGAAGCCCTATATGTGAGAGGTTGATCATTCAAGGGGAGTAAACAAGGTAGAAAGCAGTCCAAATCTAAGTCTAAAGGACATAAGCAGAAAGAGAAGTGCTGGCATTGTGGGAAGCTAGGACACTCCAAGAAGGACTATTGGCAATTAAAGAATGGTGAAAAGAAAAATCAACCATCAGCTAAAGCCAGTGCAGTAGATTCAAGAGAGACGACAACATGTGAGCCTTCTGTATTAGTAGCAGCAGATCAATGTTATATACCTAGGTTTTGGACTCAGGTGCATCCTTCCACATGTCTCCCCACAGAGACTAATTTGACAAATATCAGTCATACTATGGTGGAAAGGTCTATTTGGGTGATGATAATCCTTTAGAAATTGTGGGAAGAGGGGATATAAGGATCAGGATGGACGATGGTAGAGAAAGGATGCTATGTGATGTGCGACATGTGCTTGATTTTAGGAAGAATTTGCTATCAATCAAAATGATGGATAAGCTAGGGTATTCTGTCACTTTCTGTAACAACTACTACAAGATTACGAGATGAGCTCTTGTAGTAGCAGAGGGAGAATATTATGGGACATTATACCATTTATGCGGTGATACAGTGACAAACCATGCAGCAGCATGGTCTTCTATTCAAGATGCAGTAATGTTTGGCATCAATGCCTAGGCCATATAAGTGAAAAAGGCTTGAAAATTTTGCATGACAAAGGTATGCTTTCTGGGATTAAGTCTTGCAATTTAGACTTATTTGAGCAATATATTTTTGGTAAACAAAAGAGGGTTCAGTTTACTGTAAGTCCTGGTAAGAGTTTTGATTTTCTACAACTTATACATTCAGATATATTTGGACCTGTCCCTACTTAGTCCTCGAATGGCACCATCTATTTTTTGACTTTTATAGATGATTATTATAGGAGAGTGTGGGTTTATTTTATGAAGAAGAAGTCGTAAGCTTTGCAAAAATTTAAGGAGTTCAAAGCACGTGTAGAAAATATTTTGAGCAAGTCAATTTTGTGTCTCAGGTCAGATAATGGGGGTGAATATTGCTCCAAGGAATTTGATAAATTTTGTATACAAGAAGGTATTAAGCACCAAAAGACTATACCATACACTCCACAACAAAATGGTGTGGCTAAGTGGATGAATCACACAATCATGGAACATGCAAGAAGCATGCTTAGTGTAGCCATGTTGGAGAAAAGGTTTTGGGTGGAGGCTATTAATACAACTGTTTATCTTATTAACAGGTCACCTATAGCTGCATTGGATGGAAAAATTCTAGAGGAGGTTTGGTGTTGTAAGCCAGTTGATTACTCTCATTTGTGCACCTTTTTCTATGACGTGTTTGACCATGTAACCAAAGAAAAAAGGTCCAATCTTTACCTGAAGTCAAGCAAATGTGTTTTTCTCGGCTATGGATATATAGTTAAGGGGTATAGGTTGTGGGATCCTACTGTCAACAAGGTAATTATTAGCTGAGATATAATTATTGATGAAAAATCCATACAAAGGAAGAAGGTACAACAAAATCCTAATGTTGTACCTGTTGAAGTAGAATTGAGTGAAGATGACTATGAAAATGAACATGCTAAAGTTTTTTATCAACATGCAAAACAAGTAGAACAGGAAGTAGAGCAGCCACAACAGTCACAAGACCAAGATCCAGAATTGAAAGATCATTGGGGTAGAAGATCTACACATCCACAAAAGTATCTGAAAAGGTATTATCATGTGTATCAGTCCTATTTTGCTTTGTTAACTGATGATGGTGAACCTAGTTCATTTCAGGAAGCTAGAGAGTTTGAGAATGCAACAAAGTGGAGGAAATCCATGGAGGAGGAAATAGAGGTACTTCAAAAGAATAAAACTTGGGAACTTGTGGATCTCCCACCTGGAAGAAAGATTGTTTGAAACAAGTGGGTGTACAAAGTGAAGAAGAACATCAATGGGCTGTTGGAATGCTATAAAGCTCACTTGGTGGAAAAGGGCTATGTGTAGAAGTTAGGTGTTGACTTTAATGAAATTTTCTCTCTAGTTGTGAAGATGACTACTATCAGAGTTCTACTTGCACTTGTAGCTACACAAGATTTAGAATTGGAGTAGCTTGATGTAAAGACTGCTTTATTGCATGGTGATCTCGAGGAAGAGGTATATATGGATCAGCCTGAGGGATATATAGAAAGAGACAAAGAGCATTTGGTTTGTAGACTAAAGAAATCACTGTACGAGTTGAAACAGGTGCCAAGGATGTGGTACAAGAAATTTTATACCTTCATGAAGAGCCAAGGTTTTAGTAGGAGTGAAGCTAACCATTGTGCATACTATAAGAGGTTTGACAATGGCAGTTTTCTAATTTTGCTGTTGTATGTTGATGATATGCTGGTTGTAGGCCCCAACATGAAGAAAATCATTGATATTAAGGCTTGGTTGGCTAGGATATTTGAAATGAAGGATTTAGAAGCAGCAAACCAAATTTTAGGTATGAAGATACATAGGGATAGAAAAGTAAGAAAGATCTGGTTAAATCAAAAGTCATATGTTGAAAATATTTTGCAGCGCTTCAATATGCAGAATGCTAAACTGGTTAGTACCCCACTTCTTCCACACTTAAATTTGTCTTCCAACAAGAATCCTAGAATGGAAGTAGAGAAGACAAGCATGTCTCATTTACCATATTCATCAGTAGTAAGAAGCCTCATGTATGCCATGGTGAGCACCAGACCAAATATTGTCCAAGCAGTGGGAGTAGTCAGCTAGTACATGGAAAATCTTGATAAGGAGCATTGGAATGCGATGATGTGGATATTCAGATATTTAAGAGCCACTTTAGATGTTGCCATTTACTTTGGATCGATAGAGTTGCAAGTTACAAGATTTGTGGATTCTGATTATGGTGGATATAAAGATGGGAAAAAATACACTACAAGATATGCCTTCACCATTGCTGAAGGAGCGGTGAGTTGGGCTTCTAAGTTGTAGTCTATTGTGGCCTTATCAACCACTGAAGTAGAATACATTGTAGCAACTCATGCCAACAAAGAGGCAATTTTGCTAGAGTGATTGTTGGGTGACTTCAAGGTAATGCAGGAGAAAATTATGCTACATTGTGATAGATAGAGTGCTATTAAATTAGTGAAGAATCCAAAATTCCATGATCGCACGAAACACATTGATGTCAAGTACCAATTTATAAAAAATATGGTGGAAGAAGGTAGGATCCTGTTGCAAAAAGTTAAAACTGTAGTGAATCCTACATATATGCTTACAAATTCGGTCAAGGTAGAGAAGTTTGAGTGGTGCATAACTTCTCTGAGCTTGCTAAAAAAGTAACAAGGATAGCATTGGGTAATTGGCACTGGATGAAATATTTGGCAGAAGATTTCCCGAATACTAACTTCAAGTTGGAGAATGCTAGGTATGAAGGCAGTATATAGGTCAGCTAGACGTCTAACTTGCTAGACATCTAGCCCAAACGTCTGGTCTGGTAGATGTCTAGGCCAAATATTTGGGCTACTAGATGTCTGGTCTGGCAGACATCTATGCTAGACATCTAGGATACCAGAAGTTTGGTCTGGCAAACATCTAGTCTAGACATCTGGGTTACCAGACGTCTGGGCTGGTAGACGTCTAGGCCATACGTCCAGGCTGCCAGAAATCTAGTCTAGCAAATGTCTAGGCCAGAAATCTAGGTTGCCAGACATCTGGGCTGGCAGACATCTAGGCCAAATTTCATGCCTAGTATATGTCATGCAATGGATATCTAGGTAGACAAAAAAATGTGGAAGACAAAAAATCTTGGGAGTGAAAGACGAAGAGTCTTTGGAAGCTGAAACAAATAGTTTTTTGGAGACTTTCATTGGAATATGAAACAAAAAGTTTGGAGTCTTCCTCTACTCTATAAAAGGGATGAGATCCCTTGCATAATGTGATAGAGCATGAAGTTGTTGGAAAACGTCAAAGGACGTGAATGTAATCTTTGATGAAAATAATAAAAGAAGAAGTTGCCATTACCCCATGGTTTTTCCTGCACATTGTAGGTTTCTATGTAAAATCTCTGTGTCACTTGTGTTACTATTTTCATGTTCTATATTTTTGTTACTGTGATTCCTCTTAAAGGTGTGGAATCTTGGATTTTTTCCTAAAAATACCTATTCTTCTCATCACTCCACCATTTTCTACATGCTTTCACTCTATGCTATACAAACGTGATGTTTGATAGTTCTACCTGGAATTCCAACTATTCACTGCTCAGGTGTTCTTCCCATTCTTATACATGTATCTAGCTCCTCAATTCCCTCAGTAAGGAAGCTTCTTGGGCCATCCTTTCCTCTCTGTGCCTTGGTGGTGTTCTATCCAGGTGTGCTTGCCAATGGCTCTGTCTCCTCCATGACCTATACCCTCATCTCCTCCATGGATGATTACCATACCTTTTGTAGGACTGGAACTAACACCTAGAGTGCTACTGTGAGTATGCCTCTCTCTTGTGTAGCGGACCTGGTGATATCTCCATCCTATTTGTTACAATCCACCTCAATCGGTGTCCAAATTCTTCTGTTGAGATTATTCCTCCAACATCTCACCGATAAACTCAACCTCCTCATCAATTAGAAAAATACCATAAATCATATAACTCCTATAAAAACATACAATATATGGTTTTGGTTCCCTTGTATGGTTTCACCTTCCTCGATTGCTTCCAGATCATACACTTATTTGGCTATTTTCCCTTTACCCTGTCAATCTTCAAATGGTCAAATCTCCTCCAAATCATATGACTATAACCTGAAATCGTATAGGGCGCCCATACTCCATACTCTGCTACTTTCTGGCTGCCCTCCCATTTAAAATTCATACGATTCTATACAATTATGTATGATCTCTTAAAAACTACCAAAAATGGAAAAACTACACTTTTCTTCCTAGAAATCATACAATCTACCTCCAAATCATACAATACAACTTCTCTAACCCTCACTGCTGCAAAATACTAGGATTTTTGTCTCCTTGGCCAAATCTTCCACCGACCCAGTTGCTGGATTGTCCCGATCTACTCTCGAGTTCTTTTTCTCAACCAATATTTCACTCCTTCACTCCTGGTGAAATTTTCTTTAATTTGATGAACTTCTAGTTGCAATGTATGGCTATACAGACTGTACTTTTCTCTCCTCATTTTTCCCAACTCACTTTTTTCTAGTATTTTTAGTTCTTAGGGTTTCACTCTTCCACCCTCTTGCAATTTTCCCAATTCTAGCCACCATAATTTGCTCCCTTTAGCTCTAATCAGTAATTCCTCCATCCAAAATCTGTACAATGATGTATTCTAATGTCTTCTATTGTAATATACAAATAAAATTTGAATTACCTCTTTTTGTGGAGAAAAATCCCAATTCTTCTTTCCTGGGTTGATTCCTTGAAGCTGAAAAGAACTCCTTGGTACAAATTTAATAATGGGTCTGCAATTTTAGAGTGCTAGTGAATAATTTTTTTCCATGTAGTCCTCTGTTATCAAATGTATGCTTTTTCCCTTTAATTTCCTATAAATTTTGAATTCTCCTTGGTGATTGAAAAAAATGGTCACTTTACTGTCCTTTTAAAGCAAGTTTTCAAAAAACCTAAAACCTAACTGAAAAAACCTTACTTTCAAAAGAATCTAAAAGCACCAAGTTGCATAATTTTTCCATATCCACTGCTAGATGACTGTCAACTCAACAGTTAGTTTTAAATTTTTGTCTTTTTCCCCCTTATTTTCCTCCAACCGCTGCTTTTCGGCATGTCGTATTAATTAGTTAGTTGGAAAATAATACACTATACGATCCAAATCATACAGTACGACTTTATTTACGATTTGCATGTCAATTTTACCTTGTACAACTCTCTTTGGTATAATTTCCATCTTGTACCTTTTCATTGTACGATTTCATAACTTAGAGAAAATTTCGGTTTCTTTTTCTTTGGAGAGGCCGTTGTTTCCAGTTTTCAACCTCGCCCTTCCTAATTGTGTCTCGAGGGATTTTCACAACTAAGGCATAATTTTATCCAGTTTTATTTATCTCTTTTTTTTCATTCATTTTTCATTTTTTTCATTCTATTCTAATTATACTTACCTCCTGGGTAATCACATAGTGATATTCAACTATATGACCCCATCCAAATCTTGTCCTCGAGGTTCGACCATAACATTTTGATTAGTGGTATCCTCTTCTACATCTGCTTAGCTGGTCTCTGCCTGTGATGTTGTTTCCCATTCATTTCCCCTCCTATAATGTGCGCAGTTCGTAATTGTACATCGACAAGTTGGAGTCTCATCTCCAAATAGGCCATCTTCTCACCGTGTAGGTGATTGATCCCATGGTGGTGGTGTCCTCACCACTCTACTATTATTTGAATGACTTCTTTGCCTATCTCCACAGATTATTTTTGGCTCCAAACTTGGTGATCAGGTCCGTTGTTGGCCTAGGTTTCCACCATCTGCGAAGTGTACCCTTCCTCTACCAGCAAGGTTTCAACCATGTGGGTATCTCCCCCTTCCATTCCTGCTAGGCATGAAACCTCCCTGTACTATTGATGAATATTCTCTTACTCTATGTAATTACCAATTACCTCCTTCTCATTGGGGTCCCTATCGATTTAGGGGTGGTCCCCTCCCTCTACATCTTTGTAATGCATTTTTTAACATACCTCTTAGTCTGGGTATAACTTGTGGGTTCCTTACCCAATTCATACATGCTAGCGGGTTATCTCTTGGTCATCTAGGAGTAGGGGGTCAGAATCTTCCTTGTCCTCTACCTCCTTTAATTGTAACATCACCAAGATCTCCATCATTTTTTGGTCGTCTACCTCTTCCTCTTCCTTGTTGAAGTCTTAGAGGTCCTTGTCCAATTCTTCCTCTTATTCCTCGGTCATCAGGAGTAATATCTACCAAATATATATTAGCCAGTGGACTCTAGTTTGGTGACAACTGTCACAAGGTTCTGACTCTTTTATCAGCCCTTACCAAGTGACGCCTTTATCTTCTTTCCTCAAACGATCTCTGGGGGGATGAAGATGCCAATACTTCCCTATAATCGTAAGAAAAGTCTGTCTCAGAAATAGAGTCAGTCTGACCCTATTCTCTTTGTTCTACTCAGTCATGTGGCAAATTCATCACTCTCTTCAATCATCGAACTTCCCTCCTTTGTCTTCTCAGTTGCTGGTGAGCTATTGCATATGCCTGTGTATCATTCTCGGGTCTGTCCTCTTGAACTCTCCCGACTTGCCTTGGTCTCAATGCTCTAATTAGAATACTTTGATCCCTCTAAGGATTATGAGGATTCACTGGTTCATCATCATCTGTACTAAGATCTCTTACTAACCATGAAATTCCTTCATCACTAAAATCTATCATACCTACTACATTGTGGTGCAATTCATGTGATGTGGTGGTCTCATCTATATCTTGCCAAAGTAACTCTGCGTCCTCATTTATCATAGGTTACTTTCTTGGTGGGGGTGGAAAAATTGTACTTGTGCCTTCATTTCCTCCACCATTTCTTGGAGTTAAGTCTTCAAAATACTTAGGTTCACTTCCAATCTCTTGTAATCTAACTGCCCTCTGATAATCCAATATTTGTATGTTACCATCCAATTCTTGGATTACTTGTGCTCTCAATCTCACATTGTGACCTCGTAGTGTTTGATACTCTTCCTATAATTGTTGAGTTTGCATTCTCATCCTCTGCTATAATAGCCCTATCTGAGCCAATGGGGAAAGTTCTGCTAGTTCTTCTTCTATCATTTATTCCCTAGCATCCTCTGGAATTTCCATCTCAAATGTATCCACTCTATCCTCATTGTGCACTATCAGCCTTACCCTTCTTCGTTCTTTTGACTGTTAAGGTAGTTCCCTATGTTCTATCTGTGGGTACCTCCTATTTGAAGCTCTTTGTAATAGTGCCATCTCCTGATAGCCTTCTATTGCTAGAGGGATCCACTCTTCTCCCTCTCTTATGGTTCAATCTTCCCATCTGATATGTACTCGCACCCTTATTATTTCATTAGGTCTAGATGCCAATTCTTGTTGTTTAATTATTGGCAAAATCTCCTCCCATTCAGAAAATATCCTTATGAGTCCCATATTCGACTCCTCTTGTAGAGGACCTGGCTCACGATGAGCCTCATCTTGAGCATGTGCTCGTCTTCTCCATTCAATCTCTTCTAAAGTAATGAATAAACACTATACTTTGTAAGGCTTCAAGTTTGATCCATTTACAGTGTTGGGGATCTTTAACCCATTCAAGTTCTATAGCCTGACAACTCCATTATCCAATACTTCAATAACTTTATAAGGCCCAAGCCATAACATATTTAGTTTACCTGTCTTGATCTCCCTCTTTCTGTTAAATTTGAGAACCAAATCCCCTGGACTAAGTTCCAACTTCCTCAAATGCTTGTCATGCCACACATTTTGTATTTTTTGGGCTATCTCAATCGCCCATTGTGCCATGACTCTTATTTCATATAGTTTCTTCAGCATCATCAGTCGTTCCTCCAAACTTTATTTATCTCCCAAGCTATGCTCTACTGCAACTCTCAAGCTTGGTATCAAAAACTCAACTGGAACCACCGCTTCTTGACCATACATCAATTAGAAAGGAGTATATTTCTTTGTTGTTTGTAAGTTGTTCTGTATTCCCACAAAATGAATGGGAACCTTTGCTCCCAGTATGCTCCTTCTATCCCACATGTTTTATACAGAGTTGATACTAAGACTTTATTAGTCGCTTCCTCCTGCCCATTTGCTCTCAGGTAGTACGGACTAGACAATGAGTGTAAAATCTTAAACTCTGTCGTCAACATATTGATAATCTCATTAACGAAGTGTCCTCCCCGGTCACTCGTTATACATAGTGGAATACCAAATATTATAATTACCTTCTCGTACAAAAATCATGTTGTACTTTTAGTAGAATTATTAGGTAATGATCTTGCTTCTACCCATTTTGTGAGGTATTTTGTTGCCACTACGATATATCTATATTTCCTTCTTTGAGATTTCTTCAATGGTCCCATGAAGTCTAAGCCCCAATGTTCAAACAACTCCTATGGTTGCGATGGGTGTAAGGGCATAAAGTCCCTCTTGACCGGTTTACCTACTCTTTAGAAAGTATCGCAAGCATTCACATATTATTTTGCATCATTGTACAATGTGGGCCACCATAGACCTACTAACAATACTTTTCGTGTAGTCGCATCTCGTACCATGTGTCCCCCTACTAAGCCTGCATGGGATTCTTTCAATGTTGCCTTAACTTCTTCCTCCATTACACTCTGTAAGATACCATCACTTCCTATCTTGTATAGCAATCCAACTATTATTTGGAAAGGTGCTGACTTCATAATTATTCTCTTCTTTTCGGTTGTCATCATATCTTGTGGCAACTCTTCTGTGGATATGTACTAGCCAACAAAATTATACCATGATGGCACAAAATTGATGGCAAACAATTTTGCATCTAGAAATTCATCATGAACTCATGTTCCTACTGGCTCCCCTGATCCTATTCGAGACAACTGGTTGGTAATCACATGCTTCTTTCTAGGTCTCACCACAACTCGGAATACAAACTCTTGGAGAGTAACAAGCCACCGACTAACACATCCTTGTATTACTGGTTTGTTTATTAAGTACAACAATGCTTGATGATCGACATAAAATGCAAAGGGGTTTACTAGTAGGTAATGCCTAAAATTTTGGACTACATATACCATCCCCAAGGCTTACCTTTTTTTTGTACTATAATTTCTTTTCAGCCTTGACAAAAGGCGACTAGTAAAAAAAATCAACTGATCCAACTTAAACTGTCCTTCTTGTGCTAATGCACATCCAATTGCAAAGTTCGAGATATTGACGTGGACATGGAATTCCTTATCCCAACTAGGAAACACCAAAATCGGACTACTTACCAACTTAGCCTTTAACTCCTCAAAGGCTCCCTGGTGCTCCTTTGTCCATATGAAAGGAATATTCTTTTTCGTCAAAGAATCTAATGGATAGGATACATGTGCATAATTTTTGATAAGGTAATATCCTGTTGACCCAAGGAAGGTTTTGAGGGAACTCACATCAAAGGGTTCTTCCATGTATAATATTACCCAAATTATATCTGGGTCTGTCTTTAATCCTTCGCTGTGCACAATGTGTCCTAACAATTTTCCATATGGTACCATCAGAAAATACTTTGTTGGGTTTAATGATATCTGTGCATTCTTACACCTGCTCATACATTCACTAAGAGATGGAAGATGCTCCTTGATCTTCCCATAAATGGACCAATCATCCAAAAATGCCTTGAAATTCCCCATTGCCAATTGGTCAAAAATATACAGTATGATTCGTTGAAACGTAGCTGGGGCATTACAAAGCCCAAATAGCATTCGATTATACACGTAAATGCCATTCTCCACAACAAATGTGGTCTTCAGATTATCCTCCTCAATGATGCTAATCTGATTGTATCCCAAGAATACATCCATAAATGAATAGATCTCATGTCCTACAACTTCTTCCAAAATAGAATCTATGAATTGAATAGGAAAGGGATCCTTAATAGTTACTGTGTTTAGACTCCTGAAGTCTATGCATATCATTATATTATTGAATTCCTTCTTCAAGGTGATTACTATAGGTGAAACCCATTCACTGTTTGTCACCCTAAATATAATTCCTGCTTCCAACATCTTTTCTATATCCATATTTACCAATGTCGTGTACTTTGGATTCATTCTATATGGCCTCCTCCTGACAGGTTGAGCACCAGGAATTAGTGTAATCTTATGGACACATAATTTGGGTGGGATTCCTTTCAAATCCTTAAATGTCCATGAGAATACATCCTTGTACTCCAAGAATATCTTGAAAGCTAGTGGCTTCAATACAAGATTCCAATCATCGCCACAGTGGACCATCCTAGGTTCCTCATCCATTCTTAGATTGATGTCCACTATCTTGGGTCCTTCATACTTGATATTTTTTGGCTCACTTGTAGCTTTCATTACATTCTCAAGGTGTGCCAGTATTGTATCAATCTCTGCATCTCCTACTGTATACTTTGTAAAGGTTTTTAGAAATATCCACTTCTCTTTTGTTTCCTTCTTAGTTTCTTTACTAACTTTTGGTTCGTCTTGTTTTTCCTTGATATCCTTTGACTCAATACAGAGGTAGTTGGGTTGAAACATATCATAATCATCTATTTTACAATGAAGAATTCCACTATCAGATCGAGCTTCATCCTCACTACATTCATCTATGTACATCATTACCTCTCCATTAGGTTCGTGTCCTTCATCCCCTAATGCATTTTTTGATTTGTTAGTTGTAGCTACATCCTCACTAACTCTATGATTAGCTAAATTGATCATGTATTTATGATGTCCCTTATTGAAGGTGATCTTATTATTTCCCCAATTGTGATTAAATTTAGCTACTCGTAGCCATCCTCTCCCTAAGAGAGCGTCATATGTAGGTTTCTGCATTGCAATCACAACAAAGTCCAAGACAAACTATTGCTCAGATATCATTACTTGTTGTGTAGTCAAAACTCCTTTGATGTTAATATCATTATGGTTAGCCCCATCAGTCGAAAGCTCACTACCCATAGGGATGGAGCACCTAGTTCTAGACAAGTTCTTTCTGGTAGCACATTAACACTAGTTCCTCCGTCCATGATCACTTGCATCAATTTGTGCCCCAAAATATCCATATGCATTAATGCAGGCTTCTTTCCCACATCAATCATGAGTATAGTAGGATCCATAAATTTGTCTTTCTATCCTTCCTCTACAACTGGTTCGCTGTGTACTTCCATCACCTTTTGTGGTTGCATTTCCTCCACAATTGCTTTATGCAATTCTGGGATAGCTTCTAGTAAGTCGGATACTTTAAGTTCCACTATAGTATCCAACAACTGTGCTGCCAAATTCTACACAACTGTCTCCTGTTATGATGATTTTCGTAATTCCTTTCGAGTGCTTGACTCTCCTTGCTTAGTTTTCTCAATTTCTTATTGCACTATTTTATTTGTTGCTTTCCAACGTTGCTTTTCTTTTTCTGGCTTTGGATACTTATCCTTTTTATCCTGATTCCTCGTCACAGCTAAAACTTCCTGAGTTTCCTCTTTAACTTGAGGAACTTCAATGTCCAAATAGCTCACATTATGCGGGTTACTCGAACTCATCTGCTTTGGACAATTCTCCTCCTTGTGGTTCCTCAGACCACACCATCTACACATGTGTAGTACTTGTTTGAGGTACTCCTTGCGTCGGAGGTGTAGGACAATTCTTTGTAAAATGTCCCCACTATTGGCAATTGCGACATTGTATGATCGATCTACCTTTCAAGTCATATTGTAAACGAATTTTTCCTCCTTGTCGATTACCTTGATTCTGTCTGCCACCTCTTTTGCTATTTTTTTAACTGCCACTCGTAGCTTGTTGGCTTCTCCCTTGGGCCTGTGATTTTTCTTCCTGCTCATAGATTGATAGTACTTGTGGATGGATTTTTGCATTGTAGGGGCAAAGCATTACTTCATGCCCCATCACATTAAAAATATGGTAATAGTCGTTCTTCAGACACTTCATATTTGTATGTCCCTAGCTATTTCATTCTGTGCACCATAGTTCCTTTTTGTCTGGTATCTTCTATTCTTTAACCATCTTATCAAACTCCTTGTGGAATTATGCTATCGTCCTTTGGATAGTGTCTTCTTCCTCACTATTTGAATATTTCAACTTGGGATGAGACAAGATTCCCATGTATGTCTATTTCGATTCACTCTCAAAGGTCTTTGCGTGTTTCAATGCTTCCTCATATGTGTCAAATGATACCCCCTTCATATTTTTCTTATACTTTGGTAGTAATCCATCTACAAACCACCATTTTATCAGTACATCTACCAATGGCATTTGCATCTTGTCGAATAACTACTTTAGTCAATAGTTGAAGGATTTCACATCCTTGTTTGCTTTCTCTTTTGTCATGCAAAGCTTGATGACTATGTATCCATCATCTTTTAAAGGTCAAAATTCCTCAATGAACTTCTCCTTTATCTGATTCCAAGTCTAAAAATCAATGTTATTTTCTCCCTTTAGGTACCAGTCTATTGCCAATCCTCTCAAGGTGGTAGGAAAGAGGACTACCCAATCCTCCGGTTTGTCTGCACCATTTTCTCTCCAAATGGTTAGGCAAGTTCCTATGTGTCGTGTGGGGTCGTACTTATCCTCACCTAAAAATGGTGGACATGTTGAGCAAGGTGCAGCGACAGTATTGTCATTATTGTCAACACAGTCAGATAGATCAGTTGATGCAGTGGACAAGAGTTCAGAGGTTATTCAGAGTATGTACAATGAATTTAAATGCTTATGAGGATGTTTTTGATGTTTGGGTGAAGTTGTTACAGGTTGTCCAAGAAGACCGAAGTTGCCCATATGCTAAAAATGCAAAGAAAAAAAAGTGTCGCGATATCGTGACCTGTTGCATTTTCGCGGCCAAAAGAGAAGCGAAAAAGCAAAGGGAAAAAAGTGTCGCGATATCGTGACATGTTGCATTTTCACAGCCAAAAGAGAAGCAAAAAACCAAAGGGAAAAAAGTGAAGTGATATAGCGACATGTTGCATTTTCATGGCCAAAAGAGAAGCGAAAAAGCAAAGGAAAAAAAGTGTCACGATATCGTGACATGTTGCATTTTCATGGCCTAAAGAGAAGCGAAAAAGCAAGGAGGAAAAAGTGTCGCGATATCTCGACATGTTGCATTTTCATGGCCAAAAATGCAAGGAGGAAAAAGTGTCGCGATATCGCGACATGTAGCATTTTCACGGTCCAAAGCGAAGAGAAAATGCAAGGAGGAAAAAGTGTCGTGATATCACGACATGTAGCATTTTCGTGGTCCAAAGCGAAGAGAAAGAGCAGAGAGAAAAAAGTGTCGCGATATCGTGACATGTTGCATTTTCACGGTCCAAAGCGAAGAGAAAATGCGAGGAAAAAGTGTCGCGATATTGCGACATGTAGCATTTTCATGGTCTAAAGTGAAGAGAAAGGCAGAGAAAGAAAAGTGTCGCGATATCGTGACAGGTCGCATTTTCGTGACTCAAAAAGAGCAAGAAGGCAGAGAAGCAAAAGTGTCTCGATATCACGACATGTCACATTTTTGCGACTCAAAAAGGGCAGGAAGGCAGAGAAGCAAAAGTGTCACGATATTGCGACATGTCGCATTTTTGCGACTCGAAAAGGGTAGGCAGGTAGCGAAGCAAAAGTGTCGCGATATCGTGACATGTCGCATTTTTGTGACTCAAAAAGGGCAGGCAGGCAGAGTAACAAAAGTGTCGTGATATCGCGACATGTCGCATTTTTGCGACTCAAAAAGGGCAGGCAGGCAGAGTAACAAAAGTGTTGCGATATCGTGACATGTCGCATTTTTGTGACTCAAGAAAAGCCTCAAAATAGAAACAAACAGTAATGAAGGAGAAAACGAACAGTCATCAAAGGAGAAAACAAATGCATGCACAAGGGAAAAGAAAATGAACAGTCAGACATGCAAAGAGAAAACGAACAGTCATGCAAAGAGAAAATGAACAGACATGCAAAGAGAAAATGAACAGTCATGACCGAGAAGACGAACAGTCATGGTAGGAGAACATGGTGTCAATTATTTGCATGTGACATGTTTGACGAAATGCCTTCTCAAAATATACAAAAGGAGTTACAACTAGAGTTACAAAGAGAAAGGATTGTTATAAAAGGAGTGTTGCTTGGAGAATTTACTAAGCATGGGGGATTAAAGTGTAGTGGATTTGATCTTGCAAAGAGAGCGAGAGGCACGCGACAGGCGAGAGAGAAGGGTGTTAATTGTGGGCGATGTTGAGTAAGCAATAGACCAGTCAGGGTCTTGTAAAAGTGAAGGCATTTATTTGTCAATATTCTAGTTTTAGAATTGAAGTCTAAGTTGGTGCTTGGCATTAGGGGTTGGTGCTCCTTTCTATTGGTGCAGATAAATCAGGGGTTGGTGCTCCTTTCTATTGGTGTAGATAAATCAGGGGTTGGTGCTCCTTTTTATCGATGCAGATAAATCAAGGGTTGGTGCTCCTTCCAGTTGGTGCTGGTAAATCAGGGGTTGGTGCTCCTTTCTGTTGGTGCAGATAAATCAGGGATTGGTGCTCCTTTTTATTGGTGCAGATAAATCAGGGGTTGGTGCTCCTTTCTGTTGGTGCAGATAAATCAGGGGTTGGTGCTCCTTCTAGTTGGTGTTGGTAAATCAGGGGTTGGTGCTCCTTCTAGTTGGTGCTGGTAAATCAGGGGTTGGTGCTCCTTCCAGTTGGTGCTGGTAAATTAGGGGTTGGTGCTCCTTCTAGTGGGTGCTGGTAAATTGATTGTAAAGTTGATTGCTTTGCAAAGGCTAGATTTGGATGGGAGTCCAAACAATCAATTTTTGAGGAGTAGCTAAATTGATGAACCTTGGTACATCTTGTGTTGTGTGATGCTCTCTTGTTATATTTGCTTTATTTGATTTTAAGTTCTCATTGTTTTGGATTTAAGAGTTTAATATTTAAGTTTTATAGAGCTACACTGATTCACCCCCCTCTCAGTGTCATTATGAGACTAACAATTGGTATCAAAGCCAGTTTCCTTTGTCAGGCTAAATCAGCTAGGGTTGATCTTGGATTAGTATGCAATGGGTAAGAAGAATAGATCCTCCTCAAATAAGGCATCTCAGTCAGTTTTAGTTCTTGTGGAAGAGAAAATTGAACTAGAAAATATAGGAGTGAATTCTGAAGTATGTGATGAAAACCTTGAGGGTGAAGTATATCTAGAAGGTGAGTTGATCGCTGCACTTGAAGAGTTGGGTATAGAAAGGAAAAAGAACAAAAGATTGTCTAAGAAGTTAGAAGAATATGGGGATAATATTGAAGATCTCTTCTTACAAATTCATAAAGCCAAGAAAATAGAAGAAGCCTTGAAGTCACACCTGGATGATAAAGGCGATGTATGTAGCAAACGTGAAGAGGAATCTAACAAAGTTATTAATGATCTAAAGTTGCAAGTAGAAGAGTACAAAAGGATTGAAGAAACTCTCAGGTCACAGATCAATGAGAAAGAGATTTTTTTCTGCAAACAAGAAGAGGAGATTTTTTTATTATGGAAACAACTAGAAGAGGAACACAAATCTCAAATTTAAGAAGAGCACAGAGTTTCTAGATAAAATGATAAGGAAACAAAGAAGCCCCATGTGTAAGCTTGGTCTTGGATGTGAAGCTGAACAACCTTCATCTTCTAAATCTGCAGAGAAGAAGAAGTCCACTACTAAAGGATCAAAGTAAGAAAATATTGAAGTTGAATCTTCAAAAGGAAGAAAATCTCAAAGGAGATCTACGACAAAACAACCACAACAAAAGAGGTTCTATCACTCTCACTTTATTTATAATAATTCTTTTAATGGCTATTGTTTTAGATGCAACCATTATGGTCACAAGGCAATTTATTGTGGATTGAAAAATAGATCAAAGAATTATGCTGGTAGAAATACATTTGTTATTCTGGTTGAACACCATGTGCAATGCAATGTTTTAAATGTAATGGTCATGGGCACATAACAAGGTTTTGTCCAAGAACTTTTGTATCTAATCTAAGGCAAGACAGTAGATTTTATCAGATGCAAATAATGCAACACAGATAGGGAAGAAATCATGTGCATCAAAGAAAGGAAAATAATCATCCATCAAGGATGCACAAGAGACAACCACCTAGTAGAAATGTTTTTTCACCTTTGATGGATTATGCAGTAGAATGTTATAACTGTCATAATTTTGGGCACATTGCAAGAAATTGTCGAAGTACATTTGCATCAAATCAATTTCAGGGAAGAAAATTTCAACCAAATGGAATGAGAAAAAATAGAAAATTTCCTGAAAAACATGCACAAGCTACTGAAAAAGAAAAGTCAAAACAAGAGCCCAAAAATGTAATCAAACCAGAGTGGAGAAAGAAAGAAGAGAGGAAATCGTGTCGCGTGTCTCCTTGGACTGAAGGAGATTACTCCTCTATTGCACTAAGCAGCTCCAAGTAGCACATCCTCAGGGGGAACAATCTTAAAGTTTTATTTTAATGCTCCTATGTTGTTTGGTTATTTGAGGATGAAAGGCAAGTAGTCAGGGGGAGTTGTTGTATAGTTTTCAAAGTGTGTTTCAGTTCATGTAGTTGTTTATGGAGGTAATAAGAGAGCTTTAATTTTATCTAAAGAAGTAGCCATTATCAAAGAGATGCCAGAGTCAAAGCAAACAGTGGCACTAGCACCCAGTTGGTCAAGAGTGCCAAGTGGCACATACAAGGCAGAGACGTTGAGAGAATAGCACCCAGGTGGTGAAGCGCCAAGGAGGACAAGATGCCTATGCACTTAAGAAAGTATTGCATTATTTGAGAAATGCAAGATATTGCCCAAGGAATCCCTTGATTGTAGCGAGGAGAAATGCTCACGGGAATCACGTGAAGAACGTTCGTCTAAGACATTGAGTAGCCCTGACATATGCCCCAGTAAGAAGCAGAATACCGAGTGTTGATGACTGCATGTAGACTAAGGTTCCAATGTTAGATGTAACGGTCCACTGTCAATACCTGCATAGATGATGAAAACATTCATGGCAGTCGTTAAAAACCAGAGACATTGAGCTGCACAATGGATGCTAGGCAAAGTCGTCAGTCACAGAGGAGGTGGCATTCAAAAGGCTAAAGAAATTACGCGCAGGCTTCTTGGAGAGTTGATCACTTTTGATTTGGGAGTAACTTTTGTGTAGTTGAGAGTTGCATGTTGATCAAACTATACCAAATAAGTAAAAGCAAGGTACAACAAGAATTATAATATGATGAGTAGAGATTAGAGTGCTTATCCAAGAAGACTTTATGACAGAAAGAGTACCAGTGAAGATGCATTCTATGTTGGAGACAAGTTGGTCACATGGCACAGTAAGAAACAAGAGTCAGTCTCCTTATCCATAGCAGAGGTAGAATATATTACAGCGACAACATGTTGTACGCAGGGGGAGCATTTGTGTATTTGTTTATCTTTTTGCTCATGTTTGTGATTTTTGCTAAGTATAATAATTTTTGCCTGAGAATGTTGTGCATGGATTCAGGGGGAGTTTGCAGTAGCCCTTTGGTATTATTGTCAAAGGGGGAGAAGAGTTACGAGAAATTGCACGTGTGTTGCCAACAATTCCAAAGGGGGAGATTGTTGAGCAAGGTGCGATGACGATATTGTCATTGTTGTCAACACAATCAGATAGATCAATTGATGCAGTGGACAGGAGTTCAGAGGTTATTCAGAGTATGTACAATGAATTTAAATTCTTATGAGGATGTTTTTGATGTTTGGGTGAAGTTGTTACAGGTTTTCCAAGAAGACCGAAGTGGCCCATATGCTAAAAATGCAAAGGGAAAAAAGTGTCGCGATATTGCGACATGTTGCATTTTCATGGCCAAAAGAGAAGAAAAAAAGCAAAGGGAAAAAAGTGTCGCGATATCACGACATGTTGCATTTTTGTGGCCAAAAGAGAAGCAAAAAAGCAAAGGGAAAAAAGTGTCGTGATATCGCGACATGTTGCATTTTCGCGGCCAAAATAGAAGCGAAAAAGCAAAGGAAAAAAAAGTGTCACGATATTGAGACGTGTTGCATTTTCGTGGCCTAAATAGAAGCGAAAAAGCAAGGAGGAAAAAGTGTCGTGATATCGCGACATGTTGCATTTTCGCGGCCAAAAATGCAAGGAGGAAAAAGTGTCACGATATCGCGACATGTAGTATTTTCGTGGTCCAAAGTGAAGAGAAAATGCAAGGAGGAAAAAGTGTCTCGGTATCGCGACATGTAGCATTTTTGTGGTCCAAAGCGAAGAGAAAGAGCAAAGAGAAAAAATTGTTGCGATATCGTGACATGTTGCATTTTCGCGGTCCAAAGCAAAGAGAAAATTCAAGGAGAAAAAAGTGTCGCGATATCGTGACATGTAGCATTTTCGCGGTCCAAAGCGAAGAGAAAGGCAGAGAAAGAAAAAGTGTCGTGATATCATGACATGTCACATTTTCACGACTCAAAAAGAGTAGGAAGGCAGAGAAGCAAAAGTGTCATGATATCGCGACATGTCGCATTTTCGTGGCTCGAAAAGGGTAGGAAGGCAGATAAGCAAAAGTGTTGTGATATTGTGACGTGTCGCATTTTCATGAATCGCAAAGGGCAGGCAGGCAGAGAAGCAAAAGTGTCACGATATCGCGACATGTCACATTTTTGTGACTCAAAAAGGGCAGGCAGGCAAAGTAACAAAAGTGTCACGATATCATGACATGTCGCATTTTTGCGACTCGAAAAGGGCAGGCAGACAGAGTAACAAAAGTGTCACGATATCGTGTCATGTCGCATTTTCGTGACTCAAGAAAAGCCTCAAAATAGAAATGAACAATAATGAAGGAGAAAATGAACAATCATCGAAGGAGAAAACAAATGCATGCACAAGGAAAAAGAAAATGAACAGTCAAACATGCAAAGAGAAAATGAACAGTCATGCAAAGAGAAAATGAACAAATATGCAAAGAGAAAATGAATAGTCATTACCGAGAAGACGAATAGTCATGGTAGGAGAACATGGTGTCAATTATTTCCATGTGATGTGTTTGACGAAATGCCTTCTCAAAATATACAAAAGGAGATACAACTGGAGATACAACTGGAGTTACAACTGGAGTTACAAAGAGAAAGGATGGTTATAAAAGGAGTGTTGCTTGGAGAATTTACTAAGCACGGGGGATTAAAGCATAACGGATTTGATCTTGTGAAGAGAGTGAGAGGCGGGCGATAGGCGAGCAAGAAGGGTGTGAATTATGGGCGATGTTGAGTAAGTAATAGACCAGTCAGGGTCTTGTAAAAGTGAAGGCATTTATATGTCAATCTTCTAGTTTCAGAATTGAAGTCCAAGTTAGTGCTTGGCATCAGGGGTTGGTGCAGATAAATCAGGGTTTGGTGCTCCTTTATTTTGGTGTAGATAAATCAGGGGTTGGTGCTCCTTTTTGTTGATGTAGATAAATCAGGGGTTGGTGCTCCTTCCATTTGGTGTTGGTAAATCAGGGGTTGGTGCTCCTTTCTATTGGTGCAAATAAATCAGGGGTTGGTGCTCCTTTCTGTTGGTGCAGATAAATTAGGGGTTGGTGCTCCTTTCTGTTGGTGCAGATAAATCAGGGGTTGGTTCTCCTTCCAGTTGGTGCTGGTAAATCAGGGGTTGGTGATCATTCCAGTTGGTTCTGGTAAATCAGGGGTTGGTGCTCCTTCCAGTTGGTGTTGGTAAATTAGGGGTTGGTGCTCCTTCTAGTGGGTGTTGGTAAATTGATTGTAAAGTTGATTGCTTTGCAAAGGCTAGATTTGGATGGGAGTCCAAACAATCAATTTTTGAGGAGTAGCCAAATTGGTGAACCTTGGTACATCTTGTGTTGTGTGATGCTCTCTTGTTATATTTGCTTTATTTGATTTTAAGTTCTCATTGTTTTGGCTTTAAGAGTTTAAGATTTAAGTTTTATAGAGCTACACTGATTCACCCCCCATATCAGTGTCATTGTGAGACTAATAGGACATATTTGTTTTGCTGCTCTATTAGCCATTTTGGGAGAGTCATCGCTCTCATTTGAGGTATCCTGTGAAATATCTATCGAATTCCTCCTTGGGGTTGTATTACTCCTGTTGTCATCAGAAGTTTCAATTCGAGGTATCTTGTTTTGTCCCTCCACTCGGTGACCAAATTCTTGTGCATCCTCACTCTACGACCTTCTTCACTAGTTTTATGGAGATGATCTTGGTCCATCCTCCCAAGTCCCTATGTCTTGTTACCCTGGTACCTGGATCCTGTCCTCTAAACCCTCTCGTAACCTTTTTGTCATGTCCTCAGGTCTTACCATCCACTCTTCGTCATTGTGCACTTTCTCTTTTTCACCCGTCTTGTCTACGTTTTGTGGTTCTTCCTCCTCATATTCTGTATCAATCAACAATGTCTCAAAGTCTCCCTCTTTGGATGTCCAAACTTGCTCTATCTCTGGTTTGTGCATACTCTGATTTGAGTTACTCATGTTTTATCTTTGAGAAATCCTTGTTCTCCTTCTTATTGGAATGTTGTCTCATGGTTCTCTTCTCCCATGCATTTGTGTACTGATGTCCATCATAAAAAAATCACCTCTAGTCTTTAGTCAAATTCGACCCATTTTAACAAGAATTCCAGATTCGATAAGGCAACGGTGCCAAATGTAACACAGTGGTGGAGTATTCCTAGTGGGGAGGTGTTTTCTAGAGGCCAAAATGATTCCTAGGCCAAGCTTATCTCAATGACCAAATCGGGCAGTCTTCTAATCACCCGAACTACCCTTGTACGAACTATCAATTCCTTGTACGAACCCTGATTACATACACTGTATGATATTATATCGTACAATGACCAATATGGTATGATATTACACTTAGAAAAACTGATAGATGTTATTTTAGGGGCTACCATACACAGTTTTGTAATCATTCAAGTCAATTCACCAAAACTGCAAAATAGGGTAAATTCCTGTCAATCGCCTGTTTTACTAAATCGAATAACAACTATTTGTATGATTTGTACGACGTATGGTGTACGATCTGTATGAACTAAAAGTGCATCAAGGTGTTAATTGCTATGCTCTTCTACTCTAATCTCTCTCTGGGATGTTTTGTAAAGGTTTAACAACCTAAAAAAGACAATCTCTTTCACCAACAAAACATTCAAACTGGGCTGATGAGAGATTCTATACAAGCAATTCCATCCAAGAATCGTACAATCTACTTCAAAATGTCTTTACCAACATCACTAAGCTCCTAAATCATTCCCCATGATTCACTAGTGATCATATTCTCCACAAAGCTGCAACAAAGCTAAAACTAACATATAACAGTAAGGTAAAAACTCAATTATACAATGTTAATCCGCAATGCATTATTAATTCATAACAAGACCATATACTATCATCCACAATGTTTTTTATTCTCATTAATGGCTATAAATCTAGTTACAATATGAAAAAATCTTTCAAGGTAATTGCAATAACTCAGAAATATGTCTATATCTCTATTCTAGCAACTAATAACCAGTAAACTAGTAGCTAGACCTCCAAATTCAAAAATGGGGCCTTATATAACGTTGCCTAGGATATTCCAAAGCGGTTCCTGAGACAATCCATTATTCAAAACTACCCATCTACAACTGAATACATTATTTTGGCATTTTCCTAAGTTTACACCTTAGTTTAGCAAATCCATGAGACATTTCATCTCGAAATTACATTTCCTTTGCATTTGAGTGAATTTCAGTGTGCCCTGTATGATTTGCTACTGCTCTGTACGGTTTGCCAATCTAGTTGTAGGATTTTGCATTCCATTGTACGATTTGCTCCAATTGTACGATTTTACAAAACTTGAGCAAATTATTCCCAAAACTATAAAAATCTAGCAAATCACTTTTTCTTCTTCTAGGAGGTGGATTTGCTGCCTACATCTTACTTGTCATTTTATATTTGTGATTCCGTGCATCCTTACCCAAAATTGATAGTAGCCATAGTAAAATTTTATGATCCCATGGCAAAGGCGGTTCAAAAAACCAAGGGCAAAATCCTATTCAATGTCACTATTACCTATTGAGCTTTTTACTATAGGGTTAGAGCCTACCGTAACGTCCAAAGATTTTAAGGTAACTACCTAGGCTGGGTATTACTATTTAAAAAATGATCCAATGATGGAGAATCATTTAAGAAATGGGTGTATAAGTAGCTTAATCTTAAACCTAAGAAGAAATTGCCCAAGGTCCCAATCCCTATCAAGCATTTCTCCAACCCTGTGTTATTTTCTATGTTGGTTTGTATGGAGGGTATGGATTCAGACAAAATGGTTCAAGGTTGGCAAATTTCCGTGGAATATTGTATCTCTAATGAAAGGATGTATGAGGAAGGGGTTGCAAAAAAGAAGACCAGAGTTATTTATTTTGATTGGCCTACTTTTCTATCTCAAAGGATTCATGAACAACTTGTAAGGATGAAGAGGAGCTCTGATATTCCTAGTTTCAGGCACTGCTCGAGTTTGGTGTGGATTTTCTATGCTACTATAAGGAATAAGATGCCCTAGATATCAATGAAGGATAAAACCAATGAGAGAGAACCCTTTTTGGTTTACTATTGGACAATTCATTTAAGAATCAATGAGTCTTTTTACAAATTTAACTTGGAATTCTTAGGACCTGCCCTAAATATAATGTATGGAGAATGCCCTAGATGGACACCCATGGCCAAGAAGACATTGAGACCAGAAGGTGCAGAAGAGGGAGACTGGTATTTGTTAACTAATGACACTGTGATAATATTATACGGTTTCATGGAAAAACATTTTTTTTTACCTCATTTTGTAACATATAGACTTTTTACCCTAGAATTTTTGAGGCAATTAGAATACATTGATTTGAATTATGGTTCAGGAAGAAAGATAAAATATTTGTTGACTTACCGTACTCTGGATGACATAACCATCACCAGGAAGGGTCAAAGTGAGCAAATAGACCAATACCTAGATAGTTTAGGTCTCTTTTACATCCCACAGAGGTGGAGTTATGACCCTGATGGAATTTTTACTAAGAAAAATATAGCCTTAAATGAGGACAAAGCCTATAAATTTGACAAAAGACAGGTCCCATTTTGAACAAGGCAAAAATAATGATGATTTTGCTCTTTTAGAGTGAAATGTCTCAAAGATGGATCAAATTCCTCCTTGGATTGATTTTTATGAGCAGATTGTAGATTATGATCCTGATAACAAGGTAAAGCATTGGCTGATAGAGGATCGCATTCGAGATATTAAGGAAAAAATAGGAAAGAAGAAGGATCCTCAGCCAGATGAGGACACTCCTGAAGAGGAGGAAGAAAAAGTAGAACCCTGGAATGTTGCAAAAATCTTAGATTGGTGGAGAATGAGGGTTGAAATTGGGAAACCCAAGTCCAAGTTTGGGATATATATTGACAATGAATTTTCCAAAAATTATGATGAAAATATTATAACTTGGAAGCCTAAGAACGTTGGAAATATTGTGTTAACTGTGGACAAGTCCCAGGCTAGTTCTAAATCCCTTTCTCCAATCACAGACCAGGACACTCCTGCTGAAGATCAAAAAGCTCCTCTAATAACAGCTAAAGTTTTGAAACCTTTCCATATTACCATTGAATAAGTTCAACAATTTCCTAAGGGAGCACAACTGTTGGGCAAAATGCAACATTCAAGTGAAAAAGCTATCAGTGCTCTAGTGGTTAGACCCAAAAGTTTAGCTCTGGTGGGACAACCTACAAAGACAGATATTAACTGGAGGAAAAAGGATGAAAGTTTCAAGTTCACCCTAGTTACTTTCACTACTGTAGCATCGGTTGTAACAACCCTCCAAAATCTACCTTAATACATGTTTACTTTGTTATAAGAATATGGTACTGCTGATCTTATTGTGATTGCAGGTGTAGGTATCACCAGTTGAAAGAACCATATATCTCCTCTTGATTGCAGATGAAGAGTTTCGAGGAAAGGTAAGTTGGGGAAATGATGAGCGGCGGAGTATTCATCGTTGTTAGGGTCAACGAACCCTACTGGTAGTACGCCCACCAACGGTCCATGTAGTTGCATTCATGTAGCTGCATTTAGGAATTTTGTGTCTTATATTGTGATGCTTAGAGTATTTTCTTTCTTAACATATATATATATATATATATATATATATATATATATATATATATATATATATAATAATAAAATAAAAACAAATAAATAAAAATAAAAATGTATATAATAAAAATAATAATAATAAAAATAAATATAATAATATTTTCACCATATAATAAAATAGAAATTAAAGAAAAAAAATTTAATAAAAAGAAAATATATATATGCAAACTAAAATTTAAAAGCTTGATTAAAATGTTTGGCCATATATGCTTTCTAAAACCACACTTGGCGGACTAGAAAGCAACACCTGACAGTGTATGCCTTCTAAAGCCACACCTGGCGGACTAGAAGACTACAACTGGTGGACTATGGAGGTAAACAGTTGCATGAGATATTACACTTGTTTAATTTTTAGTACCAACCACTTAGTAAAAGAGAAGTTAAGTCATGAAGGGTGGTGGTTCGGAAGGCATATCAAGAAAGGACAAAATTCAGGCACCAAACTAGGCTATACAATACAGGTTAGTTTTGCTATGTCATTCTAAGATAATATTGCTGGATTGAAAATAAAATATACAGTGGATTAGCGTTTTATTGATGAAATGTATTATGTAAATCTAGCGTTCTGAAGCATAAAATATAAATGATGAAATAAAAATGAATTAAGCCTAATAGACTGTCTAGTGTAGAACTGCAACTTAATTAAAGATAATAAAAAAATAAGAGATGAAATAAAGTTAGAAAAAAAACAGATTGGGAAATAAAATTGTGTCATGTTATCAAATAATAATTTGGTTTAAGTGTGCAATGTGTGTAGATGAATTTATGTACTGTTGTATTCAAGATAGGAGTAGATGCATCCAACAGTAGATAAGGCCGCTCTGAACCCCCCCTCCCCTTCTCTACAGTTGCCTGGTTAGTTGTCTTGCCAAAGATTTTGTATCGCACTCAATGGCTGATGACAGAGAGATTAAGGCGATCATTTGAATAAAACTGGGTATGGAAGATTTGTAATAAAATTTATTTATATCTAAATCTTTAGTTGAGCTATGTGCTTGTAAAGATCTGTTACTTTGTTGTGAACAACTATTAATGTTTTTAGTTCTAGTAGAATGAGATATAAAAATTTATTAGAAAAGAGAGTTGTTTTGCTATGTATTCGCTATGTATAAGATATTATAATTTTTTTTAGAGGAAGATATATTTCATTTTTTCAATTTGTTTCTTTTTATAACAAAAATCTTTGAGAGATAGTAGAAGTATTTCTTTAATTTATGAGCTTAGTCTAATAACGTATAGCAAGAATCAACCACTTAAAAAAAATAAATAAATAAATAAAAAACAATAATAACATAGATGACGTCTAAAATGACCTCTCCATATACAATGCACTTTCAAGGAAATAGCGAAAATGTGTGGCAATGGATAAACTAAGAGAAGAAAATGATATTATTGTATAGTTTTAGCATTTCTGGCTTGCAATATACGGCTAAAGACTAGTGAGTTCTTACCCTGAAACACCTTATAAGGTATTTTGAAGTCATATGCTAACTGGAACTTTATACGCCAAAAATGTTGAGTCCTATTCCAAATGCGTTGTGCGCATCAAAGGTTTGGTGATTCTATTCACTGCAATATTTACTTTGGAAGATGCAAAAACATATTGAAATAAATAAACAATACCACATGCTAAGGCATATATAGAATAATGGGGTCAAAATTAGATAAATTACGTGCTGGTTATATTTAATCGAGTATAATTTATTTATTGGTTTGCTTGGTTGCCGTAAGAAAAAAAAAAAAAAAAAGCTTTTTAAGGCGACGATTTAATCTGTTAGAGTTAAAGTGCACTATGCCTCTGTTTTGACACTTGTCAGTTTATACTGACACTTGTCAGTTTATCATATAGGCCTTCTGCCTATTTATGTAACACATTTTTATGAATAATATATCCCTTGAGTTTTCCCTCCTAACATTTGGTATCAGAGCACGTTTTTCCCTTGAGGGGGATTCCCCTCATGGAAATCCTCCCTCACCTGTTTTCTTTCCTTTTTTTTTTTTTTTTTTTGTCGCATCTACCGGGAGATATTACAACATACGCCGGCATCTGACACTATTTTAGAAGTCTCATTTTAAAATTATCATGTTAAGGTGATAGTGAAGTCCATAACTTTGGTAACACAATGCTCTTTGTCGGATATTGTTTTTGAGTTATTAATGAATACAAGACTTAAACTTACCAGATATTGTATTTGAGTTATTAATAAATACAAGAATTAAACTGAGTCCAATCCTATCTTTAGATAAGTGTGGGTTCGCTAGCTTGGAAATTGTGCATATTACCTTTTGCAAGAAATGAAAACCAGGACCTTCTGAATGGCTGACAAATACGTCTTG
Source organism: Wollemia nobilis (assembly GCA_028583015.1). NCBI lineage: Eukaryota > Viridiplantae > Streptophyta > Pinopsida > Araucariales > Araucariaceae > Wollemia > Wollemia nobilis. The sequence continues at coordinate 16,409,470 of JAQPPZ010001493.1, forward strand.
AATATAAAGAGTTTTTTCTAGTTTAATAGTTTGAATATAAAGAGTTTTTTCTAGTTTAATAGTATGAGAAAACCCGTGGCTGTGCAAAGTCAAACTTAGGTATGAGAAAAAAAGTTAGAAAGAAGTATAGAGGAATAATTATAGAAGCATATTTTTTTTAAAAAGATAATAAATTAAAGGAATTACAATTTTAGTTCAAAGAAAATTATATTAAAGTAGGAATTTAAAATACTTAAACCTAGCATGTAGAGGTTAAAAAAAATCTATATTATAACAATAAGAACATCTTGGAAACTCATTTATAAATATTTTAAAAAAAAAATTATATTATAACAATAAGAACATCTTGGAAACTCATTTATAAATATTTTGAAAGAATAATGGTTTTTAGTTTGATTAAAACTTTGGTTATATATTATATTTTAATTATTCTTTTAGTAGAAGGGTTAGCTATTTTCTTTACCATGTTTGTTTTGAGAGGACTAAATTATTAGAGACTTATAATTTCTATATAATATTAAAATAAAATTATCGTTGATGGAAGAATGACCCAAAAGAATACAGGGATTTACATAGTTAAAATGTTTACTGCTATATATATATATATATATATATATATATATATATATATACATTAGAGAAATGAATAAAATGTTTACTGCTATATATATATTAGAGAATTATAAATGAACTAACTAATAAGCTTGGTAATTTACTTGAATAAAGTTTATTTATATCTATTTTTTAAAATATATATTGTAATATTGTTTTTGAACTTTTTTTTTAGATTAGGGTCATATCCGCATGTGAAGGGATGGATTTGACCTTGGGACCTCTCTTATCTTGAGAGTTTTACACAACCCACCGCCTCCAACTCCTCCACACGATCAAATATTGTTGTTGAACCCGAGAACAAGTTACATTAGATTTGGGTAACTTATTAGATTTGGATTATTTGAGGAAATGTTCAATTAGTATTACTTTGTTGTTAAAATGTTCAAATTAAATATTACTTTGATTTGTTAGTTAAAATAAAGGGAATGATTTGTTTATATATTTAAAGTAGGTGGTTTAATATTAATTAGTGGATTGGATACTTTGAATTAGTTTAATAGATTAATTATTTTGAATTAGCTAAACCCTTGAGATCAATACACAAGCTCTTAACCTTTGGGAAAACTAGAGAAAACCATTGAGAAGGATGGAAGGAAAAATAAAGTTAATATTAAAGGGTGATTAAGGGAAGGTCAGTTTCCATGTAACAGGGACATATGCACTCCTGATGAGAAAGATCAGGATGGGAGGCAAAAGAGGATGAAATGGGCGTCGCTCTTAGGTTGTTACCTGATAATACGGAGAGATGTTACTTGATATATGATCGATTGAGGTTATCCAATGACAAGATGGAATGGGACATCAAATCATCAATCAAATCAAGTCAAGAAATATTCAATCTTTTACTAGGTTAATGGTAGACCCTAGATGAACTCCAGGATAGGTGGATGTTCGTTTAGCTTGGCATGCATACACTATTGGGGAAAATAAGCATTCAACCTCTAGGTGAAATGAACCCTAGAGGAAAAACCCTTGTCTGAACTTGGGATCTCGGGATGAGAGTGGAGCTTATTTAAGGCAACAAATAATGAGACCTGCCTAGTATCGATTTTATGAGTATTTCAACTGCAACGAAATGACACTTATGAATATTTAGCATGCTCATACTAGTAATAATTATGAAATTGGACAAAAAAATTCCATTGTAATCATCGTGTTAGTACAATCAAGTAGGTTGACTTGGGTTGTTACATCGGTTGAGTTGAATCCTATTTCTAAAAAATCATTGCTAGGAGGAATAGCCAAGGGTTAAGTGTCTGAAGAGGAGAAAACAAAGAGCAAAATGATTGCTTTTTAGTTGATACATAGAAGAGCCAAAAGGGCTCCAAAAAGAGCAAAGAAAGAAATATCCAAGAAACAAAAAATGGATCAGGGGGTATTGGATGAGAAGGAAGTTGTTTCAACTACTAAAGAAGTAACACATAAAGAACAACCAGGTATAGAGACTGAGCAAGAACACCCTAATTCTATAGGTGAAGGTACGTTCTATCACCCATATTCTCCTCTCGCTCCCCTTGAATCCCTAGTGAAATATCCCTCCCATTCTGTCCTTGAAGAAGTTTCAAAGGTACCTTCCCCATATTTGAGTTCACCCTAGGTTTCTATGGTTAATACTAAGGTTCAAGTGGCCCCTTCACCTTCTATTTCATCCTAGATTCCACCTTCATCATCCCTAGTTTCACTTTCATCATCTCAGATTCCCATTTCATCATCACCTATTATTTCATCTTCACCATTGTCTTCACCGCCATTGAAGGAACAAATTGTTCTTAGCACACCCATGCATCCCACTGCTAGTCTTGTGTCAATTCCTGTAAGTTTACCAATATCTACCACAAAAATAATTAATGAGTCCACTATTGTCATGGAGACTACTGTAGTTACTTCTACACCATCATTGTCTTCAGTTGATTCAACACTTTCATTTCTAGTATATTCATCCCATCTGGCTACTGGCTATACAAGTCAGATGACTGTATCAAAAGGACATGCAACCACTCAAAGAATAAATGATTATTGGGTGGGTAAACTTTCTAAGCCTTCTAGAAGGATGGTTGTAAGAAGAAATAGTAAATATGTAGATCCAGTTTGGAGGCAAAGGTTATTCAAATTCATGATTCCCCTTGTGAGTAAGCCTGAATCTAAGATGACATTCCAAGACTATAGAGTTGAGGAGATTACTGAAGATATAGAAAAATTACCAAAAGAAGATAAGATAGTGATTACTAAAGCCCACTTGGAGACCTTCTATGTGAAAAATGATATATTTAAGTAGAAAGTGGGTAAAATAGAGAAGCAAATTGAGAAGCTTAATAAAACTGTAAATACTCGTAAGGAAGCAGAAAAAGCTCTCAAGAAAGAAGTTAAGAGCTGGCAAGAGAAGTTCTTGGATGCCAATAAACTCAGGGACCAATTAGCAGAGCAGAAGAAGCTAAATGAGGAGCAAGAAAAAGAAATACAGAGCTGAAAATAATAGCTTCAAATTGATAAGGCTAGATATTTTGGATTTTCTAAGGCCGGATTGAAAAATATCAAAAAAGAATTACTCTCAAAAGTTCAAGAAATGTCCAGGACTGCAGTATATCATTGACTTCTTAAATGATTCCAACTGCCTTCTCTAGGAAGTACAACAAGATTTATACCAAATCACCAGAGAACTTCAGCCCATGGTGATTCTTTCTAAGAAAATTTATAAATTGGTTGATAGCAGACTCAGCGATTCTCCTAAACCTATTCCCAACAAAGAATGAAATCTAGCTAGAATTGTATCAAAGACAATGGTGAAAAAGTGTTAGAATAAATATTTATTCTCTTAAGTTCTACTATAAATATTTATTCTCTTAAGTTCTACTAGGATAGACTTACTTGAGTTACCACTCTTCCATGAGTCAGGTTACTCTCAGTTTACACTAGTTTAGATTTGTTGAGTTGTAATCCAATGACTCTCAATGATCAAATTTTCTATTTATACAAAGTTGATCCCATAGAATAATCAATCAGTTCTTCATCTTTTAATAATGTTTTGCATATCTAGTATCAAACTTCTAACATGGTACCAGAGCTAGCTATATTTTGCTTGCATTCAAGTTTTCATAAAGTTGGTTCACATTATTTGGATAATTTGTTTTTGACTTCAAATACTTGTTTAGAGTTTAAAAAGTCATACTCTTTATCCATAATTTTTTTCAACAAAAAATATTTTATTTTGTTGAAAAATATTTGAATATTGTCTACTATGTATATCTCTTTGCATTAAAAGAATTTTGTGAAATTGTTGCTGATTTTACAGCCTTATTTCTTATCTTTTGAATTTTATAAGATATTTTTTTGTTGTAGAATTATATATACCATATGGTATAATAATACTTTAAAGGCACATGTTTTTTTACTTTAAAAATATGTCCTTTAGTCTACGTGGGATATTCAACATATATGCATTTCGTTGAGCATGCACCCATGACCCAAGGCTCTCCACTTGAAGTTGGAAATCATTTTTTTTTTAAATTTCTATAGGTTATCTTCAGGGGTGTCCTGTTTGCTTCGTTGAAGTTTTTTGAGGCTCGTGCTCGTTGAGGTTCATTGAGGCTTGCACTGAAGGCATTTTGGCTAGCTAGCTCTATGCTCGGCTCTATTTTGGTTCACCCTCGCAAAATCTATTTGGCCTGTTGGTAGAATCTCTAACATTTACCTCACATTTATCTCATGCCCTTCAAAGATCATGTTGGTAGTACAATCAACTTGGCGCTCTTCTCTTGGTTGGCACCCTTGTGTTTATCATGTGCCATTGAGTCTTCATTGGTGTCCTTACCTTGCACGTGTTCCAAAATATCATCTTAGAGGTTTTTTAACTCGTCCACACTCAAAAGCTTGGTACCCTTCCTCAAACATCTTCCAACATCTCTCTCCTTGGCGCCCAACATCTCCTTCAAAAACTTTGACGACTTTCATTTCTCTGATCATGTGGACGTCTTTTTCATCCTTCCATGAGCTATAAAAATCCTTCCCCTCTCTAAAAGAAAGCATAAGTACTTTGCTATGCTATAATATTTTTCTATGTTACAGTGAAGAAGATTCTGCCTTGAACCTACATCAATAAAATAAAGGATATCATGAGAAGGAGCTTCCTTCCCACCTTGAAGCCTCCTCACTCACAGAGTTGGGCTACGTTCGACTTCAATTGGCTATGCACCTTCCAACGTAGAGCTCCTAAAGCACAAATGAACATCGTTTGACTGCAGTCAGGAGAAGAAACAATGAAGACTAGATAGAGCTAGGCTACATTTATCTTCAAAAGTGGCTACGTACATTCCAACACAAATCTAAGTGCAAGGAGAAGGTCGTTCGACTACAATCAGGAGAGGAAACATGGGTGAATCTACCTCAAAAATCTGGGAGACTCCTCGGCAACATGCCTTCTCAACACACTAACTCCACGAGTGTAGGAAATCGTTCAAACAAAGATAGAGAGTTGAATGTGCTATTAATGACAAGGGCACAATTTATTTATTTTTTAAAATAGTGAGAATCCTTTAAAACAATTGCTGCTATCGGATGCTATAATATGTATGTGAGCTCCTTTTTCTTGAATCTGAATTGTTCCTCTCTAAAGAAACATTGTATGGTTTTTTTATAAGATACTCTCACTACTCTTTGTCTTTTTTTTACAAAAAGGTATTCCAAATGAGCATCTCCTTGTAACAATCATAAATAAAAATTCTTTACTGGGGGGATTTGTTTTGAGGTGCTACTTCTTGCACCTATTACCAATACTTTAGGGGTTTTTAATGCTAGTCCTTGCATCCTTTTTGGTCCTTGACTTTGTTCACACATTCCTTTTTTGTTGCATTTCTTTAAGTAAGCATATATAGGAGGAAAGTTTGGCAGTGGAGACTAAGTGTGGTTTTCTTTGGCCACTTGAAATTGTTGCTTACATCTCATTTTAGCATATTCTAAAAGTTCATCCTACATAACTATTTTTTAAAAAACACATGAACATTTGTACACTCAAGCAAGAAAATTAAAAATATTTTTAAAGAGAGTACTTAAAATTTTAATCACCTATGTCCCACGAATTGGTCTTCTCCTCTAATTATAATTTCCCTCACGTAAGGAAGGTTTTGGTCACAAATCTACCTAAGTACAAGATATGATCACTTGTGCGCCCTAGACTCGACCAACATTGAAAGGCCAAAGGAAAGAGATGTCCTCCGGACCAATCTCCAGAGAGGGTTGGTTCCCTTACTAAATCCTACACTGTTGAAGACTAAAGTTGCGAGAAAGAAATTGGAAATAATCGAAAGAGATGGGAAATATGGCCACAGGGCGAAAATGTAAGCTTGGGGAAAGATTAACAACAAGAATTTCACTCAAGCACATGAAAAACATATAATAAAAGAGAGAAACATAATTTACTTACAACCTTGCACATATAACCTCCAAGATTGCATTCCAAAACTCACTTCCTCACCAGAAATATTTAAACTCAGATGCAGAATTTAAATTTAACTAGCAGATAAGAAATACGAGCATAAAAGAGAAATGCATAAAATAGAAGGAAATCACACATAAAGTCACTTGCAAAATCAGAAGCCAAATATCTCTTATTTACGTAGAGAACTTGATAAGTTTTCTTGCAAAATGTCTCTCCTCTTTTACAATGGAAATTTGATTAGTATTTATAGAGGTTTTTGCCTCTTTCATTAAATACATTTGGAGGCAAGGTGTCGACCACTCAGACACCAATAGCAACAACTTTCTCCTCGACAACAACAATGAACCAATGAACAAATGCCAAAGAAAATATCTACTGATTTTATCACATGGCATATCAGGCTTCAACAAGAATCAACGATCTGATTTCATTCTCTATGGTGGCACCTTGGAAATGCATACCCACGAAATGGTCGGTGCCTCAAAAATGAACAATATTGCACTAGAGTCCAAAGCACCTGGCATTTTTGGTGATAATATTGCCACAAGAATTAACTTCATCAATCTTAATCCTTTTTCAAAGAAGATTTTCATTGAAAACATGAAATTTCACCCAAAAAATGGGCCTTCATCTTCAATTAGCCTAGAACGAGCTTTTGCTTGGAATGTGCATTTAATACTTTCATCCTATGTGAAATGAAATTGTACCCCAATATTTGTCCTTTTCTTTCGACTTTTTTGGGAAAATATTCTACTACCATAAGTGGGGCCAATCTTGGAAACTTGATTTTTTTTAAATTAATGAGAACAAAGAAAGAAAAAGGCCTTTCGAAAAGCAAAAGGTATTTCGGAGAGCGAAAAGGCTATTTCGGACAAAAGCGAAAAGGCCATTTCGAACATAAAATATTTCAAAAATAAAAAGGCATTTCGGAGAACGAAAAATCCATTTCGAAAAGTGAAAAGGCCATTTCGGACAAAAAACATTTCGGAGAAGGGAAAATCATTTTACTTTAATTGCGCCCAAAATTACACCCATGAAAACACTCAAAAAGCATTTGTAAGTTTTACTGGCAAATTTACAACAAAATTTCAATGTGGCAAAAATGCCAACATTTTTGGCGGCTCGTGGGGTATTCAGCTCACCTGAATTCGATTGATCCTAGGCCTTTATTCATTGGGCGTAGAGTCCCCGCTATCAATTGCATTTGATGGTCGACTACTGGTACCAACTTCGTCCTACTTTTTGAGATGTGCCACTATAGATTCATACACTGCAACTGCATCAGCCCATGCATCTACAGTAATTGCCTCACGAACTTTGAGTGTATCCACAAGATATCAAAAAGTCTCCACCTTTTCTAGATCAATATATTTAGCCTTTTGGTTGAGCTCCAGTAATCCAGACTCAATGTGAATGAATTTTCTCATCAATGATAGTACATGCTCTTCGGTGATGGGCTCCTCCAAGTTATCAATATCTGAGGTATCATCCATGAAAACAACCCATAATGCATCTAGGTCTTTCTTCGCCAGAATATTCCCTTGATCATCAACAAAGCTAGGAAAACCATTAGCTGTGATGGTTTCAAAGTGATCCAAGGAAATGCGCCTCTCATGCTCAAATGTCTCCTGTAGTCTATGGGCTTCTTTAAGCAGTTCCATTTTGGAGAAAAAACTACGCACAGTAATCTTGGCACTTGCCCAATCACGGGCTATTTCACTCATTGGACGAAACCAAAGATCCATTTGAGTCATTGACTGGATCTTCATGGCCATTTCCAAATTTGGCTCTAAATCTTGCTCTATGTTGTCCACTATAGGCCCGCCATATGAAACAACTGCTTGTACCTCCTGAAGAAACATGAGAACTAATGTAGCCTTGATTGCCATATTCCTACAATCATTCAACAATTGATTGCGAGCTTCTTTAATCTTATCCTTGGTAAGAGTCACGGATTGCATCGCTTTCACCACCAACTGATTCTGCAAGTTCTAAAGTTGGTCCTGCAAGGCTTGGATCTTTAATTGTGCTTCTTGCTCTGATGCCTGGAACTGAGTAGCTGCTTGTTTGATCTCCATGATTTCCTCTTCCAAATGTATTTCCTATTGCTACCATTGTTGAGATTCAGACTGTGCAGTATCTAGTTTGACCTTTTGTGTTGCTAAGGCCTCCTCTAGCTCCTTGATATTTGCTTTAGCCTTGATGAAACAATCCTTATAATGCTCATCTTGCAAGTAAATTGAACTCGATGCCACTTGTATGGTGCCCATTTGCTCTGTTGGATCCATATTTGTGAGGTCCTCAATGATTTCTTGGTAGGAATAATCAGTGGGCACCATTTCTCCTTGAGGTTTCTGAACCTGAGGAACCATTGTCACCGTGTGCATTTCCATTGTTGCTGGATCAAAAGTTACTTTCTTCATTGGTTTTGCCATGGCTAGTGCATCCTTTCTCTTGTGATTCTTCAACCATCTTGATGAACTTTGTCATGCCCTACTGATTTTTTTTGCTATCGGGCACTCAGGTAACAACTCCATCTCAGAAGCTAGTGGCTCCTATACTGCAAAAATTGGGGAAGACAAGAACATGGCTTGTTGAGGATTGGATTCAACCATAGGGATGGAAGTGGAGGGTGCTTCAGCCACACTTACTCGAAGAGGAGCTTGCGTGGTTATAGAAGAAATAGGATGAGAAGGCATGGAAGATGAATCTGAGGATAATGGAAGGAAAAATGGATTTGGGGTGGACGTGAATGAACTGAAAGAAAGGGAAAATGATGAAATGGGTGAAACTGGGGAAGCACTGGTGACCTGTGACTGTGGGACAAAAATGGGGATGGAAGAGGTGGATGTAGAAATTGGGAGTGAAGTAGACATGGGAACTGTAGATGGAAAGATAGTGGTCACCAAATGCTTGTTAGAAAGAGAAGAAGAAATAAAATGCATACCTACGGGCTCTAACATCATTTGAGCCGATGGTGAAATATTGTCCTCTCCTTCTAATCTTGCCTTCTCCACATTCGGATTTACTATTGTCGCCATTGGACCTGATTGTTCCAACTGAGCCAAAGAAGATATATCCGAAGAAACAATTGGCTCAATTGTTGGTGAAAGAAGCGATTTGGTGCTCAGCACAGAAAGGGCTCCACTCCTGGGTTTCTTCACTATATTAGGGAAAGGGACTCTCATAGCTGCACTTCTCTTCTTTTGTGGAAGTTGCTCCTCCGACGGAAATTGCTCTTCTTCTTCATCTTCAATAGTCATCCTCTCTTCTTTTGATGCTTCCTCTTGTCTCCTTATATCTTCTTCTCTATCTGGACTGCTAATACTTCTAGGCACTAAATCAGCAAGGGAGAGGGGCTGGTACTTTTCATACTGTTCATCATAGATCATTGAAAATGCATCATCCATAACCAATGGATAATTTACCTTGGGCTTATTTTGATGAATCCTCATGATCCACAAGTCAAAAATATTCTCATCAGACCAATTAGGCAATTTTGTCTTCATTTGTTCAAACAGACTTGAAGGAGGAACTTGCTCTCCCAACAAAACGCTCTAGATGATTTTTTGGATCATATTCGACCTCCATCTCATAAAAATCATGCCAAGGAGGAAGTGACATCATCTTCTCCACATGCCATTCAAGGTCATGACCTTTGGGATTATTCCTTTGTTGTACGATGTCTTCTCTAGGGCAACAATGAAAAGTCTTGGCCTTGATGTGACTAGAAAAAATACCCAAAGGATCATACTTCCATCGTTGAGGAAGCTCAACCAATTCGTGGTCATAGAGCGTCTCAGCAATTAATTCATTCTACCCACTTTGAGTAACTGTTATATCACCAAACTTGAAATGCATAGCACATGTATTCTTCTTTCCCCGACCTGACCCATAGGTATCATTGATGAAATCACTTTGTTGGGCTACTTCCAAGGCAAAAAGGTGTTCGATTGTAAAATATGGCAGCAAAAAAGATTTACCAGTAAAACCAAACATTCTAACCACCACACCTTGTGTCAGTAAAAAGACATCACCTCTTTTCTGATCAACCACTTTTGCTTGCAAGGCCCGAGGCACTCTATTGCATACTCCATAAATTAACTCCAAGGTGGGTCCTAAAAATATCCTATTGAAGTTATAATAGGACTCCTTCGACAAACTTTGAGTCCATGAGTATACTGGCAATGCTTTTCCTGCTTCATCTATCTTATTTATTGCTATGAAGGCAAAGTGAGAGTGCATATGATAGAAAAAATACCATGCCAAAAGAGAACAATGCCTGAAAGTAATGTCTTCTCCACTTTGTACCTTTTGCAATTGTGAGTGTATCCTCCATTCCAAAAAATCTGCCCAATCAAAGAAAATCGGGTTTGAAGTTGTTGTCATGGCGGTCGGAGCATAAAACCCTACTTGTGAAATGTGTTGCACCAATGATGCTTGCCACTTGTGCACTATGGAATCTGAAGATAGTCCCGTCAGCCATGCTATCATGGAATACAAATCTAGGCTCTTGAAATTCTTTAATGGCGCTGGTAGTTTCGACAACTCTCCAAATCGTGGTGTCTTCAATAACTGGCTCTCCATGAATTTTTGCATGTGAATGGTGGATTGATACCTCTCTTCTTCTTCTTTAAAATTAAGCTTTTTGTGTGTGGCATAAGATGGAGGTTGCACACCACAAGAAAACGCATCCCGTATGGAATTAGCTGAAATACTGAATAAATCTTCTCCATGGGCATTTTGGATAGTTCTTGAATCAACATTATAACATTGCGCAATTGCCCAAATCAGCTCGGGACATGGGTGCATGGGTGTACACAGGTACCAGGAGAGATGAGCATGAAATGCTATAGTACGGGGATGTTCAGCAGACATGTTATGTGCAACAAATTCGACATCCAAACGCAATTTTTCCGCTCCTTTGTTGGTGATATTGCAATCATTGATTTGCGCCAGGTGATCATCATAGGGTTTTAATTCAACATCTTCATCCTCGTCCGCTTGAGCTTTTTGTTGCTTCTTTTCAATTTCAGGATTTTTCTGCACTTTCATCTTCTTGGCTTCCGTGGCTTTCTTCCCCATCTTCAACTTTCTTGGAATATGCAACGAAGAACAACAAAGCCCGGGGCAAAAGAAACTCGCAAGACTTCTTCATAGGAACTTTGCAAATGCTTGATTGAAAATCGAAGAATTGGCCTCCTTTTATAATTTTTCATGTGTATCCATTGGAAATCTTGCTAATTTTATGGGCACAACATGCATTCCAATGATGATTTTTTTTTTTTAAAGCGTGATGAATGGGCGGAGTGAATGACGTGGTGCGAAGAAATGGAAATATGCGGAGATGACGGGTAGTGCAGTACGGAATGGAGTTTCGTGGAGGAAAATACGGGCATGAGGGTTTGAATGGAAGTGGGTGTTTTTTTTCTCTTTATTTCGGTCGAAATGGCATTTTCGGGAGACGAAACGGGCATTTCGGGGGCCGAAAAGGAAATTTCAGGGAGGAGGATAGAAGGAATAAGAAAATGATTTTTTTTCCCTAGGGCGAAAAGATATTTCAAGGCCGAAATAGGCATTTTGGGATCCAAAAAGGGTGTTTCGGAAGGGGAAAAGGCAGGTTCGGGAATGGCGAAGGAGGGTTGTTTTTTCTTTTTTTTTTAAATGTTTGTGTTTTTTTTTTTTGAGAAAAGCAGGGAGGGAAAAGTTGGGAAGATTTTATTATGGCCGAAAAGGGCATTTCGGAATGCGAAATAGAAATTTCGTGGGCTGAAACAGGTGTTTGGGGAGTGGGGAGGGAAGAGGGTTTTGTTTTGGGGAAGGAAGAAACATGGTTTTATTTATTTTTTATTTTTTTGAGGATATTTGGCTTTTCGGGAGTCCGAAACAGTTAATTCGGGTTCTGGAAAAGGCATGTCGGAGTTCGGGAAAAAGCTTTTCGGGAGAAAGAATTTTTCTTTCTTTTGTTTTTGTTTTATGTTTTATGTTTTGTTTTTTGATGTGGACCCAAAACAGGCAATTCGGAACCCGAAAAAGGTATTTCGGAATCCGAAATGGGCATTTCGGGAGGAACATTGTTTTTTCTTTTTTTGCAAATTTTTTATTTTTTATTTTTTTTGGTTTAGGCGGGAAAGTGTTGGCGGGAAAATTTGAATTCGGAAATTCAAATGTTAAGTCTATGGAGGGAAGGAATGGTTTTTTTTTTTTTTTGGTTCATGGCAAGAGGAAGGGAACGGGGAAAAAAACAGGACGAAAATCCAAAAAAGGGGGGGTTCTAGGTAAGGCCATGCCATGGTTCAAAAAAGGCCCAAAAAGTGGAGCTTGTTTTTTTATGAAAGAAAAAAAAACAAAAAGGGGTTAGGTAAGATGCCATGGTTCAAAAAGGCCCAAAAAGTGGAGCCTTCAATTTTTTTTTTTTTTTTTTTTTACACCTCCAAAATTTTGGATCCTCTAAACACATCATCCCATTTGATCTTCTGGTTTCAATTTTTCTAAGAACTACCTAGTTAAGCATAACCTTCCTAGAGTAGTACTCGGATGGGTGACCTCCTAGGAAGTCCCGATATTTGACCACTTTTTCAATTTTTTTTTTTTTAAATCAGAAGAAAGAAAAGACGTAAAAAGGAAAATATGTACATATTTACATCCACAATCTCTATTTTCACTGATAATAGGCCTTCAAATGAAGACCATTAACTGGAATTGATAGTGCATTACCGTCCATATCTTGCAAATAAAAAGAATTAATTTGATTGGCACTTGTAATCTGAAATGGACCTTCCCATATTACCTCGAACTTGTGATGTTTTACGATCTTTGACTTCTTTTCATTCCACTTCAATACAAGGTCGCCAACCTTAAAGGTCCTTTCAGAAGCCTTTTTACCGAACCATATCTTCATCATCTTAGCATGCTCTATGAAGGCTTGGTATGATTTCTCCCTTTCTTCCTCCAACTGTAAAAGTTGAGCCAACCTCATGCTCATGGGATCAGACTCATCATTTTCATCATCAACCAAATGCCAAGTTTGGAGGGTTGGTAATTCAATATGAATAGGCAAAACAACTTCTTTACCGTATACCAAGGAATAAGGGGATGTCTTGATGGATTTTTTTACCGAGATGCGATCAGCCCATAATGCTTGGTTCAAAAGCAAGTGCCAGCTTCGCTTATTTTCACCAAGGGTCCTCTTCAAAATTTTGAGCAGGTTCTTGTTTGTTGACTCAGCTAGGCCGTTCCCCTATGGATAGTAATTAGATGAAGTTTTCAAATAAATTCCATACGTACCCGCAAATTCACTAATTTTGGTACCTATGAAAGGAGTTCCATTATTTGTTATAATTGCATCTAGGACACCAAAGCGAGTGATCAATCCCTCGAGAAAAGTAATGACCATGGCTTGATCCACTTTCTTGGTTGGAATTGCTTCAGTCCATCTGGTGAAGTAATCAGTCATAGTCAAGATATACTTGTGGCCAGCAGATGAGTTAGGTTCAATAACCCCCACAAAGTCAAGGTCCCACTACTGAAAAGGTGCTTCTACTTGAATCGGGTGAAGAGGAAATGCTCCTTTTCTGACTCTACCAACATATCGCTGACAACTATCACAATGAGTACTTACTTTGTGAGCATCAAAAAACAAAGTAGGCCAAAAATAGCCCTCTCAAATGATTTTTAAGGCCATGGGCCTTCCCGCATAATGACCACCTGATAGTCCAGAATGAAATTCTTCTAAAATATTTTATTTTTCGGAGTCCCTCACACACTTAGAAGAATTCCATCAATTTTTTTGTAAAATAGCCCTTCGAGAAACAAAGTATATCTGAGAGCTTGCAACCTGAATCTTCGATGTTGCAAAGCATCAAGGTGAGATGGACATATGCCTGAGTTAAAATAATTGATCAGCTCTTCGGTCCAATCAAGATCGCTGGTGGTATGGTTTGCACAAATTTTTTCATCTAGACTATCCTCATGCAACATATCTAATGACTCAGAAGTTGCACTTTTGGCTAGTTCCTGACATAGAGCTCTCCCATGAACTAACTTGGTTGGTCGGATCTCCACATCATATTCTTGAATTTTTGAGACCCAACTTGCTCTCTTGTCTCCTAATTCTCCTTGGAGAATAAAATTTCTTACATCGGGGTGTATGACATGCACAACCATTTTGCTCTGAGAAACAAAGTGTCAAAATTTCTTCAATGCTTTCATTATTGCATATACTTGTTTTTCAATAAAATTATATTTCTCTTGATGAGGAGAAATAACCTGACTCAAGAAAGCAATTGGCTTCTCACCTCCATCCTCTTGTGGTTGTGTCAAAACTACAACATAACTCTCTTGTTCGCCGATTGCATAGAGAATGAAATCTTTAGAATAATCAGGATTAATCAATACTGGAGCCTGAGTAATCCTCTCCTTGATTTCCTTGAAAGCCTTTTTTCTTGTGTTAGTCCATTTAAACTCAACACCTTTCTTCAAAAGCTCAGTCATGGGTTTTACCACTTGAGCGAAATCAGCAATAAACTTACGAATGAAATTAATTTGGCCAAAGAAAGATTGCAAATATTTTTTATTGGTCAAAAATGGTAGCCTCAGGAGGGCTTCAGCTCTTGCAGGATCGATTTCCAATCCTTCTTGTGAGATTACATGGCCCAACAACTTCCCTTATTTGACAACAAATATGGACTTCTTAGGATTAATCGAGATCCCAAACTCACGATACTTCTCAAACACCTACCTCAAATGAGCAATGTGGTCTTCTCTACGACATGAAAACATAGTCATATCATCAAGATAGATTACAATAATCCTATTCAATAACTCACCGAAAGCAATGTCCATAGCCCTCTGAAAAGTGGCACCAACATTTGAAAGTCCAAATGGCATCCGTTGGTAGGTGAAAGTACCCCACTTGGTGGTGAATGTTGTTTTATACTAATCCTCGTCTTTCACCCAAATCTGATTATACCCATAGAAACCATCAAGCAATGAGAATCTCTGGGCGCCAGCTACTACATGAAGTATTTGATCGATCTGAGGTAGAGGGTAATGGTCTTTTAAATATGCCTGGTTTAGATTGTGAAAGTCAACACACAACCGAATGTCTCCGTTATTTTTCCGTACTGGGACTAGGTTAGCCACCCATGTTGAGTGCTTGATTGGATAGATTATCTTGGCCTCTAGCATTTTCAATAGCTCCGCTTTCATGAGGACTTCAATCTTGGGATTGATAGGCCATTGTTTATGACAAAAAGGTTTTACCCCTTCCTACAGTTCTATAGTATGTTGGATCACATTCTTATCGTAACCCCTCAAATCATGGTAGCTCCAAGCAACAATATCTGGATACTCAAAACACAATTTCTTGATATCTTCTAGCTCTTCTAGGGTGCCATCTATTCCAACCTTGATGAATTTCTTAGGCTCCAAATTCAACTCTTTATAATCCTTCGTATATTTTCTAATCTTGTGTTTCTCAACCCGATCACTCTGGTCAAATAGAATTTCAAGTGTAATCATTCCCCTAGGGATATGATTATTTTTCAATTGAATCATCCCTTCTCTCTCTTCTTCGGCAAGAACTCTATCATCAGCGCTTGCAGTTTCTTTAAGTAGGAAATTGACTATCTACTCATCATTGTCAAACACTTGTCAATGAATATTTTTGTTGGGAACTGAAGGTCTATAAATTACCCTAACTATCTTAGGATTTCTAACTACTTGCTCCACAGGGGAGTAGTTAGCACCAAGAGAGGCCAAAATATCTGCATGTTTGTTTAGCTCTCTCAAAATCACCTGAACATTTAAAGTAGTGAAAGATTCAAAAAAGTCCCACACTCTGTTGTGATAATATTTCAAGTAGTGCTACTTTGACACACAAATATTAGTGATCTGATTAATTATGAGTTCAGAGTCATCAAAAATCTATAGTTTTTTAATACCCAACTTCTCAGCTTTCTTCAATCCAAGGCATAGTGCCTCATATTCAATTGCATTATTTGTGCAACCCCAAGTTAGCCTATAAGAATAGGTCTTTTTCAATCCTTTGGGAGAGATCAACACAATGCCAAATCCTGCACCATTCTTGCATCTGGTACCATCAAAATACATTCTCCATAACTAGTCGACAACAGGATCAAGAGAATAAAGAACCTTCTCTTCAATCTGCTCTGGCTTCATAATAGTATAGTAGCCAATGTCCATTCCAACCATCACATTTAATTCCATGAGTGAAAACTCATCCTCAAGGTGAAGCTCACCCAATGCTTCTTCCATTAAATCAACTTCTTCTAACTCCTTGGTCATCATGTTAACCGCTCCTAGGGAACTTTCTTCTTCCAACTTCTCAATGTGAAAAGGTGAGGGCTTCTCATTATGAATGCGAATATTCTTTCCCTTGAATGGTATCTCCAAATGTGAGTAGTCTAAGGAAAGATATCCTCCCATCTTAGCCGTGAACTCCCTCGAGAGGCACATGCTAAAGTATGGTTCCAGGTCAACTACTACCACTTCTTGGATGACTATGATTTGTGGCATACTATGAAGGACAATGGAAATATCCTTGATCACACCTTCTATTTTCATAGATGTCCCATCCAACTACAAGACTCGAAGGCTACTCCTTGTATACTCCATACCCATGACTTCACAAACTACCTTTGTCATGACAATTGTCGCAACACCAAAATCAATCATGTAATTGTGCACTATCCAACCCTCCATCCTGAGTGACAAATAGAAAGGGGGTGGTCTATTCTTTCCAGTGGCTGAAGTAGTCAATGCTTGAGAAAAAATTATTTGGGTAGGGCTTTTTCTACTATCTTTCATAGACTTCAATGATTCTTGTAATAGATCAACTTGCCAAGGTAATTGTAATGCATCATAAAGACTAACCTTAGCAGGAATCTTCTTCAACTCCTCAACAATGTTGTATGCGGATATACCAGACTTATTTTTGTTAGTGGCCTCATATTTGCTTCGATATTGTTGTGTGGCTTCTACCCTCTATCTTTTAGTCAAATATGGGTACTTGAGCTTTTCTCTGGCTTGTTCCTCTATTTCAACTCTTGCATTTGAAGTCGATGTTTTTTCTCGCAATATTTCCTTCGCTTGTGGTGGTAAAAGATATTTCAATAGAAGTGAATTTGGATTTTGTGTTGGAGTAGGAGATTTCACTTGTTTCTTCTCATATTGCACTTTTGGGTCAGCAAGTACCCTTAATAATTCCATTTCAGCTAGATCTACTGTAACTAGCTTCTTTCTAGCTCTTGTGAGAACTAAAACTTGTTCTTCGAATGGAACCATGAAATTGTGATCCATTTCAATAATCATGTTAACCTAACCTCCAAAAGATCTTGCAGCTAGTGTTTGCACGTAGTTCAAATTAACCATACAAGTCTCCTTACCTTGTGGATCATTACATATAGAGAACCAGTATGTTCTATCTATGGGGCCAACTTCCTCATTCGTTGATACATTTGGGTTCCTTTCAAGCACCTTGCTTGTTGAAGCTACTTTTTCCCTGGTGATTGGTGGAGGTTGAAATATTTTGGGTTGTAAATCTCTCTTGGCTTGCTTTCTTTCAATAACTATGATTTTATTGCCCATTTCTCTTATAGCTGAATTAGTAAATTTCACTTCTTGCAAAAGTGTCATATAAGGATCAAGATTTGAGGAGGCAGGAGGTGCCAATAAAGGTAGTGGTGCTGGTGGTGCAGGTAATGTAGGAAAAGAGATAGATGGAGGCCGTAGAGGAACTGACGGGGTAGGTAATTATGGAAAACTAGAAGTTGATTGTTGTGATACCGAGATAGGAGTGATCAGAGGGGTGTCGAATTCCATGAGGGGATCAGATACATTATCGACATTGGCTATGAAAACATGCTATAATGAAGATATTATGGGAGATCGGTAATAATGGGCATGGTTACCTTTGGGGGAAGCATACCTACAACAATAAAATTAGCTTCGACCTTTTGAGCTTGTGTATACAAATCTAGAAACATGTTCACATTGGCCTGACGCACTACCATACCAATATCAGTGCTAAGCGCTCGAAGGTAATATAATGCCACTTGTTCATGCGTAGGCCTCAAACTGTCTAGAACTCTTTGCTAACTTCTGTAATGTCCCCTTTTTGAGTAGTTAGTTAGATGCAATGGTTTAGCCTACTCACGGGTTCCCGTAGGCTAGGGTAGATTGTAGGGGAGCCTAACTAGAGTTTTGGGAGTAGATAATTGAGTGAAATGGGTATTCGAATCCACTCTCAGATGTTGAATCGAATGGACAGAGCCTTGAATTACTATTTTTAGTAAGTTTTTAGGGTTTTGAGAAAAACAAACGGTGTAGTGATATTCTTTTACCAAAATGGGTGTTCGTATCTATCCTCAGTTTGTAGATTAGATAATCAGAAGACCAAGTTTTTAATGTGTGAAGGTTTAATTATATAAAGTAAAATTATTTAAATAATTTATATAGTTTAAAATCTTATTTTATTAAAAGGGGATGTGGGACTTAAAAAAGAGTTATGTTTCATGATTTATCCCACATTAAGCATGCAAAGGGAGTTTGTTGTGGAGGAGTCTATTTATTTGGTGGCTTGGTATCATTTCATGTCATTCTAGATTGAAGTTATTTTCTCTAGAGTTTGAGGCCAATGGCTGAGACTTCTTCTCCGAAGGGACGAAAACCCCAACAGTGTGGCTAAGGATGAAACCCATCATATTTTTGGAGCTAGACGAAACCCCAGTTCTCTGTTGGTGAATTCACACAAGATTCACACTTGGAGCTTCATCAGTATTCAGAGGTATCTTTCCATGTTTGTTGATTTAATATATTTCAAGGGTTTGCAGACATATTGTGGAAAGATTATATTTTTAAAATATTGTAATCTAAACCCTATTTTGAAAGAAATTTGAAAAATAAAATTGCTAGTTATTTCCTTTTTCTGGAGTTGTATTTTTTTATTCTAAGAAATAGTATAGTGTCCCCAATATTAAAAATATTAGAGTAGAGGGGGACATTACAACTTCACGCAAATCAGACATTAAAATCTACAATCTCTTCTTGAGGATTCCTCTGAATGGTGGTAAATTGATGCAGTAAAGAATATGGATCATCTTGCTCATGGAAATTCTTGATCAACAACTCGACCAACTAATCCCATGAAGTAATGATTCTAGGCTCTAATGATTAGTACCAATAGAACAATTTTCCCCTCAGCGACAATACCAACAACTTAACCATCACATCCTCATCTAGAATGGCATGAATCATCGTCAAAGCAACCACATCTTGGATATGCTCATATGTAGTTTTTCTAGTACCATCATAGGTCGGTAAAGCTTTTAATGTGGCTTGAGGAACTAGGTTCTGTGCTTGCAAATTCAAGGCTCTCAAGTTGTTCCATGCAGGGAACTACCTTGGTGGTTGTTGTTGTTGATGCGGCTGTGCCATGTGAACTGGAATATGAGGTGGGGGTGGAGGAACACTAGTGGCAGTACTAATTGGACTTGAAGAAATAGAAAACACACCAGCTATTTGTGAGGATGTTGCAAATGACGTAAGTGACGGGGTGACCAACCTAGGCCTTTCCCCTAATTTTTGGATATCGAGTTCAAAAAGTTCAATGGGGTTTTCAAAATTTTTAGCCTTCGATATTGTGATCATGAAGTATAGCTTTCATCGTTCCCACGTTTAGAGATTTTTGTATATGATTGAGTCACCAGATGTTCTAATCATTTGGCAGAAAAAATGTGAACATCAAACCTAAATTCTACTAGGAATGGACTCTTTTAAGTCCCACCGGGCGTGCCAAAAACTGTTGGTCACAAATCTTCCCAAGTACAAGATATGATCACTTGTACACCCTAGACTCGACCAACATTGAAATGCCGAAGGAAAGAGATGTCCTCCGAACCAATATCCAGAGAGGGTTGGTTCCATTACTAAATCCTACATTGTTGAAGACTAAAGTTGCAAGAAAGAAATTAGAAATAACTGAAAGAGATGGGAAATATGGCCACAGTAAAAAAATGTAAGATTGGGGAAATATTAATAGTAGGAATTTCACTCAAGCACATGAAAAACATATAATAAAAGAGAGCAACATAATTTACGTACAACCTTGCACAAATAACCTCCAAGATTGCATTCCAAAACTCACTTCCTCACCAAAAATATTTAAAATCAGATGTAGAATTTAAATTTAACTAGCAGATAAGAAATATGAGCATAAAAGAGAAATGCATAAAATAGAAGGAAATCACACATAAAGTCACTTGCAAAATCAGAAGCCAAATATCTCTTATTTACGTAGAGAACTTGATAAGTTTTCTTGCAAAATGTCTCTCCTCTTTTATAATGGAAATTTGATTAGTATTTATAGAGGTTTTTGTCTCTTTCATTAAATACATTTGGAGGCAAGGTGTCAGCCACTCAGACACCAATAGCAGCAACTTTCTCCTTGACAACAACAATGAACCAATGAACAAATGCCAAAGAAAATATCTACTAATTTTATCACATGGTATATCAGGATTCAACAGGAATCAACGATCTGATTTCATTCTCTATGGTGGTGCCTTGGAAATGCATACCCATGAAATGGTCGGTGCCTCGAAAATGTACAATATTGCACTGGAGTCCAAAGCACTTGGCAGTTTTGGTGATAATATTTCCATAGGATTTAACTTCATCAATCTTAATCCTTTTTCAAAGAAGATTTTCATTGAAAACATGAAATTTCATCCAAAAAATGGGCCTTCATCTTCAATTAGCCTAAAACGAGATTTTTCTTGGAATGTGCATTTAATACTTTTATCCTATGTGAAATGAAATTGTACCCCAATGTTTGTCCTTTTCTTCTGACTTTTTATGGGAAAATATTCTACTACCATAAGTGGGGCCAATCTTGGAAACTTGATTTTTTTTAAAATTAATGATAACAAAGAAAGAAAAATGCCTTTCAAAAAGCAAAAGGTATTTCAGGGAGCAAAAATGCTATTTCAGAAAGCGAAAAGGCCATTTCGGACAAAAAAACATTTTGGAAAGCAAAAGGTATTTCGGAGAGCGAAAAAGCCATTTCGGACAAAAAATATTTTGGAGAAGGAAAAAGCATTTTACTTTAATTGTGCCTAAAATTACACCCATCAAAAACTGTTCAATGTGTGAAAACACTCAAAAAACATTTGTAAGTTTTTACCGGAAAAATTTACAACAAAATTTCAATGTGGCAAAAATGCCAACAGATAGGTAATTGAAAAGATTCAGTATAAAGGTTTGGCCGATTTTTCTAGATTCATAAGCCTATGTTCCATGTATCAATTCTCCTCAAATACTTATAGTTTCCCTCACGTAAGTGCGGGTAATCGAGAAGATACGGTATAGAGATCTGGCTAAATATTCTTGCTTCATAAGCCTATGTTCCATGTATCAAACCTCCTTATTTACTTATAGTTTCCCTCATGTAAGGGTGGGTAATTTGAGGAGATTGGTATAAAGGTCGGGCTTCTGCTACCTTCATAAAATAGGTGTTTCTGCTAGAGCTTCATTGTATTATCTAAAGAAGTTCTTGAAGTTAAAGGGAGGATTATTGGTTCACTTCAATTTTCTTTGGAAAAATGAATACAATTGATCTACTTACCCCTCATAACTATCACACATGGAAACCAAAAATATTAAATCTCATTTCTCAAAAAGGGGTCAGACACTTGCTATAAGAGAAGTAGCCTAAATTTGAAAAGGAATATGAAATATTTTTTATAAAGGGAAGATGTATGAAACAATGGGTATTATAAGCACAAATGTAAATGAAAGCTTATGGTTTCATATTTTAGAATGTAAAACTCCATATGAGAGTTGGAAGAAACTAAAGAACTTGTTTGGGAAAGTAGATCAAATAAGGTCAATGTAGCTAGAGGCAGAATTAACATCATTATCTCCTAAAGACTTCACCAATATTGTTGAATTTCTCACCAAATTTAAAGAAGTCCTCACTCAATTCAAAGGCAGTGGCAAGAATAAAGTAGAATAAGAATGCATCTATCTAATTCTTTCTAATTTAAATGGTGTATTTCAAAATTTTGCAACCACCTTTTTGTCTACAAAAGATGCTCTTGGTGTAAGTTTTAAAATTCCCTCTTTAGATGAATTTTGTGATAGGCTAACTAGAGAGGAAAAAAACTTGCAAAGTATGATATCTCTCCCTCTTCCTCAAAAGCCTTAGTAGAATCCACCTCCACTAAAGAAAATTTCAAAAAGAAAGCCTTAGTAGAATCCACCTCCACTAAAGAAAATTTCAAAAAGAAAGAAAGAAGTCCTATAACTTGTACACACTGCAAAAAGGATGGTCATTATGTGAATAAATGTTGGAAAAGACTACAACAACTAGAAGCAACAATGAAGGATCACAAGATAGACATTAATAAGTAGATAGGAAAAGACTTAAATATTCAAGGTAGAGCTATAAAAACTTTATCAAAATATTGGGTTCTAGATTCAAGAGCAACTCATCACATGACTTCCTTAGATGAGTCATTCACTTCAATCTTCTCAAGTTCAACATGTAGCATAGAAGTTGGTGAATCATCCTTTATACTGGTCAAAGTGAAAGGTGACATATCCATTTATGGTGGTTGTATCAATAATGTTATCTATGTCCCAAATATAGCTACAAATCTCCTTTCCGTACATCAGATTTGTAATTTTGAAAAAGGTAAAATAGTTCTCTTCTCATCAACAAGATTTGAGATAAGAGACTTTCAAGAACCAAACTCTCTCATAGAAAAAGAATATATTGATCACAACACTCACCTATTTCACTTCAAGGGATTCAAAAATTCAGAAGGGGCCTCCTATTTTGTTGCACATGCAGATCTTGAAATAAAATTTTGGCATGAAAGGTTTGGACATCTCAGTTATAACTACCTAAAGGAATTAGACACCCATGAAATGGTAACAGGTTTGCCAAAAGTCTCTTCTATTGATGGAGTATGTCCTGGATGTGCTCTTGGAAAGCAACATCAAGATCCTTTCCACCCAAGTGTTTCTCAAAGAGCCTCATCCCCTCTAGATTTGATCCATAGTGACTTGATGGTATTCCCAGAGCCTTATTTCAAAGGATCAAAATATGCCTTAAAATTCATTGATGATTTTTCTAGAATAACTTGGGTCTACTTTCTAAATTACAAAAGTGATGTTCTATCCCACTTCAAAATAGGCCTTAGTTGAAAATCAAGACACTTGCAAAATCAAGCAAATTCGTATAGATAATGGGGGGGAATACTTCAGTAACGAGTTCTCAATTTTTCTCTCAAGTCATGGTATAATTAATCAACATTCAATCTCCCATAATCTGCAACAAAATGGTATTTCAGAGAGGAAAAAAAAACTTTAAAGGAAATGGCAAATTGTATGCTCCACTCAAGAGATATTCCAACATTTTTTTGGGATGAGGCAATTAACTGTGCAAACTATATTCAAAACCGCACACCTCATAAATATCTTGGCCATTTTACTCCCGAGGAAGCATGGACTAGCTCAAAACCTGATGTATCTTTCTTCAAGATTTTTGGGTATGCCAAGCACATATCCAAAATAAGAAAATGAAGGCTCTATATAAGAAAAGCAAGCAAATCATATTTATTGGTTATTATGAGGAAATAAAATCATACAAGCTCCTTGATCACACAACTCATGAGGTATTTTTCACATAAATGTTCAATTTGATGAAACATTCCCTCATAAAGATCCTCAACCATCCTCTTCCAATATTAGAGCCTCAATATAATGAAGATCCCATTTTAGAGATAAATGATCAAAATAACCAAAATGAGGATCCTATACTCCAAAATCCAACTCAAAGTCCTACCACACCAATAACTCCTTCCACAATGCCAAAATGGGCCCAAACCATAGTTTAAGAAACCACTCCTTACATCCAAAATATCCCATCATCCAGATTAAGCAACTTCATGGGCTATGGTCTTGTTTGTCAATCCATTTCCATAGATACTCAATCCTTCAAGGAAGTGACTGGTATAAAAGAATGATATGATTCCATGGAGAATGAATTATCTTCCTTAATCAAAAACAAAACTTGGGATTTAGTTCCTCTACCTAAAGGAATAAACTTAGTTTGTTGTAAATGGATTTACAGAACAAAGTATGGACCTGATGGAGAAATTGAAAAACACAAAGCTCACTTGGTAGCTAAAGGTTTCTCACAAATTGAAGGCATTGATTATTTTGAAACTTTTACACTAGTTTCCAAAATGGATTCTGTTAGACTGGTACTTGCACTAGTTGATTCCCAAAAATGGCATATTTTTTAGATGGATGTAAAAAGTGTTTTCTTACATGAGGACTTAAAAGAGGATATTTTCATGGAACAACCTGTTGGATTCACTCAAGACTCCTCCATTGTTTGTAGACTAAGGAAATCTCTCTATGGTCTCAAACAAGCTCCTAGAGCTTGGTATGAAAAAATGGACTCCTTTCTTATTTATTCAATATTTTCTCATTGTGAGTCTGATGCCACAGTCTAAATTTGGAGAGATGAATAAAAAATCACCATAATTGTTCTCTATGTTGATGATCTACTACTCACTAGTAGTAACATTTCTCACATCCATACTATCAAAGACTCCCTTTCTGAGAAATTTGAGATGGCTAATATGGATTTGGCTCATTACTTCCTTAGCATTCAGATAACTCAAACAAAAGTTGGGA
This sequence comes from Wollemia nobilis, assembly GCA_028583015.1. Classification (NCBI taxonomy): domain Eukaryota; kingdom Viridiplantae; phylum Streptophyta; class Pinopsida; order Araucariales; family Araucariaceae; genus Wollemia; species Wollemia nobilis. Next base: position 16,434,248 of record JAQPPZ010001493.1, read on the forward strand.
TTTCATTGTCTCAACAAAAATATACTCTAGACCTTCTTCAATGGTTTAAGATGATTGATTGTAGGCCTTCTTCCATACCTTTTCAGTCTAAAGTCACTCTAAGTACTTCCTACAAGACCCCTCTATGTGATGCTACTCTCTACAGATAACTTGTAGGAAGTATTTTATACCTCACACATACTCACCCTAATATTTAATTTGTTGTTGGCTTAATATCTAGATTCTTGCATCAACCTCTTTTCAGCCATTGGCTAGTAGTAAAAAGAATCCTCCGCTACTTGCAAGGAACTACTCACTTTGGACTATTATATGAGGGCGGATCCATGGAAATCATTGCTTACATGGATTCTGATTGGGAAAGTTTACTTGAAGACAAATGTTCCACTTCTAGCTATGCTTTTTGTCTTGGTTCTTCACATTTTTCTTGGGCATGCAAAAAACAACAAGCAATAGCATTAACATCTATAGAGGCTGAATATAGGGAAACAGTTTTGGCCAGTAAGGAAGCCCTTTGGCTTCGTTAGATACTAAGGGAATTTGGTTTTTTACATGAAAAACCTATTACCTTTTGGTGTGATAATTAGAGCACAATTCACATTGCCTGCAATCCAGTTGAGCATCAGTGCACCAAGCACATTGAGATTCACATGCACTTCATTCGACAACATATTCAGAGAGGGGATATTCACTTGGACTACATTTCCACATAAAATCAAATTGTAGAAATATTCACCAAATCCTTTCCTTCTCTGCATTACATTCAGTTGTGAGATAAACTTGGGGTTAGGAAGATGCATTAGAAGGGTGCATAGAGGTTTTCACCTCTCCGTTATTCTTATTGTTATTTTTCTTGGAATGTGGTTTTTCCCATGTGGGTTTTTCACCATCTATCATATATACATTGTACATGAGTACCTCATTAGGCCTAATTGTCGAGACTCATTTATGCTTTTTGGGTGTTCAATAGAGGACAATCTTCGCAATCCGAAGATATGCCTTTTTTTTGGAAAGATGGATGTTTCCCATGTTTTGTTTACCATATCTTCAATAATTATCATTGTAAATGAGTACCTCATCAAGCCTTGTTATCGGGACTCATCTCACATTCACCCCTAGCCTCACTTAAGAGGGGTTTTAGAATAAATATTTATTCTCTTAAGTTCTACTAGGATAGACTTATTTGATTTACCACTCTTCCATGAGTAAGGTGAACTCTTAGTTTACACTAGTTTATATTTGTTGAGTTGTTGTAATTCTCTCAATGATCAAATTTAATATTTATACAAAGTTGATCCCATGGAATAATCAATCAGTTCTTCATATTTTAGTAATTTTTTGCATGTCTAGTATTAAAATTCTAACAAAAAGCATAGGGTAGTTTAGAGTGCCTGCCTAGCTGTTGTTCGACAAGATTGAAAGGATGATTAAATATGTAGTAAATGTGAATAAGGAAATGGTTTAGGTTGGATTTAATGGTTTGTGGATGGATGAAAATATCTTGCTATCTATGGAAGATATTAAGAAGAGTGTTGATGAGAAAATTGAAGACGAAACTAAAATTAATTCTCTAGAAGAGCCACTAAATCAAGAGCAAGTTGCACAATTAATTATTGATTTTACAAGATTGAAAGATCTCATGGAAGATCTGGTGAATAGGGGAGATACTGCTAACTATGAAGATATTGGAGAATTGGAGTATGTCTACAAGCAGCTAAAGAAAATATCAAACCTCTTTGATGCAACCTGGAAATAGGCTTTACAAACTTTAAAATTAATGATTCAAGTGCTTGTTAATGGATTTGGAGGTAAAAATCAAGAAAAAACTCCTTCAGATGAGGAAAATGAATAGGAAGAAGAGGAAGAAAGAGAAGAAGAAGAAGAATAAGTATAGGATGATGCCAAAGAAAGGGTCCATCAAGAATAAGATCAGGATGGAGTTGTTTCTGGCCCAGAAGGGGCTCACACTTAGCTTATTTTTATGTTGTACATATTCACAATTTTTACATTTTTGTTTTTGTTCTAAAATTATCATAAAATATAATAAAAGCACGAAGGTAGAGAGGCATAGAGAGTCACATTTTTTGTGAAGGAATTTTTGCAATAAGGCCTTATAAAAGGAGTAGATGTATTCCTGGAAAGAACAGTGAAGCATTTTTGTTAAAATATGCGTAGATATTGATGTTTCATGCATAGTTTTGATATGAATGTTTCTCCTTGAAAGTTTTCATAGAGTATTTATAAGGGTAACATTCTTATTAAATTTATTCATCGAGGTAGATTTTGAAGATAGTAGGTGAAGAACACAAACTTATACTGATAGGGGGGTGAACAGTATAAGACCTCTTTTTACTTTTTCCTTTATATTTCTAAACAGTAACGCAATATACCCAAAGCAATATCAAAGAAATGCACAAAATCATCCACAAAGTGACATCAATTTTAACGTGGTTCACCCAAAATTGCTAGGCTACGTCCACAAAAATTTTCTCTAAAAGTTATCTCAAAGTTCTTTGGGAAACCTTCCCAATTACAATGTTTATGAGCCTCGACCCAAAGGAGATACCTTCCCCCAATCTGAATTTATGAGCCTCTGCTCAAAGGAGATACCTTCCCCTCTGCTCTGGATATGATCCCTCAGAATATCAACTGTCTCTACCTCTTGCCAGCATGTGGAACTCCTTTCCACCAAAGACCTCCTGTCCTCAATGCTTAGCCTAAGAGACCTCTCGCCTTCTATGATCACGTCCACAGCAGCTCAACAACCTATACCAAACTCAGTCAGTCGGTCTAGTACAAGTCTTCCTCTTTCTGTCAGATCTGTTCAACTTTGAACAAATCAATCCTCTACACACAAGCCTTCTCAAAGACTTGCCAAATCTATCCTCAGGTTCTTCTCAAAGAACCAATGCACCTCTATCCTCAAGCAACAGTACTCCGCATTCATATTTGCCCTTTGTTCTCTCTACACCCTTTGCTCTCTTTGTGCAATCATAGCTGCACTTGGTCGAACTTCAACCTTTGCACCTCTGTGCAATTATAGCGGCACCGTCTTCATACACTCTACTTCCTTTGCAATCTTTCACACTTAGAAATTCGATGAAATGCACTTTGCACACTACAATCAAATTTCACACTCTGCTCTCAGTGATCGAACTTCTTGATCTATGCACTATCTGCAAACGTTGCACTCACCAACACATTCCTTCACACATCAACTCTCCAAACAACCCTCCTTTTATAACAAAATTTTCATGATGAAAACTTTAACTTAGTCAGTTGTTATAACAAAACCAAACCCTAATCTTCGTCGACTGCAAGCCCTAATATTTGTCGTCTAAAATTTGACTTTGTCGGCTTCACTACCTCTATAACTCTTCTATAGTTTCTGTCGTGAAACTATAACATGTTGCGATATCATGACACTTTTGCAACCGTACACTTTCTTTTGGCTTTTGTCACGATATCACGAAACTTCAGCCTTTGATGACTTCAACTAAGTTCTTGTCACGATATCATGACACTTTTGTCTTTGTCAGCATCAACTTTGCTTTTGTCGTGATATCGTGACACTTCTCCCTTCATCGACCTCCTTTCTACTTTTGTCGTGAAATCGTGACACTTCTACCTCTGCAAACTTCATCTTCACTTCTATCCCGATATCGTGACACTTCTGTCTTCATAAACTTCCTTTTTGTTTTTGTCATGAAATTGCAACACTTTCTTCAACCGAATGCTGTCATCATAATCTGTCGCGAAATCGTGACATTTTCAGTTTTCGTACGTCTTCTTTGCAACCTGTCACGAAATCGTGACGCTTTCAGCTTTCGACACTTCCATTTGTTGCATGTCACGAAATTATGACAATTCTCACTTCGAGTTCTACAGTATGTCACAAAATCACGACAGTTCTCACTTCGACTTCTATAGCATGTTGCGAAATCATGAAACTTTATCTTGCTTCCACTTTGTCTTCTGACTTGTCATGAAATCATGACACTTTTTCTCCATAGCGCTTTTCTTTTCTTTGGGTCGTGAAAACCCGACATGTCGCAATATTGTGACACTTTTTCTATCGGACTCTCTCTCCTGCATTATGTCATGAAATCACGACACTTTTTCTTCCAAACAACCTTCCTTGCAATATGTCACGAAATCGTGACACTTTTCCTTCTTTGCCTTCCTGCACTTTCCCAGTCATGAAAATGCGACATGTCACGAAATCGTGACACTTTTACAACTTGTTCTCTTTCTTCGAACTTGTCACAAAATCATGACACTTCTTCTTGCTTTCTATTTTTCTTCCAACATGTCACGAAATCGTGACAGTTTTTCCACTTGCCTTTTTCTGTGTCAAGCCGTAACCTTCATCAAAACAAATTATTTGACATCAAATCAAATTCCTTCAAAATCTTCTTGACATCAATGACAACTTATTCAGCAAATACAATGTACCCAAAGTACCCAAAATTGCCAACAATCTCCCCCTTTGTCATTGATGGCAAACCTTTATTGAAAACACGTCTCAAGAGCCAAAACTGAAACCAACTGTGCTAACAACTGAGAATATTCCTTTGAATTTTTGCTCCCCTTGACTTGAAGCTTTCCTCTTCACTTGAATCTCTCCCCCTTACTCATATCTCTCCCCCTTTGTCATCAATGGCAAAGGGTCAGATTTGGGGCTCAGACTAAGAATGAGCCTCTTAGCTTAGTCCCTCCCCCACCTCCTGATGAGGTGATTAATTCTAGGGTGGGAGTAAAACTCCCATTAGGCACTGATCATCATCAGTGTCTATAACTTCCTTGCCGGGCCTTCTCTTGAACTCTTTGCCCATATTCTTGTTCTTGTTCTCATCCCTGTTCTTGTTCATGCCTTGATCCTTGGACCTGATCATGCCACTGTTTTTGTTCTTGTAATCTAGAATTTCAGCTCTACATTGTCTGATTATGTGACCTTCATTGTTGCACTTGAAACACTTGATGATGTTGTTTCTATGAGGTAAACTTGATCTTTGAATCCACCTGTTCTGGCCAAACCTATTTTGATCGAACCTGTTCTGACAAAACCTGTTCTTGTAATTAACCTTGCAATAGACTGCCTTGTGCCCAAACTATTGACAAGAGTAGCAATACCCTTGAAAGAAACTAGCGCTTCTAAATTTGTCATTTACCTTCTTCACTTGAGCCATGCAATGTGCAGCCATGTGACTAAACTTGTGACATGCAAAACATCTGCCTTGAAATTTTCCTTTATTTGACCTCTTGGGTCCTGAAAACCTCTTCTTCTCATTCTGAATTTTGTTTTCTATTTCTACGCATCTATCATTCAAGGACTCATGATCTGAAATACTTTCCTCATCAGAAATCTCTTCCTTTTGGAGTCTTTTACTAGACTCTCCAACTTGTTCCTTGTGAGGCTTAACAAAACCAAGGCCTATTTTATCTGTTGTCTTTCTTTGACCTTTGATGAGTGACTTAACATTTTTGGAGCTATCTTGAAACCCATAAAGCTTATCCTTGTACTCTTTAGTTTCCTCTTTCAAAGAAGCCATTTTCTGTTCTAACTCACTATAATCAAGAACCTTAGACTCTAACTCATCCTTGAGTTCTTGTGTCTTAGCTATAGAGAAATCAAGATTTTCTATAAGATCATCTCTCTCCATACAACATTCATCTAAATTATCCTTGAGTCTAGCATTCTTCTTTCTTTCCTTTTTCAAAGCACTAAGAGCACTAATAAGTTCACTTTCAAGATCCTTTATTTGTTTGCTTTCTGAATCATCAAAGCCTTTTTCAGATTTCTTATCACTAGAGGTGCTACCTTTTTCGAAAACCATACATGCATCTTCCTTATAGTTTTTTGAAGAATCCTCATACATCTTGGAAACCAAATCATTATTTTTACAATCATCCTCAAGGTGACCAAAATTTCCACATCTAAGACATTTCATGATAATGAATCTATGTTTCGGTTCTTCCTCTTTTTTTGATATGAACAACATCTCATTTTCATTATCACTTGAAGAAATTTCACTATCACTACTAGAACACTTACTTGCTTTGTCTAGATAGAAAATCTTCTTGTGCTTGTGAGAATACCTCTTTCCTTGATTGTTGTGCTCATATTTGTTCTTCTTGTGATGCTTGTGCTTTTCAAAATCCTTGCTCTTAGAATCCTGTTTATCTTCATCACTTTCATTCTTGAGAACAGTACAGTCGGTAGCATAATGACCAAACTTTCCATAATTGAAACATCTTATATTTTTCATGTTTTTGTGCTTTATAGAAAACTTGCCTTTCTTGCTGTAATATGCCTCTTCATCACTAGAAGACTCATCACTCTCTTGAAGCTGTTTACCCTTGGATTTCTTGGTAGCCTTGAAAACTACCTCTTTCTTGACATCAACCTTCACTTGAGTTCTCAAATCAAATGCTGCAAGTATACTATGTAGCTCATCCTTTTTCAACTTATCCAAATATTTAGCTTCCTCAATAGCATAAATATTTTCACTAAATCTATTAGGAAGAGATCTTAAAATATTATCACAAACATCATTTTTAGCAAGCTCAAGACCTAAGTCTTTCATGGAGTTAACAACCTCATACAAAGCATGTAGTCACTAATATTTTCATCATCATTCATCTTGAGTTGTTCAAACATACCTTTGAAGTGTCTCAACTTGGCCTTTCTGACATTTGTATCACCTGTATGAACCACTTGCAACTTTTTCCACATTTCACTAGTTGTCTTGCAGTGAATTACTTTGGTGAGATCTACTTTCTGTAAGCCTTTCATAATTACATTCATTGCTTTTGAATTACTGTGATGTAGGAGCCTTTTTTCTTTAGTATTTGGACCATGTACAAGAATAGTGTACTCATCTTCAATTACTTCCCATACCTCATTACCAAGTGCCATTAGATGAACCTTCATTCTTGCACTTCAAAGACCAAAATCTGACCCATCAAGAATAGGTGCTGCATTGCCACTTGAATAATCCATTATGTTCTTTACTAGCTTTTCCTTCAAGCTGTTAAACTTTTCGAAGGCACTCGCTCTGATACCAATTGAAGAACACAAGCTTATACTGAGAGGGGGGTGAACAGTATAAGACCTCTTTTTACTTTTTCCTTTATATTTCTAAACAGTAACACAATATACCCAAAGCAATATCAAAGCAATGCACAAAATCATCTACAAAGTGACATCAATTTTAGCGTGGTTCACCTAGAATGGCTGGGCTATGTCCACAAAATTTTTCTCTAAAAGTTATCTCAAAGTTCTTTGGGAAACCTTCCCAATTATAATGTTTATGAGCCTCGGCCCAAAGGAGATACCTTCCCCCAATATAAATTTATGAGCCTCTACTCAAAGGAGATACCTTCCCCTCTGCTCTGGATATGATCCCTTAGAAGATCAATTGTCTCTACCTCTTGCCAGCACATGGAACTCCTTTCCATCGAAGACCTCCTGTCCTTAATGCTTAGCCTAAGAGACCTTTACCTTCTATGATCATGTCCACAGCAGCTCAACAACCTATACCAAACTCAGTCAGTCGATCTAGTACAAGTCTTCCTCTTTCTATCAGATCTGTCCAACTTTGAACAAATCAATCCTCTGCACACAAGCCTTCTCAAAGACTTGCCAAATCTATCCTCAGGTTCTTCTCAAAGAACCAATGCACCTCTGTCCTCAAGCAGTAGCACTCTGCATTCGTCTTTGCCCTTTGTTCTCTCTACACCCTCTGCTCTCTTTGTGCAATCACAGCCACACTTGGTCGAACTTCAACCTTTGCACCTCTACGCAATTACAATGACACCGTCTTCGCACACTCTGCTTCCTTTGTGATCTTTCACACTTAGAAATTTGATGAAATGTACTCTACACACTATGATCGAATTTCACACTCTGCTCTCGACGATCGAACTTCTTGCTCTGTGCACTATCTACGAATGTTGCACTCACCAAAACATTCCTTCACACCTCAGCTCTCCAAATAGCCCTCCTTTTATAACAAAATTTTCATGATGAAAAATTTAATCTTAGTCGACTGTTATAACAAAACCAAACCCTAATATTTGTTGGCTGCAAGCCCTAATCTTTGTCGACTAAAATTTGACTTTGTCGGCTTCACTGCCTCTGTAACTCTTCTGTAGCTTCTATCGCGAAACTACAACATGTCACGATATCGTGACACCTTTGCAACCGTACACTTTCTTTTGGCTTTCGTCATGATATCGTGACACTTCAGCCTTTGACGACTTCAACTAAGCTCTTGTTGCGATATCGTGACACTTTTGTCTTTGTCAGCATCAACTTTGATTTTTTCATGATATCACGACACTTCTCCCTTCGTCGACCTCCTTTTTGCTTTTGTCACGAAATCGCGACACTTCTGCCTCTACAGACTTCATCTTCACTTTTGTCGTGATATCGTGACACTTTTGTCTTCATAGAATTTCTTTTTGTTTTTGTCATGAAATCATGACACTTTCTTCAACCGAACGCTGCCATCTCAATCTGTCGTGAAATTGTGACGCTTTCAGTTTTCGTATGTCTTCTTTGCAACCTGTCACGAAATTGCGATGCTTTCAGCTTTCGACTCTTCCCTTTGTTGCATGTCACAAAATCGTGACAATTCTCACTTCAAGTTTTGTAGTATGTCATGAAATCATGACAATTCTCACTTCAACTTTTGTAGCATGTCGCAAAATCGTGACACTTAATAGTGCTTCCACTTTGTCTTCTGACTTGTCATGAAATTGTGACACTTTTTGTCCTTAGCGCTTTTCTTTTCTTCGGGTCATGAAAACCCGACATGTCGTGATATCGTGACACTTTTTCTATCAGACTCTCTCTCCTACATTATGTCATGAAATCGCGACACTTTTTCTTTCGAACAACCTTCCTTGCAATATGTCATGAAATTGCGACACTTTTACTTCTTTGCCTTCCTGCACTTTTCGAGTCGCGAAAATGCGACATGTCGCGAAATCGCAACACTTTTCCAACTTGTTCTCTTTCTTCGAACTTGTCGTGAAATCGTGACACTTCTTCCTGCTTTCTCTTTTTCTTCCAAAATGTTGCGAAATTGTGACAGTTTTTCCACTTGTCTTTTTCTGTGTCAAGTCGTAACCTTCATCAAAACAAATTATTTGACATCAAATCAAATTCCTTCAAAAGCTTCTTGAAATCAATGACAACTTATTCACTTGAGAAAATGCAATGTACCCAAAGTACCCAAAATTGCCAACAGTAGCAACAGATCTATAATTGTTTTGAAGCATGGTCTCGATATGAACCTTAACCCTCTAGGCAGATCAATGTATTTTTAGAGGGTAGTGTTCATATGGAAATTATTCTTTAAGGCACAGTTTTGAAGAAAATAATTTTTTGACTCTAAGGCCCAATGGATAAGATTATGAGTTTGATGGCTTTGTGAGCAAATCCACCCAAGAGGTGCCAAAATGTAGACCCAAAATGGCCACATATACTTAGAATTTTTTTGAAAATTTTACTAAGTCATGGAGACTACATTTCGCACACATTCCAATGTATTTTGGAGCAAATCCATGACGAAGGTAACAAATCCGCCCAACACTTAGGCAAGTTTTGCACTTGGAGAAATTTCACACTGTGTTCCTTGTTCTTGGATCCAGATTGGCATCGAAGGTTTTGAATCCACAAAAGTTTTCAGAGAAAGGTGATGTCAGCAAAAAAATAGTGTGGATTGGTAACCAATTTGTATTTGTGATACCCTTCGAAGCAGCTAAGTGTTGGAAAACTAATTTTGGAGGACGTATAGAGTATTTTTTCTTGGAATGGTGACATAAGGCAAAAAGTAGTGTAAGGAAGTGTGGATTCCTAAAAATGGCAATTTTCTCTAACTCTTTTCTAGAGTGGCAACAAGTAATATTTTCTCTAAGGCCAAACTGCCAGTGTAGAATGAAGATAGAGTTTCATAACACCGTGGTGGGTTAGAAATGGAAATTCAATATCGTTAATCTTGTTTGGGTCCATAATGGAATCTACAAGAATTTCAAAGGAAGTATGATGTCATCAGTTTTTGTGTGGATTCACTTCAGATTCAATGCCAATGAAGAAAAATGGAGAATAGGTAGCAGATTTCATCCTGCTCCATTTGCAATGCATTTTAGTGCGGATTGGCATCCTGATGTCTCTGAATCATGGAGGATGATGTCATAAAATATTTTAAAGTGGAATGGTGTAGTGATATCTTCTTGTCATTACTCAAAGATTATTTCAAACAGATATAGCCATACAATAGAAGAGATCAACGGTCGAGAATTGCTAAGTAGAATGAAATAAAATAAAATCATTTTCACTGGGACTGAAGAATAGTTAGTTGGAGGAGGAAGCCAAAGTGCTGAGGATTTCAAGAAACCAAAACCAAAGATGGTTGTAGATCTATGGTGGTAGAAGGCTCCCAATAAAGATCCATGATGTAGATGTGATCTCCAATGAAAAAAACTCTAGTTCAAGCTAACAATTAGCAAGTTGTAGAGGTTCAATTTCCCATGGCGATTCACTTGCAACAGATTTCTTGGAGATCAAACCAGTAAGATTATGCCATCTAGAACTCTCTGTTGAGTTGTGAAAGAGTTAATCTTTGTAATGTTCCTTATTTTTTTTCAATATTACAAACTATAAATAGAGGTTGAACCCTCATTTTTAAGGGTCAACTCTAACGTGTTTTCCTATACCAATGTAAATTTCCCTGAAGTTAATGAAAGGAGAATCACACTGATTTTTGCCTCAAAGCTTGTGTCTTCATTTATCTGATATTAGAGGTTCAAATTCTAAAGCTGTATTTCTATTAATACTTGAATAGTTAGTTTGAATGGCTTACTGACTGCTAGGTTAATTGAAATATGCTTTCTGGATTGGTTCTATGTTGTTAGGGTTTTATTTCTGTTAAATATGAACAGTGATTAATTCTATTATTTGGATTGTCATTATTCGGGTATTGGAATTGCTTTTTGCAAAATTTCTTTGTTGTTTTCTAATGTGTGAAGGTACTCAAGTTTTTGTGATAATGTTGATCTAAGTAATGTATTTATGATATGACTTTTAAGAACTATTTATTGTGGTAACAATGTTGTTAACCTATCCATCCAACTGTTGTTCACTTTTTCTAACCCTAATCTCAAAACCCCAAGTGAGCATAAAAGGTTCAACACTCTATTTAAGTTGACAAGGAACCAACCTACTCTAGAGGTTAGATCAGGAACTTTGTTTTGGTCTATACCAATTTTGAGTGCTAAGTTGTGGCTATCGAGTGCATGCCTAGATAGAAAGTAGGAAGATAGACAACTGCAGTGTTGAGTAAAGCTCAAACACAATTCAATGCCCAAAAATTAGTTGAATTAATAATTATTTTTATTGATAATATATTATTTGAGTTTATATATTATTTTGTGTTTTCAAATAGTTATTATCTACGGTAGTAGGGATGATTCTGTACCTAAACAATAGTTGAATTTCGAATTTGAATTATAGAAGATTTCATGCCTCAAATAGTTGTTGTTGTTGGACGTCCTTTTTGGGGGTTTTTACTTGACTATGTTATTCAATAGGTATAGTCTTAGGCTTGAGACATGATATATTTTTTGGGGTTCTACTTGTTGATACTAAAAGCTCTAGTGTGTTGATGGTTTTAGTTTGGATTTATCCTACTCAGCTATTATGTAGATTTGTTGTTTGTTTGTTTCGTGGATCTTTTTTGGTTTGCTATGTTGATATCTATATTCCACCTTTGTAAAAGGTTTAGGGAACCTTTCAAAACCCCTTCATCCATCTTATATATATTATAATTTTTTTTTTTAACATGGTGGAATCGGTAGCCATCATACATTTGGGCAGGTTATCCAGCTTTTATGGTTGTAACAATATTCTACATTGTCTGCCCCGAAAGCCACCACACAGATCTTCGTGTAGTCCTCCCTATAACCGCCATGCCACAATCATTTTAAACCTTTTATGTCATTGAAAGCACCAGGAAAGGGACAAGCATTCAGTCCGGTGAGGCCCGAGATTTGAACCTTGGACCTTCGTCCCCCTTATGGGGTTTGGATGAACCAATTGGTCTACACCTCTAACCACATATATATTATAAGTTAAGTAACAAGTGAGTGTAAATATTATTTTTAAAGTTTATGTTTTAACTTTTGAATAAAAAAAAGGAAGTTTTATAAAAAGTTGATTAATTACAAGAAATAAATATCATTGAAAAGACCTTTGTTATAAGTAACGATGTTCTAGTTAAAGGACATAATATTTTATTGATCAAGAACAAAAATGATAAATCTATAATAATTCCTATCCATACAACAAATGATACACTAGAAGTATTTAACAAGGATGAGATGATCAAGCATGATATAATGGTTCTTAAAAGTAGAGGGTTAATATGTAAGTTCAAGGGATAATGGCCAAGATTTTCAAAGATTCAATAGTGGATTAAACATAAGTGGGGATGAAGTTCAAATAATTTATTGATGTTGCTTTTGAAAGGATTTTTGTCATCATAGTATCTATTTGAAAACTTAGGTATAAAATAATGAGTAATGATCCATGGTTTAATGGAATATATGGCTTGCATTTAAGGCTATAGAGTGAGGGTTTCTTTTAGAGATGAAAACTCTAGAAATACTTCTATTATGATACATAAATACAATAGATGTCCTTCAATTAGACGTATCATAGTTAAAAATAGAATCGACCTCATTAATTTAAACACGACATGAAGGCTTTAATGCAACTTGAGGATTATATTTTCTTACCAGATGCTCATTCAATGAAATGAAAGCCTATATTAGAAAATTAATTAATACTAGAAAACATATCATAAAGAAATAATCTTGGGTGTAATAATCGAAGGTAAAAATCCTTCTCCATTATTGAATTATTAGTTTAATTCAAATTTGATGAAGACAAAATTTCATAACAAAAGTGTCTTAATCTTAAGGCAAGAGGTCTATCCAAGAAATATAATGCTTTGCAATGTAGAAAAGATCTTTTATATTCTACTCATGCAATCAAGAATATTATTCTTGATTTTTATTGGTATCCATAGAATCTTGAATGAAATCCAAATAATTGAAAGATAGAATTAAGGTTCTATGAGCTAAAAAAATCCTTTGTCGTTCAATTTTTTTATCATGATAAGGACATGAAATTAAATTCCAATATGAAGAAATTAAGAGGGTAATAAACCAAGTCATGGATTCTAGGAAAATAAAAAATGTGATATAGTTCATAATGGGAACACATGGATATGTGTAGCACCCTAAAATTGGTGTAGTAAAACCTTAATAATTATACTTACTCTAGTAAATAATTCAAATTCAAATTTTAACCTCCAAAACCGCTCCCAAACCACTGCTTAATCCTTTTCCTCATTTCTCGCAACATTTTTAGAGTTTGTTTTGACCGTTTGACGATATCGTCGTCGATCAGACGATATCGCCTCAGATTGGACGATTTCGTCTGGGCTAGGACGTCCAGACGATCTTGTCCCAAAACTAATTTTTCATAATTAGATTCTATTCCAACGGCGTCTCTAATCCGGGAAGAAGCGTTTCTGCACCGTTAGAGACCCTCCCCATTGGAGATCTCCCAAATAGGGATGATCTCCAACCTCCTAACCTCCCTCCTAAGCCTATTTAATCCTAAGCCCTCCCCTTAGCATCCCCCTGGCTAAAATTCCCTGTAACTTGAATTCTATACACACTAGACATCCTAAATTACTATTTGCACTTGTTCTATCCAAATTTTGTTGTAGGTACCTTAGTATTTTTGAGCCGGAGCAAGCTTACATCGTCATAGACGATCATGTTCAGATTGGAGGTGATCTTATTGAATCAGAGATGATTTTGACTGCAGTTCACATTGGGGGCAATCAGTGCCTAGAGTTTGCGTTTTCTCCACTCTTTTCTACTGTATTATTCTGCATTTAGTTAAATTTGAGTTTATTTCTTATTACTTTGCATTTTGGAGTTCACCCATGTAGCTTTAAATGAATAATTAAGTCACCAATTGTCATTAAGTCATTGTAGTACACTCGTATTTTGTTTATTATCATCATTTTAATGTTATTCCTATTATTCTACATCATTGCCCTCTGTTAGAATAGTTGCATTTTCTGCATTTTGTGTCTACTTCTTTGATTGCAGGTCTCTGACGAATTCGTCAAATCTCAGATGATCTTGTCTGATAGCAGACGATCCTATCAAATCAGAGGCGATCCTGACTGCTTCAAGAATCAAAATCTTCATCAGACATCCGGATCAGGTATGGCTCTGTAATTTAGCCTTTTCTCTCTATTTTTTTGTCCTAATTTGTTCTTCTATATTCATTTAATCTGCATCTTCATATAGAGCAATTTAGATTCATTTGGCCAAACCTAGGACTTGAATGTTTAAGGATAAAACTGAACACATAAAACACATTCCCAACCTAGGCATGGAAACTGCCATTCAAACGTTTCCTGGTGAACCCACCATCCGTTGAAAAATCACCATAATACACCTCCCTTAAGAGGCGGGACCTTCGCAAGGCCTCTCAGTCCGAGGTACCATGCCATCCTTTTCTCATCCTCCTTTTGAGCACGGATCCTATAGCCTAAAGGTAGGGATGCAAAAAATTTGGAGCGATACATTTTGGTGAACCCGACGTGAATGCATTTAAAACCTTTTGAAAACAAAAACAAAAAAATATATATGTATACAAGAAAAACAAAAACAAAATCATCATTTCAAGTTTGTATGTTTTAGATTCAATTCTAAATAGTAGATATTAAATATTACTTTTAGAAGTACTAAAGAAACCATGAGTTTTTACTCAAATCCATATGAGCCCATCAGTAATGTTGGAAGAATTCAGCCAAATACATTTGTTGATTATGACCAACCTCATCCCTATTCAACATCACCTCCATCACACTCTTCTTATTTTTCATCCATAACCCAAAAGAACAATCCCTTTGCCAATCCTCTTCATAACGATATTATCTATTCTCCCATATACCCATATTATGTCTATCAATCCACATATAATCCTCCACCACCTTTTCAATATTCTTCTTTCAATACAACACATCCATTTCAACAAGAAAATACTTATTCTTCCAATTCTACCATGCACTCACCTCATACTTCACAATCTTCCTATCATCATTCTACCCATAATAAAGAAAGTAGAGGTGAGAAACCATTAGGTCTTTTTATGACGAAATTCCTAAGGCATTTATCAAAAACCTCTCAAAAACCTTCATCACGTAAATTTACTAAGCTCAATCAACCAATGGATATAATTCTCAAGTATTTAATTGACACAAATAAGATTGAACTTCCTTCCATAAGACAACCTGATACCACATCAGATTGGTTTAAACCTGAGCTACATTGTGAATATCATAGAGTAGATGGACATATGACACAAAATTGTAAAGATTTAAGATGTGCAATTCAAGATTTGATTGATGATGGTCTTTTTAATATAAAGGAATTACAATCTACAACTGATTATAAATCTTTAGTAAACAATCAAACTCCTACACAACAAATACCAATAACCAATCAAGACATGGGGATCTCCCAAGAACCCCTATTCAATTATCAACAACAGGAAACCAATCAAATATTGCATGTTAATGTGTCCCATCATGATGATATTACTAATATTGTAACAAAAACTACAAATGAGCAACCTCAAGTTCAATCAACTCAATCTGATATTCAAGAGATGGATTCCTCATTTGACCAACCTTCAAAACTATCTTTGGCTCTAGAGAATTATCCAAAATGGAATGTAAGCATAGAAAGCTTATCTTTAAAATCAAAATCTCAATCTAAAATCCACTTTGATAGCCAACAACAAGTGATTAATCCTCAAGCAAAGATATCCCTTTTAGAAGTATTACAAAGTTATCACAAGGAAATTTTGTTCAAAATACCTAGCCAACAATTTGTTCCTCATCATATTTTCTCTAAGAACATAATTAATGGTGTAAAACCTCTTGAGGTTAACCATATTTCATTCTATGATGAGGATATTCCTTCCTCTACTCCACAAGAAGACTCCTATCTTTACATTATCGGATCTAGTAAAGAAACACTTGTTAGAACTATCATGGTAGATAATGACTCCTCTCTTAATTTATGCACTTATCAATTATTCCAAAAACTCAAATGAAAGGAAGAAGATCTTAATGAATCAAATGTTATTATAAAATCTTTTAACAATGAAATTCAAGAAGCTCAAGGTATTATAATTCTTCCCCTCAATATTGGATCCAAGATCCTGGATACTTTTTTTTTTGTAGCATATTGTCCTTCACCTTACAACCTACTTCTCCAGAGTCCTTGGATTCATACGATGAGGGTTTTCCCTTCCATTCTTCACCAATGTTTGAAATTTGAACTTGCAAATAAAATTGTTACCATACATGGTGACCCAACACCATTTGAAGAATATTTAATGATTGAAACATCAAGTTCTATACATTCTCTATTATCACAATTATCTTCTATCCATCACTTTTCTTCATCCATATATGATCATCCTTGTTTACCAAATAACACCCATGCATATCTTTCACATATACTCTCTCCATCTTATCAAAACTTGGAATATAATAATAAGAATGAAGAACTTTCTTATCCTTCTTACATTTTATTTTGTAACATGATCAATTTTCCACATATAAAAGTCAAATCTTTTGCTACATTATTCTACATTATAACAAAGCTTTTGTTATCACTACCTTTTATTCATCACCTTCTATTCTTACCTTCACCTCAACCAGATTATCCTTCAAAACCTCCTTTGATTTTGAAGCAACCTTAGACATGCTATACTCAAATAACCTTGTATAGTGTATATAGATCATCTTATATATACCACCAATTTCAATTCATAAATTAAAATCAAAATACAAAAAAAAAAAATCAAAATCCTCAAAATCTTCAAAAAAAATACTAATGCAACTAAGGACCTTAAAGGTAAATTTGAGCCCAACTGGCTTGGACCATACATTATCACTGCTAAATTTGAATCGGGAGCATACAAATTGTCTACCTTAGATGGTAAAGAACTTAAAGAACCCATGAATATTTTGCATCTTAAACGTTACTATGTATAAATTTGGTCATTTCATCCTTGTATATATTTGTTTAAAATATTTCACTATCTTGTATTTCTTTCAATTTATAAATTCAAAAACACCAAAAACATTCATAATCATCAAAATCTTCAAAACTATTTGTTGTATTTATTTATGGCACTTGTTAATTCTTTCAAAAACAAAAAAATAATAATAAAAAAAACAAAACAGCAATATTCTTGACTCTTTCGAAACCAAAACAAAATAAAGAAGAAAGAGAGAGTCAACATTCTCAAAACTTCTCAAAAAGTATTTATATATATCTTCTTACAAATGTTGCAGTTATATGTTTCAAATTATTTTGGATAAATTAGCATTTATTTGGAATCCCTCACTTTCACAAACACAAAAATAAATATCTTGATTTTTATCTAGCATGATTACTAATCTCTCTTATATCAAAGTCCACAAAATTCAATTAAATAAAGTTTGAGCATAGAGAATTGATCTTGTTATTTACTTAAACCAAGCACATATTTTCACAATAAAATGATTATATTTGTAATGTCCATGCTTTGCTACATAGTAGAAGTGGTTTCTTGAGATTTGAGAATTGGCAAAAGGACAAGCTCACCCCTACCCAGAATAAAAATCCCTTGCTCTACAGCTAATCCGAGCAAGTATCCCTAGCATAGAACAAAAAGAAAAAGCAAAGTTCAAGAAAAAGAGAAAAAGAAAAATATTATTTTATATCATTACAGCATTATCAAGCAAAAATACAAAAGAAAGCAAAAGAAAGCAAAAGCAAAAAGCAATAAAATCCCTTTCCCTACCCTTTGAAAAGAAAAGAAGGGTTGATGAGCTTGAATCCCTAGAATTCTCAATTATTCGAAAACTATGAGGTAAGCCCCATAATAGGTGGTTTGTGCCCAACCCGCTTGGCCTTGGGTAACTCCTAGCATGGCGATATGTCTGTCACATTAGTGACCTTCTTTTGTACAGACCTATGTCTGCTTATGGATTAGCTAGCTCTTGATAATCCGACTTACATAGTAGTCTAGTATGGTTATATGCATCTACATCATGGTTAATGAACACTTATTTGGTTCATTCAAATCACTTGTATCAAATTATCTTGCTCAAAACTAGTAAACAAACATAGCAATTGCACACACATTTTGTATTTGAGATATTTTGTGTATCATTATGATAAATCAAGATTGGAAATGAATTCACATATGCACATGGGATTCCTTATAAATCTAACTTTTTTCTTTAAGATACTTTGAAATATTTTTTGCAAATTGTCTGGAATAATTCATTTTCTTCTTTAAAGTACAGTTGTTTAGTCTAAAGACAACTACATGCATAATCAAAAAGATCAAAATTTCTTTCAAACCATACAATCAAAACACACACACACACACACACACACACACACACACACTCATATATATATATATATATATATATATATATATATATATATATATATATATATTATCGACTTTCGCGATGATGGTATAGTTCTAAAACCAAAATTGGAATTTTATGCCTAGCGCAAGTCCTCATCTTCATATTTTTTGTTTATTAAAAATCAACCATGCAATAAAACTATCTCTTTTTGGATTTCGCGATGATGGTATAAGTCTATACCTACATATTCTATGCCTAGCGCAAACCATTGTACCAATTTTTATTCCCCATTTATTTCAAATCAATTCATCAAAACCATATGACTTAAATCATTATGTTATACAATTATGCTTTTAAACAAAAAGCATGCACATTATCACTATTTCATGTCATTATGTCAACCTTCAATTTTGCAATGATGGTATAATTCCTAGGGAATTATCCAAAAAATTTATCACACTTAGGAATTTATGCCTAGCAAAAATCATTTTAACATTATTTCATGCATACTATTTTTATGAAACTCTGAAAACAAACCATCATCATCATCATTTGCACCATTGCACCAAAGTCTTAAGACAGTCTCTTAAGCACTCTTTTACTTTTTAACAATTTTTCTATACTGGGATTAGCTTGACGACCGAGTGAGCGACGACTCCATGAAATGGTCTATAATAGCGACAATGTCCTTTGAAATTATTGTTAAAAGTCCCCTTTTATTTTTTATCAAATCATCATCACAAACAACCAATTTGTTCTATCAGATTATTTCATTTAAATTTTTCAAGCATGACATTTCAACCATAATATTTCCAATGATGTAATTACATGAATCATCAAATCAATCAATCAAAACATTAAAAGCATCATAAAAAATACATAAGAAAAGTCATATGATCAAAATATATCTCATATATATATATATCAAATATATGTACATCATATCAAAAATAGATTGGTATGCCACAATCTACATCTTGGCATACTAAATCCTCTCAATCATATATCCTCTGTGCAGTGTCTCGAGAACCCCTCGAGCTCTCAGCCTCATCTCCTCCTCTACCCCGAGGTGGAGGAGGTGGCCCCATTGCAGTCCGTGTGGTGCCATGAGTCCTGGATGCCGATCGTGATGATGTCCTAGATGACCCCATCACAATAGGCTCTACAATATGAGCTGGTAATGGCACCCTCTGCTCTGCTGGCACCGCTTGGTAGTATAGAGCCTGATAGAATGTAACCTGGGCAATAGTGCATGCTAAATCTTGAGTGCTCGCTCCTCCGCCTCGAGCTCTAAGCCATGTAGCCTCCTCCTGTAGTGTCTGCACCTGAGCCCGTAGGCGGGCAACCTCAGCTCGAAGAGTCGTTGTCTCGCTGCTCTCCATAGTGTCAACACCCTTGCCCTTATCGGGTGATGGTGGCCTCTCTCTCTATGGAGAAGGGGGTCTCTCCTCCCTCCTCTCTCGTTGCCACGGCCTCTCCTGAGCCTATGGTCTCCTCTACTCTCTCTCGTCATGACCCTATGCTGCCTCAATGGTCGCCTGGCACCGCCTCCCCATTCGATGCACAACTGTGTGAATCAGACCCTGAGCCCTCATCATCCGAGGAGGGCGGATGCCTGAGTACTAGGCATCGTAGCCATCGGCTACCCCAGCATCGTCCCCATCCACTGGCTGAATGGGGGCATCATCCACGTCTTGACTCTAGAAGCGCTGCATATCTAGAGCCTCGCTAATCGTAGTGTTATCCCGAACAGTCCAGGAAAACTTGTAATCCCTCAGAGATGGGATCCCCTATTGTAGACCAAACTATCGCAAAACTCAGTTATAGCGGTGGAGCTCCACCTCTCCCCTCTCCATCCTCAGCCAGTAGACTCGCCTGATGCGAGCCAGCTCCTGTCCATCCTCGGCCCACCCTGGATGATCCCTCCAAGGCCTCCAGGTGATCTGGTCTAGGACAAGGTCATCCAGCAGTCTTCGGGACATCGACAGATCAATCCATCGCTATGCCCCTCTCCGGAGCCACCAGTAGAAAACTCGGGGCCTCTCCCCATCAATCCCTATCAAAGGAAGCCCTACCGGCCTCTGCACCACAATGTGCTCCCAGCACCAAACCTGTAGTAGCGATGTCATAACCAGACATCGGCCGCCCTTGTACATGACCCCATGTAGGATCCTGTACAGCTGGCATAGAACAAAGTTGCCCCAAGAGAACCTGTAACCATGGTCACGCATGTCGCAGATCACATCTGCTAGCACCCATGGTACCCTACACCCGCTCTGGTGGCACAGTAGAAGTCCACCTACCACTCCGACCAAAACCTGTGTGAGTCTGGATGCCCTAGGCATTTGATGCAGCGCCTCGATGTTCACTCCGCCCTTCTCCAGGGTGAAGCTCGGATCGCCACACAACCGCATCATAGCGTGGCCCTGATTGGCCGTAGGAGTGATCAACCGTCCTTATATGGGGATCCTCAAAATCCTCCATACATCCTCCAATGTGGGAGTCATCTCCCCTGTGGGTAATCAAAAATAGGAAGAACCTAGATACCACCTCTCTGCAAGGGCTGTCAGTAGCCCCATGTCTATAGAAACTTGTGGCATCTCTGCCACATGCTATAAGCCGGCCTGAGCCAGCTGATCCCACTTTTCCTGTGATAGAGCGGCCAAGTCATCTCTCAACCCATCGTATTTCCATTCTCTGCTCTTTAGTAAACCTCTCTACAACATAAACAACAACACAATAAAAAATCATTAATAAAAACTCAAGTGATTAATAATGCAAGTAAAATTAGTTCAATTTTATACAAATGATGATATCGTCCACTATTGGACGATATCGTCCCAAATTTGAGCAAAATCGTCTCCAATTTCGCAAGCCGAAATCATCCCTTATTTGACGAAATCGTCCCCCTTTCGTCGATTTCGCCCTTCGACGAAATCGGCGAACTTGAGATGATTTCGTCGAAATCGGGACGATTTCGTCCCGACGATGTCGATGGCCCAAAAACGGCCGTGATGCTCAAAATTTATTTAAAATTCATCTAAAAAGCATGTAAATTCAACTTAAACCATTCTAAACTAAGTTTAGACTCTTACCCGTAGCCCATGTCGGACCTCTGTCGATCTGTGCGTTGTCTCCACCATTTTTGCTTACAGAGCTCTAAAAACCAGAAAAATGAACAGTAACAATGAATTAGGGTTTTAACCTATTTTTCTTAATTTTATTCAAAACACAATTAAAAACATTTTAAAATTTTGCTTTTTCGTGTTTTTACCTCAAACGTTCGATTTGGGTAAAAACACGGAGGGGGCACCATAGTAAGTTGTCGTACGATTCGACCAAGAATCGTCGCCTAAAAATGGAAATAATTTTTGCTTTCTCGTAAATCGAGAAGAACTCATCTTTAACGCATTTTCTTCAAAAAATTCGCTAAAGAGGGGGCAAAATGTAGCACCCTAAAATTGGTGCAGTAAAACCTTAATAATTACACTTACTCTAGTAAATAATTCAAATTCAAATTTTAACCTCCAAAACCGCTCCCAAACCACCGCTTAATCCGTTTCCTCATTTCTAGTGCCATTTTTAGAGTTTGTTTTGATTGTTTGATGATATCATCGCCGATCAGACGATATCGCCTCAGATTGGACGATTTCGTCTGGGCTAGGATGTCCAGATGATCTTGTCCCAAAATTGATTTTTCATAATTAGCTTTTGTTCCAACGATGTCTCTAATCCGGGAAGAAGCGTGTCTGCATCGTTAGAGACCCTCCCCGTTGGAGATCTCTCAAATAGGGATGATCTCCAACCTCCTAACCTCCCTCCTAAGCCTATTTAATCCTAAGCCCTCCCCTTAGCATCCCCCTGGCTGAAATTCCCTGTAACTCGAATTCTATACACACTAGACATCCTAAATTACTATTTGCACTTGTTCTATCCAAATTTTGTTGCAGGTACCTTAGTATTTTTCAGTCGAAGCAAGCTTACATCATCGCAGATGATCCTGTTCAGATCGGAGGCGATCCTGTCGAATCAAAGACGATTTCAACTGCAGTTCACATTGGGGGCAATCAGTGCCCAGAGTTTGCATTTTCTCCACTCTTTTCTACTGTATTATTCTGCATTTAGTTAAATTTGAGTTTATTTCTTATTACTTTGCATTTTGGAGTTCACCCATGTAGCTTTAAATGCATAATTAAGTCACCAATTGTCATTAAGTCATTGTAGTACACTCGTATTTTGTTTATTATCATCATTTTAATGTTATTCCTATTATTCTACATCATTGCCCTCTATTAGAATAGTTGCATTTTTTGCATTTTGTGTCTACTTCTTTGATTGTAGGTCTCCGACGAATTCATCAAATCTCAGACGATCTTATCCGATAGTAGACGATCCTATCAAATCAGAGGCGATCGACTGCTTCAAGAATCAGAATCTTCATCAGACATCCGGATCAGGTATGACTTTCTAATCTTGCCTTTTCTCTCTATTTTTCTGTCCTAATTTGTTCTTTTGTATTCATTTAATCTGCATCTTCATATAGAGAAATTTAGATTCATTTGGCCAAACCTAGGACTTGAATGTTTAAGGATAAAACTGAACACATAAAACACATTCCCAACCTAGGCGTGGAAACTGCCATTCAAACGTTTCTTGGTGAACCCACCATCCGTCAAAAAATCACCATAATACACCTCCCTCGAGAGGCGGGACCTTCGCAAGGCCTCTCAGTCCGAGGTACCGTGCCATCCTTTTCCCATCCTCCTTCCGGGCATGGATCCTATAGCCTGAAGGTAGGGATGTGAAAAATTTGGAGCGATACAATATGATACTCTCCTCCAATAGGTTGGATATAAATATGGTTAGGCTCTAATTGATGATATGCAATTAGAGTTATAAGTTGGGAATGTAATGACTTTGGTCTTGATATATAGTACAACATAGGATATCATCGATGTTCACAATTTTATCTTCCTTATTGAGATACATAAATTTCTTGAGTATCCTCTACCTTCTTTTCAAAATTTTTCTTGGTTGTTAATCCATAGTAGTTCTTTTTTAATTAAGAGTCTTAGAAATTCAAGAGTCGATTATTCAGAATGAAAACATTCTTGGGCATAATGTATCTTATTAATACATGTAAATATGCTTAATTCTTATTGATAAAATTCTCTAGAGACCTTGTCAACATGCATCATATGTATTTTAAAATATATAATATCCCACTATTATGATTACACTATTACATTATTATGGATGACAAGCTGTACCTAGATATATATCTAGAGATATCCATAATTTTAATTTTGGACGGGGTTATTATAATTAGATATTTCAATACACATTTAAACATTGTAATAACTCCAATATAGCCATGTCAACTATATTTATTATTGTTAGTTCATGCCCTAGAATAAGGTAGTCAAACCTTGAGCATTAAGTTTAGGGTTATTGTTTATTTAGTCTATAATTAGGAGTTATGTTATAGTTGGAATCATATTTCATACTTGAACGCATATGAGAATTGCCCTCTCCAAGTGGTTATGGCACTTTGATCTCTCTAAGTGGCTAGGATTTGTATTGATTTTGAATGTGAAATCTTGTTAATTGCATTATTGATTTTATAACATTGAATTTGATTTACTGTACTAATGGATGGTTTCTTTTACATGATTTGTTACTATTGTTATATTTCTAGAAGTTATTTCATTACAAGTGGTACTACAACATCAACCTTAGATCCTATAATAATAAAAAATAGTGCTAGAAGGGCGTGCAAACCATTCTAGACCCTCAAAGACAACCATATATGCTTCTTTTTGTCTAGTTAATTTTTGTTGATTTCTTGGATCTATATTCAAACATATTTTATTTTGTAATATTATGAGTTACTCATTGTTTTCTTTTTCCATAAAATACTACCATTTCAATGTGTTGATTTATTAAGTAGCATGCCTAATTGTTGGTTTGAAAACATGCATCGAATGGGTGGGGGGTGCACCCAGCGGTTGTTGACCAAGATTTTCAAAGATTCAATAGTGGATTAAACATAAGTGGGGATGAAGTTCAAATAATTCATTGATGTTGTTTTTGAAAGGATTTTTGTCATCATAGTCTCTATTTGAAAACTCAGGTATAAAATAATGAGGAATGATCCATGGTGTTAGGATCCTGCTATAAAATAAAATCAAATAACACACTCTCACACAATTGCTTGGAAATAAACTCACATAAACATCATATTAATATTCAGAAAAAATTACACATTATAATAGAAATCTACATAAAGGAACAATCTCACAATAAGATAGAATCGCAGGCCTCTTCAAGGGGGAAACCTCCTCTAACACTTCATTAATTTGCAAAAAGATGAATACATTGGTGCCTTCTTGGGTATTTAAAGAGTTCCCTTCCATGGTTGGCTTACATGCAAAATGCCACCTGGATTACATGCATAATGCCACCTGAATTACATGCATAGTGCCACTCGAATTACATGCACAAGGCCACCTTACATAACCTATCTACCATGTGTTACATAAAAAGAGTGCCATTTGTCATAGGCACTATATAAGTTAAAAATTAGAACATTACAAAATATTAATCATGGGTACTACCCACATTATTTAGGAATTATTATATCATAGAAGTTATTACATTAAGGGTTAGGATGAGATCCTAACATGTCCTTCCCCTTGAAGAAGCTTTGTCCTCAAAGCTAAAATGAGAAACCATTCTTGGATTTTGTGGAGAGATTCCCATGTAGCATCTTCAGGTTGAAGCCCACGCCACTGGATTAGGATCTCTGTAATTGTACGGTTGTGAAGAGTGCGAGTCCGTCGATCCAAAAATTGCTCAGGTTCAAGTAATATGGAGCCTCCTTCATCCAATTTAGGAAGTGTGGATTGAACATGTACCTATGTGCCCACAAATTTCTTGAGAGCAAAAACATAAAAAACCGAATGAAGCTTGGAAGTAAGTGGGAGCGCCTATTTGTAAGTTGTGGGGCTAATCCTTTGTAGAACCTGGTAAGGGCCATAGAATTTTATAGCAAGCTTCTGGCACCTACGAAGTTGTAGGGATGATTTTTTGCATAGTTGCAAGCGAAGGAAGACCATATCACCTACATCAAAAGTACATTCAGAACATTGCTGATCAGCCTGTTGGTGAATCCAATTCTGGGCCAGGTTCAAATTTTGCTTAAGTTGGCGAAGGACCTCAATGTGTTGACTCAGAGTGTTTTTGACGACCTAGACCTTGGAGTTGCCAGGAATGTAAGAGGAAGGAGTAGGTGGAAGGCGCCCATAGATTGCTTCAAATGGTGTGAGTTTGGTTGTGGTATGATAGGAAGTGTTGTACCACCATTCGGCCAAGGATAGCCATTTGGCCCATTGAGTGGGATGATTTGAGACAAAGTAGCGAAGGTAGGTTTCCAAGCATTTATTAACAACTTCGTTTGACCATCCATTTGTGGATGGTAGGCTGAAATCATTTTGAGCTTAGTCCCCTGGAACTTAAACAACTCTTGCAAAAAATGACTAGTGAAGGTGGGATCACGATCAGATACAATGGATGTGGGCATACCATGAAGGTGAAATATGGAGTCAATAAAAATTTGTGCAACAATGGATGTTGTATAAGGATGGACAAGGGCACAAAAGTGAGCATATTTTGAAAGGTGGTCCACTACCACAAAAATAACTGACTTCCCTCCAGATTTAGGGAGCCCTTCTATAAAGTCCATGGAAATGTCAATCCAAACCTGATATGGGATAGGCAATGGCTAAAGAGTGCTGGAAGATTGCATTGTTTCACCTTTCATCCTTTGATATGTTTCACATGTAGCAACAAAAGAGCGGATGTCCCGTTTCATACCTTTCCAAAAGAAGGTGTGCTTGAGTCGCTCATATGTTTTCAGGAACCCTGAATGGTCTGTAGAGGGAGTGGCATGCAATTCCTTCATGAGAGCTCTCGAAGTGAGGACTTATGAGGTAGAACCAGGCATTGATGGGAATGCAGATCATGGCCATTCCAATTATATCCTAGTGTAGAATCTGGATCATCCATTAGTGAGGCTATCAAAGCTTGCAAATCTACATCCTGAAGTGCTTCTTGATGTAAGGAATAAATCCATTGGGGAAGTGGTGCTTGAGATGGCACACAACATACTTACGATATCCATTTGGCAAGAAAAAGCATCGGCGACAATATTCTCCTTTCCCTTTTTGTAGGTGATATCATAATCATAACCCGTGATTTTAGACACCCACTTTTGTTGGTTAGGCGTGGCAACTCTTTGTTCCAGAAAATATTTGAGACTTTGATGGTCGGTTTTAATGGAGAAGTGACACCCAATGAGGTAAGGTCACCAATGTGTGACTGCATGCAATATGGCTAACATTTCCTTATCATATGTGGATTTCCATAGATTATGATCAGAGAGTTCCTTGCTAGTAAAAGCCATAGGTCATCCTTCTTGCATCAATACTACCCCAATACCATGACCAGAAGCATCACTTTCAATTACAAATGGTTTAGCAAAATCTAGCATGGCTAAGACGGGAGTGATGGTCATGGCATGCTTGAGTTCAATGAAGGCTTGTTCAGCAGGCCCTGTCCAAGTGAAGGAATATTTTTTCAACATGGAGGTGAGGGGGGCAACTATCTTCCCATAATTGTAGAAAAATTTGTGATAATAGCCTGTAAGCCCTAAAAATCCTCAAAGTCCCTTGAGGGTGCGAGGTTTCGACCACTCTTGAACTGCTTGGATCTACTTAGGGTCAACCTTGATGCCATCCTATGAGACAATGTGTCCCAGATACTCTACTTCAATAAGGCCAAAGGAACACTTTGATATTTTTGCAAAAAGGTTATGAGTGACCAACAGCTATAAATTTTTATCCACATGATTGAGGTGCTCTTCCCATGTGCGATTGTAAATCAAGATGTCATCGAAGAACATAAGGATGAACTTCCGTAGAAATGGTTAGAAGATGTTGTTCATAAGACTTTGGAATGTAGAAGAGCATTTGTGAGACAAAATGGTATTACCAAGAATTCATAATGACTTTCATGAGTGTGAATGGTAGTTTTGGGGATGTCCTCATCCTTGAGCTGAATCTGATGGTAGCCAGAGCGAAGATCAAGCTTGGTGAAATACATGGTCTCGTGTAGTTCATCGAGTAGTTAATAAACCACTGGAATAGGAAATTTATCCTTGATTGTAGTCTTGTTGAGTTCTCGGTAGTCAATACATAGGCGTCATGAGACATCTTTCTTGGGAACAAGTAGGACAGGTGAGGAGTAGGGGCTAGTACTAGGCTGGATGAAACCAGCCTTGAGTAATTCCTGTACCATTTTTTCTAGTTCTTATTTCATGGCATGGGGGTACTTGTATGGCCTAATATTTGGTGGTTCACTACCCGAGAGCAATGGGATAGCATGGTCGTGAGAGCGACGCGATGGTAGTGTAGTTGGTTCTGCAAAGACAACATCATGTTTGTGTAGAACTAGTTGCAGGTCTGATGGAATTTTTGCCATTAGTGAAGTGGTTGGTTGGATGGAGAAGAGTTGTGCCATGACCCCACATTTTGATTTATTTAGCACTTTCTCCATACGATTGGAACTAATGAGGTGAGGTGTTCCTACAGGCGAGCCCTTGAGTAAGTGTGTTTTTCCATTTTGGGAGAATTGCATCCAAAGTTCTACAAAGTTCCAACTGATAGTGCCCAACATACTCAACCATTGAGATCCCAAAACCATATCACATCCTCCCAATTGGAGGGCAAACATGTCCTGATTTAGTTCATAGTCAACTATCTTGATATTAACATTGCAGTATTTTCCTTTACAAGGTAATGTTCCCCCATTGGCCACCATGACTTCGAATGAATTACAAGTGTGGATATAGCAATTTTTTTGCTTAGCAACTTTAGGATCAATGAAGTTGTGTGTGCAGCCTGAATCAATAAGGATGGTAAGACGTTGGCCCTTGAAAAATCCCACAACTTTCATGGTTTGTGGAGTGGTAATGCCTCCAAGAGCATGGACTGAAATCTCTGCCTCAGACCCCTGTGTATCTTCTTCCTATGGAGAAGGTGTTTTAGGGGGGTTCTCATCCTCATCACTCTGGTTAGTGTTAGCAAGTTCCTCAACATCTATCAAGAATAGTCTTTTGTTTGCACACTTATGTCCTTTAAAAAACTTTTCATCACAATTATAACATAAACCTTGGGCATGACGTGCATCCATCTCCTTTGTAGTCAGTCGCTTGGGTGTAGTAGGTTTAATATCCATTGAATTTTGGGCATGAAAAGGAAATGAAGGTCAATTTGGAGAAAACTGTGGGAGGTGCCTTTGGTTTGAGAGTTTAAATTTGTCTAGATGGGTCAAACTGATAGCTTCCATCATGGAATGTGGTTTCAACATCTTTACTTCAGATTAGAGATCCCCTTTTAACCCACTGATAAAAAAACTCGTGAACAACCCCTCCGTTAATCCTCTTGTCTTATTAGCCCATTTTTCAAATTGAGTTTGGTAATCACAGACTAAGGATGTTTGTTGTAGTTTGGTCAAGGCCCCTATGAAGTCTTCATACTCACTAGGCCCAAAGCGGGTCAGTAGTTGGGACTCAAATTCCTCCCAAGAGAGATTTGGGTTGGAATTACGTAACCATTGGAACTAGTGTAGAGCCTCAGACTCCAAATTGAAGGAAGCCATCTGAACTCGATGATATATGGAACATTATGAAGTCTAAAGAATTGATCAACCCTACATAACCACCCATCAACATCCTTCCCATTAATTCAAGGGAAGCCCAATTTTGACATTTTAAAGGATGGGTCATAGTCATTCCTTGCAGAGTTTTTAGCCTGATGTTCTTTTTTGAGTGGTCCCTTATGTAACTTGCTACCCATATTTATCAGTGTGTCTTCTAAACGAGCGCTAGTGGCCTCATGATATAGACGAAGACCTTGGACCTCTTCCCTTATGGAGAAAATTTCCAAATTCAAATTCTCAATGGATTTGGTTAAGGAGTCCATCTGTTCTAGCTATTTTTGATGTCCTCGGGTACCTTGGGCCATTTTGGAACCTTTTGTGACCAATTACTAAAATTAGAATTGGATTTCAAGACTTACTATTTTTAGTAAGTGTCCAAAAAAGTTCTTGGATGCTATATATCAAAACGATCAGTTCAAAGAGGTGGTCACAATGACCTATATCCCACAACACTACTTTTGGTCACCCTAGATTTTTTTTTCTCTTGTTTTGTCGAGTATAACGGTGTTTATAGTTTTTGATTTTGAGCTGCCGTGCAAAATTTGTGTACTGGAGCACTATCTATAATTGGTATCTGGTCACTCGCTCACTATTTTTCTCAGCCTGTACAGTCTCTCTGATATTGCTTACCTCACTAGTCTGAAGATTCTCTGTATTTTGTAGGTTACTGTTATGACAGTTCTATTATGACACTGAAAACTGTAGTCTTTGACCTGACTGTGCTGAACTGACTGACCTCACTGTTACTGCCACTATAAATTTGATTGTTATTCTCTAGACTATCAACTTAATCGTCACCCTCATATTTTATTTTGAATCCATGAAATGTATGTTATTTTTTTGGTAGAGGATTCCTTTCTTATATGCTCACTTTTGAGAATTTGGAATGCGGGATTACAATAGGGAGTTTTGATTTGTGATTTTGTTGCGAAGTTGAAGTTTTAATAGAACCGGGGTATGCTAATTAAATGAGTATGTAACACCCATAGGCCCTCTGATATACCACAATGATGAACAATAGTGCACGAACCAATATTTCAGGCTACTACCCAAGGAGGATTCCACTCATACCCTTGAGCACACTATTTGCCTCTCTGACAGTATGGGAGGGTAATCATCTAGGATTATGTGTCCCGTAGACTATGGATGATACAAGGTTGAGAAGATTCCTACTAGATAAAATTTTTTTAACCCTATAATGGTCTCCCGATACACCCGAAGATGCATGGGAGCTCAAGTCCGTGCGTGAGTTCTATCCCGAGGCCTAGGTATTGGATCCTGATCGCCCCTCACTTCACTAGACATTGTATGGGCTATCTAGCTTAGCCAATAACGACAAATCCTTCATGACATTTTAAAACCCCTGACACATGGTTTCTACCTACTCAACTAAAAAGGACTAATTTTTTTTGACTAGTATTTGTCTTTTTTTATAATAAAAAAAAATTACATGAAAATAATGGAGGATTATACCTAACAGGCAAGAATTATTATTGTTGCAGTAGAACTTGGACCTGGAAAGCACTCTGATACTACTTGTTAGGATCCTGCTATAAAATAAACTCAAATAACAAACTCTCACACAATTTCTTGGAAATAAAATCACATAAACATCATATTAATATTCAGAACAAATTACACATTATAACAAAAATCTGCATAAAAGAACAATCTCATAATAAGATAGAATCATAGGCCTCTTCGAGGGGGAAACCTCCTTCAACACTTCATTAATTTTCAAAAATATGAATACATTGGTGCCTTCTCGGGTTATTAAAGAGTTCCTTTCCATGGTTGGCTTACATGCAAAATGCCACCTGGATTACATGCATAATGCCACCCGAATTACATGCATAGTGCCACTCGAATTACATGCACGATGCCACTCGAATTACATGCACAAGGCCACCTTACATAACCTATCTACCATGTGTTACATAAAAAGGATGCCATTTGTCATAGGCACTATATAAGCTAAAACTTAGAACATTACAAAATATTAATCATGGGTACTGCCCATGTTATTTAGGAATTATTACATCATAGAAGTTATTACATTAAGGGTTAGGATGGGATCCTAACACATGGTTTAATGGAAAATATGGCTTGCATTTAAGGCTATGGAGTGAGGGTGTTTTAGAGATGAAAACTCTATAAGGACTTCTAGTATGATACATAAATACAATAGATCTCCTCCAATTAGACATATCATAGTTAAAATAGAATCGACCTCATTAATTTAAACACAACATGAAGGCTTTAATGCAACTTGAGGATTATATTGTCTTACCATATGCTCATTCAATGAAATAAAAGCATATATTAGAAAACTAATTAATACTAGAAAACAACCCAGGTGTTGTAGGTGAGTTGGAGAGGAGAGAGAAATCCTCTAAGAAAGGTCCCAGGTTCAAATCTCCACCCTACCAAAAAGTGGAATTGGGTATCAAAAATCCAATTGATAATGTTGGTGTGGGTAGGGTCAGGTGCAACTCTCGGGTGACGACCCCGCAAAGGATTTTTGTTAACTAGTATATTGTATTATTTTATCAAAAAAAATTAATACTAGAAAACATATCATAAAGCAATAATCTTGGGTGTAATAACCGAAGGTAAAATTCCTTTTCCATTATTGAATTATTATTTTAATTCAAATTTTATGAAGACAAAATTTCATAACAAAAGTGTCTTAATCTTAAGGCAAGAGGTCTATCCAAGAAATATAATGCTTTGCAACATAGAAAAGTTATTTTAGCTTCTAATAATGCAATCAAGAATATTATTCTTGATTTTTATTGGTACCCATAGAATCTTGAATGAAATCCAAATAATTGAAAGATAGAATTAAGGGAGCTAAAAAATTCCTTTATTATTAATTTTTTTTATCATGATAAGGACATGAAATTAAATTCCAATATGAAGAATTTAAGAGGGTAAGAAACCAAGTCATGGATGATAGGAAAAGAAAAAATGTGATGTAGTTCATAATGGGCACACATGGATATGAGACTCTTCTCCAATAGGTTGGATATAAATATGGTTAGGCTCTAATTGATGATATGCAATTAGAGTTATAAGTTAAGAATGTAAATAATTTGGTCTTGACATATAGTACAACATAGGATATCATCGATGTTCACAATATTATCTTCCTTATTGAGAAACATAAAGTTCTTGAGCATCCTCTACCTTATTTTCTAAATTTTTCTTGGTTGTTAGCCCATAGTAGTTCTTTTTTAATTAAGAGTGTTAGAGATTCAAGAGTCGATTATTAAGAATGAAAACATTAGTGGGAATAATGTATCTTATTAATACATGTAGATATGCTTAATAATTATTGATAAAATTCTCTAGAGACCTTGTCAACATGCATCATATGTATTTTAAAATATATAATATCCCACCATTATGATTACACTATTATATTATTATGGATGACAAGCTATACCTAGATTTATATCTAGATATATCCATAATTTTAATTTTGGACGGGGTTATTATAATTAGATATTTCAATACACATTTAAACATTGTAATAGCTCCAATATAGCCATGTCAACTATCTTTATTATTGTTAGTTCATGCCCTAGGATAAGGTAGTCAATCCTTGAGCATTAAGGTTATGGTTATTGTTTATGTAGTCTATAAGTAGCAGTTATGTTATAGTTGGAATCATCTTTCATACTTGAAATCATATGAGAATTTCCCTCTCCAAGTGGTTATGGCACTTTGCTCTCTCTAAGTGGCTAGGATTTGTATTGATTTTGAATGTGAAATCTTGTTAATTGCATTATTAATTTTCTAACATTGAATTTGATTTATTGTACTAATGGATGGTTTCTTTTGCATGTTATTGATTTGTTACTATTGTTATATTTCTAGAAGTTATTTCATTACAAGTGGTACTACAACATCAACCTTAGATCCAATAATAATAAAAAATAGTGCTAGAAGGGCATGCAAACCATTCTAGACCCTCAAAGACAATCATATATGCTTCTTGTTGTCTAGGTAATTTTTTTTGATTTCTTGGATCTATATTCAAACATATTTTATTTTGTAATATTGTGAGTTACTCATTGTTTTCTTTTTACATCAAATACTAGCATTTCAATGTGTTGATTTATTCATTAGCATGCCTAATTGTTGGTTTGAAAACAAACATTGAACGGGTGGGGGGCGCACCTAGCGGTCCTTGACCAACATTGCAAATTGTGAAAGGGTAAAAGATAACGAGAGAGAAAGCAAAGGTAGTCCATAGCCAAAACTGATAAGGATAGGGTATGACCACATCAAGACACATGTGTTCGACAATGACACACCACCTAATAGATCAACTTATATCATCCTCACTTATCATTCAATACGGTGGGTAAGGGTGAATTCCAGAAATAGTGGGAGGGTGCATGAAATATAGAGTGCAGAATTAGAGCGCTCCCACTTGATAGGATTTAGAAGAAATAAAGCCCTAACAGCTAGAGGTGGATGCAAATTACAAAACCACATAAAAAGATCCATGAAATCTAGATTATAGAATTAAGTGAACAAACTTAAATGGCCATCGCAGTAATAAACATCCAGACTTAGACAAAATGAAGTGAAGACAAACTGAGAGATCAAATAGTGATATGCTTTATATTTACAAGGTGAGAAGAATTACATATGAATTGTAATGGAAATAGAGCCACCTTTTGGAAATGTGAACATTCCACTATTTATAGAAGATTTTACAATGAATTCAAATTCAAGAATTAATGGCATTTGGTAGGAAGAATAACACTAGAATGATCAACGAATCTACCTATGTTTTGCTCCATAGAAAAAATGGAAGTTGTCTAAAATAAGTTAGGTACTTCTACATCAATCTAGCCATTTGATTTCTCTAATATTCTTGTTGGGCCATAAATTTCACTTTACCCCTTTGTGTTGCAGGAAGACCCAAAACTGATTTCCTTTGAAGTCATCCATTTCAAATTACCTTATTTGTGCCTATCACCTATTCGTATGGGCTAGTTGAGATTATCAATGCCCATTCCTATGAAAACTAGTGCTTTCTTATGATGTATGGTGACTTTTAACCTTGGACAGGAATTCAGGTATACTCCTTCGTGCACCAATTTCCTAATATTTCACCCATTATCAAGGACAAGTGATCGGGATTAGACCTTTGATATTGCATTCCCAAAGTTTCATTCAAATTTGGGGGTGACAACCTGAGACTCATGACTATGTTGTGGTTCAATTATATTATTTGAGGATTTGGGATCCCAATATTTTTCCCAAAGTTACGACGAGGATTTGAGGTCAACTTTGAGCATGCTCCTGTCCAAATTTTCATCTGATTCTAGATTTGGAGATTTTCTCTTTTGCCCATCCACATGGTCTTTGAAATCCACCTCAACCATTAATACCTCAAAAATTGGCCGACCTTAACATGTCATCACTTCAAAAGGAAGAGTGGGTGAGAAAGCACAAAATTGCATCCACACTCTTGGTAACTCACTAGGGATTTTTGCTCTGTGGGAGAGAGGAACCCAAAAATATATCCTTTAGAAAAATGAACCATGAGAGAAAGAGGAAAGAATAGAGAAATTATCAGAAAAAATAATCTAGGAAGACTGCATGATAAAATAAGAAGTAGAGCAATGGGAGGGAATACAGGGAAAATAACAAAGTAGAAGGAATAGAGAAAAAAGACAATTGTAGGACAGTTATGGATAAATATATCCAAAAGGATGAGCAATGCCATTATCAAAAAAACCACATACAAACCATGAAAACACGACGAAATGGGAGAATAAGAGGGGACACAATGCCAAACATACCCTAAAAATAAGGGAAGTAGAACTACATGATTCATGAGATATTTTCAAGCATTGCTCACCCATAAACATACTCCATTGCAGTCCAAAGAAAATTCAAGAATAAACATGTTGCCATGGAAAGTAAACAATAAGGTAAAAAAATAATTTTACCAATCTACCTATTCTTGAATCAGCTTTCCTTTCTACATGTTTTATTGGAAATCTCATTTGCAATTATGGGTATGCCATGAGAGCTTTTAGTTGCACTAACTTATGCATTGCATTTTGAGGTATATATAGTAAATTTTTCTTTATGCCTTTTCTCATGCTAACATGTTTCTCTACTTATTCGTGCCATGCCATCTTACCAAATATGTGTTAGAAAATAGAATACTTGATATTATTGAATGAAGCAGACCTTTATTAAATAGCAAAGGTGTACAATCTGATCCATTGGATAACTAAAAGATCTCACAAAGATCTTAGCCATAGAATCTTATCCTAGTAACAACTTAGGATATAATTTATTATTATAACACCCCCCTTAAGTGGTACTAGGATATACTAACACCCCCCTTAAGTGATACTAGGAGGTAGTGAAAAACAACAAAACTAAAACAAGTGGCATATCCACAAGTATGAGTCCCGACAACAAGGCCCTGATAAGGTACTCATGTACAATATGTGTTCAAAATATCTCTGCTGAAAGATGATGAAAAGCCACAAGTGTCTCAAAAAAGATGGTTGTGAAGATAGGATGGAGAAAGAACCACAAAAATTGCAAGGGTAGTCCAAATTGACTCCACAAGCATGAGTATGTGGTTTCCACCTATATGAACACAATGGGTTGATAACTAGGTCCAAAACTTATGGAAAAACAACAAAATAAGTGGCATATCCACAAGTATGAGTCCCGACAACAAGGCCTGATAAGGTACTCATGTACAATATGTGATAAAAAAGAAGAAAGATCACTAAAGAAAACTCCCCTAAAACCAAAGTGTCTCACAAAAAGGAGTGTGAAGACAGGATGGAGAAAGAACCATAATAATCACAAGGGTAGTCCAAAGTGACTCCACAAGTATGAGGATGTGGTTTCCACCTATATGAACACAATAGGTTGAAACAAGGTCCAAAACTCATGGACAAAAAACAAAACAAGAGGAATGATGAAAGAACCCCAAGGAAGAAAAACACCTTCCATAATAGAAGAAGAAGAAGGAAGATATGCATGGAGGATGGAGAGGAAGGAAGATGTCCTCTTCAATCCCCCTTAAGACAACTTCCATCAAGAAGCCTGCAAAGAATCCATCAGATGTCTAAAAAAAGAAGTAGAGACTCATCACCGAAATGAAAGCATTCTTCCAAATTGGTGCTATGACACATATCATGGTTTTGAACCATGAAAAAAATGTCACTAAAGAAAACCCCTTAAAACCAAAGTGTTTCACAAAAAGAGAGTGTGAAGATAGTGTGGAAAGAACCACAAGAATCACAAGGGATGTCCAATTTTACTCTACAATCATGAGTAGTGTTTTCCATATATAGAACACAATGGGTTGATTAACAAGGTCCAAAAAAAATGTACAAACAACAAAACAAGGGAACCAAATGTTTTGGGAGTGTCGGGTACAATCGAGAGTGCACTCCAAGGTTCAAAACTTTGAGTCTAAAAAAGACAAATGAAACAATCGTAAAATTATATTTTGACACCTCCAATGTGTCTGTATCGAAAAAACCTTTTCGATGACTATAAATACCCCTATGTTTCATGTTAAGGAGGCCTTCATATGAGGAAATACAACAACAGTGCAGTTGTTACTGCCCACCCCTGCCCTCATAAGTGAGGGCGAGGGTGGGGCGGGGGTGGGCAATAACAACTACACTATGCAAGTGCAGTTGTTACTGACCACCCCCGCCCTCATAAGTGAGGGCGGGGGTGGGCAGTAACAACTGCACTTGCCTCCTTCATATGAGGAAATACAACATAAGGAATATTCTCCTAACATCGCTCTATGGCGAAATAAAAAAATAGTCTTCAACATTGCATGGGAAATATGTCAGCCATTTATCATAGGTATAAAGTTCCATACAATAAAAAGTCAAGTGGTCTTCTCCATTTATAATAAAACATGCCCATCCATGTGGCCATACAAAAATACCCACCTTTTGAAGAAGTTATTAAATAAAAAAACATTTTAATAATTTTCCCCTTAATAAAATTAAAAAAATATTTATCGCCAAAATCTCAAGAGCTGCACTAAATCTTCGCTATACCACTTCTCACTTGAGCTCCTCCACAATGCATTTCCCTTAAGAAAGTGGTCAAAATAAACTAAGACCATTGTTATAGAAGACATGTCTCACCACGATGGAGATCTGTAAACGTGTGCATCCATGTAAATTCTTCCATGCCTACAAAAAATATTCCTCCTCTAGCACACAATGAATACCTCTGAATAGAGTTGTCTACAATGAACCACCATATTGGAAAAACAAGAACACCATAAAATAATAGTCCTGGCATATTTTTTGCCATAATTACAAACTCACACATGCCAGTGCTCTACGTGCATATCCACGAAGGCTGTGCAAAAATTTAACAAAATTACAAACTATCATAGCAGTGTTTCGGTGACTGCATCATCTACTTAGTGTGCTATTATTTCTTCTAAAATGAACACAATTGACCATTGTGTTGCCCACGGTGAATAAAACCATCATCCCGCCTCCTTCATGTGAGTGAAAACTTGGAACCAAAAAAACAATGACAAACGGGTCCACACATCAGTAAAATATTCAGCTACGACATAGGTAATATGGCATGGCGTTCACGGTGAACAAACATGGATCATAGCATATCTCCATAGAGGTGCACCTGAGTACTCCAAAACTTTTGTCTTGATTCCATAGGGGTTTTTGCTGGTGCTGATTTCTTGAACCACAAAGTTCTTATTAAAAGGAGGGTGAATCATTATCTTCTATATCACTTGTAGTTAAAGGGGGAATATTGGTTCAATGTAGTTTTTTTTGGCAAAATGAACACAATTGACCCAATCAACCCTCATAACTACCATACATGGAAATAAAAAATATTAAATCTCATTTCTCAAAAAGGGCTCACACACTTGCTAGAAGAGAAGCATCCTGAATTTGAAAAGGAATATGAAACATTTTTTCATAAAGAGAAGATGTATGAAACAATGGGTATTACAAGCACATGTGTAAATGAAAGCTTATGGTTTCACATTTTAGAATGTAAAATTCCATTTGAGAGTTGGCAAAAATTAAAGAACTTGTTTGGTAAAGTGGATCAAACAAGTTCAATGCAACTAGAGGCAGAGTTAACAACATTATCTCTCGAAGACTTCAGCAATATTGTTGACTTTATTACCATATTTAAAGAGGTCCTCACACAATTAAAATGTAGTGGAAAGAATAAAACAGAAGAATAATGCATCTATCTTATTCTCTCTAAGTTAAATGGAGTATTTCAAATTTTTGCAACCACCTTTTTGTCTACCAAAGATGCACTTGGTACAAGTTTTAAAATGCCCTCTTTAGAGGAGTTTTGTGATAGGCTAACTAGAGAGGAAACGACACTTGCAAAATATGAGATCTCTCCCTCTTCCTCAAAAGCACTAGTAGCATCCACCTCCACTAAAGAAAAATTCAAAAAGAAATAAAGAGACCCTATAACTTGTACATATTGCAAATAGGATGGTCACTCTAGGAACAAATGTTGGAAAAGACTACAACAACTAGAGGCAACAATGAAGGATCACAAAATAGACATTAAGAAGTAGATAGGAAAAGTCTTAAATGTTCAAGGTAAAGCTATAAAAAATTCATTAAAATACTGGGTTCTAGATTCAGGGGCAACTCATCATATGACTTCTTCACATGAGTCATTCACTTCAATCTTCTCAAGATCAACTTGTAGCATAGAAGATGGAGACTCATCCTTTATGCCAATCAAAGGAAAATGTGACATATCCATTGATGGTGGTTATATAAATAATGTTCTCTATGTTGTCTTGATTCCATAGGGGTTTTTGCTGGTGCTAATTTCTTGAACCACAAATTTCTTATTAAAACGAGGGTGAATCATCATCTTCTATATCACTTGTAGTTAAAGGGGGGAATATTGGTTCAATGTAGTTTTTTTTGGCAAAATGAACACAATTGACCCAATCAACCCTCATAACTACCATACATGGAAATAAAAAATATTAAATCTCATTTCTCAAAAAGGGCTCACACACTTGCTAGAAGAGAAGCATCCTGAATTTGAAAAGGAATATGAAACATTTTTTCATAAAGAGAAGATGTAAGAAACAATGGGTATTATAAGCACAACTATAAATGAAAGCTTATGGTTTCACATTTTAGAATGTAAAACTCCATTTGAGAGTTGGCAAAAATTAAAGAACTTGTTTGGTAAAGTGGATCAAACAAGTTCAATGCAGCTAGAGGCAGAGTTAACAACATTATCTCCTGAAGACTTCAGCAATATTGTTGACTTTCTTACCATATTTAAAGAGGTCCTCACACAATTAAAATGTAGTGGCAAGAATAAAACAGAAGAATAATGCATCTATCTTATTCTCTATAAGTTAAATGGAGTATTTCAAATTTTTGCAACCACCTTTTTGTCTACCAAAGATGCACTTGGTACAAGTTTTAAAATGTCCTCTTTAGAGGAGTTTTGTGATAGGCTAACTAGAGAGGAAACGACACTTGCAAAATATGAGATCTCTCCCTCTTCCTCAAAAGCACTAGTAGCATCCACCTCCACTAAAGAAAAATTCAAAAGAAATAAAGAGACCCTATAACTTGTACATATTGCAAATAGGATGGTCACTCTAGGAACAAATGTTGGAAAAGACTACAACAACTAGAGGCAACAATGAAGGATCACAAAATAGACATTAAGAAGTAGATAGGAAAAGTCTTAAATGTTCAATGTAAAGCTATAAAAACTTCATTAAAATACTAGGTTCTAGATTCAGGGGCAACTCATCATATGACTTCTTCACATGAGTCATTCACTTCAATCTCCTCAAGATCAACTTGTAGCATAGAAGTTGGTGACTCATCCTTTATGCCAATCAAAGGAAAATGTGACATATCCATTGATGGTGATTATATAAATAATGTTCTCTATGTTCCAAATATAGCTACAAATATCCCCTCCATATATCATATTTGTACTGATGCAAAGGGTAAAACAATTCTATTTTCTCCAACAGAAGTTGAGATAAGAGACTTTCAAGAACCACACTCTCTCATAGCAAAACAAGATATTGATCATAAAACTTGCCTATTTCACTTCCAAGGATTCAAAAATTCATATGGGACCTCCTATTTTGTTGCACATGGAGATCTTGAAAGCCAAATTTGGCATGAAAGGTTTGGACATCTTAGTTATAGCTATCTAAAGGATTTGAATACTCATGAAATGGTAATAGGGTTGCCAAAAGTCTCTTCTATTGATGGAGTATGTCCTAGATGTTCTCTTGGAAAGCAACATCAAGATTCTTTTCACCCAAGTGGCTCTCAAAGAGCCTCATCCCCTCTAGATTTAATCCATAGTGACTTGATGGTCTTCCCAGAGCCTTCCTTCAAAGGAGCAAAATATGCATTAACCTTCATTGATGATTTTTCAAGAAGAAATTGGGTCTGCTTTCTAAAGTACAAAAGTGATGTTCTATCACACTTTAAAATCTTCAAGGCCTTAGTTGAAAATTAGACCACTTGCAAAATCAAGCAAATTCGTACAGATAATGGAGGGGGAATACTTCAGTAATGAGTTCTCCATATTTATCTCAACTCATGGCATAATTCATCAACATTCAGTCTCCAATAATCCACATCAAAATGGAATTGTAGAAAGGAAAAATAGAACTTTAAAAGAAATGGTAAACTTTATGCTTCACTCAAGAGATATTCTAGTAGTTTTTTGGGTTGAGGTAATTAAATGTGCAAATTATATTCAAAACCACACATATCATAAAGATCTTAGCAATTTGACTCATGAGGAAGCATAGAATGGCTCAAAACCTGATGTCTCTTTTTTCATAGTTTTTGGGTGTACTGCTTGGGCACATATCCCAAAGAAAAAGAGGAAGACTCTAGACAAAAAGAGTAAGAAACTCATATTTATTGGTTATTGTGAGGAAATGAAAGCCTACAAGCTCCTTGATCCCACAACTCATGAGGTCCTTTTCCATATAAATGTTCAATTTGATGAAACATTCCCTCATAAAGATCCTCAACCATCCTCTTCCAACATTAAATCTCTTTAGCCATCTCCAATATTTGAGCCTCAATATAATGAAGATCCCATCCTTGAGATAGATGACCAAAATGAGAATCATATACTTAAAACTCCAACTCAAAGTCCTGCCACACCCATTACCCCTTCCATAATGACAAAATGGGCCAACAACACAGTTCAAGAGGCAACTCCTTACATCCAAAATCTTCCATCATCCAGAATAAGCAACTCCATGGGTTCTGGTCTTGTCTGTCGATCCATTTCCATAGATTCTCAACCCTTCAAGGAAGCAACTGGTATAAGAGAATGGGATGATGCCATGGAGAATTAATTTTCATTCTTAATAAAAAAC
Source organism: Wollemia nobilis (assembly GCA_028583015.1). Classification (NCBI taxonomy): domain Eukaryota; kingdom Viridiplantae; phylum Streptophyta; class Pinopsida; order Araucariales; family Araucariaceae; genus Wollemia; species Wollemia nobilis. Next base: position 16,476,002 of record JAQPPZ010001493.1, read on the forward strand.
AAAACTTGGGATCTAGTCCCTCTACCTAAAGGAAGGAAATTGATTCATTGTAAATGGATTTATAGAACTAAGGATGGACCTGATGGATGGAGAATTAATTTTCATTCTTAATCAAAAACAAAACTTGGGATCTAGTCCCTCTACCTAAAGGAAGGAAATTGATTCATTGTAAATGGATTTATAGAACTAAGGATATGGAGAAATTGAAAAACACAAAGTTGGCTTGGTAGCTAATTTTTTTTCATAAATTGAAGGTATTTATTATTTTAAAACCTTTGCACCAGTTGCAAAAATGAATTATGTTAGGTTGGTACTTGCACTTGCTACTTTCCAAAAATGGCCAATTTTTTAGATGGATGTTAAAAGTGCCTTCTTACATGATGAATTAAACAAGGAAATATTCATGGAACAACCTACTAGATTTTATTCAAGACTCCTCCCTTGTTTGTAGATTAAGGAAATCTCTCTATGGTCTCAAACAAGCTCCTAGAGCTTGGTATGAAAAAATGGACTCCTTCCTTCTTTCCTCAAGGTTTTTGAAGAGGTTTGAAAATCCAACTGAAGTTCAAAATTAAACAAACTATATTTATAAGCTTTAAGGCCTAAAATATTTAACCAATTCCACAAAATAATGGATTGGTCCAAAAATACATAAGCATATAGCAAAAGCTATAATAGTGCATAAGAAATTGCACGTAAAAAAACTTAGCTAACAAGAAGATAAGAAGTTAGCTAAATAAGAGCATAAGCTATATTTGAGTTCACACTTCCTGACTAGGACTAGAAGTGACAACTAACTTGTCAACTAGTGAACTAGGAGTCTATGTGAGAATAAGACTCACTTACAATATTAAATTGCAAGAAATAAAACTATGCAAACCTAGCTAGTAAATAAAATAAAATAGGGGTCATATGAGTGATCAAACATCAATCCTCATAATGCCTCCTTACAATAGAAGCATTAGCCTCCAATGCTTTCAGAAGAGTAGGAAAGTCACATGAAATCTAATGAAAATAAATCCCACAAGCCTGATGTGGTAGTTGTCCTCGCAGAGCCACAAGATAAGAGGTGGTAGACCCCTGGAGAGTCTATCGAGTCTTCATGTTATAGATCTGATTTGAATCCAATGGTAACTGAGAATCAGGAACCACATCCATAGGATGACTTTGCGTTTTCTCCACTCTTTTCTGCTGTATTATTCTGCATTTAGTTAAATTTGAGTTTATTTCTTATTACTTTGCATTTTGGAGTTCACCCATGTAGCTTTAAATGCATAATTAAGTCACCAATTGTCATTAAGTCATTGTAGTACACTCGTATTTTGTTTATTATCATCATTTTAATGTTATTCCTATTATTCTACATCATTGCCCTCTATTAGAATAGTTGCATTTTTTGCATTTTGTGTCTACTTCTTTGATTGTAGGTCTCTGACGAATTCATCAAATCTCAGACGATCTTATCTGATAGTAGACGATCTTATCAAATCAAAGGCGATGACTGCTTCAAGAATCAGAATCTTCATCAGACATTCGGATCAGGTATGGCTCTGTAATTTAGCCTTTTCTCTCTATTTTTCTGTCCTAATTTGTTCTTTTGTATTCATTTAATCTGCATCTTCATATAGAGCAATTTAGATTCATTTGGCCAAACCTAGGACTTGAATGTTTAAGGATAAAACTGATCACATAAAACACATTCCAAACCTAGGTGTGGAAACTGCCATTCAAACGTTTCTTGGTGAACCCACCATCTGTCAAAAAATCACCATAATACACCTCCCTCGAGAGGCGGGACCTTCGCAAGGCCTCTCATTCTGAGGTACCGTGCCATCGTTTTCCCATCCTCCTTCCAGGCATGGATCCTATAGCCTGAAGGTAGGGATGTGAAAAATTTGGAGCGATACAATATGATACTCTCCTCCAATAGGTTGGATATAAATATGGTTAGGCTCTAATTGATGATATGCAATTAGAGTTATAAGTTGGGAATGTAATGACTTTGGTCTTGATATATAGTACAACATAGGATATCATCGATGTTCACAATTTTATCTTCCTTATTGAGATACATAAATTTCTTGAGTATCCTCTACCTTCTTTTCAAAATTTTTCTTGGTTGTTAATCCATAGTAGTTCTTTTTTAATTAAGAGTCTTAGAAATTCAAGAGTCGATTATTCAGAATGAAAACATTCTTGGGCATAATGTATCTTATTAATACATGTAAATATGCTTAATTCTTATTGATAAAATTCTCTAGAGACCTTGTCAACATGCATCATATGTATTTTAAAATATATAATATCCCACTATTATGATTACACTATTACATTATTATGGATGACAAGCTGTACCTAGATATATATCTAGAGATATCCATAATTTTAATTTTGGACGGGGTTATTATAATTAGATATTTCAATACACATTTAAACATTGTAATAACTCCAATATAGCCATGTCAACTATATTTATTATTGTTAGTTCATGCCCTAGAATAAGGTAGTCAAACCTTGAGCATTAAGTTTAGGGTTATTGTTTATTTAGTCTATAATTAGGAGTTATGTTATAGTTGGAATCATATTTCATACTTGAACGCATATGAGAATTGCCCTCTCCAAGTGGTTATGGCACTTTGATCTCTCTAAGTGGCTAGGATTTGTATTGATTTTGAATGTGAAATCTTGTTAATTGCATTATTGATTTTATAACATTGAATTTGATTTACTGTACTAATGGATGGTTTCTTTTACATGATTTGTTACTATTGTTATATTTCTAGAAGTTATTTCATTACAAGTGGTACTACAACATCAACCTTAGATCCTATAATAATAAAAAATAGTGCTAGAAGGGCGTGCAAACCATTCTAGACCCTCAAAGACAACCATATATGCTTCTTTTTGTCTAGTTAATTTTTGTTGATTTCTTGGATCTATATTCAAACATATTTTATTTTGTAATATTATGAGTTACTCATTGTTTTCTTTTTCCATAAAATACTACCATTTCAATGTGTTGATTTATTAAGTAGCATGCCTAATTGTTGGTTTGAAAACATGCATCGAATGGGTGGGGGGTGCACCCAGCGGTTGTTGACCAAGATTTTCAAAGATTCAATAGTGGATTAAACATAAGTGGGGATGAAGTTCAAATAATTCATTGATGTTGTTTTTGAAAGGATTTTTGTCATCATAGTCTCTATTTGAAAACTCAGGTATAAAATAATGAGGAATGATCCATGGTGTTAGGATCCTGCTATAAAATAAAATCAAATAACACACTCTCACACAATTGCTTGGAAATAAACTCACATAAACATCATATTAATATTCAGAAAAAATTACACATTATAATAGAAATCTACATAAAGGAACAATCTCACAATAAGATAGAATCGCAGGCCTCTTCAAGGGGGAAACCTCCTCTAACACTTCATTAATTTGCAAAAAGATGAATACATTGGTGCCTTCTTGGGTATTTAAAGAGTTCCCTTCCATGGTTGGCTTACATGCAAAATGCCACCTGGATTACATGCATAATGCCACCCGAATTACATGCATAGTGCCACTCGAATTACATGCACAAGGCCACCTTACATAACCTATCTACCATGTGTTACATAAAAAGAGTGCCATTTGTCATAGGCACTATATAAGTTAAAAATTAGAACATTACAAAATATTAATCATGGGTACTACCCACATTATTTAGGAATTATTATATCATAGAAGTTATTACATTAAGGGTTAGGATGAGATCCTAACATGTCCTTCCCCTTGAAGAAGCTTTGTCCTCAAAGCTAAAATGAGGAAACTGTTGCTGGATTTTGTGGAGAGATTCCCATGTAGCATCTTCAGGTTGAAGCCCACGCCACTGGATTAGGATCTCTGTAATTGTACGGTTGTGAAGAGTGCGAGTCCGTCGATCCAAAAATTGCTCAGGTTCAAGTAATATGGAGCCTCCTTCATCCAAATTTAGGAAGTGTGGATTGAACATGTACCTATGTGCCCACAAATTTCTTGAGAGCAAAAACATAAAAAACCGAATGAAGCTTGGAAGTAAGTGGGAGCGCCTATTTGTAAGTTGTGGGGCTAATCCTTTGTAGAACCTGGTAAGGGCCATAGAATTTTATAGCAAGCTTCTGGCACCTACGAAGTTGTAGGGATGATTTTTTGCATAGTTGCAAGCGAAGGAAGACCATATCACCTACATCAAAAGTACATTCAGAACATTGCTGATCAGCCTGTTGGTGAATCCAATTCTGGGCCAGGTTCAAATTTTGCTTAAGTTGGCGAAGGACCTCAATGTGTTGACTCAGAGTGTTTTTGACGACCTAGACCTTGGAGTTGCCAGGAATGTAAGAGGAAGGAGTAGGTGGAAGGCGCCCATAGATTGCTTCAAATGGTGTGAGTTTGGTTGTGGTATGATAGGAAGTGTTGTACCACCATTCGGCCAAGGATAGCCATTTGGCCCATTGAGTGGGATGATTTGAGACAAAGTAGCGAAGGTAGGTTTCCAAGCATTTATTAACAACTTCGTTTGACCATCCATTTGTGGATGGTAGGCTGAAATCATTTTGAGCTTAGTCCCCTGGAACTTAAACAACTCTTGCAAAAAATGACTAGTGAAGGTGGGATCACGATCAGATACAATGGATGTGGGCATACCATGAAGGTGAAATATGGAGTCAATAAAAATTTGTGCAACAATGGATGTTGTATAAGGATGGACAAGGGCACAAAAGTGAGCATATTTTGAAAGGTGGTCCACTACCACAAAAATAACTGACTTCCCTCCAGATTTAGGGAGCCCTTCTATAAAGTCCATGGAAATGTCAATCCAAACCTGATATGGGATAGGCAATGGCTAAAGAGTGCTGGAAGATTGCATTGTTTCACCTTTCATCCTTTGATATGTTTCACATGTAGCAACAAAAGAGCGGATGTCCCGTTTCATACCTTTCCAAAAGAAGGTGTGCTTGAGTCGCTCATATGTTTTCAGGAACCCTGAATGGTCTGTAGAGGGAGTGGCATGCAATTCCTTCATGAGAGCTCTCGAAGTGAGGACTTATGAGGTAGAACCAGGCATTGATGGGAATGCAGATCATGGCCATTCCAATTATATCCTAGTGTAGAATCTGGATCATCCATTAGTGAGGCTATCAAAGCTTGCAAATCTACATCCTGAAGTGCTTCTTGATGTAAGGAATAAATCCATTGGGGAAGTGGTGCTGAGATGGCACACAACATACTTACGATATCCATTTGGCAAGAAAAAGCATCAGCGACAATATTCTCCTTTCCCTTTTTGTAGGTGATATCATAATCATAACCCGTGATTTTAGACACCCACTTTTGTTGGTTAGGCGTGGCAACTCTTTGTTCCAGAAAATATTTGAGACTTTGATGGTCGGTTTTAATGGAGAAGTGACACCCAATGAGGTAAGGTCACCAATGTGTGATCGCATGCAATATGGCTAACATTTCCTTATCATATGTGGATTTCCATAGATTATGATCAGAGAGTTCCTTGCTAGTAAAAGCCATAGGTCATCCTTCTTGCATCAATACTACCCCAATACCATGACCAAAAGCATCACTTTCAATTACAAATGGTTTAGCAAAATCTAGCATGGCTAAGACGGGAGTGATGGTCATGGCATGCTTGAGTTCAATGAAGGCTTGTTCAGCAGGCCTTGTCCAAGTGAAGGAATATTTTTTCAACATGGAGGTGAGGGGGGCAACTATCTTCCCATAATTGTAGAAAAATTTGTGATAATAGCCTGTAAGCCCTAAAAATCCTCAAAGTCCCTTGAGGGTGCGAGGTTTCGACCACTCTTGAACTGCTTGGATCTACTTAGGGTCAACCTTGATGCCATCCTATGAGACAATGTGTCCCAGATACTCTACTTCAATAAGGCCAAAGGAACACTTTGATATTTTGGCAAAAAGGTTATGAGTGACCAACAGCTATAAATTTTTATCCACATGATTGAGGTGCTCTTCCCATGTGCGGCTGTAAATCAAGATGTCATCGAAGAACACAAGGATGAACTTTCGTAAAAAGGGCTGGAAGATGTTGTTCATAAGACTTTGGAATGTAGAAGAGCATTTGTGAGACAAAATGGTATTACCAAGAATTCATAATGACTTTCATGAGTGTGAAAGGTAGTTTTGGGGATGTCCTCATCCTTGAGCCAGATCTGATGGTAGCCAGAGCGAAGATCAAGCTTGGTGAAATACATGGTCTCGTGTAGTTCATCGAGTAGTTAATAAACCACTGGAATAGGAAATTTATCCTTGATTGTAGTCTTGTTGAGTTCTCGGTAGTCAATACATAGGCGTCATGAGACATCTTTCTTGGGAACAAGTAGGACAGGTGAGGAGTAGGGGCTAGTACTAGGCTGGATGAAACCAGCCTTGAGTAATTCCTGTACCATTTTTTCTAGTTCTTATTTCATGGCATGGGGGTACTTGTATGGCCTAATATTTGGTGGTTCACTACCCGAGAGCAATGGGATAGCATGGTCGTGAGAGCGACGCGATGGTAGTGTAGTTGGTTCTCCAAAGACAACATCATGTTTGTGTAGAACTAGTTGCAGGTCTGATGGAATTTTTGCCATTAGTGAAGTGGTTGGTTGGATGGAGAAGAGTTGTGCCATGACCCCACATTTTGATTTATTTAGCACTTTCTCCATACGATTGGAACTAATGAGGTGAGGTGTTCCTACAGGCGAGCCCTTGAGTAAGTGTGTTTTTCCATTTTGGGAGAATTGCATCCAAAGTTCTACAAAGTTCCAACTGATAGTGCCCAACATACTCAACCATTGAGATCCCAAAACCATATCACATCCTCCCAATTGGAGGGCAAACATGTCCTGATTTAGTTCATAGTCAACTATCTTGATATTAACATTGCAAGTATTTTCCTTTACAAGGTAATGTTCCCCTATTTACCACCATGACATCAAATGAATTACAAGTGTGGATATAGCAATTTTTTTGCTTAGCAACTTTAGGATCAATGAAGTTGTGTGTGCAGCCTGAATCAATAAGGATGGTAAGACGTTGGCCCTTGAAAAATCCCACAACTTTCATGGTTTGTGGAGTGGTAATGCCTCCAAGAGCATGGACTGAAATCTCTGCCTCAGACCCCTGTGTATCTTCTTCCTATGGAGAAGGTGTTTTAGGGGGGTCCTCATCCTCATCACTCTGGTTAGTGTTAGCAAGTTCCTCAACATCTATCAAGAATAGTCTTTTGTTTGCACACTTATGTCCTTTAAAAAACTTTTCATCACAATTATAACATAAACCTTGGGCATGACGTGCATCCATCTCCTTTGTAGTCAATCGCTTGGGTGTAGTAGGTTTAATATCCATTGAATTTTGGGCATGAAAAGGAAATGAAGGTCAATTTGGAGAAAACTGTGGGAGGTGCCTTTGGTTTGAGAGTTTAAATTTGTCTAGATGGGTCAAACTGATAGCTTCCATCATGGAATGTGGTTTCAACATCTTTACTTCAGATTAGAGATCCCCTTTTAACCCACTGATAAAAAAACTCGTGAACAACCCCTCCGTTAATCCTCTTGTCTTATTAGCCCATTTTTCAAATTGAGTTTGGTAATCACAGACTAAGGATGTTTGTTGTAGTTTGGTCAATGCCCCTATGAAGTCTTCATACTCACTAGGCCCAAAGCGGGTCAGTAGTTGGGACTCAAATTCCTCCCAAGAGAGATTTGGGTTGGAATTACGTAACCATTGGAACTAGTGTAGAGCCTCAGACTCCAAATTGAAGGAAGCCATCTGAACTCGATGATATATGGAACGTTATGAAGTCTAAAGAATTGATCAACCCTACATAACCACCCATCAACATCCTTCCCATTAATTCAAGGGAAGCCCAATTTTGGCATTTTAAAGGATGGGTCATAGTCATTCCTTGCAGAGTTTTTAGCCTGATGTTCTATTTTGAGTGGTCCCTTATGTAACTTGCTACCCATATTTATCAGTGTGTCTTCTAAACGAGCGCTAGTGGCCTCATGATATAGACGAAGACCTTGGACCTCTTCCCTTATGGAGAAAATTTCCAAATTCAAATTCTCAATGGATTTGGTTAAGGAGTCCATCTGTTCTAGCTATTTTTGATGTCCTCGGGTACCTTGGGCCATTTTGGAACCTTTTGTGACCAATTACTAAAATTAGAATTGGATTTCAAGACTTACTATTTTTAGTAAGTGTCCAAAAAAGTTCTTGGATGCTATATATCAAAACGATCAGTTCAAAGAGGTGGTCACAATGACCTATATCCCACAACACTACTTTTGGTCACCCTAGATTTTTTTTTCTCTTGTTTTGTCGAGTATAACGGTGTTTATAGTTTTTGATTTTGAGCTGCCGTGCAAAATTTGTGTACTGGAGCACTATCTATAATTGGTATCTCGGTCACTCGCTCACTATTTTTCTCAGCTGTACGGTCTCTCGATATTGCTTACCTCACTAGTCCGAAGATTCTCTCGTATTTTGTAGGTTCTCGTTATGACGCTTCTATTATGACACCGAAAACCGTAGTCTTTGACCTCGATCGTGCTCGAATCGATCGACCTCACTATTACTGCCACTATAAATTTGATTGTTATTCTCTAGACTATCAACTTAACTGTCACCCTCATATTTTATTTTGAATCCATGAAATGTATGTTATTTTTTTGGTAGAGGATTCCTTTCTTATATGCTCACTTTTGAGAATTTGGAATGCGGGATTACAATAGGGAGTTTTGATTTGTGATTTTGTTGCAGGTTGAAGTTTTAATAGAACCAGGGTATGCTAATTAAATGAGTATGTAACACCCATAGGCCCTCTGATATACCACAATGATGAACAATAGTGCACGAACCAATATTTCAGGCTACTACCCAAGGAGGATTCCACTCATACCCTTGAGCACACTATTTGCCTCTCTGACAGTATGGGAGGGTAATCATCTAGGATTATGTGTCCCGTAGACTATGGATGATACAAGGTTGAGAAGATTCCTACTAGATAAAATTTTTTTAACCCTATAATGGTCTCCCGATACACCCGAAGATGCATGGGAGCTCAAGTCCGTGCGCGAGTTCTATCTGAGGCCTAGGTATTGGATCCTGATCGCCCCTCACTTCACTAGACATTGTATGGGCTATCTAGCTTAGCCAATAACGACAAATCCTTCATGACATTTTAAAACCCCTGACACATGGTTTCTACCTACTCAACTAAAAAGGACTAATTTTTTTTGACTAGTATTTGTCTTTTTTTATAATAAAAAAAAATTACATGAAAATAATGGAGGATTATACCTAACAGGCAAGAATTATTATTGTTGCAGTAGAACTTGGACCTGGAAAGCACTCTGATACTACTTGTTAGGATCCTGCTATAAAATAAACTCAAATAACAAACTCTCACACAATTTCTTGGAAATAAAATCACATAAACATCATATTAATATTCGGAACAAATTACACATTATAACAAAAATCTGCATAAAAGAACAATCTCATAATAAGATAGAATCATAGGCCTCTTCGAGGGGGAAACCTCCTTCAACACTTCATTAATTTTCAAAAATATGAATACATTGGTGCCTTCTCGGGTTATTAAAGAGTTCCTTTCCATGGTTGGCTTACATGCAAAATGCCACTTGGATTACATGCATAATGCCACCCGAATTACATGCATAGTGCCACTCGAATTACATGCACGATGCCACTCGAATTACATGCACAAGGCCACCTTACATAACCTATCTACCATGTGTTACATAAAAAGGATGCCATTTGTCATAGGCACTATATAAGCTAAAACTTAGAACATTACAAAATATTAATCATGGGTACCGCCCATGTTATTTAGGAATTATTACATCATAGAAGTTATTACATTAAGGGTTAGGATGGGATCCTAACACATGGTTTAATGGAAAATATGGCTTGCATTTAAGGCTATGGAGTGAGGGTGTTTTAGAGATGAAAACTCTATAAGGACTTCTAGTATGATACATAAATACAATAGATCTCCTCCAATTAGACATATCATAGTTAAAATAGAATCGACCTCATTAATTTAAACACAACATGAAGGCTTTAATGCAACTTGAGGATTATATTGTCTTACCATATGCTCATTCAATGAAATAAAAGCATATATTAGAAAACTAATTAATACTAGAAAACAACCCAGGTGTTGTAGGTGAGTTGGAGAGGAGAGAGAAATCCTCTAAGAAAGGTCCCAGGTTCAAATCTCCACCCTACCAAAAAGTGGAATTGGGTATCAAAAATCCAATTGATAATGTTGGTGTGGGTAGGGTCAGGTGCAACTCTCGGGTGACGACCCCGCAAAGGATTTTTGTTAACTAGTATATTGTATTATTTTATCAAAAAAAATTAATACTAGAAAACATATCATAAAGCAATAATCTTGGGTGTAATAACCGAAGGTAAAATTCCTTTTCCATTATTGAATTATTATTTTAATTCAAATTTTATGAAGACAAAATTTCATAACAAAAGTGTCTTAATCTTAAGGCAAGAGGTCTATCCAAGAAATATAATGCTTTGCAACATAGAAAAGTTATTTTAGCTTCTAATAATGCAATCAAGAATATTATTCTTGATTTTTATTGGTACCCATAGAATCTTGAATGAAATCCAAATAATTGAAAGATAGAATTAAGGTTCTATGAGCTAAAAAATTCCTTTATTATTAATTTTTTTTATCATGATAAGGACATGAAATTAAATTCCAATATGAAGAATTTAAGAGGGTAAGAAACCAAGTCATGGATGATAGGAAAAGAAAAAATGTGATGTAGTTCATAATGGGCACACATGGATATGAGACTCTTCTCCAATAGGTTGGATATAAATATGGTTAGGCTCTAATTGATGATATGCAATTAGAGTTATAAGTTAAGAATGTAAATAATTTGGTCTTGACATATAGTACAACATAGGATATCATCGATGTTCACAATATTATCTTCCTTATTGAGAAACATAAAGTTCTTGAGCATCCTCTACCTTATTTTCTAAATTTTTCTTGGTTGTTAGCCCATAGTAGTTCTTTTTTAATTAAGAGTGTTAGAGATTCAAGAGTCGATTATTAAGAATGAAAACATTAGTGGGAATAATGTATCTTATTAATACATGTAGATATGCTTAATAATTATTGATAAAATTCTCTAGAGACCTTGTCAACATGCATCATATGTATTTTAAAATATATAATATCCCACCATTATGATTACACTATTATATTATTATGGATGACAAGCTATACCTAGATTTATATCTAGATATATCCATAATTTTAATTTTGGACGGGGTTATTATAATTAGATATTTCAATACACATTTAAACATTGTAATAGCTCCAATATAGCCATGTCAACTATCTTTATTATTGTTAGTTCATGCCCTAGGATAAGGTAGTCAATCCTTGAGAATTAAGGTTATGGTTATTGTTTATGTAGTCTATAAGTAGCAGTTATGTTATAGTTGGAATCATCTTTCATACTTGAAATCATATGAGAATTTCCCTCTCCAAGTGGTTATGGCACTTTGCTCTCTCTAAGTGGCTAGGATTTGTATTGATTTTGAATGTGAAATCTTGTTAATTGCATTATTAATTTTCTAACATTGAATTTGATTTATTGTACTAATGGATGGTTTCTTTTGCATGTTATTGATTTGTTACTATTGTTATATTTCTAGAAGTTATTTCATTACAAGTGGTACTACAACATCAACCTTAGATCCAATAATAATAAAAAATAGTGCTAGAAGGGCATGCAAACCATTCTAGACCCTCAAAGACAATCATATATGCTTCTTGTTGTCTAGGTAATTTTTTTTGATTTCTTGGATCTATATTCAAACATATTTTATTTTGTAATATTGTGAGTTACTCATTGTTTTCTTTTTACATCAAATACTAGCATTTCAATGTGTTGATTTATTCATTAGCATGCCTAATTGTTGGTTTGAAAACAAACATTGAACGGGTGGGGGGCGCACCTAGCGGTCCTTGACCAACATTGCAAATTGTGAAAGGGTAAAAGATAACGAGAGAGAAAGCAAAGGTAGTCCATAGCCAAAACTGATAAGGATAGGGTATGACCACATCAAGACACATGTGTTCGACAATGACACACCACCTAATAGATCAACTTATATCATCCTCACTTATCATTCAATACGGTGGGTAAGGGTGAATTCCAGAAATAGTGGGAGGGTGCATGAAATATAGAGTGCAGAATTAGAGCGCTCCCACTTGATAGGATTTAGTAGAAATAAAACCCTAACCTAGAGGTGGATGCAAATTACAAAACCACATAACAAGATCCACGAAATCAATATTATAAAATTAAGTGAACAAACTTAAATGGCCATCGCAGATAATAAACATCCGGACTTAGGCAAAATGAAGTGAAGACAAACTGAGAGATCAAATAGTGATATGCTTTATATTTACAAGGTGAGAAGAATTACATATGAATTGTAATGGCCATAGAGCCACCTTTTGGAAATGTGAACATTCCACTATTTATAGAAGATTTTACAATGAATTCAAATTCAAGAATTAATGGCATTTGGTAGGAAGAATAACACTAGAATGATCAACGAATCTACCTATGTTTTGCTCCATAGAAAAAATGGAAGTTGTCTAAAATAAGTTAGGTACTTCTACATCAATCTAGCCCTTTGATTTCTCTAATATTCTTGTTGGGCCATAAATTTCACTTTACCCCTTTGTGTTGCAGGAAGACCCAAAACTGATTTCCTTTGAAGTCATCCATTTCAAATTACCTTATTTGTGCCTATCACCTATTCGTATGGGCTAGTTGAGATTATCAATGCCCATTCCTATGAAAACTAGTGCTTTCTTATGATGTATGGTGACTTTTAACCTTGGACAGGAATTCAGGTATACTCCTTCGTGCACCAATTTCCTAATATTTCACCCATTATCAAGGACAAGTGATCGGGATTAGACCTTTGATATTGCATTCCCAAAGTTTCATTCAAATTTGGGGGTGACAACCTGAGACTCATGACTATGTTGTGGTTCAATTATATTATTTGAGGATTTGGGATCCCAATATTTTTCCCAAAGTTACGACGAGGATTTGAGGTCAACTTTGAGCATGCTCCTGTCCAAATTTTCATCTGATTCTAGATTTGGAGATTTTCTCTTTTGCCCATCCACATGGTCTTTGAAATCCACCTCAACCATTAATACCTCAAAAATTGGCCGACCTTAACATGTCATCACTTCAAAAGGAAGAGTGGGTGAGAAAGCACAAAATTGCATCCACACTCTTGGTAACTCACTAGGGATTTTTGCTCTGTGGGAGAGAGGAACCCAAAAATATATCCTTTAGAAAAATGAACCATGAGAGAAAGAGGAAAGAATAGAGAAATTATCAGAAAAAATAATCTAGGAAGACTGCATGATAAAATAAGAAGTAGAGCAATGGGAGGGAATACAGGGAAAATAACAAAGTAGAAGGAATAGAGAAAAAAGACAATTGTAGGACAGTTATGGATAAATATATCCAAAAGGATGAGCAATGCCATTATCAAAAAAACCACATACAAACCATGAAAACACGACGAAATGGGAGAATAAGAGGGGACACAATGCCAAACATACCCTAAAAATAAGGGAAGTAGAACTACATGATTCATGAGATATTTTCAAGCATTGCTCACCCATAAACATACTCCATTGCAGTCCAAAGAAAATTCAAGAATAAACATGTTGCCATGGAAAGTAAACAATAAGGTAAAAAAATAATTTTACCAATCTACCTATTCTTGAATCAGCTTTCCTTTCTACATGTTTTATTGGAAATCTCATTTGCAATTATGGGTATGCCATGAGAGCTTTTAGTTGCACTAACTTATGCATTGCATTTTGAGGTATATATAGTAAATTTTTCTTTATGCCTTTTCTCATGCTAACATGTTTCTCTACTTATTCGTGCCATGCCATCTTACCAAATATGTGTTAGAAAATAGAATACTTGATATTATTGAATGAAGCAGACCTTTATTAAATAGCAAAGGTGTACAATCTGATCCATTGGATAACTAAAAGATCTCACAAAGATCTTAGCCATAGAATCTTATCCTAGTAACAACTTAGGATATAATTTATTATTATAACACCCCCCTTAAGTGGTACTAGGATATACTAACACCCCCCTTAAGTGATACTAGGAGGTAGTGAAAAACAACAAAACTAAAACAAGTGGCATATCCACAAGTATGAGTCCCGACAACAAGGCCTGATAAGGTACTCATGTACAATATGTGTTCAAAAAATCTCTGCTGAAAGATGATGAAAAACCACAAGTGTCTCAAAAAAGATGGTTGTGAAGATAAGATGGAGAAAGAACCACAAAAATTGCAAGGGTAGTCCAAATTGACTCCACAAGCATGAGTATGTGGTTTCCACCTATATGAACACAATGGGTTGATAACTAGGTCCAAAACTTATGGAAAAACAACAAAACAAGTGGCATATCCACAAGTATGAGTCCCGACAACAAGGCCTCGATAAGGTACTCATGTACAATATGTGATAAAAAAGAAGAAAGATCACTAAAGAAAACTCCCCTAAAGCCAAAGTGTCTCACAAAAGGGAGTGTGAAGACAGGATGGAGAAAGAACCATAATAATCACAAGGGTAGTCCAAAGTGACTCCACAAGTATGAGGATGTGGTTTCCACCTATATGAACACAATAGGTTGAAACAAGGTCCAAAACTCATGGACAAAAAACAAAACAAGAGGAATGATGAAAGAACCCCAAGGAAGAAAAACACCTTCCATAATAGAAGAAGAAGAAGGAAGATATGCATGGAGGATGGAGAGGAAGGAAGATGTCCTCTTCAATCCCCCTTAAGACAACTTCCATCAAGAAGCCTGCAAAGAATCCATCAGATGTCTAAAAAAAGAAGTAGAGACTCATCACCGAAATGAAAGCATTCTTCCAAATTGGTGCTATGACACATATCATGGTTTTGAACCATGAAAAAAATGTCACTAAAGAAAACCCCTTAAAACCAAAGTGTTTCACAAAAAGAGAGTGTGAAGATAGTGTGGAAAGAACCACAAGAATCACAAGGGATGTCCAATTTTACTCTACAATCATGAGTAGTGTTTTCCATATATAGAACACAATGGGTTGATTAACAAGGTCCAAAAAAAATGTACAAACAACAAAACAAGGGAACCAAATGTTTTGGGAGTGTCGGGTACAATCGAGAGTGCACTCCAAGGTTCAAAACTTTGAGTCTAAAAAAGACAAATGAAACAATCGTAAAATTATATTTTGACACCTCCAATGTGTCTGTATCGAAAAAACCTTTTCGATGACTATAAATACCCCTATGTTTCATGTTAAGGAGGCCTTCATATGAGGAAATACAACAACAGTGCAGTTGTTACTGCCCACCCCCGCCCTCATAAGTGAGGGCGAGGGTGGGGTGGGGGTGGGCAATAACAACTACACTATGCAAGTGCGATTAGTTATCGACCACCCCCGCCCTCATAAGTGAGGGCGGGGGTGGGCAGTAACAACTGCACTTGCCTCCTTCATATGAGGAAATACAACATAAGGAATATTCTCCTAACATCGCTCTATGGCGAAATAAAAAAATAGTCTTCAACATTGCATGGGAAATATGTCAGCCATTTATCATAGGTATAAAGTTCCATACAATAAAAAGTCAAGTGGTCTTCTCCATTTATAATAAAACATGCCCATCCATGTGGCCATACAAAAATACCCACCTTTTGAAGAAGTTATTAAATAAAAAAACATTTTAATAATTTTCCCCTTAATAAAATTAAAAAAATATTTATCGCCAAAATCTCAAGAGCTGCACTAAATCTTCGCTATACCACTTCTCACTTGAGCTCCTCCACAATGCATTTCCCTTAAGAAAGTGGTCAAAATAAACTAAGACCATTGTTATAGAAGACATGTCTCACCACGATGGAGATCTGTAAACGTGTGCATCCATGTAAATTCTTCCATGCCTACAAAAAATATTCCTCCTCTAGCACACAATGAATACCTCTGAATAGAGTTGTCTACAATGAACCACCATATTGGAAAAACAAGAACACCATAAAATAATAGTCCTGGCATATTTTTTGCCATAATTACAAACTCACACATGCCAGTGCTCTACGTGCATATCCACGAAGGCTGTGCAAAAATTTAACAAAATTACAAACTATCATAGCAGTGTTTCGGTGACTGCATCATCTACTTAGTGTGCTATTATTTCTTCTAAAATGAACACAATTGACCATTGTGTTGCCCACGGTGAATAAAACCATCATCCCGCCTCCTTCATGTGAGTGAAAACTTGGAACCAAAAAAACAATGACAAACGGGTCCACACATCAGTAAAATATTCAGCTACGACATAGGTAATATGGCATGGCGTTCACGGTGAACAAACATGGATCATAGCATATCTCCATAGAGGTGCACCTGAGTACTCCAAAACTTTTGTCTTGATTCCATAGGGGTTTTTGCTGGTGCTGATTTCTTGAACCACAAAGTTCTTATTAAAAGGAGGGTGAATCATTATCTTCTATATCACTTGTAGTTAAAGGGGGAATATTGGTTCAATGTAGTTTTTTTTGGCAAAATGAACACAATTGACCCAATCAACCCTCATAACTACCATACATGGAAATAAAAAATATTAAATCTCATTTCTCAAAAAGGGCTCACACACTTGCTAGAAGAGAAGCATCCTGAATTTGAAAAGGAATATGAAACATTTTTTCATAAAGAGAAGATGTATGAAACAATGGGTATTACAAGCACATGTGTAAATGAAAGCTTATGGTTTCACATTTTAGAATGTAAAACTCCATTTGAGAGTTGGCAAAAATTAAAGAACTTGTTTGGTAAAGTGGATCAAACAAGTTCAATGCAACTAGAGGCAGAGTTAACAACATTATCTCTCGAAGACTTCAGCAATATTGTTGACTTTATTACCATATTTAAAGAGGTCCTCACACAATTAAAATGTAGTGGAAAGAATAAAACAGAAGAATAATGCATCTATCTTATTCTCTCTAAGTTAAATGGAGTATTTCAAATTTTTGCAACCACCTTTTTGTCTACCAAAGATGCACTTGGTACAAGTTTTAAAATGCCCTCTTTAGAGGAGTTTTGTGATAGGCTAACTAGAGAGGAAACGACACTTGCAAAATATGAGATCTCTCCCTCTTCCTCAAAAGCACTAGTAGCATCCACCTCCACTAAAGAAAAATTCAAAAAGAAATAAAGAGACCCTATAACTTGTACATATTGCAAATAGGATGGTCACTCTAGGAACAAATGTTGGAAAAGACTACAACAACTAGAGGCAACAATGAAGGATCACAAAATAGACATTAAGAAGTAGATAGGAAAAGTCTTAAATGTTCAAGGTAAAGCTATAAAAAATTCATTAAAATACTGGGTTCTAGATTCAGGGGCAACTCATCATATGACTTCTTCACATGAGTCATTCACTTCAATCTTCTCAAGATCAACTTGTAGCATAGAAGATGGAGACTCATCCTTTATGCCAATCAAAGGAAAATGTGACATATCCATTGATGGTGGTTATATAAATAATGTTCTCTATGTTGTCTTGATTCCATAGGGGTTTTTGCTGGTGCTAATTTCTTGAACCACAAATTTCTTATTAAAACGAGGGTGAATCATCATCTTCTATATCACTTGTAGTTAAAGGGGGGAATATTGGTTCAATGTAGTTTTTTTTGGCAAAATGAACACAATTGACCCAATCAACCCTCATAACTACCATACATGGAAATAAAAAATATTAAATCTCATTTCTCAAAAAGGGCTCACACACTTGCTAGAAGAGAAGCATCCTGAATTTGAAAAGGAATATGAAACATTTTTTCATAAAGAGAAGATGTAAGAAACAATGGGTATTATAAGCACAACTATAAATGAAAGCTTATGGTTTCACATTTTAGAATGTAAAACTCCATTTGAGAGTTGGCAAAAATTAAAGAACTTGTTTGGTAAAGTGGATCAAACAAGTTCAATGCAGCTAGAGGCGAGTTAACAACATTATCTCCCGAAGACTTCAAGCAATATTGTTGACTTTCTTACCATATTTAAAGAGGTCCTCACACAATTAAAATGTAGTGGCAAGAATAAAACAGAAGAATAATGCATCTATCTTATTCTCTATAAGTTAAATGGAGTATTTCAAATTTTTGCAACCACCTTTTTGTCTACCAAAGATGCACTTGGTACAAGTTTTAAAATGTCCTCTTTAGAGGAGTTTTGTGATAGGCTAACTAGAGAGGAAACGACACTTGCAAAATATGAGATCTCTCCCTCTTCCTCAAAAGCACTAGTAGCATCCACCTCCACTAAAGAAAAATTCAAAAGAAATAAAGAGACCCTATAACTTGTACATATTGCAAATAGGATGGTCACTCTAGGAACAAATGTTGGAAAAGACTACAACAACTAGAGGCAACAATGAAGGATCACAAAATAGACATTAAGAAGTAGATAGGAAAAGTCTTAAATGTTCAATGTAAAGCTATAAAAACTTCATTAAAATACTAGGTTCTAGATTCAGGGGCAACTCATCATATGACTTCTTCACATGAGTCATTCACTTCAATCTCCTCAAGATCAACTTGTAGCATAGAAGTTGGTGACTCATCCTTTATGCCAATCAAAGGAAAATGTGACATATCCATTGATGGTGATTATATAAATAATGTTCTCTATGTTCCAAATATAGCTACAAATATCCCCTCCATATATCATATTTGTACTGATGCAAAGGGTAAAACAATTCTATTTTCTCCAACAAAAGTTGAGATAAGAGACTTTCAAGAACCACACTCTCTCATAGCAAAACAAGATATTGATCATAAAACTTGCCTATTTCACTTCCAAGGATTCAAAAATTCATATGGGACCTCCTATTTTGTTGCACATGGAGATCTTGAAAGCCAAATTTGGCATGAAAGGTTTGGAAATCTTAGTTATAGCTATCTAAAGGAGCTGAATACTCATGAAATGGTAACTGGGTTGCCAAAAGTCTCTTCTATTGATGGAGTATGTCCTAGATGTTCTCTTGGAAAGCAACATCAAGATTCTTTTCACCCAAGTGGCTCTCAAAGAGCCTCATCCCCTCTAGATTTAATCCATAGTGACTTGATGGTCTTCCCAGAGCCTTCCTTCAAAGGAGCAAAATATGCATTAACCTTCATTGATGATTTTTCAAGAAGAAATTGGGTCTGCTTTCTAAAGTACAAAAGTGATGTTCTATCACACTTTAAAATCTTCAAGGCCTTAGTTGAAAATTAGACCACTTGCAAAATCAAGCAAATTCGTACAGATAATGGAGGGGGAATACTTCAGTAATGAGTTCTCCATATTTATCTCAACTCATGGCATAATTCATCAACATTCAGTCTCCAATAATCCACATCAAAATGGAATTGTAGAAAGGAAAAATAGAACTTTAAAAGAAATGGTAAACTTTATGCTTCACTCAAGAGATATTCTAGTAGTTTTTTGGGTTGAGGTAATTAAATGTGCAAATTATATTCAAAACCACACATATCATAAAGATCTTAGCAATTTGACTCATGAGGAAGCATAGAATGGCTCAAAACCTGATGTCTCTTTTTTCATAGTTTTTGGGTGTACTGCTTGGGCACATATCCCAAAGAAAAAGAGGAAGACTCTAGACAAAAAGAGTAAGAAACTCATATTTATTGGTTATTGTGAGGAAATGAAAGCCTACAAGCTCCTTGATCCCACAACTCATGAGGTCCTTTTCCATATAAATGTTCAATTTGATGAAACATTCCCTCATAAAGATCCTCAACCATCCTCTTCCAACATTAAATCTCTTTAGCCATCTCCAATATTTGAGCCTCAATATAATGAAGATCCCATCCTTGAGATAGATGACCAAAATGAGAATCATATACTTAAAACTCCAACTCAAAGTCCTGCCACACCCATTACCCCTTCCATAATGACAAAATGGGCCAACAACACAGTTCAAGAGGCAACTCCTTACATCCAAAATCTTCCATCATCCAGAATAAGCAACTCCATGGGTTCTGGTCTTGTCTGTCAGTCCATTTCCATAGATTCTCAACCCTTCAAGGAAGCAACTGGTATAAGAGAATGGGATGATGCCATGGAGAATTAATTTTCATTCTTAATAAAAAACAAAACTTGGGATCTAGTCCCTCTACCTAAAGGAAGGAAATTGATTCATTGTAAATGGATTTATAGAACTAAGGATGGACCTGATGGATGGAGAATTAATTTTCATTCTTAATCAAAAACAAAACTTGGGATCTAGTCCCTCTACCTAAAGGAAGGAAATTGATTCATTGTAAATGGATTTATAGAACTAAGGATATGGAGAAATTGAAAAACACAAAGTTGGCTTGGTAGCTAATTTTTTTTCATAAATTGAAGGTATTTATTATTTTAAAACCTTTGCACCAGTTGCAAAAATGAATTATGTTAGGTTGGTACTTGCACTTGCTACTTTCCAAAAATGGCCAATTTTTTAGATGGATGTTAAAAGTGCCTTCTTACATGATGAATTAAACAAGGAAATATTCATGGAACAACCTACTAGATTTTATTCAAGACTCCTCCCTTGTTTGTAGATTAAGGAAATCTCTCTATGGTCTCAAACAAGCTCCTAGAGCTTGGTATGAAAAAATGGACTCCTTCCTTCTTTCCTCAAGGTTTTTGAAGAGGTTTGAAAATCCAACTGAAGTTCAAAATTAAACAAACTATATTTATAAGCTTTAAGGCCTAAAATATTTAACCAATTCCACAAAATAATGGATTGGTCCAAAAATACATAAGCATATAGCAAAAGCTATAATAGTGCATAAGAAATTGCACGTAAAACAACTTAGCTAACAAGAAGATAAGAAGTTAGCTAAATAAGAGCATAAGCTATATTTGAGTTCACACTTCCTGACTAGGACTAGAAGTGACAACTAACTTGTCAACTAGTGAACTAGGAGTCTATGTGAGAATAAGACTCACTTACAATATTAAATTGCAAGAAATAAAACTATGCAAACCTAGCTAGTAAATAAAATAAAATAGGGGTCATATGAGTGATCAAACATCAATCCTCATAATGCCTCCTTACAATAGAAGCATTAGCCTCCAATGCTTTCAGAAGAGTAGGAAAGTCACATGAAATCTAATGAAAATAAATCCCACAAGCCTGATGTGGTAGTTGTCCTCGCAGAGCCACAAGATAAGAGGTGGTAGACCCCTGGAGAGTCTATCGAGTCTTCATGTTATAGATCTGATTTGAATCCAATGGTAACTGAGAATCAGGAACCACATCCATAGGATGACTGATAGTAGGTGTGGTCTCCAATGTAGAGTCATAATACAACTTCAAAAGGTCTACATTTATGACATCATGAATCCCCAAGTGTTTAGGAAGATCAAGGCAAAAGGTATTCTAGGACACCTGTTGAAGGACCATAGCGAATCGGTTTGATTTTGCTATGAGTATTATCATAAAAATTTTGCTTGTCGAGGTGCAACCATACTTTGTCACCGACCTAAAATGGATGAGGAATTTGATGTTGATCCATGGTATGTTTCTACTGCTACCGTGTCTTTTGAAAAATCTCAATCATCTTTGATTGAAGATTGTGCAAGTGCTGAATAAATGAGTGTGCCTTGTCTTGATCCTTCTAAAGATGAGAAGTGATAGGAGAAGGCAAGGACAAAGGTAACTCATAAGGTGCCAAAGGCTGAAATCCTAAATAAACCTCAAAAGGAAGGTGACCTGTAGAATAATGTAGTGCCCTATTGTAGGTATGCTCAATATGAGTGAGACTCAAGTCCCAATTTTTTGGTGAAGCATGATGATAGATTCGTAGAATCTGCACAAGTGTACGGTTTACGACTTCAGTCTACACATCATATTGTGGATGATAGGTGGTGGAAAAGTTAAGGAAAACTCCCAAAATTTTCCATAAGGAACACCAAAAGTGACCCATAAAGCATGAATCGCGATTCGATATAATGCTGGTAGGTAGACCAAAGGATCACCAAATACCATCAAATAATAATTAGGTTAAGTTTGCTGCAGAACTGATCTTCCAGCATGGAATAAAATTAGCCATATTATTGAATCTATCAACAACCATGAACACACAATCATGTTGTCACACTGTCATGGGAAAACCACTAACTAAATCCATGGAAATTCTTTCCCAAGAACGTGAAGGAATGGACAAAGGAATGCCTATGCCAAAATTCCTGTTAGCTGGTTTTAAGTGACAAGAAACTACACACTGTTTGAGAAACCTTAACACATCCCTCTGCATTTTGGGCCAATAGAAAAATATTTGCAAGTGATGAAGCATTTTATGTTTCCAAAAGTGATCACCATAAAGGGTAGAATGAGCTTCCTTAAGAAGTGACACTCTTGACTCACAAGGAACACAAAATTTGTCCAATTTGTAAAGTAGTCCATCCTTGATGTAGAAATATTGGAAAGGACGCAAATTGGAAGAAGAAGGCTTACTTACTTGCTCAAATATTTTTACAAATTTAGGATCTTGAGAATACTGATTTGGCCAAGTCTAAAATCCCAAGTGTGAAGTAGACATTATTGTTAAGGCAAGAGCAGTAGGAGGCCTACTCAAATAATCAGCAACAATATTACTCTTCCCATTTTTGTACTTGATCACCAAGTGAAATTTTTGGAGGTAAGAGGCCCACTTAATATGTCTTGACTCTTCAATTTTACTTTGGGATTGTAGGAACTTGAGAGGTATATGATCAGTGTGTACTATAGTTTATTTTCCCAAAATGTAATGTCTCCAGTACTTTATAGCTTGAAATAACACATACAACTCCGTGTCATATGTGGAATAGTTAAACTTGGCATCAAAAAGTATTTCTGAATGATAAGCAACTAGATGACCATTTTATTTGAGTATAGAATCTAAAGAAACTTTAGAGGCATCTATTTCAATCTCAAAAGGTTGAGAGAGATCAGGTAAATATAGCACAGGTGTTGTACAAAGTTTATTTTTTAATTTCTCAAAGGCAACATCTTGGTTTTTCTCCCAATGAAATGGAACTTTAGACTTAGTGAGATAATGCAATGGAGTTGCAAGAGTGGAATATTGAGGAATGAACTTGCGATAGAAATTCGCAAGTCCTAGGAAACTCCTTAACTCGGTTAGAGTAGAAGAAGGGACCACTAAAATAAGACATCAACTTTAGTGGGATCTACCTAAATTCCACTTTCATTAATCATAAAACCAAGGTATGAAATTGAAGTATTTCCAAAGGAACACTTGGAATTATTGGCATATAATTGATTCTTTTCAAGGATATCAAGTGTATGATGGATATGCCTAAGGTGTTCTTCCTAAGTTTTTGAGAATATTAATATATCATCAAGATATATTATTACAAATTTGTCAAGTACATCATGAAATACATCATTCATAAACCTCATGAAGGTTGCAGGAGCATTAGTAAGACCACAAGTCATGACCAGACATTCAAAAAGGCCCATATTCATCTTAAAAGCTATCTTCCATGTATCCTCAGCTTGGATATGCACTTGATGATAACCACTTTTGAGATCTATTTTAGAAAAGAACTTAGCTCCTTGGAGTTGATCTAATAAATCATCAATGCGGGGTAGTGGATATCTATTCTTTATAGAAATTCTAGTCAAAGCATGAAAATTAACACACAATATCCAAATGCCATATTTTTTAAGAACCAACAAAATAGGTGATGCACAAGCATAAGTAATTTCCTTAATGAAACCCTTAGACAACAAATCTTCTATTTTCCTTTTAATTTCTTCATTTTGCAAAATATATTGTCTTTACATGGGTGCATTAGGTAGTGAAGAACCAGGAATGATTTCAATGTTGTGATTAATTGTGCGAATTGGAGGAAGATACTTGGGCTCTTGAAATATGTATGAGTAAATTTGCAATATTTTATCTATTGAAGAATTCTGCTTTGGAATGGATTTTGATTTAGAAGTGTTTTGAGAGCGAATTAAAATTAGAGAAACCTCACAAGATTTTTTAATTTCCCTTTTTTTATTTCTTGGAGTTTAGCATTATGTTAGGAGTGTTGGTGCTTTTTATGAGATATATCTTACCATCCTTTTGAAATGTATAGGTTATTTTAAAAGCATCATAAATAACTTTCCTATCATACTGAAAATATTGTCCAAGCAAAATCCCACAACAATCCATAGGAGTCACATCACAAGTGACTTGATCTATGAACTATGGGTCAAGTGCAATTTTTAATGTACAAGTGTGAGTGATTTCTGAGCCTCTTCCACTATCCTTCCAATACAAAGAGTAAGGTTGAGGGTGAGGATCCATAGGTAACATCAATATCTCAATAATGGACCTCACAATTAGATTTTTCTATGAGCCACTATCCACTATACAATTTGTTGCAAAATTATGGAGCAAATGAGCTTGAGTGATGAACAAAGCATCTCGAGCGCTCCCCGATGAACTAAAATTTACCAAGATAACATCATTGAGTTTACCTTGTAATTCCATGTATAACCTACTTTCTCCTACTGACTCAAGGGGATCTTTAAAGGCATCCTCTGCTTGAGTAGTTATAACCAAACTTCTCTTCTTAGTTTTAAAAAAATTTACCTTTTCATGGCATTTTTTATTACAATAGTTACAAAAATTTTTGGAAGAAGAAGGTTTTGAATAAGAAGGATTAGAAGAGGAAGGAGAAGGGGAAGAAGAAGAAGGATTAGAAGATGAATTCTTCTTTTGGGTAAAGTTCTTCTTTTGTGAGAAATAATTATTCCCTTTTGATGAGCTAGCAACCGCTTGAGTAGCAGGAGCACGGAATACCTACGATTGCACTTTGAACTTGTCCTCAACAAGTTGCATCTGGTTGAAGTTGAATCAAACATTTCCATGTTAAAAAACATGACTTCTCTGTACAAATGCTCTAACAAGCCACTTTGAAATTTGAGAATCAAAGTATGGACATCATCCTCCACACTCAAAAGAATCCTGTACCTATTGAAGTGGTAGATATAATACTGCATAGTCATATTAGTTCCTTGATGAAATATAAACCACTTTATTACCAAATCCTTTTGATAATTAGAAGGATAAATATTCTGCTGAAGAGAAGTTACAAGTTTATCCCTAGTGGAAATTTCATCACGTCCCTTTTTACGTTCTATTAAAACTTTAGCCAAACTTGAAAGTTTGAGATTTTCAAAGGGAACCTTGTCCTCATCTGAGGTATGAGTGTATGAAAACTAGGACTTCATATCAATAAGCCAAATGTTCAAGATGTTTGAGTTTCAAGAACCATCATACATGGGCACTTCACACCGTGCTTTGGAGTGAGGATCATTGTTATAGATTTTAACATCAGCTGTAGTTTGAATGCTAATGTCGCTAAACTTGTCAGCAAGGCTACTTACTACTTGGCTCAGTGTAGGATCGTTAAATTTTTCAACAAGTATGCTTACAACATGTACTAATTCTACCATCTGGGCAGCAAAATCGGAAGCCATTTGGAACCGGGTATAATCCAGGAGTAAAGGGTAAAGCACTTAAAAATTAGGGTAAAATTTGAGTTACCCTATTACAATGTTGTGCCCTTAAAATGAAAATACTCCTAAGGCAATTTAAACAAGTTCTTGATTTACAAAATTATGTCTTCTCAATATCAAAATGCAAAATGGGAAAATTGGAAGAATCGCAGATAGATGGTAAAAACTTGCTTAATAGTTTTAAAAGTTAAAACCAACCTAAGGTTTAAAGTTTAATAATTTATTAATTTAAAAATAACTTAATTAAAAAAATTAAATTTTAATTAATCAAAGACTAATTAATTTTAATTAAGTCATAAAAAATTTAATTAATAAATAGTAAACATTTTCAACCTTGATATAAAGTAAACAAAATTGAAAAACTAAAAGCTTACCCTGATTTGCTGAAATTACTGAAGGCTGGAATTGCAAGATCACTGCAATCAATTTTTAAATGCAAAAATCACAGAAGTTTTGCATGAAATATGGTAACTTTACTTGCACTCTTTCTAAAACACATTTGCTATTTGCTATTTCAAGCTGAAAGGTAGTTGGAAAAAAATTGAAATGCAGGATATTAGCAGGATTGTAAGTGTCGGGGCCTCCTATCACCAGGCTAGAAGGTAAATGAACGCATGCGAAAGAATTTCTCAGACCCAAGGATTTGCATCACTTTCGTCTAGGCAGACCCTGCCCAACAACAAGCGAAAAAATGTCACGCTGCACAAGCTATGGGTAAAAGAGGCTACTCGCCTGACGTAGAGTTATCTGCTTGCAAAAGAGATGCGTATTCATGCCTATAAAATGGGTGCATGACCTATTGTCGTAGCAGCCCTACCCGAACGGAGCACTGGTGCTTGTCAAAAATGGCAAGCGCTTTAGTGCCTGCTACTAATCAATTTCCTGTGATGTAGGTCAAGCTGATGTCGACTGTCGACAGGTGGCGATCAATAAAGTCAATGTCGACAGATGTACGACGTTGATTTGTAGTCAACGACAGAAGACGATTAGTGGGTGTCGAAATCAATCACTGAATATAGTGGTCGACGACCCTAGACAACCGACCAGTCAAAAAAATTGTTGCTGATGGCGGTTGCATTAAGGACCTTCGGCTCCCTATTGGTGTGGGGTCGAGGGTGCCTGTAATTTTTTTTAATATATATATATATATATATATATATATTTTTTTTATAATAAATAATAAAAAATATATATAAATTAAAAAATATATATAGAAAATATATATTTATATTAATTTAATTAAGTTTAAAAAAAAAAATCTAAATAACTTTTAATAGTTATTGTAAAAAATTTAAAACTTAATGTTTATAATGATTGGGAAAACCTTGAAGACAAATTACCTCAAATTTCTCAAACCAATTAACAACTTCCCTTCAAACTAGCAACGTGCCTTCAGTAGCACTCCTTTCAAGATTTGATCGACACATGATCAACATTTTAAAGGCAACCAGACCCAAGTTGACACATGACCTGGTATTGGGAAGAAACCTGGAGCTCTTCAGTACTCAAAAATGGGGAGGGCAATAGGGTTAAATGGCTCCCTAATACAAATTGGACCGTAACTACGATCCAATCCCTTCCAAATGTCACAGTAGGAAGAACTCTGAGGCAGACTTTTCCTATACCTCTTGAGCATAAGCATAAAGTTGGAACGAGGAGTTTATCACTGAAGGAACTTCCTTCTGTGAATGATTTTTAAATAGCCTTTCAGCTTAAACCGAGTCCTTAATGAGAAAGTGTTTCTCATAACAAAACTATCTCCTTTCCTCTCACTTCACAAGCCCTAGTGCAATCTTGAACTAGGCTCTGATACCAATGAAGAGGATTGAAAATCCAACTGAAGTTCAATATTATACATATTGTATTTATAGGCTTGAAGGCCTAAAATACTTAACCAATTCCACAAAATCATGGATTGGTCCAAAAATACATAAGCATATAGCAAAAGCTATAATAGTTCATAAGAAATTGCACGTAAAATACCTTAGCTAACAAGAAGATAAGAAGTTATCTAAATAAGATCTTAAGCTATATTTGAGTTCACACTTCCTAAATAGGACTAGAAGTGACAACTAACTTGTCAACTAGTGAACTAGGAGTCTATGTGAGAATAAGACTCACTTACAATATTAAATTGTAAGAAATAAAACTATGCAAACCTAACTAGAAAATAAAAGAGGGGTCATATGAGTGATCAAACATCAATCCTCATTAGTTTCCTCATTATGAGTCTGATGCAATAGTCTACATTTGGAGAGTTTAAGATCACATCACCATACTTGTTCTCTATGTTGATGATCTACTACTCACTGGTATTACCATTTCTCACATCTAGACTGTCAAAAATTTCCTTTCTAAGAAATTTGAGATGGTTGATTTGGATATAGCTCATTACTTCCTTGGGTTTTAGATAACTCAAACAGATACATGAATTTCATTGTGTCAACATAAATATACTCTAGACCTTATTCAATGGTTTAAGATGACTGATTGTAAACCTTCTTCCACATATTTTCAGTCTGGAGTCACTCTAAGTACTTCTTGCAAATCCCCTCTATGTGATGCTACTCTCTACAGACAGCTTGTAGGAAGTCTATTATACCTCACCCATACTCTCCCATATATTTCATATGTTTTTGGATTAATATCTATATTCTCACATCAACCTCATTTCAGTCATTGACAAGCAATGAAAAGAATCCTCTACTACTTGCAAGGAACTACTCACTTTGGGATATTATATGAGGGAAGATCCATGGATATCTTTGGTTACATAAGTTTTGATTGGATAGGTTCATTTGAAGATAAATTTTCCACTTTTGGCTATGTTTTTTGTATTGATTCTTCACCTATTTCTTGGTCATGCTAAAAACAACAAGCAGTAGCATTAACATCTACAAAGGCATAATACAGGGTAGTAATTTTGGCCAGTCAGGAAGCTCTTTGGATTCATTAAATACTAAGGGAATTTTATTTTTTCCATGACCAACACATTACCCTTTGGTGTGACAATCAGAGCACAATTCATATTGCCCATAATCCAGTTGAGAATCAGTGCACCAAGCACATTGAGATTCATATGCACTTCATTTGACAACATATTCAACAAGGGAATCTAAACTTGGAGTACATTACCATATAAAATCAAATTGTAGATATCTTAACCAAATCCTTTCCTTCTCCGTGTTACATTTGTTTGTGAGAGAAACTTGGGGTTAGGCAGTTGCATTATAAGGGTGCATAGATATTTTCACCTCTCTTATTCTTATTATTCTTTTTCTTCTTGGAATATGGTTTTTTCCATGTGATTTTTTCACCATCTCTCCTATATGTAAGTTCATTGTACATGAATACCTCATCGGGCCTTGTTGTCGGGACTCATCTCTTGTTGTTACATTCATCCCTAGTATCACTTAAGGGGGGGTGTTAGAATAAATCTTTAGTTCTTAAGTTCTACTAGGATAGTATAAACTTGAGTTACCACTCTTCCATGAGGTAAGTGAAGTCTCAGTTTAGACTAGTTCAGATTTGTTGAGTTGTAATCCAACGACTCACATTGATCAACTTTTCTATTTATACAAAGTTGATCCTATGGAATAATCAATCAGTTCTACTATTTTCTTCAAACTTCTTGAATTCTTTGCAAATATATTCTTGAGAAATTCTAACATCTCTATAAGCATGAGTATGTGGTTTCCACCTATATGAACACAATAGACTGATAACTATGTCCAAAAATTATGGATAAACAAAAAAACAAGTGGTATATCCACAAGTATGAGTCCCGACAACAAGGCCTGATAAGGTACTCATGTACAATATGTGATAAAAAATAAGAAATATTACTAAATAAAACTCCCCTAAAACCAAAGTGTCTCATAAAAATGAGTGTGAAGATAGGATGGAGAAAAGACCACAAAAATTGGAAGGGTAGTCCAAAATGACTCCACAAGCATGATTATGTGGTTTCCACCTATATGAACACAATGGGCTGAAATAAGGTCCAAAACTCATGGAAAAATAGCAAAACAAGGGGAATGATGAAAAACCCCAAGGGAGAAAACCACCTACCATAATAGAAGAAGAATAAGAAGGAAGATGTGCATGGAGGATGGAGAGGAAGGAAGATGTCCTCTTCAACCCCCTTAGGACAAATTCCATCAAGAATCCTGCAAAGGATCCATCAGATGTCTCAAAAAAAGTAGATAATCATCACCGAAATGAAAGCATTCTCCTAGACTGGTGCTTGTGACACATATCAAGGTTGTGAACCCTAAAAAAAAGGTCACTAAAAAACCCCTTGAAACCAAAGTGTCTCACAAAAAGAAGAGTGTGAAGATAGTGCAAAAAGAACCACAAAAATCACAAGGGATGTCCAAATTGACTCCACAAGCATAAGTAGTGGTTGCCACCTATATGAACACAATGGACTGATTAACAAAGAGATGACTAGATACTAAAATCATTCAAGAAAATGTCTGGGAGTGTCGGGTTCAACCGAGAATGCACTCCATGACATAATATTTTGATCCATAGAAAAGTGTGAAAAATAGTTCCAAAACTGAAAAAAGGACTGTACCATATTGTTCGACTCAGAAAAACATTTTCGATGACTATAAATACCCTTATAATTGGGTATAAATTGATGCTTAAAAAAGCAAAAAACAATGACCCTCAAAAAATGTGCAGCCCCGAGACTTCCCAAATGGTCTCCCCTCTGAGTTGTACTCTACAATAAAATGCTTAACCTGGGAGTTTTTAGAGATTCACTGCCAATATGTCAATTTGTTCTGATAAAAAAATTGCACATACCCTCCTTGAAAAATTAAATCCTCTTGAAATTTTTTTTAGCGTGAGTTTGTTTTGATTTTGACATGGGGGGCCATAGTTGTAGACACCTTAAACGTGTTATGTCGAGGCGAATACTAATATGGGACATTCTAGAAGACCATATGGAAGATCTTGGACAGATTCCAAGATATAGCAGTGGTTCTAACCACTCAATTTGGGTATCTTGTCCTATTCAGCCTTAGCCTCTACTGACACTCGCGGTTAAAGAGCTGACCGCACCTGTCAACTGTGGTCAGGCTTCAAAAGCAGTTGGACTTCAACCAATTCAAAATTGGTTCCAATGGCCAATTGGTTGGATATCCAAGATATTTGGGCATGGAAACTTTTGGGTGCTTCCATCCAACTGCTCCTAACTGTACAAAATTATTCTTGGCTTCTCCATGAAGCTACCCCTATCCCTTGGGAAATCCTAAAAGACCCCCCTCCAAATTAGGGCAATAAATCCAGAGAGTTAAGGAGATTTTGATAGTGAAGCATTGTTGAAATCAAGAATCAAGTAGCATAGGATATTTCAAGCAATGAAACCCTCTCTAATTGAGAACTCACTCTCATTCATTGAGAAAGCTATTTTGTCCCAAATTGAGGATTGAAATGGAAATTCAAGCCATGGAAGTCCTAGGAGTCTAGGAGAGCCAAGAAACATGAATTTGTGCAATCCAAGCACAATATGAGTAATTTAACCACCAAATATATCATAGGACACAGAGGCGACCCTTGACCATAAATTTGACAAGGAGATTCAAGGATCTGACCCTTGAATTGGAGGGTAAACTAACTTTAGGCTCTACCGTGGCTGTCAGCCATGGCTAACAGTGCCCACCACACGACATAGCCATGGTCAGGGTATAATTCCTAATGTCTTTGTTTTTAGTTTTATGATTTGCTTAATTAGGTTAGATTAGATGTTTTCTAACATCATTTGCAGTATCAGGGATATTTATCCATAGGAATTAGGATTTGAATAATCTTTCCTTCATTTTTGCAAGTAGACTATTATTAGTATTTTTCATGCTTTATTACTCTCAAATTCATAATTAGGCCAGTAGATAGATAGATCTACTTTTCCTTTATATTTTTAATTGTGAAATTGCATGTTTAACATAGATTTTATATGTCTTTTCCATTTTCTTGATTTCATTCATGTTATGGCATATTTTAGGCAATTTACTTCACAAAGCCTCATCAAGAGAGGCCTCCTTTATCATTGATTGTTTTATGTTATTTCTTGAACATAAGATAGTAGGAGTAGATTCATTTAAATCCATCAATCCCCTCCAATCACGGAGAAGAAGGTCATTGACAACTTGGAGTGATTCGTGTCCTTGCATAAGGTACTGGAAGATACTTAACTTGAAAAGGGATTTATCATGTTGTAATCAAGTATCAAATGGGTATCCCTAAGAGGGATGAATATATAATTGAGTTTTGTTGAAAATATTAATACAAATTGCATTTATTTCCTTCTTTGTCTCAAATTTGGTTATGTATTTCCAATTTATATGATGCTAGATAGATTACCACATTAGGTGTCTACCTTTGCATGGTTACAAAATGTGATCACGATGGAACACCGTCATTTCATGCATCAGATTGCTGATATTTATGTTTTCTGATCTTAGGTGGTAACCGCTGGTGATAGCCATGGTTAAAAGATATCACCATAGTTGACAACCATGATAAATAGTAGCAGCTATGCAATAGAGTCATGATCAACAGAGAACAAACCGTACAACTGGCAGCCAATCTTCATCAGACTTGGATTTGAGGTAGGTTGCATTTCCATGTAATTTTTATTCTCTGTTTATTTTTCTCTGTCAGAATGCAAAACATGTTAGGTTAACTAGGAAAGGTAATGAAAGTTAAAATGAATGAATCCTAACCAAGGGTTTGATGAGGAAAAACTACTCTGCTAGGGTTTGATGAAGAAAAATTGCTCTGCGGGGATGGCAACAACTTTCGAAGGAGGTCTAAAAAATTGGAGGAATGTCATTATGGTATTAGGTCCGACACAGAGAGTGCATTCTCATGATGTTTTTTCATATAAAAATGACTAGAAGGAATAGGATTTTACAATGCATATCAGGAACCGCTTGTTAAATAACAATGGATGTTTGGAACGATGTGAAGCTAGGCAGTTCTAGTGGTTCAACTAGACTCGATAGCGAAATATGTGGAGTATCTAACCAAACATGCCCTTATTGGAAAATTTTTGGGCATCCAAAATTCTCTCCCCTTTGTGGAGGCTTGGGTCAGGAAAACTTGGAATCCTGAAGGTGATGTGGAGGTGATGCTGAGTGCGAACAACTATTTTATGGTAGTTTTCTCTTGTATTGCAGATCTTAACAAAGCATTTGAAGGGGGTCATTATTTCTATAACCAAGTGGGACTCTTTCTTAAACCCTAGCATGTGGGTTTCAACCCATTAGAGGAGCGACCATCATGGGTTCCAGTATGGGTGTGGCTTCCATGGCTCCCATTGGAATTCTGGAGAATTGATATCTTGCATAAGATTGCCCTTCTACTTGGGAATCCGGTTGGACCATCACAACAGACAATGGATAAAAATGTAATCTCCGATGCTCGTATTTGTGTTAAAATTGAATTAAATAATCCTATTCCATATTCTATTGAAATACAATTTGGATCAACTACATGGTTTCAAAAACTTGACTATGAAGCTCTTCCATTTTGTTACTGGATTTGCCATGAATATGGCCACCTACAAAGAAAATACCCTACATTTATCCTACCTATGGATTCAAATCCTGGGCCCTATCGGTTTAGACAAATTTTGGATAAAGGAAAAGCCCCGATAAAGGAAGGGGAATGGGATAAGGAAGGTTTTGTTCCAGTAAAATCCCGAAACAAAGGACGAAGGGCAAACAAAGACCTTAAGGATAGCCAACCAAATGCTCTACTCAACCATTTTGAAATATTAGATGATCTTGATCAATGCATGGAGATACCTAAAACATCGCTACCTGATGCAAATATAACAAGGCTGAATTAGATGTCTCTTCTTGAGGGGGAACTTAAGGAATTAGATATAGGGGGTTTAAATGAAGAATAAAGGGCTTTGGATTTGAGTATAGGGGACATGGTTGGGTTTAGCCCTATAAGGGAAAATATTTTAGAAATTGATATAGATTTAGCTATGCCCTCTCCTACTCAAGAACTGATGCAGTCATCCTTGGACTGCAAAACTCCTACGGTGTTGGGATTGCAGTAGAAAATAATTAAAAAATGTTTTTCGGATAAGAATATGAAGGTGGGTCGGAAGAAGGACCAGGATAAAATTAAGTTAATGGGGGAGAGTTTGGTGGATTTAGGCTTGGTGAGAACATTGGAATCCCATTTTATAACCTCCAAAAATGATTATCCTCTCATGGAATGTAAGGGGGTTGAACAACATCCCCATACAAAAAGCTATTCATGATTTGGTTCGTGTGCATTCTCTGGATGTGGTTTTTATTCAAGAGACTAAATTTGTTATTGATAGTATTTTCAATATTGCTCCCAAGTTGTGGATAAGGGGGCAATGCCAGTGTATTGGTGCATGTGGATATGTTGGTGGTGTCGCTTGTTTATGGGATCCGGTTAAGATATCCCCTCTTACTTGGATTTCCAACAAATGGTCTATTTCGATGGTCGGGCATGATAATTAATCTGGTGAAACCATCGTACTTATAAATGTGTATGCTCCTGTTGATTACAATGGTAAAGTGAGTGAATTTGTGGGAGAAAATTTGCTTTGTGAGAAGTTTGGTTCCCCTGTACCCATGGATTTTGGTTGGAGACTTCAACTCTATCAATTTTTTGGAGGAGAAACATGGTGGGGTGGACCGTCTCGAGCTTTTTTCTTCTGTATTAAGTGCTCATATCTAGGCCCTAAACTTGGTTAAGATAATGGGATCTTTACTTGGCACAATAGAAGGTGGGAATCTTCCATATCAGAGAGACTAGATGGGTTTTTGATATCCAGTTATTGGATGGGTAATAACAGAAGTGCTAGTTCTATGATTTTGGAGGGCAGGGGATCTGATCATTGGTCTATCAAACTATCTGCTTTTGAGTTAGGGCTAAAAAATAATCCCTCCTTTAAGTTTCAACTTATGTGGCTTCGTGATCCTAAGCTTTGTGATTTCATGCGAGGCTAGTGGACCACTGACAAACCTCCTCATGGCACCACTATGTATTCATTTATGAAGTGACTACAATTTGTAAAACATAAATTGAAGAGATGGAATATACTAAATTTTGGGAACCTTTCCTTGGCTAAGCTGGAAAATCTTAGGAGGATGGAAGAAGATTCAAGAAATATTAGAGATCAGGGATTCACAAAGGAGCTTCTTGTTGAGGAATCTGAGGTTGCAAAAGACCTTGCTGAATGGGAACTGAGGGAAGAAATTTTTTGGAAACAAAAAGCTCGAGTAGATTGGCTTCAGGAAGGGGATAGGAACACAACATTCTTTTATAACTCGGTTAAGGCTCACCGTAATGGTAACCTGATTACCTCTCTTGTGAATTCTCAGGGTGCCCTACTCTCTTCTTTCAGGGATATTTCAGAAGAGACTAAGAGGTATTTTTCCTCTCTTCAAGTAGGACTCCCTATCAGATGATGAGAATGAAAACCTTATTCTAAACTGTATTCCAACGATTGTTTCTAGAGAGATGAATGAGAACTTGATGAGTCCAATTTCCTTTGAGGAGTTGGAAAATGTTGTATTCAAGATGAAAAAAGGAAAAGCCCCAGGCCCAGATGGATTCCCGATTGAGTTTTATCAAGAGTTTTAGGATTTAATAAAATTTGATCTTTTGGATGTGGTCCATGAGTCCCAAAAGAACAAACATATGCTAGGGGCCCTAAATTCTACCTTTGTGGTGCTTATACCCAAAAAAGAGGGAGAAAATTCCTTGGATATGTTCAAGCCTATTGCTCTCTGCAATGTTGTGTATAAGATCATCACAAAAATTATTGCTGAGAGGTTGAAGATATGGTTGAGAAAAATCATCTTTGAGGAGCAAGGAGGGTTTGTTGTTGGCCAAAAAATCTTGGATGGGGTTGTTATTGCTACAAAATCTATTCACTCGATGGAAACTTCTAAGGAAAAAACTATGTTCATTAAGTTGGACATGGCCAAAGCCTATGATCGGGTCAGATGGTCCTTTCTTCAAAAAGTTCTTGCTACTTTTGGATTTGAGGAAGAATGGATTAGATGGGTGATGAGCTATGTTTCTTCTTCCTCATTATCTGTTCTTGTTAATAATGAGCCACCAGAGCTGTTTGAGGCCTCAATGGGATTGAGGCAAGGAGATCCTTTATCTCCTTATTTGTTTATAATTATGGCGAAAGGGTTGGGAATATTGCTCAAGTCTCAAGTCATGCAGGGTCTCATTTAGGGGTGGAAGTGGGATAGTAGTTTGCCACCTCTTTCCCACCTTCAATTTGTTGATGATATTGCTTTTTTGGGAGTTTCCACTATCAGGGAAGATGACAATATTAGACAATTTTTTGACACATATCTTGGTGCTTCTGGACAGTTGATTAATGGGGACAAGTCTTCTATTTTCTTCTTCAATACCCCTCCTCTTATTCAAGCCAAGATTGCTCGCATTCTAATATTCTAGGTTGGGACTCCCCCCTTCATTTATATTGGTATTCCAATTTCATATCATACTCTACCTATATCTTGTTGGCATTCTATGCTTGATAAGTTTATAAGGAAGGTGAATCACTGGACTTTCAGATGGCTATCCACTGCAGGTAGAGTGTTGCTTTTAAAATCTGTTGTTCAAGCTTTACCCATTTATAGATGTTTTGTAAAAATAGCTCCATCTCACTTCATAAAGGACATGGATGCTTTGTCAAGATAGATTTTATGGTATGGAAAACTTGATCAATCTAAATAGAGTTTGGTTAGGTGGGATTCTATATGTAGGCCGGTGCAAGAAGGAGGCCTTGGGTTGTGATAGAAAACTATTTTTGGGTAGGCTTTGGCAGTAAAAATTTATTGGAGATGGTGTACCTCTCAAGATAATATTTGGCCTAAAATATTATCTTGTAAATACTTGAGAGGTATTTCTAAGGCTGAGATCACTAAGTGAGCTTGGTTGGGAAAGGTTCAGTTATCTGGGACACTTTGAAAAGAGGAGCTAATTTTATCAAGCAGGGTTTGTTCTAGATTTGCAATCAAGGATCAAATGCTCTTTTTTGGGAGGATTCTTGGGATGGTCACCCTCCTATATTGAATCAATATCCTAGGTTATGTTTCCTAAGCATTTTTTTCTTGGAAGCAGGCTAGTATTGTGTGGAGGACTTTAAAAAAATCTAGTCTTTTGGAAATATGGAGATGTACAGGTGGAAAGATCCACAAGAATGGCCCTAGGGGGACTGGCAAAGGACAGAGAGGTGCTTGCTATTATTCTTATGGGGAGGCCTTGTTCTTCATTGAGAGGTAAATATATTCTGGCTTGGAACCATGATCCTAAGGGAACCTACTTGGTAGCCTATGGTTATCAGGTTCTTGATAAGCAAAAGTATGGGAGTCTTCCAATCACTTGGTGGAAAAAGGTGTGGAAAAAATTTGCCTGGCCAAAATGTAACTTCTTTCTCTAGTTGGTAGCTCGTAATAAATACCTCACTTGGGATAATGTGAGGAAGAGGGGATTTTAGGGTCCCTCTTTTTGTGTCCTTTGTAGTAAGAATGAGGATGACTCTTCTCATTTATTTTTCCAATGCTCCTTTGCTAGAGATATTTGGCACCGTTGGCGTAGCACTTGGAACCATCCATGTTTTCATGTGCTATCTCTTGTGGAGTTTTTGAGTAGTCTGGGAAAAACTACGACCAATGCCCCCTTCCTTTGAGTGGCTTGGAATTTGGGCCCTTCTTGCATCATCTAGAAAATTTTGTTGGAACTAAACTGACACATATTTCAGGGCAGTTATTTGAATGTTCAACAGATTTGGCAAAGGATCCTCTATATGGTTTAGGAAACCATCCATAGAAAATGTGATGTGGACCCTCTTTTATATTCTAGGGAGGAGAAGGTACAACAATCCTTTGGTCTCTTTGGGTATGGTGTGAACTCTTCTATCCCTAGTAGGGTTCCTCAACTCAGCAAGAAGGTTAGGAGAGATGGTAGGTGGAGGAGAACCTTTAGAGGAGTTTTTAAAATTAATACTGATGGATCATCTAGGGGTAATCCTGAACATGCTGGCATTGGCGGTGTTGGGAGAGATTCTACTAGTGGTGTCAGTTTTTTCTTTTCCATTTATAAAGGTGTTCACTCCAATAATTTTATGGAAGCTCTTGCAATTCTTGAGGCCTTGCAGAGGGGGTTTTCTATTGGCTGGCATAGGATTATCTATGAGTATGACTCAAATTGTGGTTAATATTTTAAATAATAAAAGGGTGGAGGAATTTAATTGGCAGTTGGCATTTGTAGCTGTTTAGATTCTTAGAATGAGTGAAGAGTTCAAATTTATATCCTTTATGCACATTCCCAGGGAATGGAATTTGGTTGCTGATTACCTAGCCAAAAGGGCTTCTGAGCTGCTGGATCCTTGGAGTATCGATAATTGGGAGAGTCTCCCGTCTGGGAACTCTCAATGCTTGTGGTAGTTGATCCACAAGGATGTACATACTTAATGTGGTTTGTTCTTATTGTATTTTTTGGGTGTCATTCTAGTCTAGTGGTTTTAACCTGTTTGGCTGTTTATTTGAGTCCTGGTTGGAAGCTCAGTTGTACTCTGTAATCCAAATTTTTTATCAATAAATTTTTACCCCTTTATTTAAAAAAAAATTAATTAATCCTAGTTCCTTTTCGTAGTTTCTACTAGTCACTACTAGGAACAACGGACCTTTGAGTGCAGTTTGCCTTAGTCTCCAGCGGTCTAGGTCATTCTATGTTTTGAGTTTGCATTCCTGAGGCCCAATCAGTGACCATTCTTTCATTACTAGTTGCATTCTCTAAATGTCATGTAGTGTAGTGTGCATTTTATTAATGTGAAATGTTCTTTTGCATTGCATGTAGGAAAAATTATATGTATGTTGTTTTATGCATCTCATTTCCATGCAAAGTTAAAAGGAACCACACACACCATGTCACAAGCTAAATGCTAGTGAGCTGGAAGTCATATCCAACCATTAGTCAGGTTCAACGATGGTGGCAGTTATTTCCATCCATTGGCCCAACTCCCACTTACCCTATGTTATGGACCAACGTCGGACCCAAGAACCGTTTGTAGCCAAGAAAATTTGCATGTACTTCTATTTAGAGGGTATGACATTGACTAGGTGAAATTGGGTGAGGTTCTGGCAGGACCTATGCTTCCTGCCCAAGTGTGGACTTTCATTTCCACACTTTAGGGGGTTTACGCAGCCTGGGTTCACGACTAGGTTATCAAGATACGAGCATACAGGTGAAAACCAATTTAACTAAGTATAACATTCAAAAATTTTCAAAACATGATGAGATTTTATTTAATGATGCAACAAATATGAAAATGCATCAAACAATTTAGGGCTCACAATAAAACTTAATAAAAGATAATCATCATTGTATACTTTGTTTAATAAAATTTAAATCTAGACATAAGGTACATCATGGTGGTTACACGGAGAGGTCAACCCGGGCATAAATCTAAGGTTAATGACCAGTATCCACATTATACACAACAGTACATGTCGAACCCTCATTCGTAAGATCATCTTGAACGTCATTCAAAGAAAATAAGAGGTGACAAATCGACATGAGGGGACCCTATTTAGCATACCCTAGATAGATAAACTTCCATACACTCCTCGAGACATAGGTTAAAGCACAAATCCTCCCAATATGGGGTATTCCACATGGTAGCCATTATCGAGATCACACTCCAGGTGCATCCACAGGATCGGTTGAAGAGTTTGTCATACAGAGGACCAAGTTGGTACCCCTACATCCTAGGTCTATAGGAGGCTCAAGGCCTCCACCATTAGAGAATAGAATGACTACGGATCCATCCATTTAGGGATAAACAAAGAGGACAACTTCTGAGCGTGGGCCCAATCAGACTCCTGGTAGATGTGAACCTTACAAGTTCACCATCGATATATCTAAAGTGGGAGCGAATGATATGTTGCCACATTAGCCATGGCATACTAGACAGTTAGATGGTCTAGAGAGAGTCCTTGATCATTTAGGCTATAAGCCTTCCGCTCCACCTTCTCATGTTGTGAGTGAGCATAGTGGAAGCACTATTAGGACTATCAAAGAGCTTGGGGAATGCTCCAAGTGCCCTCATTGCTCACATGCACCATCCACACATAGTGGCATAGAGTATAGACCTTAGCCAAACACAAATGCTATCTACAAATATAAGGGCAAGAGCATGGAAAACCAGTATGAAGGGTATCACGCCCGTAAAGTTGCTCGAATAGAGCACACACACCATAGGCCTCTCATGGTCGATCACATAGAGAGAGAACATAGAATTGTGTCAAAGTAGAGATGTCAAATCCTCCAAGATCAATTGGAGGATGTTCACATAGAGAGAGAGTACCTCAAATACAAAAACCTTCAAGAAAAAAGGCTCATTAGACAATGTTTATATGAGTAACGCATGTGAAAATAATGCATCCTTGATAAGAAGGAGCATGTTGAGTAGGAGTATCGACTAGCTAGTGCTAGTCTACTTTCTCACATTGAGTATAGGGAGCGCACACATAGACGAGCCTTTTCATAGCCTAAATTGCACCCTAAGCATGATGACACTCATAATCATCTTACAATCCATCATAGAGAGTGGTGCCCACCGCTCAACCATCATAGGCATAGATAGTATGAGTAGGAATTGGGATAGGAGCTTGATTAGGAATATCCCAAGATCTCCCTAGTTGATGTGGGTGACGAGCCTAGTCCTCCACCTAGACTGAGGAGGAACCTACCTTCGAAGCCTCTCATGAGACATCTTAGGGAGGAGGAGCTCCTATCCTCATAGGCCTATAAGGCCTTGGCTGAAAAGGTCAAGGCTATAGAGAGGCAAGGCATGCCTTACCAAAAGCCTACTTTGAAAAAGATTCATAATGAACCTTTATGCCCTTGGTGCCCATTCTAGCCTATCCTGAGCATTTTAAGATGCCTAGGTTGGAAAAATTTAGAGGTGATGAGGATGCACATGAGCATATCACAAGATTCTTAGACATGTGCTTTCATATTGAAAGAAATGACACCTTGGTCCTACACACCTTCATTACAACCCTTTCAGTCCTAGCCTGAGAGTGGTTCAATCAATTGAAAAGGCACAACATTACCAGTTTTGAACAACTGGAAGACGCTTTTCTTGAATGCTTCTCCTTAAACATCAAGAAGTGGGTAAAATTATCTGATTTCACTATGCTAAATTAGTATGATGATGAGCCAATATTAGATTATGGTAAAATATGGAGAATGTTTATGGCCAAGTTTTCATTTCCCATTTTGGCTATAGAACTAACTCGTATGTTTACAAAGAGTTGCACAAAGCATATTTTGTTATTGTTGCAACTCCAGTAGTACCAAAAATTCGAGGAAGCTTTGGTGCAAGTGAAAGTGATTGAGGATATCAAGTTACAAGAGGGTAACTTGAAACTTTGGAACAAGAAGTAATGGACCAAGAAAAGTACCAAGAAACAACAGGGCAAGTAGGCCTATGTTAATCAGGTGGTCGTGAACCTCCAA
This sequence comes from Wollemia nobilis, assembly GCA_028583015.1. Classification (NCBI taxonomy): domain Eukaryota; kingdom Viridiplantae; phylum Streptophyta; class Pinopsida; order Araucariales; family Araucariaceae; genus Wollemia; species Wollemia nobilis. Next base: position 16,517,274 of record JAQPPZ010001493.1, read on the forward strand.
AAAGGGGATAAGAGGTAATAAAAACATAATTATCAAGCCCAACATCCTCCTACATAGTACGAACAATGCAAGAATAACTATAAGGGTAAGAACAAAGAACAATGCCCTCAACACCAATTTACACCATTAGCGAAATCATTGACATAAATATTCCATCAATTGTGCAAGGTGAAGGCAATAAATTTACATTTAGTCAAATTAACTAATCCTAATAAACCCAAGCCAGAGGGGTACAAAGATAATCTATTTTACATATTTCATCGCATGAAGGGCCACGACATCAAAATATGTAGGTCCTTCAAACATATTGTGCAAAATATGATCGATAAGGGTGAGCTTCTTGTGGATAATCCGCATGTGCTAGACAACCAGAATATGGGTATTTTTGAAAATCCTTTGCCCAATCATGAGGTGCCCTGCAACAATGTTGGCCAGGTCAACCAAGTATGAATCGAGCCACCAACCCAGGGGTCATAGGTATGGTCAACATTGTCACAAGAAATGAGAGGTATGAAAGACCAAATCAACCTCAAGCTCCAATTAGGATCCAAGTTGCGCCACCTCAAAGGCCAACCTAGAATGTTCTAGGCCTACCAACTAGACTGGTGGTGACAATTAGAAGTAGGTTAATACAAAAGCTATAGACAACTCTAGTGAAGTTATCTATCTATGAGCTGATTCAATAGTCCCCTAGATACAAGGAGACTCTTATGGATATTTTGAGGTCCATTGAAGTTTAGTTCTAGGATTCCCAAGAATTTATGAATTTTGTGGGACATGTTCAATAGTGTTAGGAACCAGTTATATAGTTTCATGATCATGAGATCAAGATGGTTCCTACTAATACAAATGAACCACTGTTGCATATCATTATGTGTGTTAATCACATACCTTTAAATATGATCTTGATTGACATTGGTTTGCTAATCAATATAATTACAACCAAGGCATTACTACATATAAAGACACTAAAATCACATATTGTGCCTTTCACATTTTCGTTTAGAGCGTTTAATGATGCATTATGCTCAACTGTGGGTACTATAGTTCTACCTATTTAGGTAGGATTGAAGACCATCCCTGTGATGTGTCATGTGATCTAAGGTGCTATGCAGTACAATATCCTATTAGGTAGGCCTTAGAGAAGGGAAATGCATTGTGTCCCTTCAATATTGCATCAGTGTATAACATATATACATGAGGGACAAGTTCACATGGTGCCTTACGATGAAGAGCATTTCAATTATGTGAATTTAGCAGATTTTCTAGGGGATTTCATACTCCCCTCAATGCACCTGGACATATGGCCTGTGTTGCCAATCAAGAATCCAGGAGGTAAAACCAAAGTGTATGGTAAACCATAGATATCTGCATCTCATAGATCAGAGCATATGACAATGGCTTCTACTAGACCGAATGCATCCATAGTTATTAGGTATGAGAAGAAGCTAAAGGTAAAAATGGGCAAAAAAATAAGAAGCAATCACCCAAACCTGTTACCTTTGAAGTCCCTACTCCTATAAAAATAGGGGATTCCCAAAATAAAGTCGAGGAGGTACCTCATCCTGCCTCGCATACATCATCAGTAGGGTCATATGCACCACAAATGACCATCCACTTGGATAATACTAGTTTGGGAGAATAATTGTGTAGAATGTGATGTTTGTACTGATCATGGAAACTATGCAAGAGATGGGCTAACCTCAAGATCATTGCTTTCTCATAGGATCGGTGGTACGACTAGGGGTGCCACCCAACCAAACTAACTTTATCTATGGAGGACTTGACCAGTTGCCTTCTTGCATGAACATGTATGAAGATGATGATGAGCCATTCACTATAAATGTTCATTATATTTCTAACCTAGAGTAATCCATGTGATATTTTTAACGTTATCATTGATATGGTTATGGCCTTGTATTATTTGAACAAGGACGTAGAACTCCATTCTGGTCGTAATATCAGCTAGATACCATGACTTACTCATGGTATATTTAGACCACCTGTACCTTAGTTTGGGGGATGAAGTGGATTACAATCCTTATCATCCTAATCCCTCTACTTTTTGGAGGAATAACCGATTGGTGTCCTTTGTCACCATAAAGCCACCTGAAGTATACCACAAGGGAATCCTTGTCAAAAATAATCCAGAGCACCTCCATAGAGTTAACCTGAGTAAGCAAATATATGATGCAGTCGATGACACATGCATGCAATTTTAGAGCGCTATCATCGCAAATCATCTCGAGTTAGAGGATCTTTTTGGTGAGAATACAACAAAGTCCATTTGTAAAGGGAGTGGGTCTATTTGTGATTCTGAAAGTAATCATGATAGTGAATACTCAAATGATGATTAATATGAGGATGAAATGGAGTTGGATTATATAGGGCCTTTGCATTTACACCATATATTACCTAAAAAAGTAGTAAGCAAGAACGAAGAGCTCCTCACTTACAATGAAGATTATGAGGAGATATATTACATGGGACCTCATTTACTCGATCACCCTATCCCATTGGGTAGTGGGAAAATCTTAATTTATGACAATGATGATGAATATGAGATAGAGAGGGCCTACCTCATCCCTCATTACGTCATCGTCATGATTTGATCTATATAGAAGAGATGTATCGTCAGTTGCATGTTAGTCCTTGCTTGAGAGGGAGACGAGTAAATTTGAATCAAATCCATTGTATGGTTTTCTATGATTTGCCAAATTACATGGAGCTCCTTGAGCCCAATGACCCCATCCTACAATTTGTTCATAGATAGGATCTAGAGATCCCAATTACCCCAAAGCCATATCTAAGGGTGGGAAATGATATTAATGATGAGTTGCACGCTCATGGTCCTGGAGATCAAATCCATTCCATCAACATGGTCTCCATTTATTTGACCACTCCACTTTACAATATAGTTGATCCTTATAGACCATTGTATCTTAATTTAGATGCTATTGATTGGGATCATGTTGATATATCAATAGAGCTTGAATATTTCTTCCCTAATGAAGAAATGATGCAACCTTTCAATTTTGCGCCAAGTTGTGCACATGATGTCTATAATGTTGTGAATGCTTCTAAAGTGGAACCTCTAAACCCATATGATGACATCCATATAATTCCTACACCTCACCAACTCGAGGAGGGATCACATATGTCAGTAGAGGAAACCTTTGAAGTGGATATCAGTGATGATCCAACTAATACAAAGAAGGTTAAATTTGGAGAAATATTAACTCATGAGGAGTGTGTTGTCATTATCCCTCTACTGAAAGAGAGATCTAATATTTTTTCCTAGACTTACAAAGACATGTTGGGTCTAGATACAAAATTTGTTACTCTTAACATTTCACTAAATCCCACAAAGAAGCTAGTCAGGCATAAGCTTAGAAAGATGCACCCAACAATCACCTTAATGGTTAAGTATGAATTGCAAAAGCTATTGGATGTAGAGTTCATTTCCATTGACTATCTGGAATGAGTATCAAACATGGTACCTATAGGAAAACCTAATGGAAAGATTCATATTTGTATGAATTTTAGATACCTCAATAAGACAACACCCAAGGATTCATTTTCATTTCCAAACATAGATGCTCTCGTAGATTCAATTATGGGTCATGTGATGCTCTCCCTAATGGATGTTTTTCCTTGTTACAAAAAAATTCGGATTAAACCTGAAGACCAACATAAGACCACGTTTACAACACCATGGGGGACATTCTTTTATAAATTCATGCCATTTTTTCTTAAAAAAATTGGTGCTATGTATTAGTGTCTATGCCATATATTTTCCATAACTACATGTATAAGATCTTAGAATATTATATTGATGACTTATTGGCTAAGTCACTCATACGAGAAGAGCATGCTGAGGTCTCAAGGAAGGTTTTTGACTGCTTGATCAAGCATAATGTCAGGATGAATCCTAAGAAGTGTGTATTTGGCATAAATTTAGGAAAGCTCTTAGGATTCATCGTTTCCAAGTGAGAAATCGAGGTCGACCCAACAAAGGTCAAGGATATTTTAGAAATGCCTCCCTTGAGGAATATCAAAAAATTAAGGAGCCTACAAGGCAAAGTAGTGTCCATAAATCATTTCATTTCATAGTTATCAGATAAATTATGACCCATGAATAAACTACTACACAAGGGGGTCCCATTTAATTGGGATGAGGATTGTCAGAAAGCCTTTGCTAACATTAAACAATATCTGGCAATGCTGCCAGTATTAGCTTCACCAAGGCTAGATATACCTTTCTTATTATATATATCAGTAATCGATTCACATACACCATGACATCTTTGGGATCCTTAATCCCTCATAATCCTTCTATTGATTTTACTACCATCCATGTTAAAATGCTCTCACATCCTACAGTGTAGCATGAGGATTTTGATAATAAAGAATCCATTAACATGATTCATGTGGAACCAAACCATGAATGATTCTATAGAGCCAGATATTTTCTTAGGAAGGCACCCTAGGCATCATTGATCTCGTAAGGTTCCACAGGAAGTGGTACTACCATTCACCACAAGGTTATTTCTCAGTCTGCATTCATGCATGTAGAGTCGTAGGGGGAGCAAGTCATCTTGGTAGTTGAATATGAGGCTTATCAGAATTGGATGTTATAAATTCAAGACTTCCTAAAGCTTGGTTTAATCCCTCAGGGATTTTTGTGCATTGCAAAATGTACATTTAAGCATAAAGAAACAAAATATGTCTTGTTAAGAGATATTTTGTATCATCAAAGCTATGATGGAGTTCTCCTTTGTTGTCTTGATCCCTAAAAATTAGCTTGGGCAATCTCACAATGGTACATGTGGTGGCCATTTTAGTGGTATGGCCATTGTTAAGTAAATCCTTCCCATGGGCTATTATTGGCCTAATATGGAGAATAATTGCAATGCGTATACCAAGAAATGCATCAAATGTCAACATCATGCTAATCTGACACACTTGCCTTCAGAGGCCTTACAGCTCATTCAAGCAGCTTGGCCATTTTCTCAGTGGGGTTTACATCTCATCAAGAAGATCTCTCCTTTGTCATCGAGCCAACATACATTTATTATCATGGATGCTAAGTATTTTACTAAATGGGTGGAAGCAATCCCATTAACAATGACAACTGGAGTCTGTATAGCAGAGTTTATACTCGAGCATATCATATGTTATTTTGGGATTCCATCCAAAATAGTTTCAAATAATGGAACTTCATTTAAGAAAAAAGTTGTGAGGGATTCAAGAAGTAAGATTTTTCAACTCCATATTATCTACAAGCAAATGGGTAAGCTAAAGCTTCAAACAAGATAGTGGTGGCTATATTAAAAAATACGGTCCATGAAAACCAAAAATATTGGCATATCCAACTGCCCCTTGCATTATGTCCTTATAGGACTAGCATTCAGATGTCCACTGGGGCAACACCATTTTCACTAGTATATGGTGTTGAGACCATTATACTCTTAGATTTGGAAATTCCAACCTTGTGCGTCACATTGAAAGAGTTCATCGATGATGACAGTATGCGACAAGCTCACCTAGATCAACTGATGTTGCTTAATGAACATCACGTAAATACCCTTGAGCATCTTTGTGTTTATCAGGAGTGTTTAAAATTATCTTACAATAACAAAGTCCATATGAGAGACTTTGAAGTAGGGGATATTATGCTAAAAGAGAACCAACATAACTCTAATTTACCGCCTAATTTGTGAGACAAATTTACGGCTGATTGGTTAGGTCCCTATATCATCTTTGAGAATATTGGATCTAGTACCTATCGTCTAACATTTCTCGAGGGTTTTGAAGAGTCTAAACCTCTCAACATCATTCATATTAAGGTGTTCTATGCTTGAGAGCATATCAAAAGGCTCCAAAGGCATTTGTAAGCCCTTTGGTCAACCTAAAAAGCTCCAAGGTTTTTTCAAAACCGCTTGGTCAACCTAAAAAGCTCCAAGGCTTATTTAAAATCTCTTGGTCAACCTAAAAAGCTCCAAGGATTTTTCAAAACCACTTGGTCAACCTAAAAAGCTCCAAGGGTTTCTCAAAACTGCTTAGTCAACCTAAAAAAACCAAGGGTTTCTCAAAACGACTTGGTCAACCTAAAAATCTCCAAGGGTTTTTCAAAACCACTTGGTCAACCTAAAAAGCTCCAAGGGTTTTTCAAAACTGCTTGGTCAACCTAAAAAACTCCAAGGGTTTCTCAAAACTGCTTGGTCAACCTAAAAAGCTCCAAGGGTTTCTCAAAACCACCTGGTCTACCTAAAAAGCTCCAAGGGTTTTTCAAAACCACTTGGTCAACCCTAATGCCCCAAGGGTTCCTCAAAATCGCTTGGTCAAATCTATGAAAGGCTCCAAAGGCACTTTTAAGCCATTTGGTCACCCTTCAAAGGATCCAAAGGCATTTCCAACCCATTTGGTCAAACCTTAAAATTCAAAAATCCAAAAAATATGGAAAATTTTAAAATCCATAAAAATTAAAAAGTAATAAAATCCAAAAATATTACAAAACATAAAATTAAAAAACAATTGCATTTTGCATTTGCATTTGCACATGCATTCATCTAATTGCATTGAATTTAGGTATTTTCATCTGTTGCATCCACATTGGGATAGGTTGTGTTTTCAATCTTACAAATGATACCATGTTTGTGTTTCAATCATGCACCTATGCATTACCATTTATCACCCATGTGAGTAATTGTGTTTTTCAACACAACACCTCTTGTTGCTATATGGAATATACTAGAGTTTTTAGGTCATTCAGACATACCTAGTGTTCGTCTCAGATTTTGTAGAAAGCTTGCTTTGCTTTTTGTAGATGAGGTCTATTTTTTATAGCACTTAGCATATCAGGATCCCATAACTAATCAACACATCTAAAATCCTAACTAAGATAAGGAGGGATGAAAGCTACAAAAGTGGTCCTAGATACCTTTGGCGAAAGGTTTAATTACTTGCTCATTTTGCAAGGAGTAGTGGTCTAGAGTGGTGAACATTGGCAAAAGGACAATATTTTCCTCTACCTAAGAATCCCTTGCTTACACAAAAGAGCAAAATACCAAATTCAAAAGAGAAATCAAACAGTGATTATAATCACTACATAAATCCCTTGCTCAAAAATATAAAGAAAAAAAAATAAATTCAAAATAAATAGTGATTTTTATCACTAAATATGAGCAAGTATCCCTATAAATGTGAAGAAGAGAAGGGTGAGATCTTGAATCTCTAGAATGCTCACTACTCGAAGCCATAGGATGATCCTCGATCTCAAAAATGGTTTGAAAGAGTCCCACCTATCATCGACGAGGTAGTCCTATAGAGTGAACTTCAATATCAGCAATGGGCTAAAATAATCATGCCTATCATTAGAGGGGTAATTCTAAGCAATTTGCAAAATGATATAGATTTAGGTGTCTAGTATTGCCTAGTGGTCTAGTCCAATCGAGTCCAAACTTAGGATGATGAAACATTTGAGGATCCTTGATCTTGGCAATGGGTTGAAAGAATCCTGTCTGACATCTGGAGTATGCTTATGTTTTATTTAATATATTTATTTGCACATATAGAGATAATGAATAGTTAAGTCTTTCATAGTGAAAGCTTTTTCAATCAAAAGCCTAGTAAAATCAGTATACGACCTTTTGGAAGTTTACTAGGATGTTTGAATCTCATAGAAAACCTCAAAAATTCCCTAATAGCAACTGATATCATCAACCATCAAATTAGTACATACTTTTTATGGAGGTTTGTTTATTATGAGGTGTTCATAATTTAGGTTAGATACCAAATGAATGTAAGCAATGATATTTATATGACCACTGACTATGTTGTGCATATCTTGTAATTTGCAAAATTTTATAAATAGATACATTAAACCATTTGCATCATGTAATAATCATATCATCTCATCTCATATATGGGTGATTAATTGATTAATTCTTATTATAAGGATTACCAATTATATTCATGATTATTATACATTCTATGGTGTCATCCATTATATTGTTAAACACATATTGCATTCATTCCTTATGTTTTAAAGTGATTAAAGCATGCAGGTTCATTTACATTAGATCATGATCATGTAAATAGTTCATTACATTACATTACATTTACCATATCATAACATCATCAAAATTAAATACATATAATAAATAAAATTAAACATGCATTTAAAATAAACATCGCATCCATGTGCATCCATCATATATAGTCCATCTATACATCTAGATCACTGCATCTAATCATATATCATTTAGCATCACTATCTAGTGCATGTCATCCATACATCACATCATATAACATTTAAACAATATAAGCATTGCATCCATATGTATATCATAACATAAACATAAAAACCATAAAAATAAAATACACATAATAAGTCATATCATCTTATATATATATATATATATGTATGTGTGTGTAAAAGTGTACAATGGGGGTACATCAAAAATGCCCGCAGGTTACAATTGTGTAGGTCCTCAGACCTTACACAAAAATGGTATATACAAAATGAAAAATCTATGCCATGCATGAGTACTAGCTCTATCGTGCCTCCCTTGCACCACCTACACTGAAGCTCTCTATGCCTCCCTCAGCTCCATCTTTAGGAGCCTACCTTGGATCCTGTTGTGGATCTTGCGCTGGAGCTAGGCCAACCAGTCTCAATGCACGAGAGGATATCCCCTAGATAGATCTAGCAGTAGATTACCCTATCTCTTGATTCTTGGTTTGATGTGACCCTGTAGTAGTGGTCCTAGCTAGAACCTGTCCCCCAAGAAACCTAATCTCACCCTCTAGTTGGGTGATCCAAGATACATCTCATGTATGCTGGGCGTTACCCTCTTGCACGAGGGAACACAATATCTGGATCTCGACACCAATATATAACCATGTTATCCTAGCTCTAGTGGGCACAAATGTAGTAATTGGAGTTGGCTATGATGATGAGGGATCTCCCCTTGCTGCCTTGAGTAAGTATTGCTCAGTAGTCACTACATCTAATATCGACTACAGAATATCACATTGACCAGTGATCTTCTCAATCTTAGTATCTACTATGGTGATCTGTACCTGGAGAGCTTCCCTCTCCTCCTCATAACCATGCCATTGTACCTATCCTGCACTGATCTATGCCTATAGAGTAGAAATGATAGTATCCTACCCTAGGATATGTATGCATAGCATACCAATATAATTTTGGAGGTTGGCAACTGGTGCCCTTAGCTACCCAACCTCACTGTCTGGTGCTACCTCTCCATACTTAGTAGCCTCATACTTAGCCTCAACTTGTGGGCCCTCCTCTACTATGGCCCCTACACCCCATGTGCCATAGATCCTTTATCAGACCCTACGACCCTATGGATCTACCTCTACCCTATCATCAATCCTGTCCAGCGGGCCATCTCCCTACAAGATTAGGGTAGTCCACCAGACATCATACTCAGCAGTAGTACCTGCATATGCCAGGTCCAAATCTTAAAAGTCATCATTGTCCTCCCCCAATGGGGTCACCTGGGGCCAAGGTAGGTCCCTCTCTAGGACCAAGTTTTGGTAGATCATGGGAATCGTAGGTACATCCTGCCTAATCTTGAACTATCTTAGGATCCAAGAGAATTAGTGGAAATATCTCACATCATGCTTACATTCGATAATCGATATATCTCAGCGCACTTGGTGTAGGTATTTGTCTACCTCTGCCCATGTAGGGCAATCCATGTAGGGGTGCCACTCAATATGCTTGGGTTGTAGGTGTGCAAACTGCTCAATGTAATATGCCAAGTCCCTATAATGAGACTTACTTTAGAACCCCTGATGCTCACGAGGCCAGCATGTATCATAACACTGATGCTCATCATCAACATCAACAATCTAAAGTGATAGTATTGTGGGATGCTCAATGATGATGTACTTCCAACCTTAGATCTGAAGAATTACACTATAGTTGATGCCTACTCTACTATATTGGGTGATATGATATAGCTCATTATAGATCTGTGCAAGTAGGGCACTCTCCCATGCCATAATGAGGGGTTGATCTATTGAGCTAACTATGAAATCCATTGTCCTAGCCAGGAGGTTCCACGGGAACCTCGCACCTGACATGTTCGATAGCATAATCTGGATGATCAAGTGCATAAATACTATTGCCCACTATGAAAAGATTCTGACCCTATACCACTCCTCCACATGGATGCCTTCATGGTCGCATTGACACTATGCCTCTGTGCTCCATCGATTGAAGATAGCATCAAAGGCAGCCTGCTTCATTATGGTAGACAAATATTTGATGGCATCACCATCCAAGGGTAGAAAAAAGATCCGATAGATGTCATTTAGGGTCACCGTCATCTCACCTATTGATAGGTGAAAGGTGTTGGTCCACACAGCGACGGGCCAAATCAGTCATAGCCAGGTCAGCCCTGATGGTGGGTAGGCATAATACATAACTAAATCCCACAGCTGTAAACCAAAAAATCTCACTGATGAGGCCTAAATAAGCCTCATTTATAGCATGTTTTAAATAGTTAAAATTGCCTAAAACTCATGTGAATTATCTTATATGCTAGTTAAGTTGATTTAATATGCTGTGTATTAATTGTTTGCATGATTGAAGTATTAAGGACATTATATTCTGATTTTTAATAGTTCTTGTATAGTTTTATGTTATATTGTCATGCTTAGGTTGACAACAGCATTTCACTAGTCTTATTTTGATAATCATTAAGCATTAGTTTCTCTAAATTTAGCAAATAGTACAAAGACTTATTACTGTGCATGTAAAAACTGGTTTTTCCATATAAATTCCAGCCAGCTTCCATTGAATGGCAAGGCATGGAATTCACATCCAAGGAAGAATGAAGACTATTGTAATCTGATCCTAAGGGCTAATACACTTGAGAAATGCAGCCAAAACCATTTGGAGTCAACACAGTTGGTCATTCTAAAGATCTTCGAAATGAACACAGTGTCTTCGAAATGAACACAATGTCTTCGGAATGAGAAAACACAGTGTCTTCAGAATGAGCAGATCTTCAGAATGAGAAATGCAGTATCTTCAGAATGAGAATTGTAGTATCTTTGGAATGAGAATTGTAGTATCTTAAGAATGAGAATTGCAATATCTTCAGAATGAGAATTGCAGTATCTTCGAAATGAGCCACTTATCTTCGGAATGAGCCACTTATCTTTGGAATGAAAACAAAATGCACTTTTTGACTGAATTTTGGCGGTGAAAAAGGGGATAAGAAGGTTGAGAAAGTTAATGGAAATATCTCCCATCTAACTTTGCCATCCAAAGCCACCATTTATGGAAAAGATCAGATTGATCCTATTCTAGGATAAACCCAAGAAATTTTGTAGGATATTAGGAACAACATATTTTCTGTTTATAATTAGATTTTAGGCATCTATAAAAGATGAATTTCGTACAGGTTGAGCTATTAGATATTAGAAATATTAGATTAGAGAATTAGACATATTAGAGATAATAGACCTGTAACAGATTACAGATCTGTAACAAATTTTAGCAGAATTGTAATTATGTTTCTGAAGCAATAAAAGTGCAATTTCATTCCATTTAATTTGTTATGTCTGAGTGTGAGTAATACTTAGAGAAGAAATTATGCCTTCTTCTAGAAAATGAGGCTGGCCACTTTCAAATCTAGGAGAAGGACTAACAGACAGGTTTTTAGTCCTGATTTTGCTGTAGCAGAATAAGTAGTGGAGCTTGTCAATTTTAGAATTTTGTGGTATTTGATTTCTGTTTTAGTTTTTATCCATCTATTTCACATTTGTGATGTAATCAACAATAGATATAATCAGTTTCTTTATTTTTCAGTAATTTTCCAATTCCTCGCAATTTACATTTCCAGCAATTTACAAGTTTTCTATAATTTTCTGCATTCTTGTTTTTTCTGTCAAACACTGCATAGAAGATTGACGACCTTCTGTTTTAGAGTATTGATAGAAGTTGATTACTTGTTTTATCTCATCATTGCAAAAGTAAATAGGTTTCTCATTTAGCAACTATAATTAGGATTTTCCTTTTGCAAATCAATTAAGTCTCAATTTAGCAATTGTAATTAGGACTTTATTTCTACAGACAACAATTAGTTTTTCATTCTTGCAAATAGATTAAAGTTAAATTTATGCAATTTAGGGGTAGAAGTGACACAAAACCCCCACACAATCAATTCCACCAATAAGACCTGTTGCTTCCAAATGAACTAAACTACAACCCTGTTTGAACTTTCTATCGTAGACAGCCTTGGACACCACCCCGGATTGATAAGATCTTTGAGATTTAATGATGGTATAACGACTACGCATCATTTTGGTGCCTTTTCCAGGGAACATGGTGTTGTTAGAAGGTGAAAAGCAGTCCAATAATTATATAATATGCTAAGTTGTGAATTTTAGAATAAAATCTGAATGTAATGACTGGTATAAGTAATTGTAATTGGTAAATTGTATTTCAGTCCATTTAGAAAATAAGCAAGAAACCACAAGAAGAAAAATTTCACAAGAGGTTGAAATTATGTCAAAAATGTTTAAATTTTTTATTTCCAAAAATGTTGGAATTTTCAAAGAATCCCAATCATCCACTTCCAGGACCTCTGCAAGATCCTTTGAGAAATCATTACAAGGAGGAAAATTAAGTAGTTCAACACCATTTTCTCTTGACAAATCCATACAATCAAAAAAATTTGACAAGATTTATAATTGTTTTTGGGAACCTACAATAGAAGGCTCACAAGAGAATCAAGGTAGAACCAACAATGTGCTCCACCCTAGTGCAACTAGTGCACCTGCCAAAAATTTTCAAAATCCCATCCAACTAGATCTTAATCAAAATGCTCCCATGAAGGTCATTTCACCTGTAGTATTACCAACTTTCAAGGGAATTACATCTGAAGATCCTGATATGTTTTTGTTTGAGTTTAAAATTGTATGTCAAGCTCATGATTACACTAATGACAATCAAAAGCTCAAACTATTTTCTTCCACTCTTAAATAGTTAGCTCTATGATGGTTTATCACCTTAGCACCTGACTCAATTAGAACTTGGGATGATATGGAAAACATATTCTTGGAGAGATACCAATAATATTGTCAAGTCAAGAATCAAAATGATGAAATTCTTACAATGAAACAAGAGGAAAATGAAATCTTAGAAGATTATCTAGACATATTTTCTTTTGTTCATAAGAGATGTGGAATTATTGAACCTGAAATTTGCAAAGTCATATTCTTAAGGGGACTGAAAGATGAATCTAGGGATGCATTGGATATCTTGGGAAGAGGAGATGCAAATGCACTTAAATTTCAGAAATTATTAAACTTTGTAAAAACTACTCTCATTCAAGGCATAGAAAACACAGAATTGGTAATGAAAAACATGATTTGAAAGAATGCATGAAAGAGGCTGATATTTTAGTACATGATAGAACATTAGATGAAAAAAATGAATCGATTGAATCTTCAGCCATCTATTGTTCAGAATGTAAAAAGCAACACTCTCTTCATGATTGTCCTTTGAATAAAATATTTACACCTGCTACATGTAGCATTTGTCAATTATGACACCCCACAAATCAGTGTAATTTATTGCCAAAACTTAAAAGTGTCTTTGAAAAATAGTCTCAACCTATGAAAAAAATCAATTTTGTAGGGCAAGGACAAGGGAATAATTTTCATAAATTTCCATATCAGAATGCTTCTCAATTTCCTGCACATTGGGGAACTAATCCTTGGTATATGCCATGGTCTGCTTCAGGTCTACTTCAACAATGTTGGAGTCAACCACCATGGGCATACTCCCAAGCATGGTCTCAACATGGCTGGATGCAACAACAATGGAATCAACAACATCCACCATGGTTGCAGCCAAAATTACAAGGATATCAATGGGTACAACATCAAAATCTGTACAAAGGGCAGCAACATTGTCAAAAAAAAAATCAAATTTGTTGCCTAATCATATCCATAATTTCTATCATGGACAACAACAACAAAAATTAAAACAACCTCTGTTTTCAACTCAATCTGTGGTTAGTCCAAATCATGTTAAATAGGTAACCCCTGTCTCTGTGGTTGAATAAGAAAATATAGCCTTAATAAATGTTGGTGACTGTGTTAAAACTCAGTTGTGTTCAGGTGAACCATTGCTTGAACCTATTCCACTTATCAGTGTAGAAAGTGAAGTTAAAAATAATGAACATGAAAACAAATCCACACTACAACATCAAGAAGAACAAGATACCTCATCAAATAAAGTATCATATTTTGAACAGTCTAAAATTTCAAAAACAACATCTTCACAATCAGATTTGATAAAGGAATTAGAACATTTAATCTATACAATCCCTTTACCTCAAGTTGTACCAATCATTAATAGGATTGTTCAAGAAATGTGTTTTAGAAAACCAAGAAAAAAGAAGAAAGTATATCCTAAAACCATACAAAAAGGTGGAAAATTAGTTAACTTGCTTTCAGGTAAACTTATTACACCTAAGTATGATTGTATAGAAAACCCATAGTTTCTTAGAACACATAAGGAAAATGAAATTAATACTTTAGTTTTGGCCTCCATTGCTGTAAATAAAAATGTAGAAGAGTTGGATTCCTCCAAAAAGTTTGTTTTTGCTGAAAATGTTCAAAATTCTCCAAGAACCAATTCAAATCAGCCTAGTACAAAACAAACTGAAATACATCCAAATCAACCTTTGAACAACAATAGTTGGTTGACTAAAAACCAGGGAGAAAATTTGTTTGATATATTAGTGCAACATCCTAATGCTTTACTAACATTTTATGCATCTTTAGCAGTTGGCATTGAGTTGTTACATGTACAAAAAAAACAAATTTTGCAGTTGAATGCATTTGATGAACTTTGGTTGGAAGCACTTCACCAAATAGAGTTCACTCAACAAAAATGGAAAATGTGGCATTATGATCACATTAAGAGCAGCAAGGATGAACCAGGGGAGTTTGAGAATGAAGTTGTTCAACTTTATTTAGTTGATGATTTAAGGAGGATATTAGTGGTGAATGGACATCTTTTACACTTGTATCATAAACCACTAACAAAAATAGAATTTGCTCGGTATTTCACACAGTTACATTTGATAGAAGAGGCTTCTTCTTCTGATGAATATTCCAAATGATCATATCTTTGAATCTTAAAAATAAAAAGAAAAAAAAATAGAAAAAAACAGAAAACAAAAAGATGAATAAATTTTGGCTATGAATTTCTTCATGGACATGATTTCAGGGAAGTCATGAATTCCTTCACGGGCACAATCAGAATCAAAAATACAAAAAGAAAAAAAAGAGAGAAAAGGAGAGGTTAAAGAAAAAAAATAGAAAAATGAATAGCTCAGCAATGAAAACATTTTCTAAGGTGCTACTGAGTTGGTATGCATGAAAACCAATTTTTTGGCATGCATAACCTTAAAATTTTTGAGTCACCATTGTACAAATTCACCAGCTGCACTTGTTTTTGAAGTGTTGCAGGAAGCCTCAGCAGAATATCAACGAAGCGGTCATCTTTCAAAACTTGCAATAGCTTGTTTTAACCAGGTATATATGTTTCTTGCACTTTTCTCATTGTAAATATTTGATATATAGTATATGACAATTAACCATTAGTATAAAAGTGTTCATAAGAGTTGGCATACACAAAACATACTTGGAGAAAGAGAAAAATGTTGGTTTCTGCTATGTATTCAAAATGACTGTTGTATCTTCAAATAACCGTGGTATCTTTAGAATGAAGCTTTGTCTTCGGAATGAAGGTGTGTCTTCATAATGAAGGTTTATCTTCGGAATGAGGTTATCTTCAAATTAAATGCCCAACTTAGTCTTCAGAATGAAACATAATCTTCGGAATGAAGATTTAACAATCTGTTTCCATGTGGCATCCAAGGAGGGAGAAAAAGACATAGTCAAGGAGGGAATGAAACATAATCTTCAGAATGAAGATTTAACAAACATGCCACCACTATTCATTGCTAATAACCACTCATGTGGAAAAATTTGCATGCAGAATGGACAAGCTAAAAATAGTAAAGAAAATTTGATGGCAAGGATGTCCAATGGCTAGGTGTTCAGAGCACAGAATAAGGAAGTGTGCCATATTTTATTTCCAAAGAAATATTTGCTAATGATTACAAGGAAAAATACAAAAAAATTAAAAGTTATTTCTGAAGAAGAACAAGATCAAACCCTGTAATTATGTAGCAACCAAAAATCAGTGACCTTGTAGATGTTGTTGCAAAAGAAGAAATAGTTGCAAGCAGGCTATCACAAGTTGAAGAATAATCAACTACATCAGATAAAGAGGAGGATTTGGTTCAGTTACTGCTTGGGTTATCTAGGGAAGATGAAGACACAAGTGCTCATTCTGAAGTAGTGCCCCTCCACTTTGAAGTAGTGCCCTTCCATTCTGAGGCATTGCCTTCTCAATCCAAAGAAATACCTTTATGCAACATCATTGGGTAGGTCTCAGATTCAGGCCTCCAACCATCATTACCCTGGTTCCATCCTATTTTGAAGAGGATTTTCAACCAGATGATCAGTTTGAAGAATGACCCAGAAACCTTCATGAGAAATTATATAGGCACTAAATTGTTCTATGAAACATGGAATATGAGTATGGACATCTGTGACTCCATAGCCCACAGCAATGCATGAGGGCATGCATTAATATAAGTTGGGGGGAATGATGAGGCCTGAATAAGCCTCATTTATAGCATGTTTTAAATAGTTAAAACTACCTAAAACTCTTGTGAATTATCTTATATGCTAGTTAAGTTGATTTAATATGCTGTGCATTAACTGTTTGCATGATTGAAGTATTAAGGACATTATATTATGATTTTTAATAGTTCTTGTATAGTTTTATGTTATATTGTCATGCTTAGGTTGACAACAACATTTCACTAGTCTTATTTTGATAATCATTAAGCATTAGTTTCTCTAAATTCAACAAATAGTACAAATACTTATTACTGTGCAGCAAAAAACTGGTTTTTCCATATAAATTTCAGCCAGCTTCCATTAAATGGCAAGGCATGGAATTCACATCCAAGGAAGAATGGAGACTATTGTAATATGATCCTAAGGTCTAATCCACTTGAGAAATGCAGCCAAAACCATTTGGAGTCAACACAGTTGGTCATTCTAAAGATCTTCGAAATGAACACAGTGTCTTCGGAATGAACACAATGTCTTCGGAATGAGAAAACATAGTGTCTTCGAAATGAGCGGATCTTCGAAATGAGAAATGTAGTATCTTCAGAATGAGAATTGCAGTATCTTCAGAATGAGAATTACAGTATCTTCGGAATGAGAATTGCAGTATCTTTGGAATGAGCCACTTATCTTCGGAATGAGCCACTTATCTTCGGAATGAAAATAGAATGCACTTTTTGACTTGTTGACTGACTTTTGGCAGTGAAAAATGGGATAAGAAGGTTGAGAAAGTTAAGAGAAAGATCTCCCATATAACTTTGCTATCCAAAGCCACCATTTATGGAAAATATCAGATTGATCCTATTCTAGGATAAACCCAGGAAATTCTGCAGGATATTAGGAACAACATATTTTCTGTTTATAATTAGATTTTAGGCATCTATAAAAGATGGCTCCCGTATAGGTTGAGCTATTAGATATTAAAAATATTAGATTAGAGAATTAGACATATTAGAGATAATAGACCTATAACAAATTGCAGATCTGTAACAGATTTCAGCAGAATTGTAATTATGTTTCTGAAGCAATAAAAGTGTAGTTTCATTTCATTTAATTTGTTATGTCTGAGTGTGAGTAAGACTTAGAGAAGAAATTATACCTTCTTCTGGAAAAGGAGGCCGGCCAATTTCAGATCTAGGAGAAGGACTAACAGACAGGTTTTTAGTCCTGATTTTGCTGCAAGAGAATAAGTAGTGGAACTTGTCAATTTCAGCATTTTGTGGTATTTGATTTTTGTTTTAGTTTTTATCCATCTATTTCACATTTGTGATGTAATCAGCAATAGATATAATCAGTTTCTTTATTTTTCAGTAATTTTCTAATTCCTTGTAATTTATATTTCCAGTAATTTATAAGTTTTCTATAATTTTTTGCATTCTTGTTTTTGCTGTCAAACACTACACAGAAGATTGATGACCTTCTGTTTCAGAGTATTGACAGAAGTTGATTACTTGTTTTATCTCATCATTGCAAAAGTAAATAGGTTTCTCATTTAGCAATCGTAATTAGGATTTTCCTTCGCAAATCAATTAAGTCTCAATTTAGCAATTGTAATTAGGACTTTATTTCTCCAGACAACAATTAGTTTTTCATTCTTGCAAATAGTTTAAAGTTAAATTTATGCAATTTAGGGGTAGAAGTGACACAAAACCCCCACACAATCAATTCCACCAATAAGACCTGTTGCTTCCAAATGAACTGAACTACAACCCTGCTTGAACTTTCTATCATAGACAGCCTTGGACACCACCCCGGATTGATAAGATCTTTGAGATTTAATGATGGTATAACGACTATGCATCACTCACCTTGGGTGAGAGTGTCGCATAGGGTGCGAAGGAGATCGGTCTCCCTTGCTCTCACGATCAGATTCTGGATAAAAGTAGGCAAATAAAGAAAAAGTGATTTAAAAAATCAACTAAAAAAGCAAAAAATGACTCAAATTCCAAACAAATAAAAAAAAAATCATAAAAATGCAAAAACATGCAAATACGTGATCAAAATTTTCAAAAAAAATTAAAAAAACACTTCAAAAATACAAAAAAATGCATTAATTGCAAAAAAAATAAAAAAATAAAAAAAATAAAAAAAATTCCTAAAGTTGTGGGACGCGGTTTAGACCTGTGGTCAACGTAATGGTCAAAAATTTGACCGTTGGGATTTAAATCCCACCGTGGCTAACAGCTGCGGCCCCCAATTTACCAATTGGGGACCGCACTTGCCAGCCATGGCTAGGGAGAATGACCTTTTTAGGGTCATTTCCCTTCCTAGCAATCCCAAAAATTAAACCCACCCCTTAATCTAAGCTAGTCTATCCTCACTAGGGTGAGGTTCATTATCGGTAGTTTAATTTTATTCATTTAACCCATTAATTAACGAGGTTCATTTTTAAACTGGTATTTGAAGAGTGTGGTCTTGGTTTTCATGCTACCTTCGTGGCACTGGCTCCTCTGCTGGTAGAAGCCTCCGACTGGTCTATATTCAAGGTGGATGTGAGGTAATCAGGTACATTTTTAGCAGTGTTCCATGTCAGTTTTTAAGGTTTACCTCTCAGATCTCTCAAGTTTTTAATTTATTTTTAGAAAAATAATGAATTTTCAATTTGGAAAAAATCTTATATATTTTTGAATTCAGACCTAACCGCGCCTGACAACCATGGTCCCTGAATTAGGGTTTTCCACCTGTAGGTCTGAGCCACAGTTAAGCAAATTTGAATTTTTAGCTGCTTCTGACAAACGCGACTAGCAAGCTACAATTAATGCTCCAAAATCCCATAGTGAGGAGTTCCAAAATACCAAATTAAAAATACCTACCAGACCAAAAAAGACAAAAATATAAAAAATTTCAAAAAAAATAAATAAATCAAAAGCCAAATGTGCCTCGTATTTAGTTATTTACCCTAAAACTTAGTGGTTGCAGTGACTGGCACTCCATGCAATCTAGAAATATGAGTAAATAACCATAAGGACATTTTGGGCAAAAATAGTCATTGTTGATTTGATATGCTTCTTTTTAATCCTAAAGAAGGCCTTTTAGGCTAGACCACTCCACGGGAATGAGGCATTCATGTCATTTCTTCTATGACATTTTTCAGAAAATCATCGACAATATGATTCAACATAAGCCTAATTTGAATTGCTATCATTTTTATTCCCTAAGAAGGCCATCATGGCTCGATCGCTCTATGGGATAGAGATGTACAATTACTTTTAACAATTGCAATCATGGTTGAATTAGGCATAGCTCACTAATCAAATACTAAATTCTAAGTTTTTTCAGATCATTCATCATGGTCAAGCGACACATCGATTAATTCGTTGTCATTATCCTCATTGAATCATCGCTTGAGTGGGTAGTCATAATATCTAATCATAATCAAAGTCAACAGAATATCCCTTGATCTTGTCAAAATTGTGTTTGTCTTATGAATCATTGTCAACAACTATCATAAGTTTACCCCTTTGCTTGGGGTAAATAGCAAACATGAAATTTTTGCTTGTAGCTATCCTCCTTTCGGTTCTATAGGCACTGAAACCTATAGTACACATAGAAGCACTGATTGAGAAGGATGGACACCAGCTCTTTAAATTTAAGCCTTTCATCGAGTTGAAAGCAATGATTCTAGGATGTGCAACCTTTTGCAGGACTTGCGACATCTAATATTGATCAGACTAATGATCATCATTCAACATATGGCATAGTTTTAGGTGGTCTAGTTTTGCTCATCCATTATTCGATCTCACAACATATCACAAAAGGGGCATTTGTAGATACCTAAAATACGTCATGTCAAGGCGACTACTCATATGGGACATGCTAGAAGACCATATGGAAGATCTTGGATAGATTTCAAGATATAGTAGTGATTCTAACCACTCAATTTGGGCATCTTGGCCTATTCAGCTTTAGCCACTACTGACACTCATGGTTAGCAGATCTGATCACGTCTGCCAGTCGCAATCAAGCTTCAAAAGCACTTACAATTCAAATGATTCAAAATTGGTTCCAACGGCCAATTGGTTGAAGATCTAAGCAGTTTGGGTATGAAAACTTTTGGATGCTTCCATCCAACTGCTCCTAACTTTCCAATCTTGTTCTTGCATTCTCCATGAAGCTACCCCTAGCCCTTGGGAAATACTATAAGGCCCCCCTCCAAATTAGGGCAATAAATCCAGAGAGTTAAGGAGATAAATCCAGAGAGTTAAGGATATTTTGATAGTGAAGCACTATTGAAATCGAGAATCAAGTAGCATTGGAGATTTCAAGCGGCGAAGCCTTGTCGAATTGAGAACTCACTTGCATTCATTGGGAAAGCTATTTTTTCCCAAATCAAGGATTGAAATGACAATTCAAGCTATGGAAGTCCTAGGAGGCTAGGAGAGCCAAGAAACGTGAATTCATGCAATCCAAACACAATATGAGTAATTCAACCACCAAATCTATCAGAGGACACATTGGCAACCCTTGACCATCAATTTGGAAAGGAGATTCAAGGATCTAACCCATGAATTAGAGGGCCAAATCACTTCAGGCTCCGCCTTGGCTGTCAGTCGTGGCTAACAGTGCCCACCGCATGATAGAGTCGCGGTCAGGGTATAATCTCTAATCTCTTTGTTTTCAATTTTATGATTTTCTTAGTTAGGTTAGATTAGATGTTTTCTAACATCATTTGTACCATTAGAGACATTTATTCGTAGGAATTAGGATTTGAATCATCTTTCCTTCATTTTTGCAAGTAGACTATTATTAGTCTTTTTCGTGCTTTATTACTCTCAAATTCATAATTAGGCCAGTAGATATATAGATCTACTTTTCCTTTATATGTTTAATGGTGAATTTGCATGTTTAACATAGATGTTATATGTCATTTCTATTTTTTTGATTTCATTCATGTTATGGCATCTTTTGGATAGTTTACCTCATAAAGCCTCATCAAGAGAGGCCTCCTTTATCACTGATTGTTTTGTGTTGTTTCTTGAATGCAGGATAGCAAGAGTAGAGCCATTTAAAGCCATCAATCCCCTCCAATCATGGAGAAGAATGTCATCGACACCTTGGAGCAGTTTGTGTCCTTGCATAAGGCACTAGAAGACACTTACCTTGAAAAGGGATTTATCATATTATAATCAAATATCAAATGGGTATCCCTAAGAGAGACGAGATGTAATCGAGTTTTATTGAAAATATTAATACAAATTGCATTTATTTCCTTCTTTGTCTCAAATTTGGTTATGGGTTTCCCATTTATATGATGCTAGATAGATTACCACATTAGGTGTCTGCCTTTTGCATGGTTACAACAACATAAGGTTTTCATAGAAAATTACCTTAAAAACCTTAGAATAAGGTTATGATAAAAACCTTTATAATAGTAGTGAAACACAAGTAGCTCGGTGGCAGAAACCAAAATGAATTATATTGATTTTGCAACTTATCACCTCTCGTCGCCACGTACGCTCTTTGCTGCGGATCTCCAAGGATACGACCGTCGAATAAAAAAAAAAAATCGTCTTGACTGATGGAGATTTTGTAATCTTATTCTGAAAACGGTATAATCATAATCTTTTATCGTGCAACTTCACCATTTCTTCACTCCATGTAGATGAAGATAACTGCTGGCTTTTTTCAAAGCTGCCTCATCGATTTAATAGAAATACCATACATTATGTCAGGGTAAATCCTATGTAGGCCCTCGCGCTCTTCAACCTCATCGGCTACTGTCGTCATCCATGCTGGCCATACGACCGCCACCTGCTCAGCCTCTACGTGGCACGGTATGTTGAACAACACACCATCTCTTGAAGATGGCCGCCTAGTTCTTAGTCAAGAATTTTTTAAATTTCAATCGCCAAAACACGAAAAACTAGGAAAATATTTCTGAGGGCCTTTACGGCCACATCCTGTCTACAACTTCAAAAATCAGGACTGGAGTTTCTCATAGCTATCCGCTACTACGAAAAATTATTCAAATAGTACGTCGGCCAACAATATATTGTTTATAACGATTGTCATGGCTAATGCAAGCACGAAAAACACGATCATCTTCACCTAATAATAAAAATTTTAGGGATAGGCTTCGTCTTCAATAGCAGGTACAAAGACTGGTCCTTGGTCTTTGCTCATAGGTTGTAAAACTTCCTATAGAGGTGACTGAACCATATATGGTGAAACAAAAAAAATGATGGTTTTGACAACACTTGAAATAGCTCCAGTATCTTCCTGAAATGAGCACTTGAAACAGCTCCACATATGACATCTTCTCAACAAATCTCCAGACAGTAACACATGGAAGGAAAAATAGAACTGCGCAGTCAATCACATTCCAACTCATCACACATCGTTCGATTCGTCAGAAAAATATGGTCAATCATAACAGGTTGGATACACGCATTTTCAGAAAACTTGTAATCTGCAGGAAATCAACAACAATCACTTTCACCAAAAAACTTGTAGATAGCAATTTAGAAAAATCTACGGGCATGTCAGGTGATTAAAAAATAATACGCTCGGGGCTGCTCTTTGGGGATATGCAACATCTATGTCGTTTTAGAAAATGTTGCATGGAGACGTCAAGATAAAATTACAAAGGGCATGCAGCAATAAAAAAATGATTCGACAACACCATCATTATCTACAGGTGGCCCATTAGAACCAAATCACAAGTTAAAAATCCATGCTGAAGAGGACCTCATGAATGACTACTCCTCCAAAACAGATGCATATTTCTTTTGCCTTGATGATCCCTCCATTATCAAATGTTCTTCGTGCAGTCGAATTTGATGGCTTCAAAATTCTTGAAAAAAATAGCATTGGGCCCAAACAAAAATATTCGTTCTTCGTCAGTAATAGGCCGTTGCTAGAGCAGTAAAAATTCCGCAGATGCAATAGTAATGACAATAGCATTCCAATATTTCTCATCAATGCCAAGGATGGATCTCTCCTTACAGGAATAGTCAAAACACAGACTGCAGCTTTTTGAATCTTTAACATTTTGATGGTGTTTTTTTTTTTATATGCCCCTGTCACAATACTGCTTGAAAATTCTAAGCAATCGGACACAGGTTCAAAACAACTTCGTCCAGCACAAATCTGACCAAATCCGGCCAACATCAGCAAGCAAAAAAAATCTCTACCAAAGTGACCCCATGGTCTGATGATTTATCTATGCTGCTCCACTACAGTTGCAGGTAATAGATGAAAAAAGGAAGGCATTTTGTTTGTGGTTAAAACATGGTCGCACTGTGGCACTCCTTCGAAACTAGAAATCACAATCCAAAATATGGTGGCTACTGCTAAAATTCACGCAGTAAATGCGTAGAACTGCATGGCAGTTTTTAAAAAAAACTTAGCTGCCATGGTGAACACAGTGCGCAGGGATGTCAAGAACGAATCACACCGGTAGTCTGACTGTGAGACAGGGGTTCACGAACGTCTTCAAAAGGCAATGGGAAAGTGTGCCAATCTTCTTAGCACCACCAATTCTTCGATAGAAAATAAATACAAGCCAAACTCAGATTCCACCAGGCTCACAGCTTGTTTGTGAATATGAATCATGGCCCAGCGATGCCACGAGACTTTCTCCAACCTCTCAAACTCGAAGTAAAATACTTCATAGTGGGGATATTTGGTAGACACTGTGTGTCATTCCTAGCTTAAAAAATAATTGTTGCAGCATCATTGGCCAATATTAATTAATAAAAATCAACATACCACATGAGGCTGCGTGGCCTCACTATGGTCCCAGATCCCGCCAATAGATCAGCTTTTGGCATGCCAAATTATCCTATGGTGGAGCAGAAGACTGCCAGAAAAATTTGTGAAAAATAGTACGCATGAGGTGACACCGTCACAATTATAAAAATGAGATGTTAGACTAGCAGTGCCTTTCAAATGTGCCGTTCAAAATATGAAATCAATGCTCGATGTGCTTGTAAATCTTAGAAAATATGGTATTTCAATTTTTTTTCTATTCGTGGCCATCTCCATCTCCTTCAGCGGCCTGCACTCTAGTCTACCGTGACATGTAATGGGCCATAAAAGTCAGGAAGGACTGCAGCTACTATCTCCTCAGCTACTTTGGTTCGTGGATCTTTCGTGTAACAGCACCGCTACAACATGCGCATTCACCAAAAAATTAAAAAAAACAACATTGTTTGTGATAGATTCGGGCATGACGGACCAACATTATGTCAATGGCTTCCTAAAAATAGAATGCCCTCCTTCCCTGTGTCGGGCTCATCACTATGGGGGAGCGCATAATAGTCCACGATCTTGAAATGAGCCATTTGAATCTGTAGCAACCTCCATAATGTGACCATGGCATAAACAAGCCTAAGCCCTGGATATGTGGAGGGGCTTGAAAATATAGAAAATGCAGTCACATTAAAATACTCCTCCGCCAACGACCTCTCCATGTTCCTGGCCACAAAAACATCATTACAATCCCCAATCTTTCCAGAAAATAGATCTTCAGCAAATCTTCAACAGATCTTTGTCAACAGAAATTAAAAAAAAATCTTTTATTCAGCGCCATTTTCTCCATACGCATCATAATCAGCACTGCACTGTATCAGCGATATTGCACACACGGAGTGTTACAAACAGAACTCTGCTAAGAGGCCCTACGATTATTGAGGGCATCAAAAAACTTTTGCAATGTAGTCAAGAGGCAATCACGCTGATTTCCATTGAATCTATGTCATAGATATGTAAACATACATACCCATTCTCCACCTTACGTGGTTGCATCGTAATCAAAGACTTGATGGACTGCAATAGAACACCGCCGGAGAATAGAAAAAATTAACAGCCACAGAGACGTAATATATCACCATGGATGCATTCACGGGTCCCTCTAGAACAACACAACCACCTTGGAAAAAACAACCATCTTTAAATGGGTCTGGAAAACCACCAAGCACCAAAGTGCACCAGTTGAGATCTGCGGGAATATTTCAAGGGTCAGTTTGCAGAAAAAATTAATCAGGTCTAAGAACGGGTCAAATCTCCATAAAAAAAAAGGTAGGGGTATATCATCCTTGTGAGTGAAATGTTGTTTTGTTGAATATTGTGAAATGCAAGTTGGAGCGAAAAGGATTGTTGGAAATATTTGAGTGACTTTTTCATATGCATGATTGATGAATGTTCATGAGATCATTTGAGTGTGAAATTGAGAATTATCTTGAACTAGGGTTTGTGAGAGAACATGAGTATCATTGTTATGTGAAGTTGAGAACTATCTTGAACTAGGGTTTGTGAAAGAACATGAGTATCATTGTTCTGTGAGTATGATTGTTAAAGGTTTTTTCTGAGTGAAATTTTATTATAAAACCTTGTTTGATAAGCATTGTTGAGTAAGTCTTTATATGCATGATTGGTGAATGCTTGAGTGAGAACTTGTGAACTATCTTGAACTAGGTTTATGCAAAGATCATGAGTATCATTGTTATGTGAATGTGGGAATAATCTTGAGTTGAGTTTGAGTTCCATTGTGAGAGTTGTTGAGAGCATTGGATGAAACATTGGCTTAGGGTTTTGCAAGCAAGTTGGTTTCATTGATTGAGTTGATTGAGCTATAGTGATTGGAAAGTTTTGGAGTGATAGTTCAAGTTCTATGAAACAAATTATTCTATATTCTAAATTGATTTGAGAAAGATATTGAAAGTGATTTAGTGTTTGAGTGTGTGAAACATATTGAGTCTCTAACCATTCTCTATATGTTTCTGAGATTTGCAAGAGAAGTTGAAAGTGATTGAGTAAGTGTGAGTGTGAAACATATTGAGTCTCCAACCATTCTCTATATGTTTCTGAAGTTGAAAAAAAGGTTTGAAAGTGATTGAGTATTGTTGTGAGTGAGTAACATATTGAGTCTCTAACCATTCTCTATATGTTACTATGAATTTTGTGTGAAACTTGTTTATGCAAGTGAAAGAGGTTTTCTGTGATAGATTGAGTTGAGTTGAGTAAGCAAGTTTGCAATTTGTGAAGACTTGTGGAAATATTAGTGTGATATTTTATGGAAGCTTACAATCAGATATTGGACAAGTTCTAGTGAGGACTTGTTGAGTAGATTTGAGATAAGTCCTAGAGAGGACTTGTAGAGTAGATTGGACAAGTTCTAGTGAGGACTTGTTGGATAGATGTGTGAGGTGAATTCTAGGTAAGTACTAGTGAGGACTTATTGAATAGATTGGACAAGTTCTAGTGAGGACTTGTTGAGTAGATTGGACAAGTTCTAGTGAGGACTTGTTGAGCATATTGGACAAGTTCTAGTGAGGACTTGTTGAGAAGATTTGAGGCAAGTCTTAGAGAAGACTTGAGAGGAGATTGGATAAGTTCTTGAGAGGACTTGTGGACAGATTTGAGATAGGTCTTTGTGAAGACTTGAGAGCTAAGTTGATTGATTTATTTATTCAAACCTTGAGTTAAGGTTTGGGATAGATCTAGTAGAGGTGATTTGTGATTGATCAAGCTTTGTGGTAAAGCTTGAAGATAGATTGAGGATAGAGTTTGGTGTAGATATAAGGATAGATTTGTACCAAACCAAGAGATAGATATTGAGCAGGTTTTGTGCTAGACCGAAGGATTGAGTTTAGTACAAAATAAGATAGAGAATG
Organism: Wollemia nobilis; assembly: GCA_028583015.1. Lineage (NCBI taxonomy): Eukaryota > Viridiplantae > Streptophyta > Pinopsida > Araucariales > Araucariaceae > Wollemia > Wollemia nobilis. Next base: position 16,544,660 of record JAQPPZ010001493.1, read on the forward strand.
AGCATATTTGTGCTAGATCGAAGGACTATGTTTAGTGTAGATTTGAGATAGAGATTGAGCAAATATTTGGAGGTGATAGAGCAGAGGATAGTAGTCTCCAGTGGATAGAGATCCATTAGCTAGGGTAGAGAGGATAGAGGTCTTCAGTGGAGAGAGATCCACATCCCAAGGTAGTGGAGGTAGTTGTCTTCTAGAGGTTCACCATCTAGAGCAAAGAAGAAGGAGTTCTCCTATGGATAGAGATCCATGAACCAAATTAGGGAGATTGGTGTCTCCTGTGGGTTGGTGCCCATAAACCAGATTAGGGGATTGGTATCTCCTTTGGATAGAGGTCCATAAACATTGTAATAGGGAAAGGTTTCCCAAGAGATTTGTTGAGAAAATTTTAGTGAAATATTTTCTTCGTGGAGTAGCCCACATTAGGTGAACCACGTTAAATTGGTGTCTCTATTGTGTGTGGTGATTTGTGCATTGCTTTGATTACTATTGTTGATATTGCCATTGATATATTGCATAATATAGATTTGGGAAAGAAAAGTAAAAAGTGGTCTTATACTATTCACCCCCCTCTCAGTATAAGCTTGTGTTCTTCAATTGGTATCAGAGCGGGTTCCTTCAAAAGAGTTTAACAACTTGAAGGAAAATCTTACAAGAACACAAATGGATTCTAAGAGTGGATCCTTAGATAATTCAACACCAATTTTTGATGGAAGCGATTATGTATTCTAGAGCATGAGAATGAAGATTCACCTAATGGCACTTGGGAATGAAATATGGGAAGCAGTTGAAAATGGATACACACCACCAACTACTCCACCTATAGACAAAGATGGTAAGATCCTACATCACTACAATTCAAAAGCAATGAATGCAATTTTGAGAGGTTTGCATAGAACATAATTTGTAAAGGTTATGCACTACAAATCAGCAAAGGAAATTTGGGATAAGTTGCAAGGCATATATGAAGGAGATAAAAAGGTCAAAAAGGTAAAATTGAGAAATCTCAAGGGACAATTTGAAGAGCTAAGAATGAAGGATGAGGAAAGAATTAGTGCTTATCTACTTCATGTAGATGAGGTTGTTAACTCCATGCAAGGACTTGGACTTGAAGTTCAAGAATATGATGTTTGTGATAAGATTCTAAGGTCACTCCCAAAAAGGTTTAGTGAAAATATTTCAGCTATAGAGGAATCAAAATATGGTGATCTTTTGACAAGGGATGAATTACTTGGCATTCTCACAACTTTTGAGATGAGGACAAAAGAGGAACCTAATCCCCAAAAAGAAGCAGCCTTCAAAGCCACTAAGAAGACAAAGGGTAAGAATTCAGATTCAAGCAATGAGTTATCCAGTGATGAAGAAGCAAATTATGGCAGAAGGAACAAGGATCCAAGAAATTTTAAAGGTACAAAATCTGTTAGATGTTTCAATTATGGAAAGTATGGTCACTATGCATCTAATTTTCAAGAAGCTGGAAATAACAATGATGAAGAAAAATAGGATCATAAGAACAGGGAAATAGAAAAACATAGGTACCAAAAGAAAAGTAGGGATGGACAAGGCAAGCAAGGAAATAAGTTCTTCCAAAGATAGAAGAGGAGTTTCTATGCAGATAAAGCAAGTAAGTACTCAAGTGATAGTGATGGAAGTTCCTCAAAAAATGATGAAGTATTATTTCTAACAAAATAAAAGGAAGTAGTTGAGAAAATATCACCAATAATCCTCAAGTGTTTTAGATGTGGTAATTTTGGTCATATTGAAGATAGTTGTACAAGGAGTGGTTTCAATTTCAGTGATGATGAATATGAAGATACACTTGAAGGACCAGAAGAGAATCTACTCATGGTAATAGAAGATGAAGGAGGTGATCCTATAGAAGACAAATCAGAAAGGAATGGAGATGATTCCAAAGGCAAAGAAATAGAGGAAGAATCAGAAATAGGAGAAGTTGATCTTGAAGGTGAACTTATTTTTGCCCTTAATGCATTATGGAAGGAGGTAAGAAAGCAAAACTCAAAACTTAAGCTTCAATTTCAAGAATGCAATGAAGAGAAAGGAAGGCTTATAGAGGATCTAAATAAGTCAATGGCTAAGACAAGAAGATTCAAGGAGAAGTTAGAAGCTAAGGTTCTAGAATGTGAGAAACTAGAACAGGAAGTAGCTTCACTAAGGATGGAAGTGAAAGAGTCTAAGGATAAGCTACACAGGTTTGGGAAGAGCTCAAAAACCATAGATAATATTATCAAGGGACAAAGATGGTCAACAAACAAAATAGGACTTGGATTTGAATAGGAACAAAGAAAACAAGGAGAGGAGTCAATCTCAAGTTTCAAAGAAGAAGAAACTTTAGAAGAAGAAAGTGTAAGGGAGAGTGAGACTTTTGAGGATGAGTTGGACAATAGGAAGTTCAACAGGAAGAGGAACAATGCACAAAGAAGGAACAGATGGAACAAGAGGCAACACAAGATAGAAGAGACTAAGAGACCAATAAGTTCAAGGTAAGGTAATTTCAATGGATGATGCTTCTCATGTCATAGGTTTGGGCACAAGGCTTCACAGTGCAGGACACAGGGAAGACAAGAATATGGAAACTTTAGAAACAAATAATTTTTTCAAGGGTATTGCTACTCTTGTAATCAGTTTGGTCACAAGGCAATGAATTGCAGGGTTCATGATAGGAATAGATATGGCTTCACCAAGAGAAATCCCAAGATATTTGCACCTCCAAGGAATAACAATATTAAGTGTTATAATTGCAATAATGATGGGCATACAACAAAGTGGTGTAGAGCAAAAATTCCAGAGACAAGTAGGAACAAGAACAATCAAGGGAATCAAAAGGATCAGTTGAGGAAGAAAGTGGACAAAGGCAAAGATCAGTGCTTGATGGGAGTAGAGATACTCCCACCCCAGAATTAACCACCTCAAGAGGAGGTGGGGGAGGGGCTAAGCTAAGAGACTCATTCTTAGCCCCGAGCCCCAAAGGTGATCCTTTGCCATTGATGTCAAAGGAGGGAGAGATTTGAGTTAGGGGGAGAGCATTCAATCAGGGAGGAGTTTCTGAGAAGGAGCAAAACAGAAAAGGTTAAGGAAATGGTAAAAGGTAATTGGGTTGCCATCAATGACAAAGGGGGAGATTGTTGGAAATATGAGCAGGTTTTGTTGTCATTGATGTCAAGAAGTTAGAACCAAAAGTCAGCACCAATAAGCATTAGTTTTAGTGAGCAACATCAGTTTCAAGTTTCGTAATCAAGTGCAAAAGAAAGATTGCTCCTAGGTGGTCAGATGAGGTTTAAAGGGAAAAAGGAAGGCCTAAGAAAAATAATATTATAATAATTTTATTATAATATTAAAGGTACAAGAGCCAAGAGATTTAAATTAATTATAAATTTTATAATTTAATTTATAAATTAATTTAATTAACTCTTAAAGTTATTAAGTTAATTATAAATTAATTATAATTTAATTATAAATTAATTTATAAATTAATTTAACAAACCTTAAAGGTTAGGGTTATGAGGGCACAAAGGTTTAATTAATTTAATGAATTAATTCAATACTATCGATCATGTCAATGAGGACATGGCACATCATGCATATAAAGGAGGGGAGAAACCCAAGGCATATAATACCATCCTGTGATCCATTTGTTATAAGTGTAATTTCATGTGCATGGTTAAGAGGGATGATCATGTGTTTTAAAAGCATTTAAGAGGCAGAAGAGAAGAAAAGGAGGAGGGGATTCTCATTTCATATTCCAAGGTGTTAGGTAGCATGACTGGCAGACAAGGGAGGTGCTAAGACATTGGCAATCGCGAGGTGCAGGGATCGAATCCTACGTTGTTTGTGTTTTTGCTAAGTGGAGGAAGTTTTCATTGAAGTCTGTGTGGTCGATGAAGTAAAAAGGGAAGGTACTTACATTTCCCTTTGTGTGGAGGCTCGTAGCCCATGTGGTGGGTATGTGCTTTGAAAAGGCACTCGGTAGGGAATAGGTTCCACGTTTGAAACCCGTCGAGGCACATTTTGGTGGAGTATCTAAGGTATGCTATTTGCTTGTTTTCAAAAATTGTGGAGACCCAAAATTTGTGGAGGTTCCAAAATTTGTGAAAATAATTTATTTTAAAGGTTATAAAGTGGAAATTGCATGTTATAAGGTTTTTGTGAGGGAGATAAAAGGGTATGCATTATTTTATTTTAAGGGTTTTATTTTTGAGTGCTTAGAGTTTATTGAGAGGAGTAATAAGGTGTGCCATAGGAGTTAGAAATATTTGTTGAAAACAAAGTTAATAAATTGTATTGAAAGGAGAAATAAGGTATGATTAAGTTTTGATATTTTGACTTGGTGAAATATTCTTGTGAGAAATTATTAAGGATAGATATTTGCTATCTAACCCTAGTATTGGCAAAAAGGAGTGGTTGTGATTGAGATAGGTGTTTAAAGGTCAAATCATATTCAAACAAGAGGTAAGGGCACATTATCCTTGAGAGTGATTGTTGGATGTTATGAATGCTAAGTTGGAGTGAAAAGGGTTGTTTTATGAGCATTGATTGAGAGTGATGAAAGTTAGAGAAAGTTACTAAAAACCTTGTTTGATAAGCATTGTTGAGTAAGCTTATATATGCATGATTAGTGAATGCTTGAGTGAGAACTTGTGAACTATCTTGAACTAGGTTTATTCAAAGATCATGAGTATCATTGTTATGTGAATGTGGGAAAAATCTTGAGTTGAGTTTGAGTTCCATTGTGAGAGTTGTTGAGAGCATTGGATGAAACATTGGCTTAGGGTTTTGCAAGCAAGTTGGTTTCATTGATTGAGTTGATTGAGCTATAGTGATTGGAAAGTGTTGAAGTGATAGTTCAAGTTCTATGAAACAAATTATTCTATATTCTAAATTGATTTGAGAAAGAGATTGAAAGTGATTGAGTGTTTGAGAGTGTGAAACATATTGAGTCTCTAACCATTCTCTATATGTTTCTGAGATTTGCAAGAGAAGTTGAAAGTTATTGAGTAAGTGTGTGTGTGAAACATATTGAGTCTCTAACCATTCTCTATATGTTTATGAGATTTGCAAAGTGAAGTTGAAAGTGATTAAGTATTTGAGAGTGTGAAACATATTGAGTCTCTAACCATTCTCTATATGTTTTGAAGTTGAAAAAAAGGTTTGAAAGTGATTGAGTGATTATTGTGAGTGAGTAACATATTGAGTCTCTAACCATTCTCTATATGTTACTATGAATTCTAAGTGAAACTTGTTTATACAAGTGAAAGAGGTTTTCTGTGATAGATTGAGTAGAGTTGAGACAAGTCTTGGTGAAGACTTGTGGAAATATTAGTGTGAGCTTTTGTGGAAGCTTACAATTAGATATTGGACAAGTTCTAGTGGGGACTTGTTGAGCAGATTTGAGGTAAGTCTTAGAGAAGACTTGAGAGCATATTGGACAAGTTCTAGAGAGGACTTGTTGGACAAAGTTGAGGTAAGTCTTGGTGAAGACTTGTTGGATAGATTTGTGTGAGATTTTGTGGAAGCTTAAAATCATAGATTGGAAAAGTTCTAGTGAGGACTTGTTGAGAAGATTGGACAAGTTCTAGTGAGGACTTGTTGAGCAGATTTGAGGTAAGTCTTAGAGAAGACTTGAGAGGAGATTGGACAAGTTCTTGAGAGGACTTGTGGATAGATATGAGACAAGTCTTTGTGAAGACTTGAGAGCTGAGTTGATTGATTTATTTGTTCAAACCTTGAGTTAAGGTTTGGGGCAGATCTAGCAAAGGTGATTTGTGATTGATCAAGCTTTGTGGTAAAGCTTGAAGATAGATTAAGGATAGATTTTGGTGTAGATCTGAGGATATATTTGTACCAGACTAGAGATAGATATTGAGTAGGTTTTGTGCTAGACCGAAGGACTAAGTTTAGTATAAAATAAGATAGAGATCGAGCAGATTTATGCTAGATCGAAGGACTATGTTTAGTGTAGATTTGAGACAGAGATTGAGTAGAGCTTTGGAGGTGATAGAGTAGAGGATAATAGTCTCTAGTGGATAGAGATCCATTAGCCATGATAGAGAGGATAGAGGTCTTCAGTGGAGAGATATCCACATCCCAAGGTAGTGGAGGCAGTTGTCTTCTAGAGGTTCACCAACCAAAGTAGAGGAGAAGGAGTTCTCCTGTGGATAGAGATCCACAAACCAAATTAGGAGATTGGTGTCTCCTATGGGTTGGTGCCCACAAACCATATTAGGGGATTGGTGTCTCCTTTGGATAGAGGTCCATAAACATTGTAATAGGGAAAGGTTTCCCAAGAGATTTGTTGAGAAAATTATTAGTGAAATATTTTCTTCGTGGAGTAGCCCACATTGGGTGAACCATGTTAAATTGGTGTCTCTATTGTGTGTGGTGATTTGTGCATTGCTTTGATTATTATTGTTGATATTGCCATTGATATATTGCATAATATAAATTGGGAAAGAAAAGTAAAAAGTGGTCTTATACTGTTCACCCCCCCTCTCAGTATAAGCTTGTGTTCTTCACAAGGTGTTGGGTAGTGCAAATGGTGGTCAAATGTTGGCTAAGACGCTCGCATAGGGGAGGTCATGGTTTCTAATCCCATGTGATTCACTTTTGCAAAGGAGGAAGAAGATTTGGTTTTCATAGAAATTTGTGCGATGGGATAAGTAGGAGAGCACGTACATTGATTCATGTGTGGGCGTGTAGCCCAAGCGGTAGATTGGCCTTGGGCTAAGGCATTGCGGTAGTGGTTGGTTGTAGGTTTGAGTTTGGATGCAGTCGAAGATGTACACATTAAGTTTTTTGTGAAATGGGCCAAGTTTATAAGGTATGCATATTTTTATTTAAATATTCCAAGGTTTTGAAGGCATAAATAACATAGAGGTCATGTGATAATTATAAAATCACATAGGTGGAATACATAGGGAGTCATATGGATATTTGAAAATTATTTTATTTTTATTGCTTAGAAAACTAAAGGGATTGGAGTTATAAGGTGTTAACAAAGGAATTTGATTTTTATATGTTGAATGTTATTTTGAGAAGTTTGGAGTTTATAAGGTGTTAACAAAGGAACTTCATTTTTTATGTATTGAATATTATTTTGAGAAGTTTGGAGTTTATAAGGTGTTAACAAAGGAACTTCATTTTTTATGTATTGAATATTATTTTGAGAAGTTTGGATATTATAAGGTGTATTTGAGAATTGATATTTCATTGTATTTCTTGAATGGTGAAATAAATATTGAGGAGAATATTTTTGTGGAAATTTTGAGATAGATTGTTGCTATCTAACCTTGAAATTGGTAAAGAGGATTTAACTGTGATTAAGACAGGTTTTGAAGATATATCTCCATAAAAAAAAAAGGTATGGGCACATCATCCTTATGAGTAAAATGTTGTTGAAATGAATGCATGAAATATAAGGTGGAGTGAAAAGGATTGATGAGTATTTTTGGAAATGTGTGAGAAAGTTTGAGTACATATTGTTGATAAATGATTTGATTTGATTTGGGATTGGAACTATCTTGAACTAGGGTTTGTGAAAGAACATGAGTATCATTGTTATATGAGATTGAAAACTATCTTGAGCTAGGGTTTGTGAAATAACATGAGTATCATTGTTATGTGAGATTGAAAACTATCTTAAGCTAGGGTTTGTGAAAGAACACGAGTATCCTTGTTATGTGACATTGAAATCATCTTGAGTCAAAGGGTTGAGACCCATAGTGTGTGTTATTGAAGGAAGTGTGAAACACTTGGTTAAGATTTGTAAGCAAGTTGTGTTTCATTGAGTGAATGTTTGAAAAAAGTTAGTTGAGCATTATTGATTGAAAATATTGGAGTGATAGTTCAAGTTTTGTGAAAGAATTTATATTTTATTCTAAATTGTTTTGAAAAAGAGTTTGAAAGTGATAGAGTGTTTTGTTGAGTACAAAAACTTGTGAGTGTGAAACATATTGAGATAATGATAGAGCTTATCATTCTCTATATATTCCTATGGTTAAAAAATGTTCTGAGTGAAACTTGTTTGTGTGTTGAAGATATTTTTTTAATGATATTTAAGTTGATTTTTGTATGCAAGTTTTGCAGTGATTTGAGTAAGCTTTTGTGAAAGCTTAAGGATAGAATTAAACAAGCTTTTATGAAAGCTTGTGGGAATATTTGAGTAAGTCATTGAGGGGACTTAAGGACAGAGTTGAGTAAGCTTTTGTGAAATATTATGGATAGATTTGAGGCAAAGTATTTGTGGACTTGTTGAGCATATTTGAAGCAAGTCTTGGTGAAAACTTGTTAAGCATATTTGAGGTAAGTCTTGGTGAAGACTTGTTGAGCAGATTTAAGGTAAGTCTTGGTGAAAACTTGTTGGAAAATTTTAAGGCAAGTCTTGGTGAAGACTTGCTGGACATATTTGAGGTAAGTCTAGTGAATACTTGAGAGCATATTGATCAAGTTCTTGAGAGGACTTGTTGGAGAGATTTGAGACAAGTATTTATGAAGACTTGAGAGTAGAGTTGATTGGTGATTTGTTCAAGATTTGTGTTAAGGCTTGGGGTAGATCTAAGTAGATTTTATTTGTGATTGGATAAAGCTTTGTGTTAAGACTTGAGAATAGATTTGAGGATAGAGTGTGGTGTAGATTTGTGAGAAGATTTGTGCTAGAGTAAAGACAGACTTGAGGACAGATTTTGGTACAAATTTGAGGCAGATTTATACTAGAGTAGAGATAGAATTATGAGTATATTTGTGCTAGATTAAGGACAGTGTTTAGTGCAAATTTGAGATATATATTGATAATATATGAGAGCAATATTTGGAGGTGATAGATTAGAGGAAAATAGTCTCTAGTGGATAGACATCCATTAGTCAATACAGTGAGGATAGAGGTATTCTGAGTAAGGATAGAGGTCTTTTGTAGAGAGAGATCCACAAGCTAGTGCAGTGGGAGAAAAAGTCTTCTAGAAGATCACCAGCCTAAGCAGAGGAGAAATAATTCTCCTATGGATAGATATCCATAAACCAAAAGAGGCGATTGGTGTCTATTGTGGGTTGGTGCCCACAAACTAGTAAAGGGGATTGGTGTCTCCTGTGGATTGGTTTCCATGAACTTGATTAAGGGATTGGTGTCTCCATTGGATAGAGGTCCATAAAAATTGTAATAGGGAAGGATTCCCAAGAGATTTATTGAGAAAATTTTAGTGAAATATTTTCTTCGTGGAGTAGCCCACATTGGGTGAACCACGTTAAATTGGTGTCTTTATTATGTATGATGATTTGTACATTGCTTTGATTATTGTTACTCATATTGCCATTTATATATTGGATAATATTGATTGAGAAAGAAAAGTAAAAGTTGATATTATACTATTCACCCCCCCTCTTAGTATAAGCTTGTGTTCTTCAACTAAATTGTGAGGTTGTTGACTATGATGTTGGACCAATATTATCTGATAGCCCTGGGCCATTGATGGGGTATCAAGACTAATATATTTTATCTTCTTATGAGAGATGAAGGTGACATTTGAGGATTTCTACTATATTTTTAAGATCTCGATTTATGGGTGGACTATTGTATCTTCTCCAATTACAACTAGGGATGCAATATTTACTCAGGTTTTTGATACAAAGTGGTTGAGGCACTAGGAGACATTGAGCATGGTAGGGTGCCTGTTGAGCATTGGTTTAGAGTGGATGCCTTCCCATGATGTCAGGATGTATTGATGCATATTATTTATAAAGTGCTATTACTAGACACATCAGGAGCGAGGTTCCCTTGGAACCTCCTAGACATGATGTAGGACTTTCTAGAGTGTACCTCACAACAACCTCTGATTATGGCATGTGGAAGCACATTGCTTACATAGATATATGATGAGATATACCAGATTACATGGCAAGAGCAAGGAGTGGGGTGCAACTTACTACTTCAGATATGGGGTGGGAGCACATACACATAGACTGACCCGATGGGTTGCCATTGGGTATAGCAGTTCTAGTGGTAGATGACCAGTGTTATGCTACGTTATCATCATGGAAAGCATAGACTGCATGGAGCTCCTCTCATACTGGGGATCTAGACCACTACATTATGTCACTAACAAGGTTATAGGTTGGATATATTATATGTTAGCCCTACTTAGGCTATCCTGCATGGGAGGAGGTAGATCGATACTTGGATCAAGTTAGGTGTGATAGATGGATCATAGGGCATCATGGAAGGATTATAGAGTAGTTTCATCACTGTTAGGTCACTAAACAGTTTGGTATAGCACATAATGTACCAGAGGAAATATTCCTCTACCACTAACTAAAGGTAGAGACACAACTTCTAGTGCCATAGGTGAATGAGGATGTGAATGCCCCTATTGATAACACAGGCATAATGGATCCTAAGACTACTACAAAGTATGCTACTTGGTGGACCACTCAATTATGGTAGGATATCAATAGCTTGGGTAGACCTAAGGATGAGGTGACAGTTGAGGGAGGTGATGATGATGGGCAATGAGTGTGTCATAGTATAGATGAGTGGGGATAGGGTATGGGGTGGATGGAGGATCCTCATGAGGAGGAGGATGAGGAGGATGCCCCATATGATGAGGTCTCCCAACTATGAGCTCATATACATAGTCTACAGGCACAACTGTAGATATCTTAGAGATAGATTATGGAGTGAGATACATCTCACTACTATGCAAAGTCAGTTGAGTGTAGGCCAGTGATAGTGGTGGGGGTTTGTAGAGGAGAGGACCACTCTGTAAACTTAGGTAGATTCACTCACATCATGGATTGAGTAGGTTATGCAAGAGAGGGATATCCTAGGGGCACAAATGACATTTAGGGATTCCATTATAGATGCCAAGACTACCGAGAGGGATGCTCTTAGAACATAGTTTGGGGTTGTACTAATTTATCAAGCCATACCATCCACTCCATTCACTAAAGGATCAATAGGATTAGGTGTAGATGCAAATATTAGGTGCCTAAAGGGTCTCTTAGATCAAAGTGTAGCTCATATTGGAGTAGGCACTTCCTATATCACTTCTCTAGAGGATCGAATTAATGTACTAGGAGGCACTTTACCAAAGTGATCTACAATATGGGGCTCTCATCAGAGCAGGTGGAGTAATTCTAGGTATTCTTCGATGTGGCCCAATCATAGGTTAAGTGTGCAATAGGAGAGATCGACAAGTACTAGTTCCAAAAAATATCATAGAGATGGATTTGAGGGTGGAGGCAACTCAGGGGGTGGAGGCCCTGTTTGATACATCATGCTGACTTGTATCATTTTTTAGTGTAAGTTTTGAGGACCTAAACTATTGAAGCCTATGGGCATTTTTGTACCTCTATGTACTTTTGGACACTCACATATATATGATACTCTATTACTATCTCATTTTTATGTTCATGTGATGCAGTTATGGATGCAATACCTAGATGATGATGTGATTATGCTATAAGTATGTGATGTATTACTGACATGCACTAGCTAGATGAAAAATGTATGATTAGATATTGTGATCTAGATGTGTAGATGTACTACTATGCATGTTTATATGAATGCAATGATAAATGTTAAATGCATGTTTTATTTTGTTTCAATTGTTTATGCATTTAATCTATGTGATATGATATGATGAATGTAATTTTTATGGAATGCATTAATTACATGAGGATGATCTAATGCAAATGCACTTGTATGCTTTAATCACTTAAAAAATAAAGCATGAATCTAATATGTGTTTAACAAACTAATGATAGACACCAAAAAATGTATGAAAATAATGAATGAAATGGTAACTCTTATCATAAGAATTAATCATTTAAGCATCCATATGTGAAATGAGATGATGTGAGATGTATGGGTATTCCATACAAGATTCTGTAAATTAAAATATATGCATAAAATAGTCAATGGCCATATAAATATCATTGTTGATATCTATACGATATCTATCATATTCCATGAACATCCCTTAATAAACAAAACCTCATAAGGAAAATGTTGATTGATTGATGAGATGATTTATTTCTATAAGGGAATTTTTTAGGTTTTCCATGAGAATCAAACACCCTAGTTGATTAATAAAAAGCTGTATAATGACTACACAATACTCCTAAATGATAAAATCTTTTGTTATGAAGACCAAGATATTCATTATCCCTATGTGTGCAAATGAATATATTAGATGAGTCATAAGACTACCTCAGTTCTATATGGGATTCATTCAACCCATTTTTATAATGAGGATCACTATATTTTCATCATGATCCTAGGTTTGGATGCAGTTGGATAAGACTATTAGGTAATACAAGCCACCTAAAGCTATCTCAACTATAAATTGCTTAGAATTACCCCATTTCTAGGTGGGATTCATCCAATCCATTATTGTAATGGGTATCACTCAATGGCTTATGAATACTGACCATTCTAGGTACTCAAGCTCATTACCCCCTTATTTTCTTCTAATTTCTTAGAATACTTGCTCATGCTTAGTGATGAAAATAACTATTTATTTTGTATTTTGTTTTCTTTTGGAGCAAAGGATTTTCCTAGTGATGAAAATCACTATTTATTTTTCTTTGCTTTGCTTTGGGAATTTGCTTATTTTATGTGAAAGCAAGGGATTTATTTGGTTAGGGGGGAGATTTTCCTTTTGTCAATTATCATTATTCCAGACCATGCACATTACAAGATGAGAAAGTAAAAACCTTTCGCTTAAGGTGAACTAGGATCACTTTGTAGTGTTCATATTTTCCTTGTTCAAACTAGGATTGTTAATGTTTAAAAATGTGATAGGATTTTGATATATGCAAGGTACTATCAAAACTAGACCTCATCTTCGAAATCCAAGATAGCTTTCTACAAAATCTGAAAGGATCACTAGGTATGGCTGAATTATTGGAAAACATTAATATATACCTTATAGAAACTAAATGGATTGTGTTGAAAAACACAATTACTCACAAGGGATGAAGGGTGATGATGATTAGCATACAAACATGGTGTCATTTTTGAGATTGCAAACAAAAACTATCCAAATGTAAATGCAATGGCTGAAAATACCTAATGCAATGCAATTAAATGAATGCATATGATGCAATGCAAGATGTAAATATTTTTGTACTTTTGATTTTTTTATTGTTTTTGAATTTAAATGATTTTATGATTTTTTTGTATTTTATTGTTTTGAATTGTTTTGGATTTTGATGTTTTATAATTGTTTTTGTATTTTAAAATTTTTAGGGGGAAAGGTATGATACCTTAGGTACCCCTAGTGTGTGTATTACTCAATGAAAGAGAGGAACGTGTGATACCTTTATAATCCTCACTTTGCTTCATTACTTGTGATGTGGATTGTGGGTAAGGTGTGCTACCTCGAGGATCCTCATTGTGCATGTCATTCATTGCAATGTAGTCGATATGCTAAGGAAGAGTGACAAAAATCAACTCCTTATTGGGGCATGGACCTTTGGGAGGTGCCAATGTTTTCATAGGGTGAAACAAGTGAACAATATGCATGAATCTCATTCCGTCCTACCATGTCTTTGACCACTTTATTGAATGAAAAGTAGTCATGGATATCATGCCCATGCATACGATGATAAATGCAATAAAGACTTTCATCCTGCATGCCAGGTTTAGAAGTTCTTGATTTAAATTCTAGTAACGTGATTGCATTTGCCTCATATATATTTTGGAACAGGGTCATAGTAGTCATCAAAAATGTTACTACTCGATAAGGTTGCTTATTAGGCTTTCAAGGATGTGGCTAACTTTGGAGTCACAAATGGGATGACATGGCCTCAACTACGACAGGTTGAGGTGCTATGGGTGAATTGTCTATGAGCAAAGGCTCACTATCAATGAGATCTTGAACCACATTTTTAAATCCATAACAATTATGAATGTCATGGCCCTTTATTCGATGATAAAGGTAGAAGTGATCCTCCCTATAACCCTTAGGTTTAGCTCTATTTGGGTCTAGAGGGTTTATATCGGGTAAGATGATGACCTTCACTTCTTGTAGCTTCTGAAATATGGCTAACATAGAATCGTTTAAAGGAATCAAAATACATTTTTGGTGCCTTTGGCATGCAACATACATTGGCTTAGTTTGGTGACATGGTGGCTCTTCTTACTTTTCCAACGCAAGGGATGGATTATTGACTATGCTTATTTGTCGATTAACAAACCGAAGCTACTTATTTTTTAGCATGTTCTATATTGTGGCTTTGAAATTGCTACATGACTGATGTCATGCCTATTTTATCTATGATATACACAGTGTAACTCCTCCTTATACCCTTTAGTTTTTTCATGGTTTGTTTTAAGGGGTGAACCTTAGGCAAAGTGATGGCATTTGTGGCACATAATTGATTGAAAATTGATATCATAGGTTCAGGTAATGGTGTATAAATGCATAGGTCCTGGCATGGCTGACTCAACACTTGCTCTTACTGAGGATTTTCTATGGTTGTATAGGAGGTGGTTTGACCTTGGATGTAGTTTACTTTTGTAATTCCAGGCTTTCAATCTAGTACATGATAAATTGTAATGCATCATTTTGTTGCTCCCTATGCACCTCTAAATTATCCAGGTGATCTTGCATGTGCTCAAATATGGATAAGGCTTTTATGTGTATTGCTAGTGATGGGTTTGTATCACTATCATCAATTGTAGGAGGTGAAAGAGTGGGTGGCACAAAACCCTTAGATAAATTCACATCATATGAATCCTTCATTTCAGATGATATGGAAGCTTCTTGATGATCCAATTTTGATAGTTGCATCCACACGCTCATGTTTGTGACTCGGTTCATGTTTTTATTTCACTTTATAGTGTTGAACTATTTTAGCTTTAGTACCCCCTATTTGATGTGGGGGAGTTACTTCTTCTTTCTCTTTTGAAGGTGCTATGAGAAATGAGTTAGGCATAACTAATTTCAAAGGTTGTCATGCTTCTAATGTGCAGCACTCTTTGGTGGTACTACCCATTGTTTTGATTTCCTTAGAGAAACTTGGTTCTCTTTTTTTTATATTGACCATTCCCACGAACGTGTGAGAAGGTTCTTTGGATTTTGAACAAGTTATGGGTAAATCATCAACTTATCGAAGTGATTCTGTACCAATTGTGTTGATTGTTGTTTTCTTCTCCTCATGAGGTAAGGTGATACCATGAGTTTTGTTGATAGGAGTAGGCAGCAATGACTTGATGCAAGTTTTAGTCGAATGTTTCATAGTTTCATCTGAATGACTACTCTGGGCTTGCATGTTGTAGGAGCATCATGTGGTTCATTGATCTACTTGTAGTAGTTGAAAGGATCAAGATCGTTGTGAACCATGTAAAATCACCCTTGGTGCATGAATTTAATGTGTTGGTGCACTGTGGACGATACACATTTCATGTCCCTCATACAGGGTCTACCTAATAAAATATTGTATTACCTCTCACCTCCTAAGATATGACACAATGTAGGTATGGTATTTATTCCCACATGGATAGGTAAGACAATTGTGTCAATTGTAGGGGAAGTGGCATATTTGAAGGATCTTAATGTGAAAGTTGAATCTGTAATGTGTGAGGTGTTGTGACGCCTTCACAATGACCCCCAAAAAATTGGGGACCCACTTAAAAATTTTAGAAATCTATTTCTAAACAATTGTTTGAACTCATTTTTGGAAATTATCATCAGGAAGATATCAGTGTCCAAAAAGTGTTATAACAATGTTATGCTTATTAAGTACCTTGTTAATTTATGCTTATCAAAAAAATTTCGCGTAAACAATTTACCTCATGATTCCAAAAATTTTGAATTATGTTAGGATGGTCAATGTGAGTTAGATTTTGAATTAGATTCGTGTTGTTAATGTTATCAAATTTTGGTTGTCATTTGTTTTTAAAAGATATGTATTTAGTTTTTTTAAGTTAATGTTCTAATGTTATTATTTTGTCATTTTTCTTTATTGTATGATGGTCTCAATGTTATTTGTGACCATCTTATTATGTTAGGTTCATGGTGTTAATGTAATGTTAGTTGTTAGTTTGTTTGGTTAATGTGTAATTTATAGGTGTTGTGTTTATATTTATGTATAGGGTATTTTGTTTATAACATGTCACACGTGTGCATTATATGGTGTAGGGTCTCATGTGGTTAGGTTAAATTCATTTTGCTTTTTGTTAATTATGTTTGTTATTATACATCGTTTTACCTTATTGTGTGTTAAGAGGGTGTTATTGTGTCTTATGTTGTTATTGCACGTCACTTTATTAAGTAAAATATTTGTCTTGTATTTAATTGTTATGGTTTCATTTTTTGATTTTATATGGCATATTAAGTATTGTGTCAGTTTTATAAGTGCTTGATTAATAAATTGATGAATTCTTTTGTAGGTTTCGATACGAGTGAGCACACTGATCAAGAAGTACAAGTGGCTAAAGGATGGTATGCGGTACTAAATGTTGAATTCGAGGCACTCCTCAAGCTTATGGTTGTTAGGAATGGAGCCTAATTATGAGGAGGCTAAACAAAGAAAATTTTTGGATTTACTGCAGGACGGGCATGGAAAGTTTTCAGATTTATAGTCTGTTAGTCTACCCGAAAAAGTTTTCAGATTTACAATAGGACAACTAGAGAAAGTTTTTTTGTTTTTATCCCAAAATTAGGTGCTGGGAACTCAGTGTTAATCTTGGATTGTATTAATAAAAGCAATTTTTTTTTTTCTTATATATAGTTGTGAGGAAAACAAAGTATACAATGAAAATTACTATGTTGATTCTTTGTAAATATAGAGAGGAAATTACAGCAGATGTTTGTTGTAGGTTGTAACCCTCTATTGCTTGGATTGAGAAAGAAAGGACTGAAAATTCTTGGTGGATGTAACCCACATTGGGTGAACCACATTAAAATCGTTGTCTCTTCTACTGTGTGTGTTTGTCTTATTTTGTTAATTCTACTGTTAAAGTTTGAAACACTATAATTGCTTTTTTATATTTTATATAGTGATTTACTCTAACAAGTGGTATCAGAGCGTTTGTTTTGTTGGGTGCACTTGACAAAAGGAGAATTTTTGGATCAAGTGGGAGCAATGGCGGAAGAAGGGAGGTTTAGAGTTGAAAAATTCAATGATCAGAACTTTCAATTATGGAATATGCAGATGGAGGATTACTTGTACCAGAAGGATATTTACTTACCTCTTGAGGGGGAAACAGAAGGATATTTACTTACCTCTTGAGGGGGAAATATAGAGACCTTCAAATATGTCTGATGAGGAGTGGAGTCTCATTGATAGAAATGCATTGGGTACTATGAGGCTATGCTTGGGAGCCACCGTAGCCTTCAACATCTTTGATGAAAAGACTACTAATGGAGTCATGGATAAGTTGGCCAAGATGTATGAGAAACCATCAGCATCAAATAAGCTATTCTTAATGAAAAGGTTATTTAACATGAAAATGAGTGAAGGAGGATCTGTGCATGATCATTTAAATGAATTTAATATTGTCACTAATCAATTGCATTCAGTAGGATTGAATTTTTATGATGAGCTTAGGGCCTTATTAATCTTATGCTCTCTTTCAAAAAGTTGGAACAGTTTGGT
Organism: Wollemia nobilis; assembly: GCA_028583015.1. NCBI lineage: Eukaryota > Viridiplantae > Streptophyta > Pinopsida > Araucariales > Araucariaceae > Wollemia > Wollemia nobilis. The sequence goes on from JAQPPZ010001493.1 coordinate 16,562,267, forward strand.
AATGGTGGTAACTCTACTTTGAGTTCAAATAAATTAGAATTTGATGATGTGGTTGGTGTGATACTCAATGAGGACATGCAAAGCAAAACCACAAGAGAATCAACTAGCACCGCCTTAACTATTGAGAATAGAGGAAGAGGAAGAGAAAAAGAAAAGAGTTCACATCATGGCAAATCCAAAGGCAGATCCAAATCACATGGAAAAGGAAAGCTATAGTGTTGGCACTGTGGCAAAAAGGGTCATCTCAAGAAGGACTGTTGGCAAAGAAAGGGTGATGGAAATGAAGGTAATGATAATAATGGTAACACTTCCGAAGCCAATATTATTGAAAAAATTCTACAAGATGCTTTAATATTATCTCTTGATAGAAATAGTGATTATTGGGTAATTGACAGTGGTGCTTTATTCCATGCTACCTCACATAAGGAATACTTCATAGATTATGTTTCTAGATATTATGGACAGGTTATGTTGGGAAATTACCAACCATAAATCGTGGGTATTGGAAATATTTTGATTAAATCCCCAAATGGATGTCAATGGGCTCTTAAAGAGGTGAGACACATACTAGATTTAAAGAGAAATATTATATTGGCAAGTAAGCTTGATGGTGAAGGATACACGGTTGCATTCGGAGAAAATGCTTGGAAAGTTACTAAAGGTTCATTGATAGTAGCTAGAGGTAAATTGGTGTGTACTATTTATTTACTTACTAATTTTTCTCACTGCTCCATGAATTTAGTTTCTACAGGTGAGATTGCATCTTTGTGGCACCAAAGACTTGGCCATATGAGTGGAAAAGGTATGGAAATTTTATATTCAAGAAAGTTATTGTCTAAGTTAAAAGAGATTGATTTGGAATTCTGTGAGGATTGTGTTTATGGTAAAGCAAAGAGAGTTAGATTTCTCAAGGATGGCAAGGAAAGGAAGAAAGAGAAATTAGAGCTTGTGCACTCAGATGTTTTGGGCCCAGCTCAGGTAACTTCTCTTAGAGGTTCCACTTACTATGTACTTTTTATTGATGATGCAACAAGAAAAACATGGATATATTGCATTAAGAATAAAAGTGATGTTTTTAATACCTTCAAGAATTGGAAAGCATTAGTTGAAAATGAAACTAGAAAAAGGTTAAAGTGTCTAAATTTAGATAATGGTGGAGAATATTGCAGTAGAGAATTTCATATGTTTTGTTCTAAAAATGGAATTAGAAGAATCAAGGTAGTTCCAAGAACACCTCAAGAAAATGGGGTTGCAGAAAGAATGAATAGAACCATCATGGAGCATGCTAGGAGCATGAGAATACATGCAGACTTACCATTATTTATATGGGCTCATGTTGTTGATACTGCAGTATATCTGATTAATAGAGGACCATCTAGTTCCTTGGATGAAGGAATTTCGAAAGAGCTTTGGATAGGTAAACCAGTAAATTATTCTTTCCTCAAGGTATTTGGATGTGAGGCTTTTATTCATATAGACAAAGAGAACAAAAATAAATTAGATACTAAGGCCCAAAAGTGCTATTTTATTGGTTACAATATTGATGGCTTGGGTTACAAATTATGGGATTGTGATAACCGAAAAGTCATTAGAAGTAGGGATGTCATATTTAATAAAACAACTTGTATAAAATTGGTTGCAGGGAAAGAAACAGAAAGAGGAAATACTGAATACATAGACCTTGATGGACACATAGAAAAGGTAACTCCAAAAGTGGTAGAAGATCAAAATGTACAGCAGCAGCAACAAGCACCTCAATCTCTAGAAAGTGTTGTTAGACGATCTACCAAGATAAGTAAATTCCTCAAATTTTCTCTGATTATGTTTTGTATACTGATGCTAGTGAGCCAGAATATTTTTAGGAAGCATTATATATGGATACCAGGAATAAGTGGGAGCTTGCAATGAATGAAGAAATGGACTCTTTATTCCACAACCAAACTTGGGATTTGGTTGAGCTACCCAAAGGTAAAAGAGCTTTGGCCAATAAATGGGTGTATAGGATTAAAGAGGAGAATGAAGGGCATAAGAGATACAAAGAAAGACTAGTTATCAAGGGATTCACTCAGAAAAAAGGTGTTGATTTTGATGAGATTTTTTCTCCAGTTGTAAAAATGACCTCTATTAGAGCTATTTTGAGTCTTATAGCTATATAAAATTTGTATCTAGAGCAATTGGATGTGAAGACAACATTTCTTCATGGTGATTTGGAGGAGGAAATTTATATGCACCAACTAGAAGGTTTTCAGGTGAAAGGTAAAGAGGATTGGGTATGTAAACTGAAAAAGAGCTTGTATGGGTTAAAACAAGCTCCTAGATAGTGGTATTTAAAATTTGATAAGTTCATGGCTAATCAAAGGTTTGAAATATGTCAAAGTGATCATTGTGTATATTTTAAGCAAAATGGAAATGGTAACTATGTTATTTTGCTATTGTATGTGGATGACATGTTAGTTGTAGGAACAAATATGCAAGATATAAACATGCTCAAGAAGAATTTGGATAAATCCTTTGCCATGAAGTATTTGGGAGAAGCCAAACAAATCCTTGGTATGAGGATAACAAGAGACAAGGAGAGTCACACTCTAAAATTGTCACAAGCAAAATACATTGAAAAAGTGCTTAAGAGATTCAACATGAACAATGTAAAGTCTGTTGCTACTCCATTGGCAAAGCATTTCAAACTCACCAAAGATTTGTGTCCCAAGACACAAAAGGAACAAGAGCATATGGCTAAGGTTACCTATGCATCAGCGGTTGGAAGCTTGATGTATGCAATGGTTTGTACAAGACCAGACATTGCCCACGTAGTGGGAGTAGTGAGTAGATTTATGAGTAATTCGGGAAAAGGACATTGGCAAGCGGTAAAATGGATACTTAGGTACTTGAGAGGAACTTCAAATTATTCTTTGAATTTTGGAGGCTCTAATATATGCTTGAAAGGTTTTGTAGATTTTGATATGACAAGTGATCTTGATGGTGGAAGGAGCACTACTGGCTACATCTTTACTATAGGAGGAGGAGCGATTAGTTGGATTTCTAAACTCCAACATGTAGTTGCCCTTTCAACCACTGAAGCTAAATATGTTGTTGTTGCAAAAGCAAACAAAGAGATGGTTTGGTTGCAAATACTAATGGAAGAACTAGGGAATAAGCAAGAGGATAATAGGTTGTGGAGTGATAGCCAAAGTGCTATACACCTTGCGAAGAATTCGGCATTCCATTCAAAAACTAAACACATCAAACTCAAGTATCATTTCATTAGATCAGTAGTGGAAGATGGATCTTTGAAATTAGGGAAATTTCATACATCACAAAATCCTGCTGACATGCTTACAAAAGTGGTGTCAAGGGAAAAGTTGAGCTTTTATTCAACTTCGATTGGCCTTAAGGAATAAAAGGCCATGATGAGAATTTTTTAGTCCTTGGTTGCAGTATGGTGCAATGGAATTAGTATCCAAGTGGGAGATTGTTAGGAATGGAACCTAATTATGAGGAGGCTAAACAGAGAAAGTTTCTATATTTACTGCAGGACGGGCAGGGAAAGTTTTTAGATTTACAGTCTGTTAGTCTACCAGAGAAAGTTTTCGGATTTACAAAAGGACAGCCAGGGAAAGTTTTTTTTGCTTTTATCCCAAAATTAGGTGTTGGGAATTCAGTGTTAATCTTGGATTGTATTAAAAAAAGCAGTTTTTTTTTTTGTTTTTTCTTATATATAGTTGTGAGGAAAAAAAAAATATACAATGAAAATTACTGTGTTGATTCCTTGTAAATATAGAGAGGAAATTACAACAGATATTTGTTGTAGGTTGTAACCCTCTATTGCTTGGATTGAGAAAGAAATGACTGAAAATTCTCGGTGGATGTAACCCACATTGGATGAACCACAGTGGGTGAACCACGTTAAAATCGTTGTCTCTTCTACTATGTGTGTTTGTCTTATTTTGTTAATTCTGCTGTTAAAATTTGAAACACTATAATTGCTTATATAGTGATTTACTCTAACAATGGTTAAAACATATGAGCTTGCAACTAACGAATTAAACACATGTCAAGGGCACAAGAACGTGGTGCGTTGTGGTGTTGTAAAGAAGAAATCATAAAGTCATCACCGAGTGTTCGAGAAGTTATGATCACCAGGAAATATGGCATAGCATATAAAAATTCAGTTGTCTCACACTGAAATTGCTGTCACGATTGCCAAGTTCCAAGGAGTTCGCCAGTAAACTTGTATCAAGGCAGCGCAAGGGTTTTGGGCCAGCGTGCACTGCATGGTAATGTGCAGGCATAGTGGGTTCGTGTCGCAAAATAGTGGATATGGCTTGGTAAGGTAAACTTTTTTTTTCAATATGGTTATAAAGATAGGGCTCTTATAAGAGTACAAATTTTGTAATGAAGATGACGCATGCGAGGATAAACGACAATGGTTATATAAGGGCAAAAATTGATGAAAATTTATAAGCGGTTGGCTCCAAAAATATTATAAGAAGTTGTACTAAGTGTATAATGTTATATTCACTTGGTAATGATGGACAACACATTATGCAAAGGAAGCTATGTAAATGTATTTACGAATAGTCAATGCGTATGTTAATGTTTATAAAGTTTTGTTTTGAAATAACGGTTTGAAACTCGTTACAAAACGAATTGAACCAAGTCGATAAAAGGTGAACGCAAAAGGATAAACGGGTCGGATTTTGGGTACAAGTGAAGCAGAAAGTTGGAAGAGGCCCAAAGCAAGCCAGAGAAGCACAATAGGGATGTGGAACAAGCAGAAAACAGGAACATAATGGTAAGATTTTAAGGTTATTTTGTATCATTTGGAGTTTGAGTATGTGGTTTCCTGTATTCAAACATTGAAATGATGATTCAGAATGATCATATTTAATAGAATCCATTGAAGATTGCTCTTATTTACTATTCTATTGTATGCTTTTGATAGATAGTCTGTTTGGTTTTAAATCTTTGCATTGTCTCACTGTAAATGATCCCAAAAGGCATTTATTTTTTAAAACTTGTATCTTTTACATTTTTTTATTTGTATTTCAAATCTTACGATCAGCCTAGTCTGAGTTTGATGAAGATTAAATCCATATAACTAGGTGATATATATATATATATATATATTAATTCATTAATTCAAATATTAAATTCATTAGTATTTGAATTAATAAATTAATTTGATAAGTGACTGTTCTGAATCTCTGCCTTAATTCATAAGGTTGGAGTGTAGGAATTGATATCTTCCATGAATATAAATTCGGATTTCAGTTTAATGTAATTGGTATTCATTCGAAAATCCAAATGTCTCATTAAAACCGTATTTACTGTTGAAATATTTAATTTCATAAATATTTCAAAAAGGTAAAATAAAGAAATTTGATTCATAAACTTTATTTTCCCATAAAATCAAAGTTTATGAATTCATTTTAAATTAAGCCCTAAATTGTATCATTCCTAAGGTTTGGAACCTTATAAGTTGGGCAATATATTGGAATAGTTGTTCACTTTTTGAATATTTTATATATAATTTTATAAAAGGGTTGAACAAATGATTTTCTTTATCATGATAAACCTTTAGAATTGAGTTCATGATATATACTTATATCTCAAGGTTTATCAATTTCATTTAAGTTACATTAGCTTTTGATTTCAGAAGTTAATTAGAATTTAATTTACAGAAATGCTAAGTTCATTTATCAAGATATACTCATTTAAAGGCATTGTTTCAAGATATACATGATATATTTAAATCAATTACTAGTTTCCCAAGCCCCTTGTTAACAATAACCTGCAAACCAAAGAGAGTTGTCAAGCACTTATCTATACACACATGCGTAGATAATGAAACATTAAGTGAAAACTTTAAATAAATACTCATTTCTTTGCAAGAGAGGATTTTTGAATCCTAGTTTTCGAGTGATTTTGTGACTGGATAAAATTACACCTCAACATGAGGGTGGGAGATTCAAATATTTCAGATCCATGGTAGTGATGATTTTATGGATGAATCAGTGTCAATCAAGACTCGCTTTTAGAGAATATTATGGATACTTGCTATGATATGCAGAGGTGGATTAGGTTCATCTCTAGATATTGGCTTAATCTACTATTTGTGAAAGGTAATCATAGGGTTCTTATATGATTGAAATGAGTTCAATGTTCATAAGGGCTATGACACATGATTAGTTCTAATAATTTTTTTTAGTAATGCAGACTTATCACGAGGTTTTTGGCTTTCCACAGTAGTGTTTACTATACCGATAAAACTCTCATAGGATAGGGCTATGTGCACCTCATTGATGTGCTCAAATTGATCATTATTGACCTCATTCTTGGGTAGAGGGTCTTTCAATATGTTAATATTTTAATTATCAATAGACAAGGGACTATCTATTTGCAATTCATTCTTATCCAACATATTCTGCACCATATTTTTGGATGCGATAAAATCTTGGATATCATGTATGCTTTGTCAATGATATTCATAATACAAATCTTCCCTGTACCCCTTACGTTTGGGGTGATTAGGATCCAAGGTGCATATTTTAGGTAAATTTAAAGCCTTAGCCTCATGTAGGAGGTTGAACATAGACGCCAAAGGTTCAGGTAATGGCGTGTAGTTGCAAGGTGGTCAACGATGTTGTTTTTGTGCCTAGTTTTCATTGCACTATTTGTAGTGTGCTTGGGGAGGTTGAGCTTGATAATTATGTTGTTGGATCTTTTCTACTTTTGATATATTTAACACGACTTGATTGGCATGCGTAGGCTTGGCCTGATGCAGTTGATGTCATGTATTTTTGTTATTCCATTCTTTTTTTATACAATTTTTTAGATCTCCTTCTTGGATCTTTATGTCTTTGATAATTTCAGCTTGCACCAAAGCTTCCTCGAGTACTATGTATTATTGTAGCTGGAGCAACAATGATATATGTTTCACACAATATTTGGTAAACATTTGAGTAAGTTTTGTTGTGGAGATGCTAAATGAAAGTTTTGACATAAGTTTTTACCATATGTTTTCATAATCTAACATTGGCTCATCATCGTATTATCATAAATTAGCCAAGTTGGATAGATTTATTTTCTTGATGCCAAATGAGAAGTGTTCAAGAAAATAATTCACTAGCTGCTCAAAGCTTGTGATGTTGTGCCTTGGTAATTGATTATACCATTCAAGGGCTATGCCTAAAATGGTAATCATGAATGTTCATAAAAATGCATCATTGTTTTGCAATTGGAAGCATAGGTTCATAAAACTAGTTATGTGCTCTTGTGCATTCTTGTCACCATAGAACTTATCCAACTTGGGAATATCAAAATTTTTACGGTACGCCAAACTCTGAACCAAAGGATAAAGAGGTTGGTTGTGGATATTAAGGTAGGTTTTTGAGAAGTCATTTCTTTTTTCTTGAGAGATTTGATTCTCTTGGTAAGCACTTTGTATGCTTGAGAAACAAGCAAGGGTAGGTTCCTTTAGGATCGAGGTGGTCGATTGTATTCATTGGCCACATCTATTGAATATGGCTTAGGATATGGCTACTCTTGATCATATTTCTTTGATTCTTCATATTGGTCATGCTCAGGTGGATTTGGTGCTTGGCACTACTACTTCCTAGAAGCATGTCGTGATGTGTGGTGAGTATAATTTTCTACTTGTCTAATACACATCTCAAGATGAGATGTAGCACATATTTCATTGTGCTAATTATTATACTCACTAAGTTGAGGTGAATCGACTCGAGCTAATCTATTTGATCGTTCTTCTCACTCATTTTGATCAATACATTGCTTAAAGATACTTATCTATACACACATGCGTAGATAATGAAACATTAAGTGAAAATTTTAAATAAATACTCATTTCTTTGCAAGAGAGGATTTTTTAATCCTAGTTGTCGAGTGATTTTGTGACTGTGTAAAATTACACCTCAACATGAGGGTGGGAGATTCAAATATTTCAGAGCCATGGTAGTGATATTTTTATGGATGAATCAGTGTCAATTAAGACTCGCTTTTAGGGAATATTATGGATACTTTCTATGATATGTAGAGGTGGATTAGGTTCATCTATAGATATTGGCTTAATCTCCTTTTTGTGAAAGGTAATCACAGGGTTATTATATGATTGAAATGAGTTCATTGTTCATAAGGGCTATGACACATGATCAGTTCTAATAATTTTTGTATTAATGTAGACTTATCACGAGGTTTTTAGCTTTCTAGGGTAGTGTTTACTATACTGATAAAACTCTCATCAGATAGGGCTATGTGCACCTCATTGATGTGCTCAAATTGATCATTCTTGACCTCATGCTTGGGTAGAGGATATTTGAATATGTTAATATTTTAATTATCAATAGACAAGGGACTATCTATTTGCAATTCATTCTTATCCAACATATTCTGCACCATATTTTTGGATGCAATAAAATCTTGGATATCATGTATGCTTTGTCGATGATATTCATAATACAAATCTTCCCTGTACCCCTTATGTTTGGGGTGATTAGGATCCAAGGTGCATATTTTAGGTAAATTTAAAGCCTTAGCCTCATGTAGGTGGTTGAAAATAGATGCCAAAGTTTTAGGTAATGGCGTGTAGTTGCGAGGTGGTCAATGATGTTGTTTTTGTGCCTAGTTTTCATTGCACTATTTGTAGTGTGTTGGGGGGGTTGAGATTGATAATTATATTGTTGTTTTATCTTTTCTACTTTTGATATATTTAACATGACTTGGTTGGTAGGTGCAGGCTTGGCCTGATGTGGTTGATTTCATGTGTTTTTGTTATTCCATTCATTTTTTATACAATTTTTTAGATCTCCTTGGATCTTTATGTCTTTGATAATTTCAGCTTGCACCAAAGTTTCTTCGAATTCTATGTATTGTTGTAGCTGGAGCAACAATGATATATGTTTTGCACAATATTTGGTAAACATTTGAGTAAGTTCTATTGTGGATATGCTAAACGAAATTTTTGACATAAGTTTTTACCATATGTTTCCATAATCCATCATTGGCTCATCATCGTATTATCATAAATTAGCCAAGTTGGATATATTTGTTTTCTTGATGCCAAATGATAAACATTCAATTAAAGAATTCACTAGCTGCTCAAAGCTTGTGATGTTGTGCCTTGGTAATTGATTATACCATTCAAGGGCTATGCCTAAAAGGGTAATCATGAATGTTCATAACAATGCATCATTATTTTATAATTTGAAGCATTGGTTCATAAAACTAGTTATGTGCTCTTGTGCATCCTTGTCACCATATAACTTATCCAACTTGGGAATCTCAAAATATTTAGGGTACGCCAAACTCTGAACCAAAGGACAAAGAGGTTGGTTGTGGATATTACGATAGGTTTTTGATAAGTCATTTCTTGTTTCTCGAGAGATTTTATTGTCTTGGTAAGCACTATGTATGCTTGAGAAAATATGATTTCTTCCTCTTGAATAGATCTTCGAGGAGCAAGCAAGGGTAGGTTCCTTTAGGATCAAGGTGGTCGATTGTATTCATTGGCCACATCTATAGAATATGGCTTATGATATGGCTACTCTTGATCACATTGCTTTGATTCTTCATATTAGTCATGCTCATGTGGATTTGGTGCTTGGCACTACTACTTCCTAGAAGCATGTCGTGATGTGTGGTGAGTATAATTTTTTACTTGTCTAATACACATCTCAAGATGAGATGTAGCACATATTTCATTGTACTAATCCTTATACTCACTAAGTGGAGGTGAATCAACTCGAGCTAATCTATTTGATCATTCTTCTCACTCCTTTTGATCAAGGATACATTGCTATCTTTGGTGGTGCTAATACAAACACTAGTGAAGCAATATTTTTCATTCCACATCTTCCTAATCTAAATGCTTATGTTCAAAAAGTAAATACTCCAATTGATCTTTGGAGCATTTGTTCTCTTTGAACTATGTGAGACCTAGGTAACCAATTTTATCTATCCATTGTATAGGGTCTATGTCTTTGCAACACTGTGCGAGAGGTTTTTTTACTTTAAACTACGCAACAAGGTTGGCAACCCTCTTCCCTCGATGTGTTGAGGTTGCATTAACATTATGTTCTACCCTATGTTTAGTACCATCATTTTTGGATTGGGAAACTAGATTATGTGGGTACCTGGAGCATTCACCATGGACATAAGTATACCTCACTACATCTTGAATATTATAACATGAAACACAGATAAAAATGAAGCATATTGCAAAAATGGAAAACACAGTAAAAAAGAAGTTGCAGTTTTTGGAAGACGAAATTAAGACCTTCCACTTATCATAATCACATGAAATTTATTCAACTTAGAGAGATATATAATGTAAATAAACTATCAAAAAATAAAAGAAAAGGATTTGTAAATAAAAATTTATGGCCTCTCAAAGTAGGCTACTAACCATTGTTTTTCAGAAATAGGACTGCACAGAAAATATCAAGAATGGAGCTACATTTTTTATTTTTCCCTATTCCATTAAACTTCTTCTTCCTCAAAAAATGTTAAAATTATATATTTTTACCCTATTTTACCCTAATACAAATATTCTAAAGCTGTTACAAGAAGTGTAACAGTCGATAGTTGTTACAAACTGAAATCTTCCTATAATGACACAATTCTTTTATTCTACAGTTAAAAATTAGGGGACATATTTATTTTACTTCATTTTTTCTGACTTGAAAATGCCACATGGTAATCATCATATTCCAACATTCTCCCCCTTGATTTTGAGAGGACCAACAATCAGGTCTCTCATCATCAAAAACTAATTCTTTGCAACTAGTTTTGTGAATATATCTGCAATTTGGTCTTTGGTGTTATAATAGCTTAGTTTGATCATATTATTCTCCACCACATCCCTTATGAAATGGTACTTTATGTCAAATTATTTTTACTGGACATGGTGGACATGATTTTGTGCCAAATTAATGGCACTTGTGTTGTCACAAAAAAGTGTAGTAGGAGTTCCTTGCTTCTCCCCAATCTCTCCAAGAACTTTCCTAAGACACAAGGCTTGTACACTTGCTGATGTGAGTGCAATGTATTCAGATTCTATAGAAGACAAAGCAGTAGTAGCTTATTTTTTGGAACTCCAAGTAATCAATCCTGAACCAAGGGAGAAACAATTTCCACTAGTAGAATTTTGGTCATCAAGATTACTTCCCCAATCACTATCACTAAAACCAATCAACTTAAAATTTTGAGATGAGAAGTAAAGAATACCAAAATCAATTATATCTTGAACATACCTCAGTATTCTCTCAACTTCCTTTAAATTCAATGTAGAAGGATCAACCATGTACCTTGAACAAAGTGATACTACATAACAAATATCAGGCCTAGTATTGCAAAGAAACATTAAACTCCCAACAATGCTTCTATATTCAGTTTTGTTTGCATGATCATACCCATCATCCAAACACAAAATCTCTCCACGTGCAATTGGAATAGCTACAGGCTTGCAATCAATCATACCAAACTTCTTCAATGTATCCTTTGCATACTTTATTTGACAAAGAAAAATATCATTACTAGTTTGATGTACTTCCATGCCTAGAAAGTAACTCATCAAACCAATATCAGTCATATCAAATTCTCTTTTCATGTCCTCCTTAAAATCATCATTCATTTAAGGACTACTTACCATAAACAAAAAATCATCAACATACAAGCACACAATGAGAATGTCATTACCTTGTGTCTTGTAGTATAATGTAGGCTCACTCTTGCTTGTTTGAAAGCCACACCTTTGGAAGTATTCATGAGTACCAAGATCTTGGAGCTTACTTCAACCCATAAAAATTATTCTTCAATCTATAGACCTGATATTCTTTGCCATGGACCTGAAAACCTTGAGGTTGTGTCACATACACCTCTTCATAAATATACCCATTGAGGAAAGAACTTTTTACATCCATGTGGTGCACACTCCAGCCTTTGTGAGCAGCCAAAGAGAGCACCACTCTCAATGTCTCTTGCCTTACTATAGGAGAAAAAGTCTCCTCATAGTCTATGCCAAACCTTTTTGTAAAGCCTTTGACAACCAATCTAGCCTTGTATCTCTCAATGGAACCATCACTGTGCCTTTTGATCTTGTAAACCCATTTGCAGCCAACACATTTTCTATCTTTGGGCAGTTCACAAAATTCCCAAGTATCATTCTTTTCAATAGAATGTATTTCTTCATTCATTGCCTTCATACACAACTTTTTAGAAGCAACATGTTCATAACAAGAAGGTTCAAAATCATAAACAACTTTTGAAACAAGAGCATACTTAACAATATCATCTTTGGGTTCTCCATTGTCTTCATCTCCATACAAGTGCAAATTCTCAAGCCTTTGCAAGACTTGGTTCATTTCCTAATGTTTGCCTCTTGTCAATCTTCTATTGAAGTTGGTGTCAATGATTTGAGATGGTGGATTATCCTTCAACAATCTCTTTCTCTTCACATTTGCAGTTGGTGATGGAGGTGCAAAAAAGCTTATAGAAACTTCTTCTTAGATTGCTCTTGGACTTGAAGATGAACTTGTGGATCCCATGTGATATGGTGACTAAAAATAAGTGCTTCTATACAAAGAATTATTGGTAGAAACATGGTTGGGCTTAACACTTATTTGGATACTTGGAACAATCTCTTCAAACACATCATCATCAACACACAATTTTTAAGACTTCTAATTTCCCCCTTCATCAAAAATTGCATCTCTAGATACAACAAGTTTTCTAGAATGAGGATTAAAGAATCTATAGGCATTATATTTCTCACTATAACCAATGAAAATCATCTTCTCACTCTTAGCATCAATATTTTTTCTCTTCTCATCATTCACATGCACAAAAGCAACACTCCCAAAAACTCTAAAGTGTTGTAAATTTGACTTATTTCCAATTCAATATTCATAAGGAGTACTATGCTCTAGACTCCTAGTAGGACTTCTATTAAGAATATAATTAGCAGTCCTAGTTGCTTCAGCCCAATAAAATAAACTCAAACCTTTAGTTTGCATCATACATCTTGTCACAAAATTCCTATTCTATCTTTTAGCCACCCCATTTTTTTGAGGTGTGTAGGGGCTGGTATTTTTCCTCTTGATGCCAAACTCCCTACAAAACTCTTAAAAATTATTAGAACAAAATTTACCTCCTCTATCACTCCTCAAACATTTTATGGTATACCCACTTTTATTCTCAACAAGTGCTTTAAAATATTTGAAGCAAACAAAAGCCTCATATTTATGCTTAAGGAAATAAACCCAACAATATCTTGAAAAATCATCAATAAAAGCGAGAAAATAATAAGCTTTACCAATACTTTGAGTTGGAATTGGTCCAAAAATGTCACTATGAACCATATGAAGTAGGTATTGAGCCCTCCATGCTTCACCTTTGGGAAATAACCCCCTTGTTTGTTTACCAAAAGAACACCCTTCACAAATCTCCTTGGTGTCTTCTACTTTTGGCAAACCATACACAAGTGGTGAAAGCATCCTCACATTATGAAAATTCAAATGTTCAAATATAAAATGCCATAGCCTCTTTTTATCTTCAATACCCACACAATAAAGTTCTACCCCTTGCTCAACAAACCTCAATGGTTTCAATGTGTTCTTAGTCATCTGCACTTTTGTGATCAGCCTTCTATTCTTATCATAAATCTTGCACATTTTATCCTCAAAAACCAATTTGTAATATTTTTATAATATTTGCCCAATTCTCATCAAAGAATGCTTCAAATCAGGTGCATTATAAATATCTTTTACCTTCAATTTACCTCTTTTTGTAGGAACCTCCATGCCCCAACCACCTCCAAGCTCTTCTCATCTCCAAGCTTGATACTTGAATGATAAGAATGATCAAGAGAAGAAAACAACTCCTTCTTGCTAGTCACATGGTTTGTGCACCCACTATCAAGGATCCATATCTCATTGGTGAAAATTTTTGGTCTATCATAGGAGAGAAATGCTTGCTCTTCATGGAGTGCTCCCTCTTCATTTGAGTAGAACAATGTCTCATCTTCAAAGAAGTCTTCCTCTCCATAGTTTTATGATCTATTAGAGGATTATTTCAGCCTACAATCCTTCTCAAAATGGCCATATTTTTTATAATGATAACATTGAACATTTCTCATGTCTCTACCTCTATCTCTTCCTCTTGCATTTGATCCTCCTCTTGAAGTATGGGCTTGATGATCACATTCAAAATTTTGATCTCTGCCTCTTCCTCTATTAAAGGAGCCTCTTCTTCATCCTCTTCTATTTTTGCCTCTTTCTCTAGAGCCTATTCCTTGTCCTCTTCCATGTGCATCATTTCCTTTGATAGAAAATGCTTGTTCTTCACTACAACTGGATTGCTTTTTATTTTCTTCTCTTTCGAATTCTTTATTCATGAGATTTAAGAGTACCAATTAATTGGTCAAGGTCCATGGTGGAAAAGTCCTTGGATTATTCAAGCATAAGGGTAGAATTATCCCATTTCTCTGTCACAATTATGAGAACTTTCTTAATTACAATAGGTTTCTCCACATCTTCACCAAGAGTGGACATTTTATTTACCACTGCCTTTACTCTCACACAATAATCTCCTACATATTTATTATCTTGCTGCTAGAGGTTCTCAAATTCTCTTCTCAAGGTCTGAATATTGACCTCTTTCACTTTATCATTTCCTTGATAATTTTATTTCAAGGCTTTCCAAGCCTCTTATGTAGAAACACAATTTGCAATCATTTGAAAAATACTCTCAAAAAGAGTAGATTGTAAATGGTACAAAGCAAGAAAATTCTTGCTCTCTTTCTCCCTCATATATTTAGTTTCATTTGATGTTAACACAGTAAAATCTGATGGTTCTATGTAACCTTCATCAATAATTCTCCACAAATGTTTTCCTTTTAACAAAGTCCTCATTTTGATGCTCCAATATTAATAGTTTGATTCATCAAACTCTGGGAGTGGAAGCGAGTTTGAGTTGCTTTCCATTACAAAAATCTGCAACAATGAACTAAAATCGCCAAGAAATTTTAAATTAAAACTTCAAGAACAACCTACAACCTTCAAACCCAACAACTCAATCTACCAAGCTCTGATACCAAATGAATATTATAACATGAAACATAGATAAAAACGAAGCATATTGCAAAACTAGAAAACACAGTAAAAAAGAAGTTGCAATTTTTGGAAGATGAAATGAAGGCCTTCTACTTATCAGAATCACATGAAATTTATACAGATTAGATAGCTATATAATTTCAATAAAATTTCCAAAAATCAACATAAAAGGATTTATAAATAAAAAGTTATAGCCTTTTTTTTTTTAAATAAAGGGGTAAAAATTTATTGATAAAAAGTTTGGATTACAAAGTACATTTGAGCCCCCATCCAGGACTCAAATAAGCAACAAGACAGGCTAAATAACCAGACAAGGTCAACTCCCAAATAAAACCAAAAAAAAAACAAACCACATTAAGTATGAACATCCTTATGGATCAACTCCTGTAGGTGTTGAGAATTCCCAGACGGGAGACTCTCCCAGTTATCAATACTCTGTCCTGAATAAAAACCACATCCAGAGAATGAACATGAATCAAATCACGAACAACTTTTTGTCTAGGGATGCTGTTCAACCCCCTTACATTCAATGAAAGTATAATCATTTTTGGGGGTTATAAAAATAGGAGTCCAATGTTCTCACCAAACCTGAATCTACCAAAGTCTCCCCCATTAACTTAATTTTATCCTGGTCTTTCTTTCGACCCACATTCATATTCTTATCTGAAGCATTTTTTTTTATTATTTTATGCTACAATCCCAGCACCATAGGAGTTTTACAGTCCATGGATGACTGCATCAGTGCCTAGGTAGGAGAGGGCACATCTAAATCTGTGCCATTTTCTAAGATAACTTCACTTCCAGGGCTAGGGCCAACCATATCACCTATACTCGAAACCAAAGCCCTTTGTTCTTCATTTAAACCCCTTATATCTGGTTCCCTTGGTTCCACCTCATGAAGAGACAACTGATTTGGTCTTGTTATATCTATAACAGGTAGCGATGTTTCAGGTATCTCCACGCACTGATCAAGATTCTCTAGAATTTCAAAATGATTGAGTTGAGCATCTGGCTGGTTATCCTTAATGTCTCTTTTTGCCTTTCTTCCTTTGTTTTGAGTTTTTACCATAAAAAAGCCTTCCTTATCCTGATCCCCCTCCTTAATCAGGGTTTTTCCTTTATCCATATTTTGTACAGCTTGAGAGGGCCCAGGATTTGAAGCCACAGGTAGGACAAAATTAGGGCATTTTCTTTGTAAGTGGCCATATTCATGGAAAATCTGGCAACGAAATGGAAGAGCTTCATAGTCAAGTTTTTGAACCCATGTGATTGATCCGAATTGTATTTCAATAGAATCTAGAATAGGATTTTTTAAATCAATTTTAACACAGATACGGGCAACAGAGATTACCTTTTTATCCAGCGTCTGTCCTGACGGCCCAATCGGCTTCCCAAGTAGAAGGGCAATCATATGCAAGATGTCATTTCTCCAAAATTCCAAGGGAAGCCATGGAAGCCGAACCCACACCGAAACCCATGACAATCGCTCCTCTGATGGGTTGAAACCCACATGCCAGGGTTTAAGAAAGACTCCCGCTTGGTTACAGAAATAGGGACCTCCTTCAAATGCTTTGTTACGATCCACAAGACAAGAAAAAACCACCATAAAATAGTTTTTTGACTCAACATCACCTCTACATCACCTTCAGGGTTCCAAGTCTTCCTAACCCAAGCCTCCACAAAGGGAAGAGAAATTTGGATGCCCATAAATTTACCAATAAGTGCATGTTTGGTTAAATACTCCACATCTTCCGCCACCGAATCTGGTTGAACCACTAGAACCGGCCTGGCTTCACATCGTTCCAAACATCCATTGTTATTTAACAAGCGATTCCCGGCATGCAATGGGAAATCCTGTTCCTTCCAATCATTTTTAAAAGAAATACCAGCCCTAGCATGCACGCTCTATGACAGACCTGATGCCATCACTACATTCCTCCAGTTGTTCATACCTCCTCCAGAAACTGCTGCCATCCCCGTAGAGCCCACCAGATAGGTCTCAAAAAAATTCCAGCAAAGCAGCTTTCCTCATCAAACCCTAGCAGAGCAAAAAAAAAATTTCATCAGTAGCATCAATATTCCTTAAAAAAAAAGTTATAGCCTCTCAAAGTAGGCTACTAACCATTTTTTTTAGAAACAGGACTACACAGAAAATATCAAGAATGGAGCTGCGTTTTTTGTTTTTCCCTATTCCATTCAACTTTGCCTTCCTCAAAAAATGTTACAATCATATTTTTTTACCCTATTCTACCCTAATACAAAGATTCTAAAGCTATTAAAAGAAGTGTAACAGTCTATAGTTGTTACAAACTAAAATCTTCCTATAATGACACATTCTTTTATTCTACAGTTACAAAATAGGGGATATATTTATTTTACTTCGTTTTTGCTGACCTGGAAATACCACATGGTTAGCATCATATTCCAACACATCTTCACTACGTAAAATATCAGAATTAGAATGGGTAGCAGAAGAGACTTTATGTTTTGATATTCCAACACCTTGATTTTAAGAAATCAAGGTGATGGGTTTTCCATGGTTGACCAAGAGGTGTACCTCTTTCACCAATAATGCGGTACGATAAATGACACACCCCATTCTCAAAAGGATTTGGTATTACTATGGGTATGTGAATGGTCGTAATCCTTCTATATCACCCCTTATTAGGTAGATTTAGCCTCTCGTTGGGTAGGTTTTATCTATTACCATCATGTGATGATTAGGGTCTTGAAACACCCTCGTTTAGATCATGAGAAGATCCTAGATTTGGTCTCCTAGGTGGGGTTTCTCAATGAGATCCCCTCTATGTAGAGTTTTATCCTCTAAGACTACCTGAATGTCATTCAGGTACTTCTTGTGTAGGTGGATCAACTTTAGTTTTATTTGTGTTTGGTGGTGCATTTCGCAATGCCTCAATGGATCGAGGGTGGCCCCATGTGGTGACCATAACTTTATGAATTTATCTTGTATATAAATTTTAATAAAAATACAAAGTTGTAGTGACCCCAGGAATGCATGCATCACCCTCTTTTAACCCTACTTACAATGTTATTGAAAACCCAAGATGAAATGGAAGACAAGAAAAAAATGTATATAACACGAAATAACAAAGATGGATCTCTTTATTGATATTGAAGCTCGGTTACATGTCGGTCCCTCTTAGGGATACCCATTTCAATACTATAAGTTAAAAATAGGCAAATAGTTCCCCTTCCACGAAGAGGTGGTGTGCTTATAAAATCTTCCTGGTTCCACACACAAAAATGTAAGAGGGCTTACAGATGCCTCCTTCTCATCTATAAGAGGGCTTACAAATGAGGGATCCCTTTTGCTCTCATATGTTGTAAACTTTGTTTGATGTACCTATGGCCTTGATCTTATGAGTGTGTCTATGTGAGTAGCTAACCTAATCATGACATGATTTAGGTGTCTAAAGATGTCCCTTTTTGCGATGTGCTATGTGGAAAACAACGCTGAGCAAAAATGTAGACTAGTTTGTTTGTAGGGTGTATGGTGATCAATGATTTGATCAACATCAAATGGCCCAATCATGCAAGATGGCGTAAATCCCTTGAATCATTGCCTCAAATTTCGAATGACTTAGCTCAGTGTATTTTGCATGTTAAATTGCACTCATTCCTCAAACTCAATCGGGTAGATTCAATTGCTACAAAAATTCTAATTGGTAGGAGAGCTACAATTGAAGATGTCATGTCTGCTTACGTTCACAGCAAACAAGGGAAATTTATGATTGTTGTATGTAATTATTCATAGGAAATACATGATTTTTCTATGATTGAGTGATCTTTTGTTGATTTTTATTATGATTAAGTTGAATTTTTTAACTACTTCCTCACACAATGAATTGGTGAAGCAATGAAAATGAATGAAACAACAAGTCACTTGACCAATATGACTAATCTGGTTCCTTTCTAGCATTTGTTGCTTTTAATGGGTAATCCCACATTCAAGTGTGATTCCAATTGTTTATGATAATCATCCATCCTTGTCCCAAGGAGCGGTTTGACTATCAATAGCCATCTTAGGGAGTTAGGATGAGTGATTCTATTTATGTTTAGATTGTATCACTTTGATTTAATATTTTTGATGTCATAGGGAAATTAGAATGATCCTATCACACCCATGGAGCAGTTCGACCATCTTGGTATTCTTTGGGATTTAAGGGTGACACATCGTAATTCCAAAATGAGTTGTTTTGGTCCCAAGTGGCCTTATGTTTATCTACTCATCTCACTGAAATACATGGAGTGCAAATCGCTGCAATCACCAAGTTGATAGAGTAGGTAACTGGATACGAGGCCTGCTTGAGATTGTGCTTTTATGTGATTTTTTTTATTATTTTGAACATTCTGATGATCTACAACCACCAAAGTGTGTTTATTTACTATTTTTGTGGGGTCCCTCAAGGAGAAAATCCCTTATTTTGCTCTATGGATCTAGCCGCTGTCAGGTCCAGTGGCCTTTGATTTCTTGCCTATGGTCGTTGTCGTCCTAAGTGGCCAAGAAGCTTGAGATGCTAACATTAGTAGTGGCCAAGGCATAATTTAAAAAAATATAAAATTTGCTTTTCTAGGGTTTGACCTTTCACTTTCATTGTTTGAATATTCACTTTAGGAGCTCTGGTGTGATGACGATGATTACGACTTTGAAACTTGTTGGTGCTGAGGACATGGCTGCATAGGGTGAGACATCAGCTGCTAAAGGAGCTGGAGCTTCTTAGGTATTTCTCTCTTCAAAACCCTAGCTCTATTTTCCTTATCTATGTAAAATTGAACCTCACTAAGTAATGGGCAAACTGAACCTCACTAAACCTGTTGACAATGAACAAACTTCGTAATTAGGCTTAGCTTCCCCTTTTCTATGGTGGGTTAGTCCCCATTTTTTTTTTTAGTGGCTTTAACCTAGGGTTTTTAAATTTTATTGTTATTCACTTGCTGCCACCATTTTGAGCATTTTTGAACTTAGGTTAGTTTTGATGCCTGGGTGGGAATGTTTGCTTTCCATTTTGTTTTTTTTTCCTTCCTATGTTGATCTATTTAAGTTATTTTGTAATTTTGCAATTTTTTTGATTTTTTGGCCAGGGGTTCACGAGTTTGCCATGCCATCCCTTGGACGTTGTCGCTCAAAGCGACCGAATTTGAGCCATTGTCGCTTAGAGCGGCCAAGCTTGAATCCCAACAGTCAAAAATTTTACCATTAGGTCTTGGCTGCTACTGCCTCGAGCGGCCAAGTTTTGGCCACTATAGGCAACAATAGCTAAACCCTAAGCCTTGTTTTCTTGCATTTTGTTGAATTTTTATGACATTTTTTATTTTTTTGGAATTTTTGAATTTTTGATTTGTCTGATTAGGTGCAATCTTATCCTTTTTTTCTTAGACTTAGAATAGTCCATACTCTTTTTTTCACCATTTTCATGTTTATTGTGAATTATGCCTTAGATGCATTATAGTTATGCTTTGTCTTTCTTCTGCTTTGCTTAGATCCTTACTACTCTGGCTTAGGACCCGAAGCTCCTGCTTGACTTACTTTCTAGCTTTGGTGATATAGACTGGGCATGGTTCAAAGCTCGTAGGTTGCAATACATCATCATGTTGCCTTACATCATGGTATATCAGGCTTACCTTATGGATTTGGCCCATCGCTGGGACCCGCAAACTAATACCTTCCACCTCTCGACCGGCAAAATGACCATTACGCCAGAGTATTTTTATAGGATCTTTCGGATTCCATTTGATGGGGTGGCCATTGTCTCTTCAACCACTAATGATCAGGTGGTTGTATTTACTCAGGTTTTCAGAGGACACTCTATGAATGCTCTCAAGGACAACAAGTCCAAAGGAGTTTCCATCAACCGCTGGCATGAGGAGTACATTTTTACAGTGAGGCATGTCGTATTGTTGATGGTGATCAACAATTTTCTTATCCTAGACTTCTTGGGTTTGAGGTTCTCATGGAACCTTTTGGCGATGGTGCAATATATATTGGATAGAGAGGAGCCTATCATCTATGCATGGGATAGATTGCTATTGGCTCAGTGCTATGATGAGTTGTACTACATCGATCGATGAGGATGCGTTAGCATTACTTACAGTTTGCTCCTATAGGTTTGGGTATGAGAGCATATTGTGGTAGATCACCCTAAGGGGCTCCCAACCGAGATTACAATGATTGATGCTCAGACACAGTGTCATGTTGTTATATGGGCTTGAGATCATGAGGAGCATAAGAGTCACACTTTCTTAGGGGAGCTATCCCACTACATTGATGCTTTCACCAGACTTTTGGTCAGAGATGTCGTATGGCGGCCTTACTATGAGTGTCCTATTTGGGATGATCTAGCTAGCTTTACTGCTAGGACATGGCAAGAGTGATGGCTCATTGGTCGTAATATTGCCATCTAGGAGTATTTCTTCTACTCTCAAGTTCTTCATCAGTGCGGATTGCAGAAGGATGTACCCTTGATATCATTCTTGTATAGGTGCCTCATAGTAGAGAAGGACCTACCTCCATGATATATTATCAAGCTTTCAAATGAGGAGGATGCCCCAGTTGTTGACCCTACAATGGTTGGGGGAGTTACAGAGGCCTACACTCAGTGGTGGAGTAATCAGATGTGGCATGGCATTGGTAGCCTAGGGCATGAGGATGATGGTAGTGATGATGGTGCAGATCTAACAGGATGTAGATTCTAAGCCAGGACCAAGGTATGGGGCCAACCATTAGAGCAGGTGGCAGTGGAGGATCCTGATGTTCCTAAGGAGGATGAGGAGTTAGAGCTTGAGGAGAGAGACTCTCCTTTGAGAGCACAACTACATGAGGTCGAGGCTAAGCTTTAGGCCACTAAGATCTAGGTACATTGACAAGATGCTACCATTGAGTAGCTCTTAGTACAGGTAGAGGCTCTGCAGGATACTATTGGGGGTGGTATTGTTAGGATGCAGTTTGTTGTTCCTCCTTCTACACCATAGGAGGCTTCAATATTAGGTTCAAGAGCAGATGTGGGACATCTCTAGTCTCTGTTGGATGAGCATAAGGCATGGATTTAGGGACTTGTGGATCATGTTACCCTTCTTCATATTTAGCTCAAGAGGCACGGGATTGTCCTTAAGGATCCTGCAAGTGTGGGTGGTTTGCAGGTTATTGGGTGCTCCACCTTGGGGAAGTCTTCTTCCCGACCTAGCTAGAGGACCCAGACTCTAATAGAGAGACTGTTAGGCTTGCATCATTCAACTTGTGACACCGCCACAGGGGGAGGTGGCACTAGAGGAGGTGATGCAGAGGTCTTAGGCTTGGTATTTTACTGATGCTCTACTTGGTCCTTGATCTATTTTTGAGGTCGACTGGCCTATATGACTATATTCCATGGGTATTTTTGTAATTCCATTGGACTTGACACACATATTTTTATGATAGCTTTGCATTATGACTTATTATGTATATCATTTAGTGCTCGTGTTTTTGTTGTTATTTTATTTTATGATATGATGTGATGATGGTATTATGATGATTTGATAGATATGTTAGATGATAGACGATATTGAATATGCTTAAATGGATGTGTAGATGCTTAGATGGATGTGTAGATGCTCATATGATTTGATGATATGATGCGATGTATTTTGATGATGAATGATGAATTTATGATTGTATGCAAATGGATATTGCCTATATGTTTTATGATGTGCATTATGGATTTAATGACTTGTTTTTGTGAACGTGATGTTATTTTTAAATGCATGTTTTAATTTTGTTTTAATTGTATGCAATTAACTTATGTGGTGGAATGGTATGAATGAACCTGTATGCTCTAATCACTTAAAGTATACAGAATGCATATGACATTGATAATCTTAATGGATGATACCGCATAAAGTAAAAAATAATCATGAATTCTAATAATCACTCTTATCATAAGAATTTATTAAGTATTCATATGTGAGATGTAATGGTGTGCAATGTATTTTCTTAACAAGTTTCTATAAATTAAAAGACATAAAGTAGTCAGTGGATGTCTATATACTATTTCTAGTATATATGTGGTATCTGGCCTACTATGTTGATACCCCCTAATTTATAGAATCTTATAAAGAATTTAGAGGTTCAAACACTCTATTTCCCCTATCAACAACAGTCTACTTACTACTTAGACTTTTGAAAAGTAAGGCTTTTACCATGGACCTAGTTTTTCATGATCTCTGTGTGCAAGTTATTGTATATTTTTAGGTAGAACTCAAGCATTTCCTCTGATGTCAGGCTGGATTCTTTCAGCCCATTGCTAAGATCAAGGATCCTCAAGTGTTCATCTCATCCTTATGTTGGACTTGGTTGGACTATACCACTAGGCAATATTGGGTTACCTAAGCTAGCTCATCCACATTCAAACATTGGTCTACACAAATGCATGAAGCAATTATAATAGACATATCATCATGCGTAAGGATTTCTCCTTCCAATTTTGTACAATGCTGAGAATTCCAAGGATTCAAGCTTTATTCCCTTTTTTTTGGCTTCTTTTGGCTTTGGATATTTGCTCATATGTAGTGATGAAAATCACTATTTATTTTGATTGATTTGTTTTTCTTTGAGCGGGGATTTTTGTAGTGATGATAATCACTATTTATTTTGCTCATACGTAGTGATGAAAATCACTGTTTACTTTTGATTGATTTTTTTGAGCTTTGCTTTTTTTTTGTAATTTTTTATTTGTGTATCGAATTATTACTTTGAAATCTTGATTGTATGCTTGGCCTTTTGAATATGTACTTTGCTTTGGAATTTTGCTTATTTTGATGTAAGCGAGGGATTTGGATAGGGTAAAGCTTGTCCTTTTGCCAATTCTCATCACCTTTAAACTGGTTACATAGAGGGATATGCAAGGAAAATCCTTTTCGCTTAAGGTAACCTAGACCACTTTGCAGCTTTCATCTTTTCCTTGTACCATCTAGGATTTTAGTGTTTCAATTAGTGACGAAAACTTGAATATCCAAGGCATTTTCATAGCTAGACCTTACCTTCTACTAATCAAAGTTGTTTTCCTCAGAATTTGATAATATTACTAGGTGTGGTTGATTAACCGAAAAACCTTAGTATATTATGTATAGCAACAAATAATGGTTGTGTTGAAAAACACAATTACACATGTGTGTTAATGGAGGTATGGATTTGAATGATTTTTACGATTAAATGTGGTATCACTTGTAAGGCTCTCATGACATATGCAATTGTAGTGGATATGAAAATGCAATGAAATGTTGTGGATGCAAGATGTGAGATGCAATTGTTTTTATTTTTTTTTTGATTTTATGTTGTTTTTGTATTTTTGATTTATTTGACCAAAGGGCTTATTATACCTTTGGGGCTTTTGTTATTGATCCTAACCAAGTGGTTTGAATTACCATTGGAGATTTTGATTTGATGGGATTTGACCAAGTGGTTTGAATTACCCTTGGAGCCTTTTTGAATTGATTTTTACCAAGCGGTATGAACTACCCTTGGAGCCTTTGATTGATTGTATTTGACCAAGCAGTTTGAATTACCCTTGGAGCCTTTGATTTGATTTTGACCAAGCGGTATGAATTACCCTTGGAGCCTTTGATTGATTTTATTTGACCAAGCGGTTTGAATTATCCTTGGAGCCTTTGATTTGATTTTGACCAAGCGATATGAATTACCATTATTGTACTTGACCAAGTGGTTTGAATTACTCTTGGAGCCTTTGATTGATTGTATTTGACCAAGCGGATTGAATTACTCTTGGAGCCTTTGATTTGATTTTGACCAAGTGGTATGAATTACCCTTGGAGCCTTTGATTGATTGTATTTGACCAAGCGGTTTGAATTACGCTTGAAGCCTTTGATTGTATTTTTGAAATTTTAATGTTTTTATGCTTTGTTTTGTGTTTTTGACATATTTGAATGTTTTTGTGAATTTTATGGTATATTTGAAAGTTTTTTGTGTTTTATGTGTAAAATACCTTTAAGTGAATTATATTGAGGGGTTCAGGCTCTTCAATGCCATCTAATGATATAAGGTGATAAGCTCCAGGTCCAAATATCTTTGAAATCATGTATAGACCTATCCATTTTACCGTGAATTTATCTCGCAGATGTGGTGGTAAATTCAAATTCTACTGGTTTTATTTGAGCACTAGATCTCCAACCTTGAATTACCTTATGTGGAATTTACTATTGTAAGCTTGTGCAAGGTAATATTGGTAAACGTGAAGGTGCTCTAAAGCATTGACTCGACGTTCATCAAGAAGCATCAACTGATCAAGGTGGCCTTGCCACGCGATATCATCATCTATCAAGTCCTTTAATGATATGCATAGAGTCAAAATTTCTAACTCTAATGGCATGATGGCCTTAGTGCCATATACTAGTGAAAATGGTGTTGCCCCAGTGGGCATTCGTCTAATAGTCTTGTATGCCCATAGTGCAAGAGGCAACTGCATGTGCCAATCCTTGTGATTTTCTTGCAGTGTCTTCCTCAAAATGGAGACTATTATTTTGTTTGAGGATTTTTCTTGTTCGTTTGCTTGTGGATAATAAGGCATTGAAAAAATGTGTTGAATATGGTATTTTTTCATTAAAGCATGCACATTTTTATTCTTGAAATATGGCCCATTATCCGATATTATATTTGAAGGGACCCCAAAATGACTTATGATATTGTGGAGTATGAACTCCGTAATCCTTGGTCTAGTTGTTGATGTCAAGAGGATAGCTTCTACCCATTTAGTGAAGTATTATATGGCTATTATGGTGAATGTGTGTCAGCCTGAGGATAGAGGTGAGATTTTCCCAATAAATTCTACCCCATTAAGAGAATGGCCATGCCACCTGGATGGGTTGCAAATCTTGAGATGGTAAGTGCGTTAGATTCGCATGATGTTGTCACTTACTGTATTTCTTGACATACTTATAGTAGTCCTTTTCCATGGTGGTAAAATAGTA
Source organism: Wollemia nobilis (assembly GCA_028583015.1). Classification (NCBI taxonomy): domain Eukaryota; kingdom Viridiplantae; phylum Streptophyta; class Pinopsida; order Araucariales; family Araucariaceae; genus Wollemia; species Wollemia nobilis. The sequence continues at coordinate 16,588,370 of JAQPPZ010001493.1, forward strand.
ACCCATTCTCAATATGTGCTTAACGATGGTCATGTCACTGAAATACCCTCCACATGTTCCGTCGCGAGCTTACAAAATTTCCCAGGATGCTTCGTGGGGGTCAATATAACAGAGTAATACTCCATCATATCCTCGTCTGTAGAGGATTTATCCTAGAAATATGTATCTTATTGCTCTCTATTTTAATGTTCACCTTTTGGTATGCAAAAAACCTTAAGGTACTATTCCAAGCTTTAGGAATTACCACAGTTGGAAAAGCCAATCCTGATAAGCCACGACTTCTATAGAAAAGATGACTTGCTTTTCTTGAATTTTTGAGCTAGTGAACACAGATTGAGGAACAAATTTATGGTGTATGGTTTTACCACACTCCATTGGTCCTTGGGAGATCAAAGACCCCCAAGGTACCGTTTGCAAGAAATCTCGTCTATGAAGAACCAATCCTGATTTGGCTCGATGTTGATCATGTTGACTAATTCTTGATTGTCAAAAGCTTCACGACGTATTTTTGAGTGTGAAAGCACTTTCACATGAACAATTATAAAATAAGTAGATAGATTTTGAGGGATTAAGGATTCCAAATAGGCCATAGTGTTTGCAAATCTATTCGACATGCAAGGTATTGCCTCAATGTTGTACCATTCCAGCTAGGCTAGGTAGGTGTCAACAAGTTCCTTATAAGTCTTCAGGAGTGGGCACCTGCATTGGAATAGTCCTTTGACCTAGTTTACTATGAGCAAGGAGTCACCAAAGATATTCAATCTTTTAATGCCCATTGCTATGGCTGTTTGGAGTCCCAAGATCAATGCTTCATATTCTGTATTGTTGTTTGTGCATGGGAAGTCTAGTTTGAATGATAAGGGCAATGGAGTGCCCTATGGTGTGATAAAATACAATCCCTACTCTGCCTCCTTGTTCACACTTTGAACCGTCTAAGAACAATAACATGTCTCTTTATTTCTTAGGTTATTTAAGTTATGGTGTATCTAATAATGCAAATACTGCATCATCATGAAATTCTATTGTGAGAGGTTTGTTATCCTAAAGAGGCACCTCTGCTAATTGATCTCCTATGAGTTGTCCCTTTATGGAATTTTGGCTTACAAACTCTAGATCAAATTCTATCAATAGCATTATCCACTTTGTGATACGTGTATTGTGATATGTCTTGCTCATCATGTACTGTAAAGGATTTTGTTTTGACATGACATAGGTCATATGGCTCAACATCTAGTGTCATAATTTTTGAGTTGCAAATACCATTGCTAAACACAACTTTTTGACATACGCATATTCTATCTCATAACTTACCAAAGTGCAACTAATGTAATATATGGCTTGATCTTTGTCTTGTTCATTCTTTTGGGCTAACATGGTGTCCAATGCAAAATTAGTAGCCGATATATATAGTAAAAATGATATGTCTGGCCTTGGTGGAGCCAACATTGGCAACGTTGCTAGATAAGTTTTGATCTCTGCAAAGGCTTGATTGCATTCTTCATCCAAATGAAAGGGAAATTCCTTGCATAGCAACTGATTCATAGGTCGGTATTTGTTTGATAATTGCACGATGAATCTTTTTATGGATGCTATCTTGCCTTGTAGGCTTTGCAACTCCCTAATTTGGTAGGGGCGGTCATTTATAGTATAGACTTTACCTTTGTAGGATTTACTTTGATCCCTCTCTTGGATACAATGAATCCCAAAAGTTTGCCAGAAGTTATGCCAAATACACACTTCTTAGGATTAAATCAGATGTTGTGTTCTATGAGGTGATCAAAGATTTGTCTAATGACTTCGACATGCTCTTGACGCAACAAGTACTTTGGATACATATAGTCACGTAATATGTATGTCATGACCCATTGATATGTGGCACCAATATTTTTTAGACTGAATGGCATCACTTTGTAATAGAATGTTCCCCATGGAGTAATGAAAGTAGTTTTATGTTGATATTCGGGCTTAATATGGATTTGGTTGTATCAAAAAAAACCATCCATTAGGAAGAGCATTTTATGACCTACGGTTGCATCCCCAAGAGCATCTATGTTTGGCAATGGGAATGAATCCTTTGGTGTTTCCCAATTTAAATCTCTGAAATTCATGTAGATACGGACTCTTCCGTTAGGTTTCGCCATGGGTGCCATGTTCGACACCCACTCAGGGTAGTCTATAGGAACTATGAATACTGCATCCACTAGTTTTTGCAATTCGTTTTTCACCATAAAAGCAATGTTTGGATGTATTTTCCTCAATTTTTGCTTCACTGGCTTCTTCATGGGATCCAATGAAATGTTTTGAATGACTAACTTTAGATCTATCCCTGGAATATCTTTGTAAGTCCAAGAAAAAATATTGCCTCTCCTTGAGGAGAGGAATTAGGATGGCTTGTTCCTCTGGAGATAGACTTTCTTTAAACTTGATTTTTCTTGGTTGGGTAGGATCATCACTAATGTCCGCCTTGGAAGACACTTCTATAGTCATATGTGACCCATACTCCAGCTAATGAGGCATGGGTATCAAATGAATGTCATCGACGGGATTTACAGAACCTAGTGACTCAAGTTCCAACCCAACATGGAAGACGTAATACACACAACCTGATACAAAATGGAATTATTGTAACATCTCTTCATTGGGTAAGAGGTCTTCCAACTCTATGGGAAAATTAGTGTGATCCCAATCAATAGCCTCTATATCGAGATGCAATGACTTGGTAGGATTTGCTGGATTATGAAGTGGGGTGGTCAAATCAATGGAGATCATGTTTATGGATGGGATGAAATCTCCAAGACCACATGGGTGTAATCTTGTCTCAGGGGTTTCCATTCCATACTCTCGATGAGGTTTTGGAGGAATGGGAATTTCTAGATCTATCCCATGAGCAAGGGGGACAATAGGATCATTGGGCTCTAATCGCTCTTTGAATGTATGTCTCCCAAAAAATTGGAGATTAGGATCTATGGCATAGAGTGGTACCTCTCTCTCTACTAGATCGTTCACTTGCTACGAGTGGTGAGGTCCAAGATAAGCCATATCAGTATCATCCTCAAAGTCATCATCACTTATCCAGAAACCATTAGCATTGGTATGCAGCCCTAATACAAGGGACTCATGTCTTAGCTCCAAGTAGGTCATATTTGTTTCATCTTCGTATTATTCGTCACTTATGAAGAATCTATTTGTATTTGCCTCTTGCCCCAAAGTCAGGGGTTGATGACTTAGGCCTAAGTAAGCTCTTTCTGTTGAGTCTTTTGATTCATAGTCACTTTCAACTGATGTATATCCACTCTCATCATGGATGGACCATGTGAACCTTTGCAAATAGCAAGGCCCCTGATAGGCTAGGCCAAGTTGCACCTCATCATCACTTGCTTCATATCCATTCTCCTCATCCCATGAGTTGTACCCTATTGGGGTGGAATCAATTAAGATGTTTGGATGATAAGTTTTTGGAGGCAGTATGTTTATCGTGGCCACTTATCTGTTGCTAAAATTTCCTATTCTTATGGGATGATAAGGAATGAAATCAATGTCTTCTCCTAACCCTAAGCTTAATATTTTCAATGCAGCTATAAGAGAGTCATCTTGACCTTTGATATAATAGCCTAAGCCAAATCTATCAGATGAAATCTGATACTGTGGCTCGTATGGCTTCCTACACCCTTGATCATATATACCAAGGCCATAGCCATACCAATGGCAATGCTCAAAGTAGCTTAGAGAAAACTCATGGTTAGAGAGGTAACAAAAATTGACCATGAATAGTTCATCACTATCCTCTTCTATATTTGAAGACTTATGGACATAGTCTAGTCTAGCATAGACAAAATTGGTTTGGTTGGGAGGGATTCCAAGTGGAACCACTATTTCCACTGGCGGCCTAAAGTCCTTAGGCCTTCCCATATCTTGTGCAGACTCAATGATAGGTGTAAAGGTGATGTTCTGCACAAGGTACTCCCATATTCCTATGCTTGCCAAGTGTATTGATGCATGCGACGTGGATGACCCTACGGATGATACTGGTGAAGCAGGGTGATAATCATTATCTTCATATTGATATTTAAGTTCTTCTTCCATAGGACTTGGCATTTTAGCAATGGATATAGTTGGCACTTCCTTCGACCTTTCTTCGTTAACTAAGGTCTCCTTTAGCTTCTGATTGTATTTTGATTTTGACTTTGATGGTACTTTAGAAGCATTGACTATTTTGATTGCACCAGGAGGTGTTGATGTGCATGGGTATTTTCTTACTCCTTTGTCTTCGTTATTCACTTGTGTGTTTGGGGATGAAGGTGCCATGTACAGGAGAGTATAAGGGATTACAAATTATCCTAGAATGTCCACCTGATTGATGTATTTAAAAGGATCTTCATCGGCCAGAACCACATAGACTTTGTTCTCGTGCACATACTTGACACACTGGTTCAATATTGAAGGCACACACTTCAAGACCCTTATCCAAGGGTGCCCTAAGAGGATGTTGTACAACATAGCTCCTTCCAAGACATGACACACCACGGGGATGGTCTTGTGCCCCACCTTGATGGGTAGGACTATCATTCCCACAATATTGCATAAAGCATCATTAAAATCTCTCAATGTGTAAGCTCTTGGAATGATATTGGACTTGGGGATTTTGAGGTGCTCTATTGCAGTTGTTGTAATGATGTTTATCGATGAACCTGTATCGACCAAAACCCTCTTGAAAGGTAAGTCATTGATTGCCTCTACAATTTTTTGTGAAGGTTCTGGTAAGGCAATAGAAACTTTCTTAATCTCATGATCATAGAATCAGATTACAGGTTCCTGGAATTCTTGTACTTGTCCTACAAAGTGAGTGAATGCATTCACATCTTGCGGTTGGAAGTCAATTGTTCTTAAAATATCCATTAGAGTCTCCCTATGCTTTGGGGACTACTGTATGAGCTCATAGATGGATAACTTAGTTGGAGTCATCTATAGGTTTTTCTCCAATCTACTCTAAATAGTTACCACAGGTCTTGTTGGTGTACCTGGAAGGTTGTCTTGCCTTTGCCTAGGAGCAGCTAGGATGTTCATGGGAGCTGCAGGTGGTTGCGGTTGACCATACCACCTAGTCCTTATTGCTATGTTAACAATCTCAACCATCCCAATGCATCTGTGGGTAGGTATGTCAGCTCAAACTTGATTGACTTGGGCCCCTTACTCTCGAGGGGCCTCATGATTGGGCAATGGGTTTCTATATATGCCCATGTCTTTGTTATCGAGATCTAGTGGGTTGTCAACTTTGAGTTCTCTCGTCTCAATCATGTTTTGCACTTGATGCTTAAACTCGATGCAAGCCTCAATGTCATGCCTCGATATCCTATGATAAGGATAAAATTGATCTTCCCTATATCCTTTTGGCTTAGTATGGTTGGGATATATAAGAGGTATATTAAGAAATCTGATCCTCTTGGCCTTACTCAACTGATTAAATATTTATTACATTGATTTTGTCAGAGGCATGAAATAACGAGGTGTCTTGCATTCTCAATTTCTTCCCTGATTGTTGTTTTGGTCATAGTTGGCTGGCGAGGGATGTTCTTGATAGTTCTATGGTTGTTGTGGACCCCTATCCTTGGGTGTAGCCAATACAACTTGATTGACTAGAGTAGGGTTTCCCTGCTTCTGCTTGTTCTTGTCATTCTTACCATTCTTGTTCCACTCATTTTTGTTTCAGAGTTTAATGGTTCCCTAATATACTTTTATTTCTTTGATGAGCTTGGATTGTGCCAAAGCTTCCTAAAATGAAGGATACTACTGAAGTTGTAGCAAGAGGGAGATATTTTTAGAGCAAATTTTGGTGAACATGTGAATGATCTCTTCTGTGGGAACGGAGAATGATAATTTTGCCATGATTTTTCTCCATATATTCCCATAATCCATTACTAACTCGTCATCATACTGTTTCAAGTTGGCTAGGTTTTAAAGGTTCACCTTCTTCTTAGCACCAAAGGAGAAACACTTTAATAATGTGTTTACTAGTTGTTCAAAGTTGGTTATGCTATGCTTAGGTAGTTGGTTGAACCATTGAGTGGTAGCACCTAAAAATGTCATTATGAATGTTCTTAGCATGAGAGCGTCATTGTCTTCAATATGAAAATAGGCATTGATAAAATTAGTGACATGCTCTTGTGCATCCTCTTCATCCTTAAAATTTTCTAACCTAGGAATCTCAAAGTGCTTAGGATATGGAGGGATAGGGATTGATGGGCACAATTGTTGGTTGTATATTTTGCTCAATGTTGGTGAGTTCCCAGCTGCCTCTTGTTTCTCAAAGGTTTTCATATTTTCAAAAATCTCTTGAAATACCTTTGATGCATGTATTTCCTCCTCTTGTAAGCCTATTCACATTGGCAATGGAGGTAACTATCTATCCATTTGATTTGTTCTATTTTCCTCCCTCCTATGAGGGGACTCAGGATTGTGATCCCGATTTGTTATGTTTGCCCTCTCCCCATTAGTTGGATTTTTTTCATGATTTGGTGGAGGATTCCATTATGGGCTATCTTTTCTAGTGCGCCTCTCCTTAGGTGATTCAGTGCATCTTGTTCTTTGGTGGTCACCACCATTTATCTGTAAATTGTTAAGATCTAACTGCTTGACCTACTCTCTTAAATGTTGCTCATGTTGGTGCAAGAGTCTTTATCTTTATTTCTCTTATTTGAGAGCTTCTACTAGTTCTCGCTCTTTATGTAATGCATTTTCTAATCGCCTCATTCGATCATTTTATGTTGTCATAGAAGAATCATGTTTATCTGACTCTGTTCTTGTTGTCTTAACTCACAGATTCCTTGAGGAGGTTTCTGCTATATCTATACTCTTGCTAGCTAATGTGAATTTTTTAGTGTACTCTTGATTATCCCTATGGTCAGACTCCATGCATATACTATAGTATCACTCTGAGTTACCCCTAGATTGATAGATGTGTTTAGAAGTCACTATTCATGAGCTTCTAGATGTAGAGTTCTCAGTAGCTATAGTTCTTTGAGTTGATCGTGTATGAAACCAATCCAACCCATCTAGTTGTCTTGTTTTCCATGGCTGGTCTCATGGGGTGCCATTCACTCCTATGATGTCATAGTCTATGGGAATATTTCCTTTTGTGTGAATGGTTTCTTATATATGATTCCCATGACTAGATGTATTCCTAGTCTCCTGCCCTTCAGTAGGCAGTCCTGTCTATATGTTTCTTGATGAAGAGGGCTTTGTGATAACATGTTTTCTCCATGTGGATGGATATGTTGTGGTCTCATCATCCCTATGTGAATAATGAGTCATAGAACCTTATTTATGTCCATGTGAGGAGGAAGCCCTTGAATCTTCCTCACGTCTTTGAGGTGTTTCTATATGTTTAGAGGAGGCCCTTGAGGTCTCCTCATGCCTCCTTGATGAGGATGGTTGTGAAGCCTCTTTTTGTTTATGTGAATTTTTTCCATGATGTGGTTCTCTACTTGGGGTTTCTCAAGGATATCCCCAAAGGGTTGAGTTATCACCCCTTAGGCTCACAAAGCTACATCTCACGGTCTTATGGGTAGGTCATTCAATGTTACTATGACTCTGCCTATGGGTATGAGTTGCTTTTGTCTCTCCCTCGGTATCAGATAGAGGGTGCTTACTTATTGTTTTGACCATGTTGTCTTATGAATTGATCTTTTGAGTTGCAATTTAGGAATAACCACCCAATACCAAACAAATTTTTATCTTGATTACCAGTGTGCCCTAAACTGTTTGATGTGTTTTTATGTGTTGTTCTTTCAATTTATTTGCTCTTGTTCTTGGATTAAGAATGAGAAGACTCATCCATAGTGAGAATCAAGTACACCCATGCCAAACATGATTTTCTCAAAAGAATCTAGGGTACACCGTTGAATACCCAATGGAGGGTTCACCTAGCTCTTCCACTATGAACCAATGATCACCATCTAGAAAACCCAATGGAGGGTTTGCCTAGTTATTATATTTTAGACATAGTTTCTTTTATTTTTTTTCTTCATGTTTGCATATCATTAGCATAGATTTACATGATTTCATGGCATAGTTTCATCATATTTTTGTTACATTATTTGATTACTAACAACCTCATCTGGGGAGGCAATCTCGAACACCTAAACATGTGTTGTTTCATTTCTTGCAGGGCCATAGGTACATCGAACAAAGTTTGCAACATACGAGAGCAAAATGGATCCCTCTAGGAAACATACCTAGAGAAAGAGGCATCGGTAAGCCCTCATACATTTCTATGTGTGGAACTGAGAATATTTTATAAGTGCACCACCTCTTCGCAGAAGGGGCACTCTTTACCTATTTGTAACTTATAGTATCGAAATGGGTATCCTGGAACGCATGCACCGCCCCCTTTTTAACCCTAATTTCAATGTTATTAAAAACCCAAGATGAAATGAAATACAAGAAGAAAAAGCATATAACACAAAATAAAAAATATGGATCTCTTTATTGATATTGAATCTCGGTTACATGTCGATCCCTCTTAGGGATACCTATTTCGATACTATAAGTTAAAAATAGGTAAAGAGTGCCCCTTCTACAAAGAGGTGGTGTGCTTATAAAATATTCCTGATTCTACACAAAAATGTATGAGGGCTTACAGATGCCTCCTTCTCTAGGTCTATTTCCTATAGGGTCCCTTTTGCACTCGTATGTTGCAAACTTCGTCCGATGTACCTATGGCCCTGCAAGCAATGAAACAACAACACACGTTTAGGTGTTCGAGATTGCATCCCTGGATGAGGTTGTTAGTAATCAAAGAATGTAACGAAAATACGATGAAACTATGCCATGAAATCATATAAATATATGCTAATGATATGCAAACATGAAGAAACAAAATAAAAGAAACTATGTCTAAAACCTAAGCTAAGCCCGTGGGCCACTGTCTAAGCTAAACCTTGGTCCATCCATGATGAGATTGTATATACATCAGATGAAAGTGACTATGAATCAAAAGACTCAACATAAAGAGCCTACTTAGGCCTAATCCATCAACCCCTAACTTTGGGGAAAGAAACAAATGCAAATGGATTCTTCATAAGTGAAAAAGAATATGAAGATGAAAGAGAGATGGCCTACTTAGGGCCAATACATGAGCCCCTTGTATTAGGGTTGCATACCAATGCTAACAATTTTTGGATAAGTGATGATGACTTTGAGTATGAGATCGAGATGGCTTATCTTGGACCTCACCACTTGTAGTAAGTCAATGAGCTAGCAGAGAGAGAGGTGGCACTCCATGACATAGACCCTCATCTTTGATTTTTGAGGAGACATATTGACCTAGCTTCCATTCATCAGATGGTCAATCCCCCTCCACCTACATTTAGAGAGTAATTAGAGCCCAATGATCCTATTGTCCGCCCTTCTCATAGGCCAAATCCAAAAATTCTCATTCCTCTAGAACCTCATCGCGAGTATGGAAGGGAAACCCCTGAGACAAGATTACACCCATGTGGTCCTAGAGACTTCATTACATCCATCAACATGATCTCCATTAATTTTACCACTCCACTTCATAATCCAGCAGATCCTACCAAATTATTGCATCTTGATGTAGAGGCTATTGATTGGGATTATGCTAATTCTCCCATAGAGCCAAAAGACATCTTCCCCAATGAAGAGATGTTACAGCCATTCCATTTTGCATTAGGTTATGTGTATGATGTCTTGCATATTTTTTTGGAACATGAGTCACTAGGTCTTGTAAATCTCATTGATGACATTCATTTGATACCCATGCCTCATCAGTTGTAGGATGGGTCACATATGGCTATAGAAGTGACTTTTGATGTGGACATCAGTGATGATCCTACCCAACCAAGAAAAGTCAAGTTTGTAGAAATTCTATCTCCAGAGGAACAAGCCATCCTAATTCCTCTCCTCAAGGATAGGTCAAATATTTTTTCTTGGACTTACAAAGACATGCTAGGGATAGATCCAAAGTTAGTCATTCACAACCTTTCATTGGATCCCATGAAGAAGCCAGTCAAGAAAAAAAAATTGAAAATGCATCCAACCATCACTTTGATGGTGAAAAACGAATTGCAAAAACTACTAGATGTAGTATTCATAGTTTCTATAGACTACCCTAACTGGGTTTCTAACATGGTACCCATGGGGAAACCTGATGGAAGAGTCTGTATCTACATAGATTTAAATAGGGCAACACCAACGGATTCATTCTCATTACCAAAAATAGATGCTCTTGTGGATGCAACCGCAGGTCATGAAATGCTCTCCCTAATGAATGTTTTTTCTGGATACAACTAGATCTAGATTAAGCTCGAAGATCAACATAAAACTGCTTTCATTACTCCATGGGGAACATTCTGTTACAAAGTGATGCCATTCGGTCTCAAAAATGTTAGTGCCACATATCAGTAGGCCATGACATACATATTCCATGACTATATGCATAATATCTTGGAAGATTACATGGATGACTTACTTGCCAAGTCCCTATTGCGGTAAGATCACGCTGAAGTCCTTAGACAAATATTTGATCGCCTCATATAATACAAAATTTGATTGAATCTTAAGAAGTGCGTATTTGGTGTAACTTCTAGCAAGATTTTGGGATTCATCGTACCCAAGAGAGGCATCGATGTAGATCCTTAAAAGGTAAAGGCTATACTAGAAATAGTCGCCCCTACCAATTATGAAGCCTACAAGTCAAGATAGCATCCATTAAAAGATTCATCATGTAATTATCAAAAAAATATCGACCTATGATTCGGTTGGTATGCAAGGAGGTCTACTTTCATTGGGATGAATAATTCCATCAAGCCTTTGCAGAGATCAAAACTTATCTGGCAACGCCGGCAGTGTTGGCTCCACCAAGGCCAAATAGACCATTTTTACTATATATATTGGCTATTGATTTCACATTAGGCACCATGTTAGCCCAAAAGAATGAACAAGACAAATAGCAAGCCATATTTTACATTAGTTGCACCTTGGTAAGTTATGAGCTAGGATATGTGTATGTCAAAAAGTTGTGTTTAGCAGTGGTCTTTACAACTAAAAAATTGTGACACTACATGTTGAGCCATATGACCTACGTCATATCAAAAAAAAATCCTTTGCAGTACATGATGAGAAAGACATATCACAATACACGTATTGCAAAGTGGATCATGATATTGAAAGAATTTTATCTAGAGTTCATAAGACGAAATTCCATCAAGGGAAAAGTCATAGCAGATCAATTAGCGGAGGAGCCTCTTCAAGATAACAAACCTCTCACAATAGAATTTCCTGATGGTGCAGTATTTGCATTATCAGATATGCAAAAACTTAAATAACCTAAGAAATAAAGAGACATGTCATTTCTCTTTGATGGTTCAAAGTGTGAACAACGAGGCAGAGTAGGGATTGTTTTTATCACACCATAGGGCACTCTATTGCCCTTATCATTCAAACTAGACTTCCCGTACACAAACAACAATACCAAATATGAAGCATTGATCTCGGGACTCCAAATATTCGTGTAGCAATGGGTATTAAAATATTGAAAATATTTAGTGACTCCTTGCTCATAGTAAACCAGGTCAAAGGAATATTCCAATGTAGGTGCCCACTCCTAAAAACTTACAAGGAACTTGTTGACACATACCTAGCCCGACTGGAATGGTATGACATCGAGGTAATCCCTCGCATGTCGAATATATTTACAGACACTATGGTCTCTTTGGGATCCTTAATACCTCGAAATTTAGTTTCTAATTTTACAACCGTTCATGTGAAAGTGCTTTTGCACTCAGTAATACGTCATGAAGATTTTGACAATCAAGAATTAGTCAACATGGTCAACATCGAGCCAAATCAGGATTGGTCCTTCGCAATTAGATATTTCTTGCAAATGACACCTTGGGTGTCTTTGATCTCCCAAGGACCTATAGAGTGTGGTGCAACCATACAACTTAGAGTTGTTTCTCAATCCGTGTTCACTAGATCAAAAATACAAGAAAAGCAAGTTGTCTTTTCTATAGAAGTTGTGGCTTACAAGGATTGACTTTCCCAACTGCGAGACTTCCTGAATCTTGGAATAGTACCTCAAGGTTTATCACATACTGAAAGGAAAATGTTCAAATAGAGAGCAACAAGATACATCTTGCTAGGAGAAATCCTCTATAGACAAGGATATGATGGAGTATTACTCCGTTGTCTTGAGCCCCAGGAAGCATCTTGGATAATTTCTCGATCTCACGATGAAACATGTGGAGGCCATTTTAGTGGAATGGCCATCGTTAAGTGCATCTTGAGAATGGGTTACTATTGGACCACCATGGAAAAGGACTGTTGTGAGTATGTCAATAAATGTAGTAAGTGTCAGCATCATGAAAATATAATGTACTTACCATCGCAAGCTTTGTAGCCCATCTAGGTAGCATGGCCATTCTCGTAGTGGGGACTATACTTGATTGGAAATAACTCACCCCTATCCTCAGGCCAACACACATTCATCATAATGACCACTGAATACTTCACTAAATGGGTAGAAGTGATCCCATTAACATCAAAAACTGGACCAAGTATTACGGAGTTCATACTCCATAATATCATAAATCATTTTGGGGTCCCTTCAAAGATAATATCGAATAATGGGTCATATTTCAAGAACAAAAATGTGTGTGCTTTAATGAAAAAATACCATATTCAACACAATTTTTCAATGCCTTATTATCCACAAGCAAACGGGCAAGCAAAAGCCTCAAACAAAACAATAGTCTCCATTTTGAGGAAGATAGTGCAAGAAAATCACAAGGATTGGCACATGCAGTTGCCTCTTGCACTATGGGCATACAAGACTAGTATACAGATGCCTACTAGGGTAACATCGTTTTCACTAGTATATGGCACTAAGGCCATCATGCCACTAGAGTTAGAAATTCTGACTCTATGCATAGCATTAAAGGACTTCATAGATGATGATATCACGCGGTAAGGCCACCTTGATCAGTTGATGCTTCTTGATGAACGCCAAGTCAATTCCTTAGAGCATCTTCACATTTACCAAGATCATCTTGTGTGAGCTTACAATAGTAAAGTCCACATAAGGGAATTCAATGTTGGATATCTACTACTCAAAGAAAACTAGCAAAATTTGAATCTGCCACTGCATATACGAGATAAGTTTGTGGTAAACTGGATAGGTCCATACATAATTTCATAGAGAGTTGGACCTGGAGCTTATCGACTTATATCATTAGATGGTGTTGGAGATCCTGAACCTCTCAATATCATTCACTTAAAGGTATTTTACACATAAAACACAAAAACATTCAAATATTCCATAAAATACAAAAACATTCAAATATGTCAAAAACATAAAACAAAGCATAAAAATATAAAATTTCAAAAATACAATCAAAGGCTCCGAGGGTAATTCAAACCACTTCGTAAAATTCAATAAATCGAAGGCTCCAAGGGTAATTCATACCGCTTGGTCAAAATCAAATCAAAGGCTCCAAGGGTAATTCATATTGCTTGGTCAAAATCAAATCAAAGGCTCCAAGGGTAATTCATATCACTTGGTCAAAATCAAATCAAAGGCTCCAAGGGTAATTCATACCGCTTGGTCAAAATCAAATCAAAGGCTCCAAGGGTAATTCAAACTGCTTGGTCAAATATAATCAATCAAAAGCTCCAAGGGTAGTTCATACCACTTGGTCAAAATCAATTAAAAAAGGCTCCAAGGGTAATTCAAACCGCTTGGTCAAATCCCATCAAATCAAAAGCTCCAAGGGTAATTCAAACTACTTGGTCAGGATCAATAACAAAAGCCCCAAAGGCATAATAAGACCTTTGGTCAAATAAATCAAAAATACAAAAACAACATACATGAAAAACAAAAACAATTGCATCTCACATCTTGCATCCACAACATTGCATTGCATTTTCATATCCACTACAATTTCATGTGCCATGAGAGCCTTACAAGTGATACCATAGTTTGTTGTACAAATCATTCAAATCCATACCTCCATTAACACACGTGTGTAATTGTGTTTTTCAACACAACCATTATTTGTTGCTATACATAATATACTAATGTTTTTTGGTTAATCAACCACACCTAGTAATATTATCAAATTTTGAGGAAAACAACTTTGATTAGTAGAAGGTAAGGTCTAGCTGTGCTAATGCCTTGGATATTCAAGATCCCATCACTAATTGAAACACTAAAATCCTAGCCGGTACAAGGAAAAGATGAAAGCTAAAAAGTGGTATAGGTTACCTTAAGCAAAAAGGATATTCCTTGCTTATCCCCCTGTGCAACCGATTTAAAGGTGCTGAGAATTGGCAAAAGGACAAGCTTTACCCTATCCAAATCCCTTTCTTACATCAAAATAAGCAAAATTCCAAAGAAAAGTACATATTCAAAAGGCCAAGCATATAATCAATATTTCAAAGTAATAATCCGATACACAAATCAAAAATTACAAAAAAAAACAAAGCTCAAAAAAATCAATAAAAAGTAAACAATGATTTTCACCACTACGTATGAGCAAAATAAACAGTGATTATCATCACTACAAAAATCACCTCTCAAAGAAAAACAAATCAATAAAAATAAATAGTGATTTTCATCACTACATATGAGCAAATATCCAAAGCCAAAAGAAGCAAAAAAGAAGGGAATAAAGCTTGAATCCCTGGAATTCTCAGCATTGTACAAAACTAGAAGGAGAAATTCTTACGCATGACGATATGTCTATTACAATTGCTTCATGCATTTGTGTAGACCAATGTTTGAATGTGGATAATCTAGCTTACGTAACCCAATATTGCCTAGTCATATAGTCCAACTAAGTCCAACATAAGGATGATATTAACACTTGAGGATCCCTGATCTTAGCAATGGGATAAAAGAATCCCACCTAACAGCAAAGGAAATGTTTGAATTATATCTCAAAATATACAATCATTTGAACACACAGGAATCATGAAAAACCAGGTCCATGGTAAAAGCCTTACTTTTCAAAAGTCCAAGTGGTAAGTAGATAGTTGTTGATAGGGTAACTAAAGTGTTTGAATCTCCAAAAATCCCCAAAAATTCTTAAATAGAAACAAATCATAACATAATTCACACCATCACATTCTTTATAAGATTTTATAAATTAGGGGGTATCAACATAATAGGACAGATACCGCATATATATTAGAAATAGTATTTAGACAGCCACTGACTACTTTATATCTTTTAATTTATAGAAACTTATTAAGAAAAAAACATTATACACCATTACATCTCATATATGAATACTTAATCAATTCTTATGATAAGAGTGATTAATTAAATTCATGATTATTTTTTTTACTTTCTATGGTATCACCCATTAAGCTTGTTAATGCCATATGCATTCCGTATGTTTTAAGTGATTAGAGCATACAGGTCCAGTTATACCATTCCACCACATAAGTTAGATGCATAAAATTAAAACAAAGTTAAAACATGCATTTAGCAATAACATCGCATTCACAAAAACAAGTCATTAAATCCATAATGCACATCATAAAATATATAGGCAATATCCATTTGCATACAATCATAAATTCATCATTCATAATTCATCATCAAAATACATTGCATCATATCATCAAATCATATGAGCATCTACACATCCATCTAAGCATCTTCAATATCATCTATCATCTAACATATCCATAAAATCATCATAATACCATCATCGCATCATATCATAAAATAAAACAACAACAAAAACACAATAAATTATACACATAATAAGTCATAATGCAAAGCTATCATAAAAGTATGTGTATCAAGTCCAATGGATATACAAAAATCCCCATGGGCTATAGTCATATAGGCCAGTCGACCTCAAAAATAGATCAAGGACCAAGTAGAGCATCAGTCAAATACTAGGCCTGATCCCCCTGCATCACCTCCTCCAGTGCCACCTCCCCCTGTGGTGGTGTCATGAGTTGAGTTATACAAGCTTGTCAGTCTCTTTATCTAATTCTAGGTCCTCTGGCTAGGTCAGGTAGAAGACTACCCCAAGGTGGAGCACCCACTATCCTATAAACCACCCGCACCTACTTGATCCTTAGGGACAATCTCGTGCCTCCTAAGCTACATCTAAAGAAGGGTAACATGATCCATAAGTCCTCGGATCCGCACCTCATGCTCATCCAATAGAGATTGGAGATGTTCCACATCTGCTCTTGAACCTGCCACTGGAGCCTCTTGTGGTGTAGGAGGAACAACAAATAACATCCTGACATCGCTACCCATAATAGTAGCTTGTAGAACGTATATCTATGTTGTGAGCTACTCAAAGGTAGCATCTCACCACTATACCTAGAGCTTAGTGGCATGAAGCTCAGCCTCAGCCTCATGTAATTATGCTCTCAAAGGAGAGTCTCTCTCCTCAGGCTTAACTCCTCCTCATGAACATCAGGATCCTCCACCGCCACCTACTCTACTAGCTGGCCCCATACCTTGGTCCTGGCTCAGACTTTGCATCCTATCTGATCTGCACCATCACCCCCACCATCATCCTCATACCCTAGGTTACCAATGCCATGCAACATCCAATCACCCCACCACTGAGTGTATTCATTTGTAACACCCCCATCCACTGTAGGGTCAACATCTAGGGCATCCTCCTCATTTGAAAGCTTAGTAATCTATCATGGAGGTAGGTCCTTCTCTGCTATGAGGTGCATGTACAAGAACAGTATCAAGGGCACATCCTATTGTAATTCATACTAACGAAGAACCTGAGAGTAGAATAAATATTCCTAGATGGCAATATTATGATCAATAAGCCATCACTCACGTCGTATCCTAGCAGTAAAACTAGCTAGATCATCCCAAGGAGGACACTCATCGTAAGGTCACCACACGACATCTCCGACCAACAATCTGGTGAAAGAATTAGTGTAGTGGGATAAATACCCTACAAAAGTGTGACTCTTATGCTCCTCATGCTCTCGAGCCCATCTAGCAGCATAGCACTATGTTCGAGCATCAATCATTGTAATCTCAGCTAGGAGCCCCTTAGGGCGATCTACCACAATATGCTCCCATCCCCAAACCTATAGGAGCAAGCTGCAAGAAATGCTGATGTGTCCTCGTCGATGGATGTGGTATAACTTATTGTAGCACTAAGCCAATAGCGATATACCCCATGCATATATGATAGAATCCACGCTATCCAATATATCCTGCACCATCGCCAAAATATTCCACGAGAACCTCAAACCCGAGCAGTCTAAGATAAGAACATTGTTGATCACCATTAGCAATATGGCATGCCTAGCTGTAAAAACATGCTCCCCATGCCAGCGACTAATGGATACTCCTTCGAAATTGTTGTCCTTGAGAGCATCCATAGAGTTCCCTCTAAACACCCGAGTGAAGACAACCACCTGATCATTAGTGGCTAAAGAGACAATGGCCACCCCATCGAATGGAATCTAAAATATCCTATATACATCCTCTAGTGTAATGGTCATCTCACATTTCGAGAGGTGGAAGGTATTATTTTATGGATCCCAGTGATGGGCCAAATCCATAAGGTAAGCCTGATCTACCATGATGTAAGGTAGCCTGATGATGTACTACAACCCGCAGGCTTTGAATGCCTAGTCTATATCATCAAAGCTAGGAAGTAAGTCAAGCAGGAGCTTTGGGTCTCGAGTCCGAGCAGTAAGTATCTAAGAAAAGCAGAAGAAATACAAAGCATAAATACAATGCATCTAAGGCATAATTCACAATAAAAATGAAAATAGTGCAAAAAAGAGTATGGACTATTCTAATTCTAAGCAAAAAAGATAATATTGCACCTAATCAAACAAATCAAAAATTCCAAAATTCCAAAAAAATAAAAAATGTCATAAAAATTCAACAAAATGCAAGAAAACAAGGCTAAGGGTTTAGTCATTGTCGTCTACAATAGCCAAAACCTAGTTGTTGGAGACAACAGTGTCCAAGAACCAACGGTCAAATTTTTTGATCGTTGGGGTTCAAGCTTGGCTGCTCTGAGCGACAGAGGCTCATAATCGACCGCTCTGAGCGAAAAAAGCCAAGGGGCGACATGGTAAACTCATGAACCCTTGGCTAGACAACCAAAATAATTTGTAAACTTACAAAATAACTTAAACAAAATCAACATAGGGAGGGAAAACAAATAAAATGGAAAGCAAATATTCCCACCTAAGCATCAAAAACTAGGCTAAGTTAAAAATGCTCAAAATGGCGGCAGCAGGTGAATAACAAAAAAAATTCAAAACCCTAGGCTAAATCCACTAAAAAATAAAATAAAATTGGGTACTAACCCACCATAGCAAAGGGGAAGCTAAACCTAATTACAGAGTTTGTTCATTTCCAATAGGTTTATTGAGGTTCAATTTACCCATTACTTAGTGAGGTTCAGTTTTATGCAGCTAAGGAAAATAGAGCTAAGGTTTTGAAGAGAGAAATACCCAAGAAGCTCTAGCTCCTCTAGCAGCTGATGTCTTGCCCTATGCAGCTATGTCCTCAGCACCAGCAAGTTTTAAAGTCGCAATCGTCACTGTCACACCAGAGCTTTCATAGCGAATATTCAAACAATGAAAATTGAAATGTCAAACCCTAGAAAAGCAAATTTTATATTTCCTTAATTATGCCTTGGCCACTGCTGACATCAGTGACCTAAACTTCTTGGTCGCTCAGGGTGACAATAGCCACAGGAAGGAACTCAGAGGCCGCTGGACCTGATAGCGGCTAGATCCATAGAGTAAAATAAGGGATTTTCTCCTTGAGGGATCCAACAAAAATAACAAATAAACACACTTTGGTGGTTTGAGATCATCAAAATGAAAGCACAATCTCAGGAAAGCCTCATACTCAGTTACCTACTCTATCAACTCGATCATTGCAATGATTTGCACTCCATGTATTTTGGTAAGATGATTAGATAACCATGAGGCCACTTGGGGTAAAAATAACTCATTTTGGAATTACGATGTGCTACCCTTCAATCCCAAAGAAGACCAATATGGTCAAACTGCTCCACGGGTGCGAAAGTATCATCCTAGTTCCCCTATGACATAAAAAACATTAAGTCAAATTGATACAATCTAAACATAAATAGAATCACTCATCCTAACTCCCTAAGAAGGCTATTGATAGCCGATCGCTCCTCGGGATAAGGATAGATGATTATCATAAATAATTGGAATCACACTTGGATGTGGGATTGCCCATTAAAAGCAACAAATGCTATAAAGGAACCATATTATGTTAGGGTAAAATAGGTAGTATATTGCATTATATACTACATAGGTAGATTATTACATTTACTTTTCTACTTTCTACTTTCTACCATGTAGATATTTACTGTCTTAAATATCTAATGGTAAATCCTAAATATCCTAGGTTAAGAGTTCTAAACCTAACACTCTACCTACGTTAGCGTGTTAGTTAGCGTGGTTATAGAAAGATTAGTTTCTTTCTCTATTTTGTAATCTATTTAATGAAGGCTTTATTCCTAAGCTTATGTTAATGCAATTATTCATTTGATTAAGCCTAACTATCTCCTGGTCACATTGGTACCAGAGCTGGAGCGAGGAGTTTGACTGGAGCGAGGAAATACGACACCATTCTTTTTGGTGACCCTTAATTATTTCCTAAAGCCCGTTTTTAATACTCCTAAGCTAGGTTTAATTTTTTAGTTTGGCAATTTTTTTTGTTAGGCATTTTTAATTATTGTAGGGTGCAGATCCCAACGTAGGGTGCGGATCCCAACGTAGGACGCAGATCCCGACGTAGGGCCATTTTGACCCTGGTCGTAATCGCAACCCACGGGGAATTTTCCGTCCCCACGCGGATCGCGACCACCGGCTCATCAAGCCGACGATTCGACCTGCGGGCCCGTAGTCCCTTCCACGAGAGCGTACGAGGGCAGGCGGCCCTCACACTCCCCGTGGCAAGGGAAAGCTTTCTAAGCTTTCCCTTTTGGGCACGCATCCCGAGACCGTGGCGGGAACGCCTAGAGGGCAGGAGCGCCCTCACGTTTCCCATGGCATGGATCCCGAGGCAGGGAACGCTTCGAGGGCAGGAGCGCCCTCACGTTCCCCGTAGACCTGCATGCACCCCGAGGCGATGCTGACCTAGACCTGCATGCACCCCGAGGTGGTGCAGATCTGACTCAACCGACAGCTAGGCGACACGTGGCACTCTGGCCACGTGCCACCTGGCACCTGACTAGAATTGACTAGACTGGACACGTGGACCTGACACGTGGACTGGACACTAGGACACGACAGGACACGTGGACCCCCCTTGTCGCGCCACGTGGACGCCGCCAACAAAAAGGAGGGCCCGAACTCGATTTCCCGAAGGCAATCATGAGCTTAATTGCTCGTCGAGGCCT
Source organism: Wollemia nobilis (assembly GCA_028583015.1). Classification (NCBI taxonomy): domain Eukaryota; kingdom Viridiplantae; phylum Streptophyta; class Pinopsida; order Araucariales; family Araucariaceae; genus Wollemia; species Wollemia nobilis. Next base: position 16,608,796 of record JAQPPZ010001493.1, read on the forward strand.
TTAAAGGCCTCTGCATCCTTTTTAGGATGCATGTGGGATAAATCCCACTTGTTCCAAAAGAAGCCCGTGGGCTTCTTTAAATCTCAAGCGTCTTAGCCTGAGAACCAAGCCGCGGGCTTGGTAAGTTGGCCAAGGCGGATGCCTTAGGCCAACAGGAGTCGGCGGTTCGACTCCCGCACCCGCCATACAACAAGTTTATTTATTTTTATGCAAATTAATTTATTTTTTGGCATAAGTCAAGCTTTATTTAAAATTTTATGCTTAACTTTAATCTTTTTTAGTTTTTTTTAAATTAGAATTTCTCATATTATTTTTTAATAAATTATATCAATTTTTTTTAACTATTAAATTGATGTTTTTTATTTCAAATTTTATGTTAAATTTTCTTTTAAAAAAAAAGCTTTAAAATTTTATTTTTTATAGCATTTAAATTTACAATAGAAATGCCAAAATCCTTATGCAACTATACCATTGTTGTTCTTTAGTTTTCTCCGCATGTGGAGATAAAGAGACAAGAAACAAAGACACATTTTGTTGCTTAAATTTCATCAAAATTTCCTATATTTTTCATCATTCTTCAAAGTTTTCATGAAGATCAAATCTTGGGTAAGGAAAGCTCTTCGTAGACAAAGAATCATCAGAAAGAGAAACGAATTACGAAGGCAAACAACACGATCACTTTTTCATCGTATGCTTCGTGAATATCGTAGATCCATTCCTCACTCACTTATCTATACTGATCCATGGAAGGGGTTGGACAGAAGCTATGGTCCCATGCGGATTCGTGAGCCTTTTGATCCTAATGCACCACCTATTTTTGAGTGTTGAAAACAAAAACCAAGTCGTGTGTCGACTGGTCTGGAAGCCTTTCAAACGCGGGTCGTGTGTCGACTTGTCTTGAAAGGAGTGCTTGCTTTCTCAATTTTGTAATCATTAAGGGGGGATAGAAGTTACATTTGTGCTTCTATTTTTTGCAAAATTGTAAAGACAAAGGGGGGATTTTCTAAAACTAATAAAGGTGCATTCTCGATTGTACTCGACACCTTTTTCTTTTTCAAAAATTGGCTTCATTAGGTGCATTTTCGGTTGCATCCGACACCTATAGTGATAAATAATTTGGGTTGCTCTTTTTTTTATTATTGCACTATACATCATTTTGCAATTAAACAATCATAAAAATTGAAGAGCACTTCACACTTGAAAACCCAAATTTCACTACAAATCGTGCTACATCTTGCACAGGTTAAACAAAGTCAAATTTTTAAATAATCCTCACCCAAAGGTCCAAATCTACAAACACCTTGATTAACTCTCTTTGTTTGGCTTAATTTCCTCAAAATTTCCATCCTTCTTGAAGGGTGTTAAGGCAAGTGCCATTAAATATCCTAGAGAGCATAATCAGAAGTATTTCAAAACCTACCCCTTTAATTTGCTCTATTTGTTTGGCTTAAAATCCTCAAACTTTTCATCCCTTGTTAAGGGTGTTAAGGCAGGTGCCATTAAATATCTTATAGAAGCAACTTAAACATCTTCCATATACTCTTTTGAGGGTATAGTGCAAGATACAACCATCTTAGTCCTATCAATTTGAAACCTTCACCATGGCCATGATGCACAAGTATCTCACTGAGAGCCAACTGCTCAAAGGTTCAAATTATTCTGCATGGAAGACTAAGATGAAAGCTATCTTAACTGTAGAGGATCTATGGTCTATAGTGGATGGAAGTGAAACTAGACCGCAATCAGCAGGAGCAGATCAAACAACATTTGATAAAAAGGATAGAAAATTATCCTTAATGATCTTGCTAGCTATTACTGATGATATCCAACCTCATATCAGTGAAGCTAAGAATGGTAAGGAGGCATGGGATGCCTTAACAACCATCTTTGCGGGGAAGAATCAATCAACAATTCTTCACCTCCAAACACAACTTCATACTCTTCATATGAAATCAGGCGAAATAGTAGAGCTATTCCTCTGCAGAGTGGCAGAATTGAAAACAAAACTGCAATCCTTAGGAGAAAAAGTGGAAGACCAAGTCTTGACCTCTATCATTTTGAGGGCTCTTCCCGACTCCTACAGAATGTTGATCACTTCATTACAAGTCTCTGGAAGGACAGTGACTTTTGTCGAGTTGGTAAATATGCTTCAAACAGAAGAAGCTAATCAACTCCAAAGAGATGAGGCATCCAACAATGCTCTTTTCTCAAACAGACAAGGTGGTAAGAAAAAGTGGAATCAACAACAAGGTTCTTCTTCTAATAAAGACAAGGGTAAAGGCAAAGAGACTCAGAAGAAGAAGCAGTATTGTAAGATTTGCGACAAGGACACTCATGAAACCAAAAGATGTTGGTTTAAGAACAAACCGCCCAATGAACAAGGAAACAAAAAGGGCAAAGGCAAACCAAAGAACAAGAATAAACAACAACAGGGACACATTGCAGCTGAAGATTCTAGTTCGGACTCTGAACGAGCACACAAGGTGCTCATGACACATACAGATTCCCTTCACAAGGACACTGTGTGGTACATAGATTCAGGCGCTAGTAAGCATATGACTGGCGATAAGTCCTGGTTTGAGACATTTGAGACTCGAGAAGGTAGACCGGTCACCATTGCTGATAATCAAACCTATCGAGTTCAGGGAGAAGGAAGTGTTTCTGTCTCCCTTCCAGATGGAGAATGTAAAATTCAAAAAGTTCTTTATGTACCAGGATTGAAAAATAATCTCTTGTCAGTTCCACAAATCCTGGACAATCACATGAATGTCAATTTCAAGGTGGACAAAGAAAAGAAACGTTGCTTTATCACCAAGAAAGGAAAACAGATAGCAACAGGTTCATACAAACATGGTTTGTTTGTCTTAGATGCAATTACCTCAACACATACTGCAATGGCAGTAACCACAAAAGAGGCCACATCTCTATGGCATAAGAGATTTGGGCATTTAAGTTCAGGATATTTACTAGAACTCAGTAAATATCAAATGGTGAAAGGATTGCCTACTCTTTCATCTACTTTGCCAGTATGCTCAGATTGCTTGTCAGGCAAGCAACACAGAGTGCCCTTTGAACCTAGCTCCTTTCGAGCTAAGGTACCTTTGGAGTTGGTTCACACAGATTTGTGTGGTCCCATGTCTACTAGTTGTGGAGGAAAAAGGTATTTTCAATTGTTTGTCGATGATCACTCACGCAAGATGTGGGTCTTCTTCTTGCAGTTGAAGTCTGAAGCATTTACCTATTTTCAACAATTCAAAAAGCTTGTTGAGAAAGAATCAGGATGCTTCATCAAGACCCTCCATTCAGATCGAGGGGGGAATACACATCAAAGGAATTTTCCTCATTTTTATAGACTCATGGGATAAAAATACAGTTAACCACAACCTATTCTCCTCAGTCAAATGGAGTTGTTGAGAGAAGAAATCGGTCCATTATGGAAATGGTTCGATGTATGCTTAAGGGAGCGAATCTTGAGCAAATTTACTAGGCTGAAGCTGTTCAAACTGTAGTATATCTTCTAAATAGAGCACCCACAAGGGCTCTTGAAGGTATGACTCCTCAGGAAGCATGGAATGGAAGGAAACCCTCCATATCTCATCTACGGGTGTTTGGGTGTAAGGCTTTTATGCATATACCCAAGGAGAAAAGAAAGAAATTAGATGAGAAGTCCCTACCATGTGTTTTTCTTGGATATGATGAATTTTCAAAAGGCTATCGATTGATAGACCCATTTACCAAGAAAATACATGTCAGCAGAGATGTAGTGTTTGATGAAGCTTTCACACCCAACACTACATCAATATACCTAGATGATGAGGAGCAACAACCACTTCCTTCTCCACAATAGAAAAATCCTCCCAAATGGTATACGAGCACAATGAAAGATTCCAAACTCACTTCCCCACCTGATCTTACTCTCAATCGTCCAAAGACACGAAGCATGACTCAACAAGAAAATATTGAAGCATCCACTTCAGTTGATGATCTTTGTGCAGATTTTCAAGACCTTTCTGTTGATAGAGAGTTAGCAAGGGAAGATGATATGGAAATAGATGAGGAGAGGGTTTACTTATCATCATTTGATGAAAATGAACCTTCTACGGTTGATGAAGCACTTAGATTGCCTCAGTGGAAGGCAGCTATGGATGCAGAACATAACTCCCTCATCAAGAATAAAACATGGAAGCTGGTAGATTTGCCTAAAGGAAAGAAACCCATAGGCTGCAAATGGGTTTACAAAGTCAAATATAAGGCAGATGGTACCATAGACAAGCATAAGGCCCATCTTGTGGTGAAGGGCTATGCTCAAAAGGAAGGCCTTGACTATGAGGAAACCTTTGCTCCTACAACAAGGATGACCACCATTCGAGTTCTTTGTGCTATGGCAGCACAGTCGGATGGAAATTACATCAGATGGATGTAAAAAGTGCCTTTCTAAATGGTGACTTAAAAGAAGAAGTGTACATGACTCAACCTCCTGGATTTGCTGAGGAAGGCCATGAGCAACAAGTTTGCAAGTTGGTCAAATCATTATACGGGCTAAAACAAGCCCCAAGAGCATGGTACATAAAAATGGATAGTCACCTACTACAACATGGATTTAAGAGAAGTCCATCTGACGCAAATCTCTATATCAAGAACACAGGTTCTGAAATAGTGATTCTTGTGTTATATGTAGATGATCCGATCATCACTGGCAATTCAGAGAAATTGATTAAAGCCATGAAAAATGACTTGAAAGAGTCATTTGATATGACAGATCTAGGACTTCTCCACTACTGTCTTGGCCTTGAGATAGAACAGAAGAAGAATCATCTTAGGGTGACTCAGAAAAAGTATGCCAAGACTTTAGTAGAAAAATATCGTATGACTGATTGTAAGCCCAAAGCAACACCGATGGAATCAGGGCTTCAGTTATCATGGTATGATGACTCACCATAGGTAGATGGCATGCTATATCGATAGATGATTGGAAGCCTCATCTATCTGACCAACACTAGACCAGACATTACTTATGCTATAAACTATCTTTCTCGGTTCATGCAGGAACCAAAAGTCTCTCACTAGAAAGCAGCTAAGAGGGTTCTTCACTACATTCAGGGTAGTGTAGATTATGGTCTAGAGTATAAGAAGAATAACTCATTCTTCTTACAGAGTTATACTGACTCTGACTATGTTGGATCCCTAGATGACAGAAAATCAACATCAAGATATGTATTTCATCTTGGATCTGGTCCTGTCTCATGGCATAGTAAAAAGCAACAGGTGGTTGCTTTATCTTCAACTGAGGCAGAATATCGCGCTGCACGTGGAGCTGTGTGTGAAGCGATATGGTTAAGTCGCATCTTGGCTATCATGGGCCTACCAAAGAAATTTCCTATTCACATGTTTTGCGACAACTCAGGTGTTTTGAACTTGGTCAAGAATCCAGTCCATCATGAACGCACAAAGCATATTGACACAGATTGTCATTTCATTCGTGATGAAGTTCCTAAACACAGAATCAAGCTCCAATACATTCCCACCGATGAACAAGTTGTTGACATCTTCACCAAGGCACTTGGACGTGTCAAATTTGAGTTGTTCTGAAGTAAACTTTGTATATCAAAGTAATGTAATAAAGGGGGATGTTAGGGTAAAATAGGTAGTATATTGCATTATATACTACATAGGTAGATTATTACATTTACTTTTCTACTTTCTACTTTCTACCATGTAGATATTTACTATCTTAAATATCTAATGGTAAATCCTAAATATCCTAGGTTAAGAGTTCTAAACCTAACACTCTACCTACGTTAGCGTGTTAGTTAGCGTGGTTATAGAAAGATTAGTTTCTTTCTCTATTTTGTAATCTATTTAATGAAGGCTTTATTCCTAAGCTTATGTTAATGCAATTATTCATTTGATTAAGCCTAACTATCTCCTGGTCACATATTAGTCATATTGGTCAAGCGACTTATCACTTCATTCATTATCATTTCTTCACCAATTCATTGTGTGAGGAAGTAGTTCAAAACTTCAACTTAATCATAATCAAAATCACCAAAATATCACTCGATCATAGCAAAATCATGTTCTTCCTACAAATAATTGCATACAACAATCACAAATTTTCCTTGTTTGCTAGGAATGTAAGCAGACATGACATCTTCAATTGTAGCTCTCCTACCGATCAAAATTATTCTAGCAACTGAAGCTACCCGATTGAGTTTGAGGAATGAGTGCAATTTAACATGCCCAAGCCACTAAGCTAAGTCCTCCGAATGTTGAGGCAATGATTCAAGGGATGCATGCCATCTTGCATGATTGGGCCATCCAATGTTGATCAGATAATTGATCACCATACACCCTACAAACATATTAGTCTACATTTTCATTCAGCATTGTGTTTTCCACACAACGCATCATAAAAAGGGGTATCTGTAGACACCTAAATCATGTCATGCTTAGGGGATCTTCTCACATAGACACACTCATAAGATCATAAGACATAATCTTGGACTTTCCAAGCATCAACAATGGTTCTCACCACTCATGGGGCCTTTTCAAGCCATCCAAGCCTAGCCGCTCAAGCCAAGAGTGACCAAATCCTAGACGCTCAAGCCTAGAGCGGCCAGACCTTAGCCACTACAAATGATAGTGACCAGATCTTAGCCACTATAGATGACAACAACTAAGCCATAAGAAGCATTTTGTTGACAAACTGTCCTAATCACAGGTGAAAGTAGCAGTCTGCATGCAAAAAAAGGTGAGCGGGAGTAACTTTGCATTCCTTTTTATGACTAGTTCACATAGGAGGATTGATTTTACATTTAAACTTTAGTTAACTAACCTCCAAGCATAAAACAAGGACAAAATCTTCTCATGCTAACAACTAGTTTGCATAGGAGACTCAAGTGGGCAGTTGGATTTCAATTAACTAGCCTTCAAACATAGACAAAGGACAAAATCTTCTCATGCTAACTCGCACTATGCATGAGAAATTCATTTTTAGGGCTTGGACATAGACCTAGGGTTTCACACTATAAAAGGTGCAAGCCTAAGAGCACCAAGGATTGTCACATATAGAGATATTTTGAATCTGCTATCATCAAGACATCTTTTTGAGGAGAGCTTTTGAGACTTGGAGAGTTCTCTTTGAGATCACATGTACGGTGAAGCCCTAACGAATTGAAGAGCATAACACCTATTATTTTGACATCAGATATAGGCTTTGACCCATAGCTTTGGGGTAAAGAGAGCAAGGTTTACCTTAGTGGCCCTTGTCTTGGACAGTGGCCTACGGGCTTAGCTTAGGTTTTAGACATAGTTTCTTTTATTTTGTTTCTTCATGTTTTGCATATTATTAGCATAGATTTACATGATTTCATGGCATAGTTTCATCATATTTTTGTTACATTATTTTATTACTAACAACCTCATCTGGGGAGGAAATCTTGGACACCTTAATGTGTTTTGTTGTTTCATTGCTTTCAGAGCCACAAGTACATTGGATGAAGTTTACAACATATGAGAGCAAAATGGATCCCTCTAGAAAACAAACCTAGAGAAGGAGACATCTGTAAGCCCTCATACATTTCCATGTGCGGAATCAGGAAGCTTTTATAAGTGCACCACCTCTTCGTGGAAGGGGTACTCTTTGCCTATTTGTAACTTATAGTATCAAAATGGGTATCCCTAAGAGATACCGGCATGTAACCAAGCTTCAATATCAATAAAGAGATCCATCTTTGTTATTTTGTATTATATGCTTTTTCTTCTTGTCTTCCATTTCATCTTGGGTTTTTAATAACATTGCAAGTAGAGTTAAAAATGGGGTGATGCATGCGTTCTCGGGGTCGCTAAATATGGCGATCAAAGGGTTGCAAAAATGGTAAATAAACACACTTTAATGGTTTGAGATCATCAGAATGTTCAAAAAAAAAATCACATAAAAGCACAATCTCAAGCAGGCCTCGTACCTAGTTACTTACTCTATCCAATCAACAATTGCAAAGATTTGTGCTCCATATATTTTTATGAGATGAGTAGATTACCATAAGGCCACTGCAAAAACAACTCATTTTGGAATTACGATGTGTCACCCTTCAATCCCGAAGAAGACCAATATGGTTGGACTGCTCCACGGGTGCGATAGGATCATCCTAGTTCCCCTATGACATCAAAAACATTAAGTCAAAGTAATACAATCTAAAAATAAATAGAATCACTCATCCTAACTCCCTAATAAGGCTATTGATGGCCATACCACTCCTTGGGATAAGGATAGATGATTATCATAAACAATTGGAATCACACTTGGATTGGGATTGCCCGTTAAAAGCAACAAATGCTAGAAAGGAACCAGATTAGTCATATTGGTCAAGAAAATTGTCATTTCATTCATTTTCATTTCTTCACCAATTCATTGTGTGAGGAAGTAGTTAAAAACTTCAACTTAATCATAATAAAAATCAACAAAATATCACTCGATCATAGCTAAATCATGTTTGTCCTACGAATCATTGCATACAACAATCATAAATTTCCCTTGTTTACTGGAAACGTAAACATACATGACATCTTCAATTGTAGCTCTCCTACCGATTGGAATTGTTGTAGCAATTGAAGCTACTCGATTGAGTTTGAGGAACGAGTGCAATTTAACATGCAAAAGCCACTGAGATAAGTCCTCCGAATGTTGAGGCAATGATTCAAGGGATGTGCACCATCTTGCATGATTGGGCCATTCGATGTTGATCAAATCATTGATCACCATACACCCTACAAATAGACCAGTCTACGTTTTTTCTCAGCGTTGTGTTTTCCACATAGCACATCGCAAAAAGGGGCATCTTTAAACACCTAAATCATGTCATGTGTAGGGTATCTGCTCACATAGAAACACTCATAAGATCATAAGACATAATATTGGACTTTCCAAGCATTAAAAATGGTTCTCACCACTCATTTGGGGCCTTTTCAAGCCATCCAAGTCTAACCGCTCAAGCCAATAGTGGCCAGATCCTAGCCGCTCAAGCCTAGAGTGGCCAGACCTTAGCCGCTGCATATGACAGGGGCCATATCTTAACCACTGCAGACAATAACAACTAAGCCTTAAGAAGCAATTTACCAACAAACAGGGCTAATCACAGGTGAAAGTTGCAGTATGTATGCAATAGAGGTAAGGAGTAACTTTGCATTCATTTTTATGACCAGTTCACATAGGAGGCTTGAGTTTACATTTAAAATTTAATAAACTGACCTCCAATCATAAACAAAAGATAAAATCTTCTCATGCTAATGACCAATTCACATAGGATACTCAAGTGGGCAGTTGGATTTCAGTTAACTAGCCTTCAAACATAGATAAATAACAAAAGCGTCTCATGCTAACTCGCACTACGCATAAGAAATTCATTTCTAAGGCTTGGACATAGACCTAGGTTTCACACTATAAATATGCAAGCCTAAGAGCACCAGGAGCATCACATATAGAGATATTTTGAATTTGCTATCATCGAGACATATTTTTTAGGAGAGCTTTCAAGATTTGGATATTTCTCTTTCAGATCACGTGTACGATGAAGCCCTGATGAATTAAAGAGCATAACACCTATAATTTTGACATCAGATACAAGCTTTGACCCATAGATTTGGGGTAAAGAAAGCAAGGTTTACCTTAGCAGCCGTTGTCTTAGGCAGTGGCCCATGGGCTTAGGTTAGGTTTTAGACATAGTTTCTTTTATTCTATTTCTTCATGTTTGCATATCATTAGCATAGATTTACATAATTTCATGGTATATTTTTATCATATTTCCATTACATTCTTTGATTATTAACAACCTCATCTGGGGAGGCAGTCTCAAACACCTAAATGTGTGTTGTTATTTCATTGCTTGCAGGGCCACAGGTACATCAAATAAATTTTGCAACATACGAGAGCAAAAGGGATCCTTCTAGGAAATAGACCTGGAGAAGGAGGCATCTGTAAGCCCTCATACATTTCTGTGTGCAAAATCGAGAAGCTTTTATAAGTGCACCGCCTCTTCACGAAAGGGGCACTCTTTACCTATTTGTAACTTATAGTATCGAAATGGGTATCCCTAAGAGGGACCGACATGTAACCGAGCTTCAATATCAATAAAGAGATCCATCTTTGTTATTTCGTGTTATATGCTTTTTCTTCTTGTTATCAATTTCATATTGGGTTTTTAATAACATTGCAAGTAGGGTTACAAAGGGGGCGGTATGTGCATTCCTTGGGTCACTATATATGGCGATCATGGTGGGACAAATAAACACTCATGTTTATCTGACTCATTCAATCAGTTTGTGTTGTCATAGAAGACTCATGTTTATCTAAATCTGTTCTTTTTGTCTTGACTCGTAAATTCCTCGAGGAGGTTTCTACTGTATCTATACTCTTGCTAGCTAATGTGACTTTTTTAGTGTACTATTGAGTATACCTATGGTCAGACTCCACACATCTACTGCGAGGTTGCTCTGAGGTACCCCAGACTGAGAGACATATTTAGAAGTCACTGTTCATGAGCTTCCAGATGCAGAGTTCTTAGTAGCTATAGTTCTTTGAGTTGGTCATGTAGGAAATCAATCCAACCCATCTAGTTATCTTGTTTTCCATGGTTGGTCTTGTGGGGTGCCATTCACTCCTATGAGGTTATAGTCTATAGGAATCTTTCCTTTTGTGTGAAGGGTTTCTTATATATGATTCCCATGACTAGATGTAGCTCTAGTCTCCTGCCCTTCAGTAGGTAGACCTGTCTCATATGTTTCTTGTGAGTCTTGAGGTTTTGCAATTCTTGTTTGTCTTCTTGATGAATAGGGCTTTGTGATAACATGTTTTCTCTATATGTGGATGGAGATGTGACAGTATCGTCATCCCTATGTGAATAATGAGTCTTATAACCTTATTTGTGTCCATGTGAGGAGGAAGCCCTTGAAGCTTCCTCACGTCTTTGAGGTGTTTATGTGTGTTTAAAGGAGGCCCTTGAGGTCTCCTCATGACTCCTTAATGAGGATGGTTGTGAAGCCTCTTTTTGTTTATGTGACTTTGTTCCATGATGTGGCTCTCTACTTGGGTTTTCTTGAGGAGATCCCCCAAGGGTTGAGTTATCACCCCTTAAGCTCATGGAGCTATGACTCACGGTTTTACAGGTAGGTCATTCAATGTTACTACAACTCCGCCTATGGGTATGAGTTGCTTTTGTATCTCCCTTGATATCAGACCGAGGGTTCTTACTTCTTTTTTTGACCATGTTGTCTTATGAATTGATCTTTTGAGTTGCAATTTAGGAATAACCACCCAATACCAAATAAATTTTTATCTTGATTACCGATTTGAGTGTGCCCTAAACTTTTTGATGTGTTTTTATGTGTTTTTCTTTTGATTTATTTGATGTTTTTCTTGTATTAAGAATGAGAAGACTCATCCATAGTGACAATAAATTACACCCATTCCAAACATGATTTTCTAAAAAGAAGCTAGGGTACACCTCTGAAGACCCAATGGAGGGTTTTTCTAGCTCTTCCACTCTAAAATAATGATTGTTCTAATAGTGGGAACAATTTGAGCACAAGTAACTTAGTATCACTATAAATATGTTTCTCAATCCATTTATAGGAAGCTCTAGGGGGAAAACCTATGGAAGGAGATGAATTCTAACGTCATTGGACTGAATTGAAGTTTGGGGATGAAATCCAACTCCCCAATGTTTAAATGAGACGTGTGTGTGTGGTTTTCATTTTAAGCTTGCATAACATAAAGTGCATCATATAGTAGCAATGAATATTTCCTATATGCTTAAGTGCAAAAATACATTTCAATATTTAGAAATATGCATGAACTACTATGATTTGTATGAGTGCACTTTATTTCATGAAATTATGGCCTCTAGCAGGGCCTCAAAGCAAGCAAACAACATACAATGTCTAGCACATTGGATTCTAGGGTGAAATTTTTAGGCATAAGTCGATGTTCCTAGCAATGCCTAGTGGAAAATTTAAAAGATCTAAGATATATGAAATGCTTAATTATTTCTCCTTTTATTCTTTCAATTTCCAAACATAAATGTGCTTTAGGTTCTCTATTTTAGACACATAGAAGCAAACAGAAAGTTGTAAAATATTAGAGAAGCTATACCAACCTTTGATCCAAATCAGAGAGTCAGTGTTTTGACCTCTGCTGCACTCCAGTTATGGTCATTGTTGACCATAGTGGATGGTTCTTGGCCGCTATATCTCAGAGTGGCTAAGCTCTTATTGGCCATTGTAGCTCAAAGTAGCTAGACCTACACACAAAACTAAGTTAGTATCCCGATAGAAAATGAAAAATTAGTGGTGGTCCCACCGTGATCGCCATCTGTAGCGACCCTAGGAATGCACACACCACCCCATTTTTAACCCTACTTGCAATGTTATTAAAAACCCAAGATGAAATGGAAGACAAGAAGAAAAATAATATAACACGAAATAACAAATATGGATCTCTTTATTGATATTGAAGCTCGGTTACATGTCGGTCCCTCTTAGGGATACCCATTTTGATACTATAAGTTACAAATAGGTAAAGAGTGCCCCTTCCACAAAGAGGTGGTGTGCTTATAAAAGCTTCCCAATTTTTCACACAAAAATGTATGAGGGCTTACAGATGCCTCCTTCTCCAGGTCTGTTTCCTAGAGGGATCCCTTTTGCTCTTGTATGTTGTAAAATTTGTCCGATGTACCTGTGGCCTTGTAAGAAATGAAACAACACATGTTTAGGTGTCTGATACTACCTCCTCGGATGAGGTTGTTAGAAATCAAAGAATGTAATAGAAATATGATGAAACTATGCCATGAAATCATGTAAATGTATGCTAATGATATGCAAACATGAAGAAATAGAATAAAAGAAAATATGTCTAAAACCTAAGCTAAGTCGTGGGCCACTATCCAAGACAACGATCGCTAAGGTAAACCTTAATTTCTTTGACCCAAAGCTATGAGTCAAATCTTGTATCTAATGTCAAAATAATAGGTGTAATGCTCTTTAATTCATCAAGGCTTCACCGTACACGTGATCTCAAAGAGAACTCTCCAAGTCTCGAAAGCTCTCCTCAAAAAGATATCTCGATGATAGCAGATTCAAAAGATATTTATATGTGATGACCCCTGGTGCTCTTAGGCTTGCACCTTTTATAGTGTGAAATCCTAGGTCTATGTCCAAGCCTTAGAAATGAATTTCTCATGTGTAGTGTGAGTTAGAATGAGAAGATTTTGTCCTTTGTCTATGTTTGAAGGCTAGTTAACTAAAATCCAACTGCCCACTTGAGTCTCCTATGTGAACTAGTCGTTAGCATGAGAAGCTTTAGTCTTTTTTTTATGCTTGGAGGTTAGTTAACTAAATTTTAAATGCAAACTCAAGCCCCCTATGTGAACTAGTCATAAAAAGAAATGCAAAGTTACTCCCACTCACCTTTATTGCATTCAGAATACTAATTTTGCCTATGATTAGGTATATTTAATGGTAAACTACTTCTTATGGATTACCTACTATCGTCTGTAGTAGCTAAGATCTAGCCATTGTCATCTACAGTGGCTAAGGTCTGGCAACTTTAGGCTTGAGCAGCTAGGATATGGCCACTCTTGGCTTGAGAGACTAGATTTGGATGGCTTGAAAAGGCCCCAAATGAGTGGTGAGAACCATTGTTGATGCTTGGAAATTCCAATATTATATCTTATGATCTTATGAGTGTGTTTATGTGAGCATCTCCCCTAAGCATGACATGATTTAGGTATCTACAAAAGTATACAAAATGATTATCTCTTTTAAATTTTTTGTGTTTCCTAAACTCATCTTGTGTGTTATGGTTTGTTGGAAATCATATATTTCTCTTATCGTGTTTGCAAATTGTTGATGATACTCTTGATTGTTTAAGGTTTTCACCTATATACTCATAGCAAAAAACTCGGTAATGAAGTCCAAGTTGTCATACCCACCAAGATATGGAGATGAAACCCATATCTTATCAGGGAGAATAGGTACTACCAATCCTCACCCAACACACTATGGTTAGTGATACACCCTCTAAAAAGGAGTGCATTCAATTTTCCTTGGATAGGATAGTTCTTGGATCAACCTTGGCTACAGACGAGTGCAAAAAACTTAATTAGTAAGCCAACCAAGTGGTAATGACTTCCACCATTGGTCTTGATTAGTTGGTTGGATGTGAGAGCCCAATGCAACTGATGTTTACACTTGGAATGTGGTGTGTGATTATTCTTTTTATTTCAAGCATAAAGTAAAATGCATCAAACAACATACTTATGATTTTTCAACTACATGCATATAAAATAACGTTTTATTTTTATAAATGCAGTATCAAAAGATGTTTTATTTTTAGAAAATGCAAATGCATCTAAAATGATATAGCCTTTGAGTAGGCTTCAGATCAAGCAGACCTATAAATAGATATAAATTTTGCTGCTTCTATGAACAACAAGCAGTAGTCTTAGTTGTTGTACATAGGAGCAGTAAGAATTCTTATCCACTAGCTTCTAGGGTGGCTAACAACAACCACTATTTCTAGTAGTATCTAACAGTTTGTTAATTAATGCTATATTGAAACCATTTCAATCACATATAGTAGAAAAAGGTTTTATTGCTACTTATAGGTGTATCCTAAGTCTAAATTCATTGATGTGATCTGATTTTTCTCTATATTTCCTGTAGCCATTGATGACCAGGGTAGCTATGGTGCTAGCTGCTATCACTTAGAGTGGTTGCAACTGCTATCTACGGTCACTCAAAGTGGATGTACCTGTAATAATAAAAACACAAAGAAACACAATTAGCAACCAAAATATAGGCTAGGCCCACTATGATCGCCACTTGTAAAGCAATAAAAGATGTACATATAGACTATTGCAAACTTGTAAACAAATTGAAAGTGCAATTCATGTAACCATTTGAAAATATGAAATGACAAAATAGAATGCTCTCTTTTATTAATTGAATAATATTCGGTTACAAATAGGTCCCTCTTAGGGATACTCAATTTGATATAAATTTACATAGTATGTGGCCCAAAATGGGGAAAGATGCACTTCAATGGTCCTTGCTTCTCCACTAAATTTTATTATGAAGGGATTACTAAGCCATCTCCATTTCTTGATGTCAAGATGATGGATCTTGAGGATCTTTGACCATGGAATTGCTATATGACCTACACACAAAGAACTACAAGATATATTAGTAGCATATGAGACCTCTCAAAATGAGGCTTATCTCTTGAAAAGTGTAAATCATAAGCACATGCATAAAAATTGATAAAGATACATGAAATACTAAAAAGAATGTGTAAATATTGAAATAAATGCTTCTATTCTAGGTTAGAAAATAAATTGAAATGTTGAAAATGTAAAATCTACATCTAAAACCTAGGAAATGATATCTCAGATCGTAGCTATTGATGATCAGAGTAGCTAGATCTATTAACCACTATCGACATTGATGATGGTACCTGCAAGCTGCTATCAAAAATAGTGATTACAAAACAAGGTTTCTACTCTCCAAACCCTAGCCTAGTGATGATCAATTCCAAGAGTGAATTGATATTAAAAATTTCCTTGTCTCGAAACATTGTTTTGCAGTGAAATTGGCTTTGATTCATTTCAATTTGGCACTTGAATAGATAGGGTGATCTTCAAGCTAAGGGAGCCTCTAATGGTGGAAAAATGGGTGTCATTATACCATTTGGTAGGGCTTCGCTACACCTTAGAGGAATTTTTATTCTCTCTTCAATCTGGTAGAGCTTTGTTATGGTATTTGCAGCTCAAATTTTCTATATAAATTGGTAGCACAAAATTACGAAATATAACCAAGGTTTTGCATGTAAATTTGAGGTCTTAAATAATCACCCAGTCTCCTTGATCTAGCTTCACAAGGAATCCAAGAACAAGAAATGGTTAAGCTCAAGCAGTTGCAAAAATGCTTCCAAAAGCTTTTATCTCCTAACTACTCAAGAAACCATTATGCTCAACAAATTTCACTTAACTTTGGTAGCCTGAGTTTGTTATAAGGTTAACCACTATCAAAAAGCATGGCTATGGGCAAGTTGCCCATATATGCTATTGACAAGTACAACTAATCCATAGACACTTTGATTATCAATTGATGTGGAGGAAGCCATTAATTTTGTCAATGTCTAGGGTTGCATAGGACTAGACTACCCTATATGAGTGGTTAGAACCATTTTTGGGTCTTGGCAAGGTCCAAGATCAGTCATATGGCCTGTAGAGGTGTTTATATGAGTAGCCTTATAAACATGACATGTTTTAGGTGTCTACAATATGAATAAGATCCTATGTGATCCCTTCAATGATGATGAGATTAGAAATGTGATATTCTCAATGGGAGGTCTTAAGGCTCTAGGTGCATATGGTTTCCCGCCTATCATTTTCAAAGGTTTTGGCATATTTTGGGTCTGATATTTGTAATGCAATCCAAGAGATCCAAAGATATAATTTTATCCTATCCAATGTAAATTCCACATTTTTTTGTTTTACTTCCTAAATCATCGAGTGCCAAAGGATTTACATATTTCAAGCCAATTAGCCTATGTAATATAATTTTCAAAATTTTGACTAAATATATGGCCAATAGACTTAAAATTTTGCTCACTTTGATCATTGATGCTCCATAGAATGGTTTCATATCCCAACGATAGATTTTGGATGGTGTTATTATTGTTCATGAGATCGTACACTCTACTGATAAAAGTGGAAGGCCCAAAAATCTTCTCAAATTGGACATGAATAAGGTGTATGACAGAGTTTTTTGGTATTTTATTCTTAGGGTCCTTGACAGGTTTGGCTTTGCCCAGTTCTCGCTGAGACTAATTAAATCCTACATATCTTTAGCCATATTTTCAATAATTATTAATGGATCTCTGATGGGCTACTTTCATAG
Source organism: Wollemia nobilis (assembly GCA_028583015.1). Classification (NCBI taxonomy): domain Eukaryota; kingdom Viridiplantae; phylum Streptophyta; class Pinopsida; order Araucariales; family Araucariaceae; genus Wollemia; species Wollemia nobilis. The sequence continues at coordinate 16,625,749 of JAQPPZ010001493.1, forward strand.
CAATAGAGGTCTACATAGGGAGACCCTTTATCATCCTACCTTTTTATTCTTATGGTTGAGGCATTGGGTAGGTCCATTGTAATGTCCCCTTTTTTAGGCAGTCAGTGTGTAGAGCGTATTAGCCTATACATGATCTCCCATAGGCTAAATCATATGTAGAGGAGCCTTTGGAGATATCAAAATCTTGACAAAACCTAAAGAGCTTTTTATTGACTATTTTTTGGGCTCGTTCAGAGGTCGTTTAATGAGATTTCTATTTTTAGTAGTGGTTATTTTTAGGGTTTCTATCAACGGGTCAACTGTAGGATTACACTTCGATGAATTAGGTATCTAGAACTTTTCACAATTTTTCATTCTGACAAGTGGAGGTCTAGTATTTTAATGGTCGAAGTTAATTTCATTAAGTGACATAATATTTTAATATTTATAAAGTTTGTACTTTATATTATAAAGGGTCACTTATAACATTGTAAAAGGGGCCACTTTATAAAATAATTTTAAGTGGTTGAACCTAGTGCACAAGGGGGCTTGTTGAGGGAAAATAAGATAAAATTAGAAATTAAATTATTTTTGTGTGCACAACCCTAATTTTGCCCTAATTTGGGATAAACCTAAAAGGAAATATTAAAAAGGCTTTTGGGATATCATTTGGAATATGTGTGGATTATTTTTTCTTCCTTCCCTCTAGGTTTTTGGAGAACTCTCTAGCAGACATTGTAGAGATTTTGGATCTTGTGAGAGCCGATAACCTCTTACAAGGACATTTACTTCAGGGTTGAAAGATTACCCTCAAGTCAATCAACCATATTTCTATATAGGGAATACATTCGGACTTCATTATTTAGTATTTTGGAGTTGGGGTTTCCACACAGGGACACAAAGCTTTATATAAGGGAATATTTGGAGTGGGGACACCGCACAAAGTTCTAATATAAAATGCTAAGCCTTCATATTTATCTATATAGAGATCAAATAAGCTAATTTTTATAGAGGTATTTATTTAATTGTATTGATTTAATGTTTCCAAAATTGAAATCATTGTAATTGTTGTGCCATAGTTCAGTATTTGAAATAAAAAAACAAAATACCTCTATATTTTTGGATTGTCTGTGTTTTCACAAAAAATGTATCAAAAAAATAAAAAGATTTAAAATTAGACCAGGGGAGGTTCAATACAGTGGTATCAGAGCTCATTTTATTCTTCCAACTTGTTTGAGTTCATATCTGGTGTGTTTTCTCATAACTTCTTCACATGATATTTGGTTAGTCCAGTATGAATATGGAGCCACTCAGTGATTGTAATAAGTTTCAGTGTGATTTTTTGTAGGGTCAAATAAATTTGTAGAAATCCATCAATCAGTTGGCTGCTATGATGACATATTCTTCACCTATAATTCCTCCTTGGGTAAATATGGATCCTACAGTCACTGAATTACTTGACCAGTTCTAGCATGAGTGGAAGGCTCATGATGATGTTTTTCGCGCCCTTATGACTTATGAAGATTACATTAATATGCGTATCAGCAAAAACCAAACAAATCTGAAAAAATGAGACTTCTTGAGAAGATGAACAAGAATCCAAACACAATGATGATGAAGCTGAAATATTCAAAGACTACTACTGAAGAAGAAATCAAATCAAAATATTGTGTTGAAGAAGAATTCATTTCTCATAAGATAGAGCATGTGGATTAGAGATTTCAGGATAGTCACACCTTCCTTGATTTTAAGGACAAATTTTTTAGTAAGGTAATTCCTCATGAAGAGACACTTGAAGATCAGGGTAGCCTTATAGACACTACTAAAAGGTATGAAACTAATTATGATTATGATTTAAATAATAACAACAGTCCATTTATATTGCATTATCTTGATAATTTTGATGATAACTGGAAGAACAAGTTGTTGGTGTCAGCTAAAAATGAAGTGCACATGTTATCTACTTTGGATGAATCAATGAAGCTTGTTGAAAATTTCATCCAAAAGACACCTAAAACCCAATAAAAAAAAAACATTTCCATTGCTGATTTACAAAAACTTGAGAGTACAATGCATAAAATAAAATCATTCTTCTTGCACATGATCAAAGACAAGGATATAACTATCAGGATTGTATCATTTCATGACAGGGAAACTCAGGTTGATTGGGATGATCATAAGGATAATTTCATTTTTTTGTGGGTCGACAATCCAATATTTAAAATGGATCATGAGACATCTTTTGATAACCCACTTTTTGAGATGCATCATGATCATGGTGGCATGGTGAGGGATCTTGTGGACATACCAAAAATAAAGGAGATTAATAATGAACCAGTAGCTGATGTGATGGAGAGGCCTTATGTTGTACCAACATATATTTATACATCTTCCATAGTTAACATTCATATGATGTATGGTATGATGCAACTCCAGTATGACAGAGCCTTTGAGAAGATGAATTTCTACACCTAGGATTGCATGCTTATGTTTTTGGGCATCGAGGATTATGGAAGGTGCGTGCCTTGGGAGATGGTTGATAAAAAGAATGGAAGAATGTGTCATTGTAGTCACTCTTTGTTTCTAAATGATACATCTTGTAATAATGCTCCCATGCTTGTTGCTAATTTGGGGTAATGGTTATTTCAAGGTAGCTGTTTGGACAATGAAAGACTAAGTGTTTACAGAGTATTTTCAGATTTTTATAGTAGGTGCATTAATGGAATGGTTGTATTTAAATTTAGCATTTCTATCCACTACATTATCATCCACTTTATGGAGATTTATTTGCATCTCAATTGGGTCATCATGGTGAGATTTTCTGAGTATCTTGATTCCCTATTGAGTAGACTGCATTCCCACGTACACATAGTCATGTTGGACAGTGGGATTACTGGAGTATCCCAACTTGTTTGTTGTTGTCCATTCATTTTGGTGATGATTATAGAGATGACAGGTTATGAGCAGATAGATTCTGACCCTCTCTTAGTTTGTGGGCAGCAGGGTGTGGGTAATTTTTTAGGTGACATGCAGTTTAATTTACACCCCACTTGGTTGAGTAGTGATCACTACAATATAGTTATGATTATGGACGCTATCTTTTTAGAGGATGCTTTGTTGGTTGTAGTTGATTTTGGGACATGGGATCACCTAATTTATGTTAGGTGGACAAGCATTGAGTTGATATTGCTAGATGGTGATTATGAAGGTAGTTTTAGAGTTGTTCTTGTAGTTGCATATGATGGTCACAGATATTACATGGTGTGAGATATTTCATTCCAGCTTAGACAGACATTTTATTTTCATGCTGGAGAATGATCATATTATGGTGCTATAGTTTAGACTTGATCTAATTGTGCACAGTGGATTTCCAGATGTGATCAAAGTGGCGCAATGTCAACATTGTGGTTTCTTTTAGGATGTTATGGGATCTAGGGACTTGATGAACCTCAGATAGGATGTAGACACTTTACTAGAGTATGTATGCATATTGCTTGAGGACAAGAAATCTTTGTGAGGGTGGACTGTAATGTCCCCTTTTCTGGCAGTAAGTGTGCAGAGTATATTAGCCTATACATGAGCTCCCATAGGCTAAATCGAATGTAAGGGAACCTTTGGAGATAACATAATCTTGACAAAAACTAGAGAGGTCTTGATTTACTATCATTTGGGCTCATTCAGATGTCATTTGATAGGATTTCTATTTTTAGCAGTGGCCATTTTTAGGATTTTGGTCAATGGGTCAACTGTAGGATTACACTTCAATGAATTGGGTATCTAGAACTATTCACAATTTTTTATTCTGAAAAGCGGAGGTCCAATATTTTAATGGCTGAAGTTAATTTCATTAAGTGACATTATTTTAATATTTATAAATTTTGTACTTTATATTATAAAGGGTCACTTACAACATTGTAAAATGGGCCACTTTATAAAATAACTTTGAGTGGTTGAACCTAGTGCACAAGGGGGCCTATTGAGGGAAAATAAGAGAAATTTAGAAATTAAATTGTTTTTGTGTGCACAACCCTAATTTTCTCCTAATTTGGGAGAACCCTAAAAGGAAAGATTAAAAAGGCTTTTGGGAGATAATTTGGAATATGCGTGGATTATTTTTTCTTCCTTCCCTCTAGGTTTTTAGAGAACTCTCTAGCAGAGACATTGCAGAGATTTTGTATCTTATGAGAGCTGGTAACCTCTTACAGGGACATTGACTTTGGGGTTGAAAGATTACCCTTAGGCCAATCAATGGTATTTCCATATAGGGAATACATTCAGGATTCATTATTCAGACTTCTAGAGTTGGGGTTTCCACATAGGGACACATAGCTTTATACAAGAGAATATCTAGAGCAGGGACACCACACAGAGTTCCAATATGAAGGGTTGAGCCTTCATATTTATCTATACAGAGATCATATCAACTAGGGTTTACAAAGGTATTTATTTAATATTTCTAGAATTGAAATCATTGTAATAGTTGTGCCTAGTTCAATATTTGAAATAAAAAATCAAAATACCTCTATATTTTTGGATTGTTTGTGTTTTCACACAAATTTTATCAACAAAATAAAAAGATTGAAAAATAGACCAGGGGAGGGTCATTACATCCATCAAAGCTAATAAGGTTATTCAAGTTTTGAAGTCAACCTAATTGATAGATTCCATATCCCATCAATAATTTTTTTATGACATTTTTCTTTCCTTCATGGTGTCAATCCCTCAAGATAAAGTGGTTAAATCAATTTTGGTGAATTTTGATAATGCAGCAGGTCAGAAGGTGAATTTTAGAAAAAAAAAAAAAAATTATTTCAAACCTTGGTTGATAGGCAAAGGAAGATAGCAGATAATCTAGGGTGTAACATTGGTTCCCTTCCCTCTGTTTACCTTGGGATGCCACTATTCAAAGGTGCATCAAAACCATCATCGTGGGATTCAATAGTTGAAAGAGTTTAGAAGAAGGTGGAAAGGTGCCCTTTTAAGTCAAGAAAGAAATATTTTATTGGTCAAAGCCACTTTACAAAGCATCCTTATGTACTTCCTCTCCTTGTTTAATATTGTGAGAAAAGTTATCCATAAGTTAGAGAAAATCCAGTTGTCCTTCTTGTGGTCAGGTTCTAAAGAGAAGAAGAGATTCCACCTAGTGGCATGGGATCAATTATGTAGTGGGAGAGAAGAAGGAGGTTTATGTTTGAGAAGGATGAGAACATTGAATAGAGCATTGATCATCAAAACATCTTGGAAATTAGCTTAGGATGACAATGTCAGTTGGGTTAAGATTATGAAGGCTAATTATCTTGGTAGTGGTAGCAATTTCTTGAAATCCCAAGCTCTCTCGATGGGGTCTGCTTTTTGGTCTAGCATAGTTGGTAGTCGGGTAGATGTGCATAAATGCCTTCATTGGGTGGTGGGGATAGTTATTTCATTTATTTTTTGGGAGATTCTTAGGCCTTGCCATCCCTTCTTGAAGATTTCCTAACCTTCACCTATCTGAATCCAATCACATATAGGTTCTTTAGTCCCAAAGTTTTTGAATTTCTAGAATTATTCAATGGCCATCTTTGGTGGAAGTCATTTGAATTCCCAAATATTTCTTAGGAGGAGAATATTACTTTTATAAATTTTGAAAACTCCATAAAATGGTTTTTAACCTTGGGTATTGGTCTTCATTATAGGCTAGTTTGGGGTCCTAAAAAAGATGACCAGTTTTTAAGTAAGTATGCTTATGAATGCTTAGACTATGATTCAGATCCTTGGTTCCTAACAAATCAAGTTTGTAGTAAAGGTCTGATGATGCGTAGTCATTATACCATCATTAATTCTCAATGAATCTGTCAATCCAGGGCAGTGTACAAGGCTATCTACGGGAGAAGAAGTGAAACAACTATAACTTAGGTCAATCTAGGGCAACAAGTCTTATTGGTGGAATCGGTTGTGTGGGGGGTTTTGGAACATTCTTATATCTAAATTGCATGAATTTAAATCTTAATCTAAGTTGCAGAATTGGAAAATAATCACTGACTGCAGAAATGAAGTCCTAATTATAATTGCAGAATGAGACCTAATTATATTGTAGAATTAACGATTATGAGAATTGAAATTCTGATCCTAATTGCAGAAAGGAAATCTAATTACTTTTGCAGTAATGAAAGTCTAGATCTAATGTGGAAATAAAAACTATCAAAATTTTGTAACAGAAGGTTGTCAATCCTCTATTCAGATTTTGACAGCAAAACACAAAAATGTAGGAAATTGTTGAAAAACAGTAAATTATGGAAATAACAGTCTGAAAATAAAGTAGAAACTTTTTTGAAAGTAAGATTGCAACTAAAACATTAAGCACAAGATTAATCTTAGCATAAATAAACTGATACTGCAAATATTGTCAACTATTTACAAGTAATTGAAATCACAAGTTCTACAACTCATTCTGCTACAGCAAAATCAGAATAAAACCTGCTTTGTTAGTCCTCCTCCTAGGTCTGGAAGTGGCCAGCCTCTTTGTCCAAAAGAAGATGTAAGTCTCTTTATTTTTCTAAATATTAATCACACTCATTTACAAGTAATTTGAAATAGAACTGGTGCACTTTATTGATCAAAAAACATGATTACAAGAATTCTTCTAAAAAACTGTTACAAGACTATAACAGTCAATTTCTAGTTATAATCTATATTTTCTGCTAGCTTTCTTACTCTATTTTCTATCTGTCTGCTATTACTACTAGGCTCAACTTGAACGGGAGCAATATTTATAGCTATCCTATGATCTGATTACAAACAAAGAATATCTCAAAAGATCTAATCCTACAATGCTGCAACAAATTCTAGTTTTATCCTAGAAGATGACTAAAACCTGATCTTCCCCTTAAAGATGGCTTTGGTCGGCAATGATGGCAAATACAGATGGAAAATATTTCTCTTTACTTTTTCCAACCTTTATTTCCCTTTTCTCGGCTTCAAAAATCGGTCAAAAGGTCAAAAACACATTCTGTTCTTCATTCCGAAGATAAGTGGCTTCATTTCGAAGACAGTGCAGTTTTCATTTCGAAGATCGCTCATTTCGAAGATACTACATTCTCATTCCGAAGATCGCTCATTCTGAAGATACTGCATGCTTCATTCCGAAGATCCACTCATTCCGAAGACGCTGCATTCTTCATTCCGAAGATCCTGTTCATTCCAAAGATATTTGTTCATTTCGAAGATATCTCGGAATGAACAAATGTATGCTTTTCCATTGATTTCTTCTGAATATCTTAGGTGGGTTATCTCCTAAGATCAAATTCTAATGGTCTTCATCCTTTTCCTCATGTGAATTCCATGCCTTGCTATTTATGGACAGCTGGCTGGAATTTACATGGGAAAGGCCAGTTTTTGCTGCACAGCAATAGTTTGCTTGCACTGTTGCCAGATTTAGGTGAAGTAAATGCTTGAAACAAATCAAAATATGATTAGTGAAATGCTGCTATTATTCTAAGCATATCCCATTATAGCAAATCATAGCAAAAAGAACACAAAACTATGCAAAAAGTTGTAAAATCAGCATATAATATTTCAAATACATTGATCATGCAAAAAGGTTAATATACAGCATATTAAATCAACTTAACTAATATATCAGATAAAACATAAGACTTTATAGGCATTTTTAGTGTACAAAACATGTTATGATTGAGGCATTTCTAGGCCTCATCATTTTCCCCCCAACTTATATTAATGCATGCCCTCATGCATTCTGTTAGGCTATGGAATCACATATGTCCATGTTTAGATTCCATGACCTGTAGAATAACTTCTTGCTTATGTAATACCCCCTGTTTTCTTGAATGTTTCTGAGCCAATATTCAAATTGTTCATCAGGCTATTCATATTCTTCAAAGTAAAATGGAACTGTAGTAATGATGGTTGGAGGCCTGAACCTGAGACCTATCTAGTTATGCTGCATGATCTGGATCAGTTGGACTAAACCTTCTGCTCTTCTTCTGGACCACTCTAGATTGATGGGGGAGATAGGTTCTCTTTTATTTAAAGACATGGAAAGTTCATTCCACCTGTATCTGCATACTGACAATGCTGGAAAGAAATTATGATCACATAAATTGTTAAATCTGGTCACACAGTCCCTTAAATTGTTTAAGTACATTCTATTAATATCATCCCTGTTCATAATTGAGAAGTGCTACTGAGTGATATTTAAGTGATTTGGCTGGATTGCTCTGACTAACAACTCAGCCCTTGTTTCAATCACTTTATTCTGCCTTTTCTCATGATCCAAATAAAGCTGATTTTGCAAAGTAGACATAAATGCTCTCAACTGAACATCTCCAATGTAGATTTGAGGATGAGAGTCAACTTCCTCTGGAATGAAGAAACTATGCAAAAACAGTTCACACAAAATATTTTTCTACTCAAAAGGACTGTCAAAATATGCCTCCAGAAAATCTTCAATAGTGTCCAATTTGTATGGAAGGTTTGAAGTAATCCTCATGACCTGCCATCTAAGGTATTTTTCCTTCAAAATAAGGCCAGTAAAATCCGGTCGGCCGTCTAAATTGGACTAAAAACTCAGCAATTTGGCACAAGTCAGATACCTTTTCTTTCAATGCCTAAATTTCTGTGTCCTTGGCTTCTAGCTATTTTGCTTCCAGTTTGAATTTTTCAGTTTTATTGGCAAGCTGTTCATATCTAATCATCCAGCTAGCTATGTCTGCATTGTACTATTCTAAGGACACAGTATTAGGTGGTCTTACTACAGGGGGGATTCTAGGCAACAGATTTGTCTGAACTCCTTTTTCTGCCACTTCCACTGGCTATTCATCTGTCAATAACTCTACTTGCACCCCCTTATTTGCTATTTCTATGGGGTTGTCATCAGATAGTATTTCTACTTGTACCCCCTTATCTACTGTTTCTACTGGAAGTGTAACAAGTTGAAATGTAGGGACCTTAGTAGGAGTACTTACTTGAGCATTTTATTGCTGTTGGGACTGTTCTTGTGTTGGTGGTTCATTTTCAACATCTTTTGCAATATTTCTCACCATTTCTGAAGCATCTTCAAAACAATAAGGCACTGCTTCAGAATGAACAAGAAGTTATTCAGAATGAAGGAGTGTTGTTTCAGGATGAACTTCTATGTCTACCTCAACAGAGTCATCTGCTCTTGATAAACCCAGAAGTAATTGAGCCAAGTTATCTTCATCATGAGACATAGCTGGCTGCTTTTCAGATTGTGACAACAACAATTGTTTTAGTTCTGCCACTTCCTGCTGAAGTTCTATAATTTTTCTTTCTTGCATCTCAATGATGCTTTCTTTCTCTGTGATCCATTTGGTCTATGTTTTGACCACACTTCTTTCTGCCCTCAGCTGCTCAGTGATGTCTTCCACTTCCGTTTCTGCTTCAAAAGTTGATGCAGACAAATTAGTTGCAGCTGGCTGTTCAACCAAATTTTCTTCTTCTGCTGCAACAGTTTGTTCTTGTTCAAGAGGCTCTGTGAGACTGTCTATAAGGGCATCTACCATATCTGTAGCCTATTGAACTGTAGCCTCTTCCAAACCAACTTGCTCAGTTTTTGCCTCAGCTATTTGTTTAGGGAATTCTTGAAAGTTATCAGATGCTGGTTGTATTTCTGTGACATCTGGGCTACTTGGTCTATCTTCTTCCTCCATGACCTGTTCTGCAGTTTATTTCAAATGAATTCTTGTAGACCTCCTAGTTAAAGATGCAAATTTCTTCTTTTTGCTCTATTTTTTGGTGACAGCAGGGGTCATGGGGTCAGTTTTTGATGCCTCTATTTCCCTTGTTTCACTTCTCTGCTCTGATAAGTCAGTTGCAGCTTCAGCAAACCGAACTTTCTTTTGTTTTTCTGCTTTGCTACTAGTTCCATATCCTCTTTTATTTTGTCTCTTAGCCTGTGAAGTTGATGGTTTAGGAGCAAGTTCTGTAACAGCTTTAGGGGCATCTTCTGCAGCTTCCTCTATAGCAACCTCTGCAACATTTTTTGTAGCAACTTCTGCAATATTTTTTGCAGCAGCTGTTTCCTTTTCTGCAGCAACATTAGCAGTATTTGGCTCTTCTTCTTCCTCACTTTCATCCCCAAAAATAACATCATTTAGGTTAGAGTAAAACCTGTCAAAACTCCTAGGTTTTCCTCTAAAATGATGTTGGCAAATTAATTTAATAAGGCCATGATGGCGAAGGCTTCCTTTACCCTCCTGATATCTTTTTGCCATGTTCTTTAACTCTTGATATAGATACAGGGGAAGATTAACCCTAACTTCTGGTTGTTGTCTACCATGTCTGAGATGGTTTAAAATTTGCAGATGATGCCCTGACAACAACACATACTGCCCTTCACAGGTCAAAAACTTAATCACCCAGGTGGCTACTTCATCCCAGGGTTCCTGCAGGCTGGCCCTTTTTAACCCCTTGCATGTGTTGTTATGGGTTAAATATTCAGGTTCTCTATCATTTTCTTCTACAAACTGATTAACTACATTTGCCAATGTGTTCTTGCTAGATCTAGTAATTGAAATTCCCTCTAATGGCAGCTCTGTAATCTGACTTAAAATTTCAGGGCTTACCTCAATAGACATGTCGTTGACATGTGCTCGGTTGTTTCTGAATGTATGGGCAAACATGCCAGCTAAATCTTCAGAAGACCCATTGAATTTGTCCAGAAACGTCATAAATCCTTCGTCTTCAAAAATTTGCACAACTGCCAAATTTTCTCGGAGGTAATTGGTGTCTGCAGGCTCTGTTCTGATCTTTCGCCCCATTTTTCTCTATTTAAAAATCGTACACTGCGGCTGTTGTTCTATTGCAAGATTTCTGGCTATTTTCTGTTGCAAATTTGCAGAGTTTTAAGTTAGAACCCTCGTTGCCCTGTTCTTCTTCTTCTTCTTCGGAATGAGCCGTATTCTGTGCACTATACCTCGCAACACGTCTTCGAAAAGAAGGATGGCACACATATCTACTTCTGCACTGTACACCTGTTTGTTGATAATTGCATGGATGTCCTTACCGTCAGATCCACCTCATTAGTTTTGCATATTCTCACGTGCATGTTAATTGACATTAAAAATTGGTGGCATATGGTTGCAGATTCTCCGTATTTCCAATGAGTGCAAAAACAGACCATGTGTTGATTGACACGTGTCCCTTCTTCGCATGCAACTAAGAAAAAATCTTGATTTTGTCGTACCTTATTTTCTTGGATGCCACGTGGAAATGCTCTTTCTAAAAATGCAAACAAAATTTCATTCCGAAGATTATGACCTCATTCCGAAGACAGGTCTTCATTCCGAAGACAAATCCTCATTTCGAAGACAGGTCTTCATTTCGAAGACAAATCCTCTTTGCAGAATTTTCATTTCGAAGATAGATCTTCATTCCGAAGATCAAGCTGTATTGTGAATCGTCATTCTGAAGACAGACCCTTATTCTGAAGATAGATCTTCATTTCAAAGATAGATCTTAATTTCGAAGATGATGCATCAAATCATCATTCTGAAGAACAAGTTTCATTCTGAAGACAAATTGTCATTCCGAAGATAAAGTTCTTTCTGAAGACAAAGTGCAACATCCATTTTGTTGTCATTCTGAAGACAATTTTATTTTTGAAGATAATACAGCAGGCACTGTTTTTGGCATTCTTGTTCCAAATATTAGGCAGAAATCAATATTATCATTCTTAAAACATGTTTTTAAGTATGCCAAATCTTATGAATACCTTTTATGCTAATGGTTAATTGTCACATACTATATACCAATAATTTTACAATGAAAAAATGTAAGAAATATATACCTGATAAAAATAGTTAATGCCATTTTTGAAGAATGACTGCTTTTGTTGATATTCTGCTGAGATTTTCTGCAACATTTCAAAAAAAGTGCACTAGGTGAATTTGTACAATGATGGTTCAAAAATTTCTCAAGGTTATGCATGCCAGAAAACTGGTTTTCATGCATACCAACCCAGTAGTGCCTTAAAAAGGTTTTCACTGCTGAGTTATTCATTTTTTTTTTTTCTTGATTTTCCCCATTTTTTTATTTTTACCTCTCCTTTTCTCTCTTTTTTTTTTTTTTCTTTTTCTTGATCCTAACTATGCCCATGAAGGAATTTCATGATTTCCCCTGAAACCATGCCCATGAAGGAATTCATACTCAGAATTTATTCATCTTTTTGTTTTCTATTTTTTTGATTTTTTTGTATTTTCTGTTTTCTTGAAATCCACTGATCATGTTGATTGTTTTGAAGTGGAAGAAGGATTCTCTTTCACCTGCTCTGTATCCAAGCTATCAAGTTGTTGCAAGAATTCTTCTTTAGTCAGAGGTGTATGGTATACCCTGAGGCGATGTCCATTCACTACCAACTTTCTTTGTGACCCATCAATGGGGGATAAACGAGCTGCTCCATTGTTAAATACTTCTTCAATCCAGTAAGGTCCCAACCATCTAGTTCTCAGTTTTCCAGGGAAGTATTCATATTGAGAATCGAACAGTAAAGCCCAATATCCTTGTTGAAGTTTCCTCTGCTGAATGTGACTGTCATGCCACGACTTCCTCTCGCTCCTGAATTACCTCAGTTTGGTGCAGAGCATCCAATATAAGTTCATCCAATGCATTCAGCTGCAGAATCCTGTCTGTCTGTGCCTACGACAAGTCAATTCCAATTTCCAGTGTTGTGCGCAATGTTAGTAGCTCAAATTCAATAGGTAAGAGAGGCTTTTTACCAAAGACTAGTTCATAAGGTGTGAATCCAATAGTGGACTTCCAAGTAGTATTGTAGGCCCAAACCGCTTGGGTAATTTGTCTAGCCAATTTTTCCTATGAAAAGCTACTATTTTTGTCAAGATGCGTTCTAGTTCCCTGTTTGTTACTTCAACTCGGCCATTTGCTTGTGGGTGGTAAGGTGATGATTTCCTATGTTTGATTTCATATAATTTTGTAAATACTTTTATGACTTTGGATGCAAATTGGGGTCCTTGGTCTGTGGTGATAGACCGTGGAGCTCCAAATCTCTAAAAAATTTGAGTATACAAGAAATCAACGACCTTCTCTTCACGAGCATGTTTGAAAGCATGCACCTCTACCCACTTTGTCAAGTAATCAGTGCATACTAGAATATGCACCTTTCCTTGAGAAGGTGGATCAATAGGTCCTACAAAATCAAGCCCCCACCTCTCAAATGGTTTTAAAACCATTTGAGGCTGCAGTGGCATCTCATTTGTATGAGTGGGTTTCCCCATTCTTTGGCATGCATCACAATGCCTGATGTACTTTTTCACATCCTTGTGAAGAGATGGCCAATAATATCCTATCCCTAAGATTTTTCTAACTGTGCTTTTTATAGAATAGTGTCCACCTGAGGGTTCATCATGACAAGCTCTAAGGATATCATATTCTTCATCCTTTCGGATGCACCTACGTAACACATGGTCAGGACTGCACTTAAAAAGCATACCCTTAATCCATTCAAAAGAAGAACTCTGTTTGATCAATTGTTTTTTCTGTTTTGAGGTAAAATGTGGAGGAACTTTCCCTATGACCAAATAATTGGCTATATCTGCAAACCAAGGTGATTGAACTGATATAGCAAATAGTTTTTCATCGGAAAAAGTGTCATCAACTAATTCCCCTTCATCTGTGTTCTGGCAACCCGGACAAGAAATCTGCCACAACATTAGCTTTTTCCTGGTTTATTGATTATGGTGATATCAAATTCTTGCAGCAACAGAAACCAATGAATAATTCTTGCACTTACCATAGGTTTATTCATCAAATACTTAATGGCTGTATGATCTGTGTGAATAAATATTTGATAACATGTGATATAATGCTTGAATTTGTTGATGGCATAAATCACTGCTAGGAATTCTTTCTCAATTGTTGTATAATTTTTCTTTGCTCTTGTCAAGTTTTTGCTAATGTTGTAGATGGTATAATTTTCACCATTATCAATTTGTCCTAATGCTGCTCCAATTGTTGTATTGGAGGCATCAATCTGAATATGAAATGGTAATGTCCAATTAGGTCCTCTGAGCACAGGTGGAGTTATCAATTTTTCTTTCAGAGATTCAAATGCTTCCTGACACTTTGCAGTCCAGGAGAATTCAGAATATTTAGTCAATAAGGCAAACATAGGACTGGCTATTGTACTAAAGTTGGGAATAAACCTGCGGTAAAAACCAATGTGTCCTAGGAAACTTCTGACATTAGTCTAAGTTTTAGGAGGAAGGAGATTCTTGATAATTTCAACTTTCTTTGGATCAACTTGGATCCCTTCAGGAGAGATGTGATGACCAAGAACTATCCCTTCCTTCATCATCATGAAGCATTTATCTGGATTTAATGATAAGTGGTATGTTTCACAGCGTGTTAAGACTTTATCAAGATTTTCCAATGTAAAATCAAAAGTTTGTCCACATACTGTGAAATCATCCATGTAAATTTCAACACTTTTGGTGGTCAGATCAGCAAAAATTGCTAGGACTGCTCACTGAAAAGTTGTTGGGGCATTACAAAAACCAAAAGGTAAAACCCCATAGGCAAATGTTCCCCATGGACATGTAAAAGTTGTCTTTTCTTGATCTTCAGGTGCAATCTGGATTTGATTATATCCACTAAATCCATCAAGAAAACAAAAGTATCTTTTTCCAGCAAGAGTATCTAACACTTGATCTATGAAAGGTAATGGAAAATGGTCTTTGTATGTCACCTTATTCAATTCTCTCTAATCTACACATACTCTCATTTTTCCATTTTTCTTAGGAACTATTACCAATGGAGAAACCCATTGGCTATCATAAATTGGGTAAATGAATCGTACTTCCAGAAGTTTTTCAATTTCTTCTTTCACAATATCTCTTAAGGCAGGATTCAATCTTCTTTGAGGTTGTCTGACTGGCTTGACTTCTTTAGTATAGATTCTATGGGTACATATATTAGGATGAACTCCTGACATATCTTTGTAGTTCCAAGCAAAAGCATGAACATGCTTCTGCAAAACAACTATCAATTTTTCTTCCTCTTCCCTAGTAAGCTGGCTGTAGATGTTCAAAAATTTGCCTAGCTGGACTTCTATTTGTTTTGTATTTAGAAGGATTGAATTCACTCCTTCATACTTGGTGATTAAGGGATTAAGAGGACATTGCTGAGATGGGAGAAACGAAGCAGTTTCTGTTTCATTGCTGCTTGAGGGAAGCATTTCTTGTATGGAACAGTGAGAAGGAAAAATCAGATGATGGTGCCATCCATGTGATAGTGAAACAGAGTTTCCTTGTGATAGCACTGATGATTCATCTTCAGATTTTTGATTCTCCTCATTACTTATCAACTGTTGGATATTTGTTGCTTCCCCTTCTAAACTTTGTTCATGCAGAACATTCATCAGGATTGTTTCATTTTCTAAGTTTTCTATGTCACTGAGGTCTTCTGTGTGTTCTCTTACTACTAAGGTAGCTAGTGTAGAAATGACCTCTTCTGGTTCCTCATCTGAGTCAAAAAACCATAACTGACCTGAAAATTTGCTAGATGGTTTTGCAGGAGGATATAAAGAAATTTGTTTCAGCTCAATACCATTTGAAATAGTCATATTTCTAGATTTGCAGTCTATGAAGGCTGCTGCAGTTGCAAGCCAAGGTCTTCCCAAAATAATGGGATATCCATGTGCTGAATTTCTTGGCTGTAAAACCAGAAAATCTGCAAGGAATTCCCAAGAAGAAACTTCTATAGGGACATCTTCAATGATTCCTTCAAGTTTTGCAACTGACCTATCAGCCATTTCTAAAACTGTAAATGTGGGGCTGAGATGTTTGAGCTGTAATTGTTCCATTGTATCTTTAGTCATGACATTTATTGTAGCTCTTAGATCCACTAAAACATTTGATATTGGAACTGAACCTATGGTGACTGTGATAACTGGGCTTCCTGGATCACTATACTTTGGAGGTAGTAGTTTTCCAGATAAGAGATCAGCTATCTTCCCTTCAACCTGCACAGTCTTGGGGAATGCTTTCTTCTTTCTTCCTGCTCTTTTAAAGCATAAATTTTGGACAGTATTGTTAATTTTTGGTATTTCCCTAATGGCTTGCAATAAGGGTAATGAGATAGTCAAATTTTTGAGTTCTTTGAAGAATTCTGACTCAAAATTTTTTGGTATTGCATTAAGTCTTTCAGGATATGGAACTATCCTTGGTAATTTTTCTGCTTGTGTCTCTTTTTATATTGTTGGATCCAATTTTTTTGTTTCTTTTGTTGGTTGGATTCTCTCTGGTTCTGATAATTCTTGCTCTTCATTATCTTTGGTTTCCATTAAAACTGGTTCAGGTACAACTTTTCCCGAATGGAGTTGAATATCACTACAATCAAGAACATTAATTTCAATATTTTCTTCAGCTTCAGCCACATAGACAGGAGGTGTCTGTCTTACATTGTTTGGATTAGTGACTGGCTGAGCTGGTAATTGAGGTTGCTTCACTTGTTATTTTTCTTGAAAATTATGATTAGGTGCAGGCAACAAATGCTGAGTTTGACCTTGATTCCTTTGCTGCCTTGGATAGGACTGGTATTGCTAATTCCATTGTGGTTGGTTTTGCACCCAATGTGGATTAGTCTGATTTTGATTCCAAGTCTGGATTGTTTTGATTTCATGAGGGGTTGTTTTGATTCTGATTCCAGGCTGGGTTACTCCAATTTGATTATGGCCATTCCTAGGAATTTGTCCATTGAGGATAATTCCAAGGACGTTGGGGTGGTTCTGATTGTCCCCAAGGCATAGTACCAGGATTATGCCCCCAATTTGTAGGAAAACGAGGGGGGTTTTGATATTGAGAGAAATTCCCCCCTTGTTTTGGTCCAATATAGTTGAGTTCCTCAGTCTGGTTTTCTAACACAATTTTGAGTTGTGGTAGCAGGTGGCATTGATCAGTTGAATGCCTTTTTGAACGGATACTACAAATGGCTGAGATGGTTGTTTTATTCAAAGGACATTCCTACAAAGCATGTTTACTTCTACATCTTGGGCAATAAATTTCCAAAGGTTCTCGTGTTTTTAGCTTTTGCAGAGATTTCCCCTAAAGTAGTGTTTAGATGCACTAGGATATCGGTTTTGAAATTTGCAAGTTCCTCTATCAGGTCCTTTACATCAGTACCATTTGTGTGGCTTTTTCTTCTTCTCTCGCTTAGTGCGAGAGTAATTCCTGTAGAGATCCATAATTTCCTCATTACTGAGAGTGGTTACATCCCATTTTCCCATCAAATCCAGAACTTCTCTGGATTCATCTTGCAATCCTCTCAAAAAGATAGTTTTACACAATTCTAGTTCTACTAGTCCACATCTCCTTTGAACAAAGGAGAACCTATCAAGGTAATCTTCCAAGGTCTCATCATCTTCTTGCTTGATTCTAAATAACTCATCCTTTCTATTCCTTACACGGAAGTATTCCTAATATTTGTCTAAAAAGACAGTCTCCATTTGATCCCAGGTTCTTATGGAATTTGGCTCTAAGCTCATGAACTAGCGTAATGCTAAATCCTTGAGAGTTGAGGGAAAAACATTAAGTTTTTGATTGTCATTTATATAATCATAGGTCTGACATACTACCTTGAACTCAAACAAAAACTGGTCAGGATCTTCAGATACAACACCTCGAAAGGTGGGAAGTACTGAAGGTGAAATGGTCTTCATGGGAGAGTTTTGTGTTGGATTCAGATGAATAGGATATTCAAATGTTCTGGATGGTTGGAGTATATCTTGATCATCCCCTTCATTATGAACATAGCCATGCTAGCCATCTGCATTACCTCCTTCTGCCATAGTTTCTTGTTTCCTAGGAGAAGTTAAAGCTTCCCAAATTGTTCTCTTAAGAGGTCCAAGCTTCTCTGTTGATGAGTTTGATGAATTATCTTCCTTAAGATATTTTGTTGATACAATTGGTGATTTTCCTTTCTCAAAATGTTCTACTGATGGTGAGATTAATGATTTTTCTATCAGTCTTTCAGGTAGTTCAAACATAGGTGATTCACACCTTAGGCGTGAAGATCTCCTTAATGGGACAATCCAGGGATCCTTTGGGGTCTCCCTAGACTTACTCATTCATGTTTACTCCTAAATGACATAAATTAAGTCAATAGTTTGTTATCTTACTCTGCTGTTATATTCAGATTTTAACCTGAATATTCACAGTTTAGTCTGATTACAGCTATTGGACTATTTGTTTTCTTCTGACAACACTATTCCCCAACAATGGTGCCAAAATGATGCATAGTCGTTATACCATCATTAATTCTCAATGAATTTGTCAATCCAGGGCAGTGTACAAGGCTATCTACGGGAGAAGTGAAACAGCTATAACTTAGGTCAATCTAGGGCAAAAAGTCTTATTGGTGGAACCGGTTGTGTGGGGGGTTTTGGAACATTATTATCTCTAAATTGCATGAATTTAAATCTTAATATAAGTTGCAGAATTGGAAACTAATCACTGACTACAGAAATGAAGTCCTAATTACAATTACAGAATGAGACCTAATTATATTGTAAAATTAACGATGCTGAGTAATTGAAAGTCTGATCCTAATTGCGTAAAGGAAATCTAATTACTTTTGCAATAATGAAAGTCTAGATATAATGTGGAAATAAAAACTATCAAAATTCTGTAACAGAAGGTTGTCAATCCTCTGTTCAGATTTTGACAGCAAAACACAAAAATGCAGGAAATTGCTGAAAAACAGTAAATTTTGGAAATAACAATCTGAAAATAAAGTGGAAACTTTTTTGAAAGTAAGATTGCAACTAAAACATTAAGCACAAGATTAATATTAGCATAACTAAACTGATACTGCAAATATTGTCAACTATTTACAAGCAATTGAAATCACAAGTTCTACAACTCATTATGCTGTAGCAAAATCAGAATCAAAACTTGCTTTGTTAGTCCTCCTCCTAGGTCTAGAAGTGGCCAACCTCTTTGTCTAGAAGAAGGTGTAAGTCTCTCTCTTTTTCTAAATCTTAATCACACTCATTTACAAGTAATTTGAAATAGAACTGGTGCACTTTATTGATCAAAAGACATGATTATAAGAATTCTACTTGAAAAATCATTACAGGATCGTAATGATCAATTTCTAGTTATACTCGTATTTTCTCGCTAGCTTCCTTACTCTATTTTCTATCTCGTCTGCTATTACTACTAGGCTCAACCTGAACGGGAGCAATATTTATAGTTATCCTATGATCTGATTACAAATAAAGAATATCTCAAAAGATCTAATCCTACAATGCTGCAACAAATTCTGGTTTTATCCTAGAAGAGGACTAAAACCTGATCTTCCCCTTAAATATGGCTTTGGTCGGCAATGACGACAAAGATAGATGGAAGATATTTCTCTTTACTTTTTCCAACCTTTATTTCCCCTTTCCTGGCTTCAAAAATCGGTCAAAAGGTCAAAAACACATTCAGTTCTTCATTCCGAAGATATGTGGCTTCATTCCGAAGACAGTGCAGTTTTCATTCCGAAGATCGCTCATTCCGAAGATACTACATTCTCATTCCGAATATCGCTCATTCTAAAGATACTGCATGCCTCATTCCCAAGATCCGCTCATTTCGAAGATGCTGCATTCTTCATTCCGAAGATCCTGTTCATTTCGAAGATATCTGTTCATTCCGAAGATATCTCGGAATGAACAAATGTATGCTTTTCCATTGATTTCTTCTGCATATCTTAGGTGGGTTATCTCCTAAGATCAAATTCTAATGGTCTTCATCCTTTTCCTCATGTGAATTCCATGCCTTGCTATTTATGGACAGCTGGCTGGAATTTACATGGGAAAGACTAGTTTTTGCTGCACAGCAACAGTTTGCTTGCACTGTTGCTAGATTTAGGTGAAGTAAATGCTTGAAACAAATCAAAATATGATTAGTGAAATGCTGCTATTATTCTAAGCATATCCCATTGTAGCAAATCATAGCAAAAAGAACACAAAAATATGCAAAAAGTTGTAAAATCAACATATAATATTTCAAATACATTGATCATACAAAAATGTTAATATACATCATATTAAATCAACTTAACTAACATATCAGATAAAACATAAGAGTTTATAGGCATTTTTAGTGTACAAAACATGTTATGATTGAGGCATTTCCAGGCCTCATCATCTGATGCCTAAATTCAATGTGTTCTTCTAGTTGCCAATTCAGGAAAAGTGCCTTACTCTTGATAATATTCAAAAATGAGGAATTATTTTCCCTAATAGGTGCTTCCTGTGTGATAAGGATTTTGAATCACATTTTCACTTATTTTCCCATTGTGCCTATACCCTTGAAGTCTCAAATATTTTTGGAACTGGGTGTTTCTTGGGTTCTTCCCAACTCACTGGAGGACCTAGTTGTTCAATGGGTCTCCCCCTTCTCCTCTCTCCACCTATGCCAGTTTTGGAAATTTGGGTTACCCCATATTTGGTGGTGGGTGTGGAAGGAAAGGAATGTATGTGCCTTTAAAAATATTTTCCATCTTGAGTCATCTATCTCCTTGAGGGCTATTATAGATATAGTGGAAAAGGTGAAATATTTAAAACTGGATTCAATAACTTGTGAAGGGGAGATAAATTTTGAGAGATCATTGGTTTTTTTAACTTAGTCACATAATACAGTGAGCAAGGTGAGTCAGGATAGGGCTAGCACAATTTGGGAACCCCCTCCATCGAGTTGGATGAAATTCAACTTTGATAGAGCTTTTAAAGAGAACCCAGGTCCAATGGGTGCAGAAGGTTTGTTTAGAAACTCAAAGGGTGAAATTATTCTTACCTTTGTTAAAAACTTGGGTCACGAAACCAGCCATTTTTTTTAAGCTCGGGCATTATTTTAGGGTGTTTCCCACTTGAACATGGTGAATTGTAGGAAATTAATCATAGAAGGAGATTCACTCAATGTTATCAACATGATTAATGGTAACCAAAATCCCTCCTGTACTGTTTAAAATTTAATAATTGAATCCAAGAGAATGATTCAAAATTTAGAAGAAGTCCAATTCAAGCACCGATTTAGGGAAGATAACAAATTTGTAAACTTCATAGTTAATCAAGGTCTTATGCAGCAAGATATTTACATTTGGAGAGGTAATTTCCCAGATGGCCTTAGATCATTGGACAATGAATTCAAGAAAAGGTCAAACTCGAGTTAGAATACTTGGGGTGCGTATCTAGAACCCTCCCCATTGGATGTTTTTTGAATGTTTTGGTCGGGCCTGTGTACCCAATTTTCATCTCTGTTTATCCATGCGGGCCTACGTGCCTAGCTTTTATCTCTGTTTGGCTTATGTGTCTGGGTTTTTTTGGCTAGTATATGTTGGTCTAGGTGTAGGTAGTTGTGTCCAAGGGCTGGTTGGATTTAATTTTTGAAGTGTCCTCAGTCTCCTAGTGGCTGAATATTAGCTTCTTTTTGTTATAAGGTTTGGAGGTCCTTTCAAAATTACTTTCATCCAACTAATCAAAAGAAAAAACTTCAAGAAGTAAACCTATATTTTATGAGAATAGTAATCAAAAAGTAGATGAAAATATCTTTCCTCCAAGACTAACTACCATAGGTCCACATAATTTTGTATGTAATACTTCTTTTTGGTTCCTTGGCTGTATGTAAGCTTAATTCAACTCTATGTTATTTTCCTACTAAGCATTCTAGACAAATTGCAGATTGCCATTTTAGATTAGGTTAACCTATCATCTAAAGAACACAAGCTTATACTGAGAGGGGGGGGGTGAACAGCATAAGACCACTTTCTTCTTTTTCCTTCAACTTAACTTTTAATACAATATTATGTAGTGTATAGAAAACACTATCAAGCAGAAATCAAAGCAATATAGAAAACACCATCCATAATAGAGACACAAAAATTTACATGGTTCACCTAAGGTGGGCTACTCGACGGATAAAATTTTCACTAAAATTTTATCAACCAAATCTGGGAAAACCTTTCCCGATTACAATGTTTATGGGTACCAACCCAAAGGAGACACCAATCCCCTAACTCTACTCTGGCTGGTGATCCTCTAGAAGACCTCTACCTTTGCTGCCCTTAGCAAGTGGAAATCTATCCATAGAAGACACCTGTCTTCCCTGCTCTGGCTGGAGATCTTTGTCCTCAACCCTATCACCTCAAAGCTGGTCCTCAAAAATGCACTAAACACAGTCCTTCGGTCTAGCACAAATGTCCTCTATATTTTTCTCTAATCTATACCAAACACAGTACTTCGATCTAACACAAGTCTGTCCTCTTCTTCTTTCTCTGGTCTGCACCAAACACAGTCCTTCGGTCTGGCACAAGTCTGTCCTCAAATCTCTTTTTTGTTTTGTTACAGTCGCACTTGGTCAAAACCAACTTTTGCACTGACTGCACAAACATAGCAGCACTCAATCGAACATCAACTTATGCACCTTTGTGCAATCACATCAGCACAGTCTTCGCACACTCTGCTTCTTGATGATCAAACTTCTACCTCACACTCTATCTGCAAATATCGCACTTCGAACGCACACTTCGATCGATACAAATTCTCTTCAAATAGCCCTCCTTTATACTAACATAATCAAGATCTAAACCTTGGTCTTAGTCGGCTGTTACCCTTAAACTACGTCGGCTACAAAATCCTAAGCTGCGTCGGCCCAGATTTAACTTTGTCGGCTTCAATCGCCTCTATAGTTATGTGCTTTTCTCGCGAAACTACAACATGTCGCGATATCGTGACACTTTTGCCTTTGTCTGCCTTGACTACGTTCTTGTTGCAAAATAACGATACTTCTCGCTTTGTCAGCAACAACTTTGCTTTTGTCATGAAATTGTGACACTTCTGCCTCTACTGATTTCATCATCACTTTTGTCGTGAAATCGTGACATTTCTCTCTTTATCAACCTCTTCTCAGCTTGCACTAGTGAAACTAGAACATGTCGCAAAATCACGAAACTTACGCCGTCTTAAGCTCTCCTCTACCTTACGCCCGCAAAACTAGAACATGTCACGAAATCATGACACTTTTGCTGCATTGAGCTTCTCTCTGCCTTACACCCGTGAAACTGGAACATGTCACGAAATCGTGACACTTTCGCTGCCTTGAGCTTCGCTCTGCCTTACACCGCAAAACTGGAACATGTTGCGAAATCACAATGCTTTCGCATTCAAGCTCTTCCTTATTGAATTCGTTGCAAAATCATGATGCTTCTTCTGTTGAAGACTTGCACACTTTCTCCATCCGTATGCTGCCATATCAAACTGTCACGAAATCATGACACTTTCTGCAACCACAAGATTTCTCTTCAACCTGTCATGAAATCGTGACACTTTCTGCATCCGTATAATTTCTTTGTAGCCTGTCACGAAATCACGACGCTTCTCATTTAAAACTCTTCCCTTTGCTGCATGTCACAAAATTGCGACAGTTCTCACTTTGAGCTTTTTAGCATGTCACAAAATCGCGATAGTCCTCACTTCGTCTTTTGCAGCATGTCACGAAATCACAACACTTTTCATGATACTTTATCTCTCTTCAAACTTGTCATGAAATCGTGACAGTTCACACTATGGACTCTCCCTTTTGCATCATGTCATGAAATCACAACACTTTTTCGTCTGTACAACCTTCCTTGCATTATGTCACGAAATCGCAACATTTTTCCTTCTTTGCCTTCCTGCACTTTTCAAGTCGCAAAAATGCGACATGTTGCGAAATTGCGACATCTTCCACCTTGCTTTCTTTCTCTACCAATATGTCACGAAATCATGACAGTTTTTCCAGCTTCTTATCTCTCTTCCAACATGTCGTGAAATCGTGACAGTTTTTCTAGCTTCTTCTTTCTTTTCCACCATGTCGTGAAATTGCGACTCTTTTTCAAAAATCTTTCTCTCTCCTGTTTAAGTCGTGAAAATGTGACATCTCGCGATATCGCGACATTTTTCCAACTTACTTTCTTTCGAACCTGTCAAGCCAAAACTTCAACAAAACACATTATTTTACATCAAATCAAATTCTTTCAAAAGCTTCTTGACATCAATGACAACTTATTTACTTGAGCAACTGCAAAGAACTCAAGGTACCCAAAATTGCCAACATCATCATTTGATATTTGTTCAATTTATTTAAGAATCAATAATTTATATTCCTAAACATATTATGTCATATATCTCTTATTTATGATGTTTTTACTAATAGAGAAATATTTGATAAAGTATCAAGTGCAAATAGACCATTTATGAAGGATCTAGTAGCTATAAATTTTCTTGTTTGGTGATGAAACATTTCTTTTTGTTTTCAATAATTTTGAATTCAACCATTATATTTTGTTCTACATCTAAGATATTGGTGTTGGTAATTTTGGGTTTGAGATCCTAGCTTCTTGTCTATGAGTTGTCATTGATGTCAAAAGGAAATGACATTAATGTTAAGAGGATGTGTTGGCTTCAAAGGTGGAAGATTCCAAGAGAATCTTTTAAGAGAATCCGGAGAGATTCCATTGGCAATGGTTTTTATTAACACCAATGGAGGTTCTCTTTATTATTTATTTAATTATTATTTAAAACCCTTCAATATTTTAATTAATTAATTAAGGGAGAAATTATTTTTAATTTATTAAAAATACTTTAAGGTTTTTTAAACCCTTTAGAAAGCAAATTTTGATTAAATTCGAAATTACTTTTCTTTGCAGCCGACGTGTTCTAAAAGTCCACGTATGGACTATAAATATGAGAAGGTTCCTAATTTTAAACCCTCTTGGAAAATCGAAGGCAATTAATTGGTTTGGCTGCGATCGAATGTTCTTTTTACGCTGCGAAAGAGGAGAGCTCGTGGTTTGAAAAGCTTTCGGAAAGCTTGACCGTTCATGTGGAAGGAAGTCCGTCTTGGACTTCGTAAGCCCCTTGTGGGCTAGTGGCGGTGAAGGCTGTGTTTGGGCCTTGTGTAGGCGTAGGTTTGCGTTTCAATCCCCGCGGAGGGAGTTGTGCATGGATTAGTCACGTTTTTATTAAAACGTGTTTTGTGCCGTGAATTTCGAATTCTTCAAGGGCAGCCATTATAAGGTGTGATTATTTTCTTGATATGATTTTTGGCATTGTTTAGCATTGTTTAAAAGACATAGGAGAAATAAGGGGATAGTTCTTTTGTTGTATTTTTGAGATTAGTCTTTTGCTATGCTAAATTTAAAAATGGAGATATAAGGTGTAAGTTTTGGTTGTTGTGTTTTTGGCTTCTTTGGTGGTTGTTTTTAAAGAAGAGGAGCTAAAAGGTGTATTAAGGAAAGTTTTTATATATGCTCATTTATCTTGGTTCTAACCCTAACTTGGTTGGAAGTTTAAGGGTTGTGTGTGGTGACAGCTTTAAGGATCAATTTTCTTCTACTCCAAAAAGGTATGGGCACATTTTCCTTATGAATATGATTGGTGTATGTTTTTTCTGAAATAAGGTTGGAGTGAAAATGTTTTCAACTAGGTTTCCTTTGGTTGGGGGTAAATCCTATTTTATGGTTTGTTGAAGATTTCTTATGCATTGTTATCCTTGATGAGAGTTTTGGTGAATGCATAATTCTAGTTTGAGGTAGTGGAAGCATTGTGCACTAGGGTTTATGTTTATGAGTCTTGCTACTTGCATTGAGTTGTTGGAACCCTTGGTTGGCTATTTTGAGTTTGATGGTTGAGTTGCTTCCATAGAGGTTGTTTGATCAAGTTATTGCTTTACTTGATTCATGATATTGGGCTTACTCCATTGAGTTGATTTGAGCAAGTTATTCTTTGTATTTGGTGATATTGTGTTGGTGGCTATTTTGTTCAAATATATTTGGAGGGAAAAGGATTCCTACTTGTTTCTTTTTTTCTTGTGATGATTGGTTGAATGCTTCAAGGTTGATGTTGAGTTGAATGGTGTTGGTTGACTAAACCTTATTTGATGAGCATTGTTGTTGAAACCCTAATTGATGGTGAAAAGAACATGAGTATCATTGTTATGTGATTCTTTGCATAGTTGGCAATTATTGGGGTTTCATGTTCTTGAAAGAAAACATTCTATCCTATCCATTTTAGATATTGAGTTGAGTTTTCAGATTTGAGATTGAGATTGAGCTGAGTTGATTTGAGTTGAGTTTTGAGATTGGGATTTGAGTATAGAACATATTGAGTCTCTAACTATTCTCTTTATGCTGCTATGAGTTTAACAAATCACATTGGGTCTCTAACAATTCACTTTGTGATTTCCTACTAAGAAAGTTTTGCTTGGTGAGCTTGCTAAGTTTTTGGACAGGTTCCAGTGGGGACTTGTGAGCAGTTTTTGGATAGGTTTCGGTGGGGACTTGTGAGTAGTTTTGGACAGGTTTCGATGGGGACTTGTGAGCAGATTTGGATAGGTCCTAGCAGAGGACTTGTGAGCTGAGTTTTATAGTTCTATCAGAGAACTTGAGGACAGAGGTGCATTAGTTCTATGAGAAGAACCTAAGGACAGTTGGCAAGTCTTTGAGAAGGCTTGTATGTAGAGGATTGATTTGTTCAAGAGTTAGACAAATCTGACAGATAGAGGAAGACTTGTACTAGACCGACTGACTATGTTTGGTATAGGTTGCTGAGCTTATGTGGCCATGATCATAGAAGGCAGAGGTCTCTTAGGCTAAGCATTGAGGACAGGAGGTCTTCGATGGAAAGGAGTTCCACGTGCTAGCAAGAGGTAGAGGCAGTTGATCTTCTGAGGGATCATTTCCAGAGCAGAGGGGAAGGTATCTCCTTTGAGTAGAGGCTCATAAATTCTAATTTGGGGAAGGTATCTCCTTTGAGCAGAGGCTCATAAATTCTGATTGGGGGAAGGTATCTCCTTTGAGTAGAGGCTCATAAATTTTGATTGGGGGAAGGTATCTCCTTTGAGCAGAGGCTCATAAATTCTAATTGGGGGAAGGTATCTCCTTTGGGTCTAGGCTCATAAACATTGTAATTGGGAAGGATTCCCAAAGAACTTTGAGATAACTTTTAGAGAAAATTTTTGTGGACATAGCCCAACCATTCTGGGTGAACCATGTTAAAATTGGTTTCACTTTGTGGATGATATTGTGCATTGCTTTGATATTGATTTGGGTATATTGCTTTACTATTTTGAAGTATAAAGGAAAAAGTAAAAAGAGGTCTTATACTATTCACCCCCCTCTCAGTATAAGCTTGTGTTCTTCAATTGGTATCGGAGCGGGTGCCTTCGAAAAGTTTAACAGCTTGAAGGAAAAGCTAGTAAAGAACACAATAGATTATTCAAGTGGCAATGCAGCACCTATTCTTGATGGGTCAGATTTTGGTCTTTGGAGTACAAGGATGAAGGTTCATCTAATGGCACTTGGGAATGAGGTTTGGAAAGTGATTGAAGATGAGTACACTATTCCTGAACATGGTCCTAATACTAAATAAGAAAGTCTCCTACATCATAGCAATTCAAAAGTAATGAATGCAATCCTGAAAGGCTTACAGAAAGTAGATCTCACCAAAGTGATTCACTACAAGATAGCTAGTGAAATGTGGAAACAGTTGAATGTGGTTCATACAGGTGATACAAAAGTCAAAAATGCCAAGTTGAGACACTTCAAAGGTATGTTTGAACAACTCTAGATGAATGATGATGAAAATATTAGTGACTACATGTTTCGTATGGATGAGGTTGTTAACTCCATGAAAGACTTAGGTCTTGAGCTTGCTGAAAATGATGTTTGTGATAAGATTTTAAGATCTCTTCCTAATAGATTTAGTGAAAAGATTTTTGCTATTGAGGAAGCTAAATATTTGGATAAGTTGAAAAAGTATGAGCTCCATAGTATACTTGCAGCATTTGAGTTGAGAACTCAAGTGAAGGTTGATGTCAAGAAAGAGGCAACTTTAAAGGCTACCAAGAATTCCAAGGGTAAACAGCTTCAAGATAGTGATGAGTCTTCTAGTGATGAAGAGGCATATTACAGCAAGAAAGGCAAGTTCTCTAGAAAGCACAAAAGTATGAAAAATATAATATGTTTCAATTGTGGAAATTTTGGTCATTATGCTACTGACTATACTGTTCCCAAGAACGAAAGTGATGAAGATAAACAGGATTCTAAGAGCAAGGATTATGAAAAGCACAAGCATCAAAGGAAAAACAAAGATGAGCACAACAATCAAGGAAAAAGGTATTCTCACAAACACAAGAAGAGTTTCTACCTAGACAAATCAAGTAAGTGTTCTAGTAGTGATAGTGAAAGCTCTTCAAGTGATAATGAAAATGAGATATTGTTCATATCAGAAAAAGAGGAAGAACCGAAACATAGATTCATTATCATGAAATGTCTTAGATGTGGAAATTTTGGTCACCTTGAGGATAATTGCACAAATAATGATTTGGTTTCTAGTATGTATGAGGATGATTCAAAAAACTATAAGGAAGATGCATGTATGGTTTTTGAAAAGGGTAGCACCTCTAGTGATAAGAAATCTGAAAAAGGCTTTGATGATTCAAAAAGCAATCAAATAAAGGATCTTGAAAATGAACTTATTAGTGCTCTTAGTGCTTTGAAAAAGGAAAGAAAGAAGAATGCTAGACTCAAGGATAAGTTAGATGAATGTTGTATGGAGAGATATGATCTTATAGAAAGTCTTGACTTCTCTATAGCTAAGACACAAGAACTCAAGGATGAGTTAGAGTCTAAGGTTCTTGAGTATAATGAGTTAGAACAGAAAATGGCTTCTTTGAAAGAGGAAACTAAAGAGTACAAGGATAAGCTTTACAGGTTTCAGGATAGTTCCAAAAAGGTTAAGTCACTCATCAAAGGTCAAAGAAAGACAATAGATAAAACAGGTCTTGGTTTTGGTAAGAAACACAAGGAACAAGTTGGGGAATCTAGTAAGAGATTCCAAAAAGAAGAGAGTTCTGATGAGGAAAGTATTTCAGAAAAAGAGTCCTTGAGTGATAGATGCACAAAATTAGAAAACAGGAAATAGAAAAAGGGGAGAAAGTTTACAGGATCTAGGAATTCAAATCCAGAAAAGTTTAATGGCAGATTTTTTGCTTGTCATAGGTTTGGTCACATGGCTTCACATTGCATGGCTCAAGTGAAGAAGGTAAATGACAGTTTTAGAGGTGGTAATTTCTTTCAAGGGTATTGCTACTCTTGTAAACAGTTTGGGCATAAGGCAATTTTTTGCAAGGCTAATAACAGGAATAGGGTTAGTCAGAACAGGTGGATTCAAAGAACAGGTATGCCTAAAAGAAATAACATTGTTACTTGTTATAAGTGCAACAATGAAGGTCACACAGCTAGACAATGTAGAGCTAAACTTCCAAGGTACAAGAACAAGAACAGTGGTATGAACAGGTCCAAGGATCAAGGCATGGATAAGAACAGGAATGATAATAGGAACAAGAATAGTGACAGAAACAGGAACAAGAATATGGACAAGGAGAACAAGAGAAGACATGGTAAGGTAGCTATAGACACTAATGATGATCAGTGCATGTTGGGATTTTTACTCCCACACCAAAATTAAACACCTCAACAGGAGGTGGGGGAGGGACTAGGCTAAGAGGCTCATTCTTAGTCTCAATCCCCAAAGGTGACCCTTTGCCATTGATGACAAAGGAGGGGAGATATGAGTAAGGGGGAGAGCCTCAATACAGGGGGAGTTGTTTATGTTGAGTTTCTGTGTTGTTGAGAAGCATGGTTTGCCATCAATGACAAAGGGGGAGATTGTTGGCAATTTTAGGTTTGAGATCCTAACTTCTTGTCTATGAGTTGTCATTGATGTCAAAAGGAAATGACATTAATGTTAAGAGGATGTGTTGGCTTTAAAGGTGGAAGATTCCAAGAGAATATTTTTAAGAGAATCTAGAGAGATTCCATTGGCAATGGTTTTTATTAAAACCAATGGAGGTTCTATTTATTATTTATTTAATTATTATTTAAAACCCTTCAAGGTTTTAATTAATTAATTATTTAATTAATTAAGGGAGAAATTATTTTTAATTTATTAAAAATACTTTAAGGGTTTTTAAACCCTTTAGAAAGCAAATTTCGATTAAATTCGAAATTACTTTTCTTTGCAGCCGACGTGTTCTAAAAGTCCACGTATGGACTATAAATATGAGAAGGTTCCTAAGGTTAAACCCTCTTGGAAAATTGAAGGCAATTAATTGGTTTGGCTACGATCGAATGTTTTGTTTACGCTGCAAAAGAGGAGAGCTCGTGGTTTGAAAATCTTTCAGAAAGCTTGACCGTTCATGTGGAAGGAAGTCCATCTTGGACTTCATAAGCCCCTTGTGGGCTAGTGGCAGCGAAGGCTGTGTTTGGGCCTTGCGTAGGCGGAGGTTTGCGTTTCAATCCTCACGGAGGGAGTTGTGCATGGATTAGTCACGTTTTTATTAAAACGTGTTTTGTGCCGCGAATTTCGGATTCTTCAAGGGCAGCCATTATAAGGTGTGATTATTTTCTTGATATGATTTTTGGCATTGTTTAAAATACATAGGAGAAATAAGGGGATAGTTCTTTGGTTGTATTTTTGAGATTAGTCTTTTGCTATGCTAAATTTAAAAATGGAGATATAAGGTGTAAGTCTTGGTTGTTGTGTTTTTGGCTTCTTTAGTGGTTGTTTTTAAAGAAGAGGAGCTAAAAGGTGTATTAAGGAAAGTTTTTATATATGCTCATTTATCTTGGTTCTAACCCTAACTTGGTTGGAATTTTGAGGGTTGTGTGTGGTGACAGCTTTAAGGATCATTTTTCTTCTACTCCAAAAAGGTATGGGCACATTTTCATTATGAGTATGATTGGTGTATGTTTTTTTGAAATAAGGTTGGAGTGAAAAGGTTTTCAACTAGGTTTCCTTTGGTTGAGTGTAAATCCTATTTTCCGGTTTGTTGAAGACTTATTATGCATTGTTATCCTTGATGAGAGTTTTGGTGAATGCATAATTCTAGTTTGAGTTAGTGGAAGCATTGTGCACTAGGGTTTATGTTTGTGAGTCTTGCTACTTGCATTGAGTTGCTGGAACCCTTGGTTGGCTATTTTGAGTTTGATGGTTGAGTTGCTTCCATAGATGTTGTTTGATCAAGTTATTGCTTTACTTTATTCATGATATTGGGCTTACTCCATTGAGTTGATTTGAGCAAGTTATTCTGTGCATTTGGTGATATTGTGTTGGTGGCTGTTTTGTTCAAATATCTTTGGAGGGAAAAGGATTTCTACTTGTTTCCTTTTTTCTTGTGATGATTGGTTGAATGCTTCAAGGTTGATGTTGAGTTGAATGGTGTTGGTTGACTAAACCTTGTTTGATGAGCATTGTTGTTGAAACCCTAATTTATGGTGAAAAGAACATGAGTATCATTGTTATGTGATTCTTTGCATAGTTGGCAATTGTTGGGGTTTCATGTTCTTGAAATAAAACATTCTATCCTATCCATTTCAAATATTGAGTTGAGTTTTTAGATTTGAGATTGAGATTGAGATGAGTTGATTTGAGTTGAGTTTTGAGATTGGAATTTGAGTATAGAACATATTGAGTCTCTAACTATTCTATTTATGCTTCTATGAGTTTGACAAATCACATTGGGTCTCTAACAATTCACTTTGTGATTTCCTACTAAGAAAGTTTTTCTTGGTGAGCTTGCTGAGTTTTTGGACAGGTTCTAATGGGGACTTGTGAGCAGTTTTTGGACAGGTTTCGGTGGGGACTTGTGAGCAGTTTTGGATAGGTTCCGGTGGGGACTTGTGAGCAGATTTGGACAGGTCCTAGAAGAGGACTTGTGAGATGATTTTGATAGTTCTATCAGAGAACTTGAGGATAGAGGTGCATTGGTTCTATGAGAAGAACCTGAGGACAGTTGGCAAGTATTTGAGAAGGCTTGTATGCAGAGGATTGATTTGTTCAAGAGTTGGACAGATCTGACAGACAGAGAAAGACTTGTACTAGACCGACTGATTGTATTTGGTACAGGTTGCTAAGTTGCTGTGGACATGATCATAGAAGGTAGAGGTCTCTTAGGCTAAGCATCGAGGACAGGAGGTCTTCGGTGGAAAGGAGTTCCACATGCTAGAAAGAGGTAAATGCAGTTGATCTTTCGAGGGATCATTTCCAGAGCAGAGGGGAAGGTATCTCCTTTGAGCAAAGGCTCATAAATTCTAATTGGGGGAAGGTATCTCCTTTGAGCAGAGGCTCATAAATTCTGATTGGGGGAAGGTATCTCCTTTGAGAAAAGGCTCATAAATTTTGATTGGGGGAAGGTATCTCCTTTGGGTCGAGGCTCATAAACATTGTAATTGGGAAGGATTCCCAAAAAACTTTGAGATATATTTTGGAGAAAAGTTTTGTGGACGTAGCCCAGCCATTCTGGGTGAACCACGTTAAAATTGGTGTCACTTTGTGGATGATAT
The DNA here is from genome assembly GCA_028583015.1 of Wollemia nobilis. Taxonomy (NCBI): domain Eukaryota; kingdom Viridiplantae; phylum Streptophyta; class Pinopsida; order Araucariales; family Araucariaceae; genus Wollemia; species Wollemia nobilis. Next base: position 16,658,128 of record JAQPPZ010001493.1, read on the forward strand.
TGTGCATTGCTTTGATATTGCTTTGGGTATATTGCTTTACTATTTTGAAGTATAAAGGAAAAAGTAAAAAGAGGTCTTATACTATTCACCCCCCCTCTCAGTATAAGCTTGTGTTCTTCAATTGGTAATATATTAGCAGCTAAACTTGGTACATATAATGCATTCTTAATCATGCATTTTTCATCAAGTATGTTGACTGATACATTTTATATAACTTTGACCTCATATATTTTATCATCTGTAATTCCAACTGGTTTTTTATATTTTTCTTGAAAAGAATTAAACCATTGTTTGTTTCTAGTCATATGTCTACTTGCCCCTAAATCAATGTACCAATAATTATATTCTAATTTTCTTGTCATATGCCCTTTCAAAATTTTATTTTGAATTTACTTTCACATTTTTATGTTGAAAAAATATAAGTGTGACCCATTTGACCATGTTGTATTTTGTGACTAAATTTTTAAAATTTTGATTCTTTAAACATGTGATACATTGTAGAAGGTGTTTTTAACGAGGTCATGCCTTATAAAGACTTTTATAAATTTTTATTCGTTGATTTTTCTTCAACTATTTAGTAGAAGACATTTTATCTCCTTTATCCAATGTTTTAAATATTCTTTTCTTTAATATATTTTCTTCAAATATATTTATAATTTATCTTTAATAAATAATCAAAATTCAACATAATCCTTTCTATTTCTTTAACCTTCTTCAAATATTTATTCCCTCTACTTTAATAATTTCCATATTTAATTTTAATAATTATCTTCTTATAGCTTTCTCTAATTATTCTTGTTTTACACTTGTAAATAGTTATTCTTTCTCCACTTAAATATTTTTTCTCTCCTTAAATTATCTCTTTTAAATAATTAATATCCATTAAATATATATTTTCTCCTTCAAATATAACTCCAAATAATATAACTTCTCCAAATTAGTATTATCAACTTCTTATATCAACCTTTCCTTTCCTTATAAAATATCAAATATGAAACACGTCAAGTATTAACTTCACTCATTTAATTTATCAAATGGCTAAGATATTACCTTGCTGCCTATGCTTGCCCTCACCTATGCATATTCATTCTAACATTCACACCAAAAAACTAGGACGATGATTTTTTAGCTCTAAGAATTATATTCAATGCTCATATCGATATTAGTAACACCTACAATTATTACTTCTTCCATATGTTACTCCTCCTACTGGCATTTCTACACATTATATATTTTTCAAAGCAAGAATCTTAGTATTATTTGACTATGTTCTATTTGCCTTGTCCATCTTATGCAAATGTTGGTAGTCTTTCTCCTTTGTGGTTTATTTCATGTATCTCCTTCAACTCCAACTTTATATTTCTTCTCTATAGTTTCTCACACATATCTCCCTCAATTCCAATTGTGGATCTCTACTAGCTAGCATATTCACCTTAGAAACTTTTACAATTACTTACTTTTGATGGCTATACTTTCACGTACTTTTTCACATGGAAAATCTTCCCACCTTTTGCAAATGTTGCATTACTAGCTAATGTTGCTCTTCTTCCCAATCACTCTAATAAATTTATTTTTTCTACAAATGTTGCTCTTCTCCCAAACACTCTATTGCAATCCAATGGTGGTTGTGATACCACTATTAACAATCCAACTATATTCTCACATGATCTAGTAATATAATGTATTCACACAAAAACATACATTCAATATCAAACTTACAGAATAATATTATTGATGAATATTTTAACATAAGCAATGCAAATATAATTTATTACAAAGTTTGTTCTCACTATCTCATGTATTAAAATATTTTTTCTTCAATATATACACAACATGGATATGAGGCTTCATATTCACAACTATTGATCTTTCTACTTTCACTAACTCTTCATATCCTCGAGCACATGGGAGATCTGATAGAATATATTATATTCTTTGGTACATGCTAATGTACCATCATGGGTACATGTTTAGATTAGGAGTTTGTATTAGATTAAGATTTAAGTATTTAGTTTATGCAATGTAAAAATGCACAAGTATTATTAGAATGTGCAATGATGTAAATGTGCATGGTGTCCACATGTACATGAGCCCTTAATAATAGGAATATGAAGAGTCATAGGAATATGGAAGGCCAAGATTCATGTCTCATTATATATAGGCCTTCTTAAGTGATAGCATAGAGAGGATTTTGGAGTGCACAAGGTAGAATAGTAGTAGATACAATGTAGAGAATATATGTAATATGGAGTGTTTTGAAACCGCCATTTCATAGCATTGTAATATTTTTGTGAGCTTTCATTAATGGTTGATTTATGATTATTTTTATAAGTTTCTCAAAATGTACAAGTATTATTAGAATATTCAATGATGTAAATGTGAATGGTCTCCACATGTACATGAGTCCTTAAGAATAGGAATATGAAGAGTCATAAGAATATGGAAGGCCAAGAGTCATGTCTCATTATATATAGGTCTCCTTAAGTGATAGCATAGAGAGTATGTTGGAGTGCACAAGGTAGAATAGTAGTAGATACAATGTAGATCATATATGCAATATGGAGTGTTTTGAAACCTCTATTTCATAACATTGTACTATTTTTGTGAGATTTCTCTTTAATGGTTTATTTATCAATATTTTCAAAAGTTTTTCATCATATTATCATGCTTAGTATATTGCTATTATCATAGATATAATATTACATGCTCTTTTGATACCATGTGATAGTTATTTCATTAAATATATAGCATAAAAATATAACAGTGGTATTAGAGCTACAAGGGACATTGATAGGAGATAGGGAGATCCACAAGAAGATTGAGATGAGATAAGAAATATTATTTTTAGAATTTTTGAAATTGCTATTGGCTAGAGTCTTTCTAAAGAGTTGCAGAAAAACTTGTGAGGACTAGGACTCAACATTGGTTCCACTAGTTTGAAAAATCAACTAGTGAAGTTCATTATATTTAGAATTAGATAATTTCTATTATCATTTTCTAATACTTTGTTTTAGATAAGAGTTGATTAAAATAAAGTTGAGAATATTCCTATAATATCTAGGAAGAATATATTATTTGGAATTGATCCAGTAACTTGAAGTAATAAGTCAAGATTGAATAATTTGGAGGCCTAAATAAAAATGTCCCATTAAAGGATTTCTAGATTGAAGATTCCCATTGAATATTGCAAACCAAGGAGGAGGTCCAAAAAAGAATACCTCATTGAATATTGAATACAAAATATTAAAGAGACTCAAGAAAGAGATCTCCATTGAAGATTGAAGAATTTGAATAGACCCAAAGGAGTTACCATTGAAGAACTTCTAGATTTGGAAGATTGAAGATAGAGAAGGACTAGAAAAGGTCCTATTACAAATTTGATAAGCTGTAAAATTTGAATATCCAAGAGAAGAGGTCTCAAGAAAAGTTGGAAGGAGAAAGTTGAAGAAGGACAAAAAAGTCCATGGGATAGTATTTATAGCAAGGAGAAGATATTGATAAAAAATAATTTGGGACAATTTTTGCTATCCGAAAACAAGCTCAAAAGGGATAAGGATTTGAAATAAGTTTGCCAAATTTTGGAAGAGTTTTTTGAAGACCTCAATACCTTCAGATTCTTGAGAAAGCCAAAAAATAATCCAAGATTGAAGTTATAGTATGATAAGGATTTGAAGGCTGATTTATATAGAATAATATTGTTGTTTTTATAGTAGAAATTGAAGAGTCACATTACAGTAAAATCAAGGTGACATAGAGCTGCAAGTTAGAGAATATTTGGGTATATTTTGAAGAGCCTTTGAACAACCAGCTTAAAGGAAGGCTTGAAAGAAAATAAGGCAATAATCAAGAGAAGTTAAGAGAAGCATTGGATAACATAGAAGTTGATCGTTAAGTAGAATTTAAAGCTAAAAATATATGGCAACATTCGAGTAGAAAACAAAGCTACAAATTTGTAAAGTTTAGGGCAAAAAAATACAAGGATTTGAAGTAGCAAAAATTACAAAACTAGAACAACAAATAGGTGAATCAAATCACCAAGAAATATTGCTACAAAGGAGGCCAAAATAAGGTTTGAAAATTGGTGTTATTAAAGTTTTATTATAACACCATAATTGAGTAGCAAAAGAAAAGGTATCAAATTTACATTTTCTAATATCGAATAATTAGTTACATTGGTGCTATAAAGGTTATTATAAGCATTTAAATTAGTTTATTCTAATATTATAATAGCACCCTATTAGAGCCATCAAAGTTAGCAAAATAGAGCTCTAAATTTTAGTGTCTCCAAGGTGAAAAATGAGGCATATTGAGTTCATCAAAACTATACATTTTAAACAACATAAAGCAAATTATATATTGCATAAATAAGGATTTATAAAGGAAGAAAGAATTAATTTCAAAAGTATGTTTTAGACTCATAAAGATGCACATGTTTTTAAATGTCTATTGAGCAAAAGAGAGACTCAAAAGTAAACAAAGGGAGTAGAGATTTCTAGTAACTAAAGATATCAAGAGGTATGTCAAGTATTTAAAAGCCTTAGGTGAAGGTAATTTAACAAAGGTATAAAAATAACTATCATAAGCAATGTCATCATATTGAAGGAGATAGCCATGTAAACCAAGGAAGATAATGTAGAGTGTTGAGTAATAGTCATTATTCAACCAATTTAAAGCATTGGAAACTATCAAATATTACAAGGTTAAGCCACCAAGGTTGCACCACTAGTGTGAGGAGAAGAAGCATAGCCTGACTACCAACATTAGCATCACATGTCGCAACATACGAATAGTGAGCGTCTAAGAGTGAACATCAAAACAAGTGCCACTAACACCTTCATAATACCACCAAGAAGTTGAACAAAGTGCTAGCATATCTGAGGTAAGATTCATTACAAAGGAATCATCCACATTGAAACTACCTTAGAAGGAGAAGACTTGGAGAAGTAACAACCAAAAGAACCTCAACGAACATTGGTAAGCACAAAGGAGTTTCAAGTGATAAGTAAGAACCAAAATTAGGGTGCATAAGGTTCATGATAAGGAAGGACAAGTGTTAATAAGTCATCCACCATGTAAATGAAGTTACATATTGCATTGAGGAGAGCTATGTTCCATTTGCAACATAAACAAGTCATAATGTAGTCATACCCATGAAGCATAATTCTCTTAGCAGGTGTTAAGCAAGAAAAGTTGGATAGAGCACCACAGGAGATGTTAAAAGGAAGTGCAAAGACTTTTAGTGCCACTTGGCACTCAATACTCAGAATACTAGTGATTAAAAGAAGGTGAAACATATAAAGGGTGTCTATTTAGTGCATGGGCTGAAAATAGCCTAAGAATATTTAAGGGAGCACATGGAAATCAGAGTTGAGCACCTTGGAGAAGTTGGAAAGTGTAGAGGAGATTCAAACCTCAAGAGACCACATTGACTATAGTGATAAAGAAGTTTGTATTGAGCACAAGTTAAAAAGTTAATGCAAGTCAATTTTGATGAGTCACATATACAAGAAGGTAAGAATTATTTAGTTCATAAACTTTGCAAAGTCTAAAGGAGATATAAGATATTTTTTAATAATAAAATTAATTAAGTTTCTATACTTAAGTTTCTTAGAGTAATAGGAGAAATAAGGTAATATAATATAACCTTAGATAAAGTACTGAATGCCTTAGAAGATATTTGAAGAGAGAAGCATTGAAATTACTATATTCATTTCATATTGCATCAAAATAGTTGCAATTATTAAACTTGGAGATATAAGGATTTCCACATAGAAATAGAAATTGAAATTGAAATTGCAAATACATTAGTTTTTTAAATTTCCAATTAGGGAGTTATAAGGAGTTCAACACCAAATTTAAAGCTTTGAAATTTAGAAATTATATTATTGAAAATTGAAAGAAGCAAAACATAGAATTGCTTGAAAGTTGGAAAATTATTTTTGATACTAGTCTCTTATACAAATTGAAGGGACATAAGGAATCCAACTATAGAGCCTTGAAGATAGATAAATATATCAATTGAAAGTGCATCAAAACTATATTTAGATTTCTATAAGGATAAATAAAGTACTTGTCTTAAAGAATATGAGTTGAATATTATATTAAAATTATCATCAAAACATTAGAGAGATAAAAGAAGATTCAACTCAAAGGAAAACTTAGAAATCTGAGTCTACTATAAAATACATACTCAAAAACATTTGGGAGAGATAAGGTATTCTACAAACTTGAAGAATTGAAAATATCTTATCAAAATTGATCTTTTCCATTCAACATACTAGGGAGTCATAAGGTAGAAAACTACAAAGGTTTTGAAAGATAAAAGATTCTATCAAATATATTCTCAATATAAAATACTAAAGAACAAAAAGAATGTCTACTTCAAATAATACAATGAATAATGATATGGAAAACATAATTAGAAAGGAAAGAGCAAGTGTCATAAAAATTGGAATCAAGAATTTACTTACAAATACTGAAGGAAACTTAGATCTTCACAATTGATCCATAGTGAAGCCTTAGAAGAAAACTTTAAAACTCTAGAATATTATCTACATGCTAGAATAATTGAAGCAATTGATAATGTAAAATATGATATTCTAATTCCTTTAGATATTGACAGTGTATTATATATGGCATTACTTACATACAAATATTACAAAGAAGAAAATATGGAGTAGAAGGAATTGATTGAATCACTTAAAGAGAAAAAATAAATAAATGAATCCTTTTTAGAGAAGATATTTCATTCTTCATGTAGTGTTGATACTTCAAGTTCTTCTAACTCAAAATATTATCATGATGCTTTAAGTGATTGCTCAAAATATTGCACACTAAAGAAGACTTGTAATAAGAAGGATAAAGGTAAAAAAGAAATATTTTTGTAGGAATCTAATGATAGCATGACAGTTCATAATAGCACAAAGACTAATAGTAGTAATAAATACAAAGAAGAATAGGAACCTGACAAAGGAGGCATATAGTGTAAAGTAAATTGAATATAAGAAAAGACTACATGAGCTCCAAGAACGAAATTAAGACTAAATCAATAGAAGGATGGGAATCATAACAAGTTGAAGAACATCTAAAATATGAAGATCCATACCCAAGTGTTGTAGGTGAGTTGGAGAGGAGAGGGCAATCCTCCAAGGGAGGTCCCAGGTTCAAATCTCCACCCTACCAAAAAGCTGAATTGGGTATCCAAAATCCAATTGATAATGTTGGTGCGGGCAGGGTCGGGTGCAACTCTCGGGTGACTTTTATGGTGTAGAACCCCTTGTTCATGGTCTCTCAGACAAAGGCGGCTCCGCAAGGGGTTTTTCGCTTAAAAAAAAAATATGAAGATCCATATTGAAGACTAAAGTATTCAATACCCAAATAATGTAATACAAGGGGGTGTTGGAATATATTATATTATTTGGTACATTCTAATGTACATTCATGGGTACATATTTATATTAGGATTTTGTATTAGATTAGGATTTAAGTAAATACTTTATGCAATGTAATAAATGCACAAGTGTTATTAGAATGTGCAATGATGTAAATGTGCATGATGTCCAAATGTACATGTGTCCTTAAGAATAGGAAAATGAAAAGTCATAGGAATATGGAAGACCAAGAGTCATGTCTCATTATATATAGACCTTCTTAAGTGATAGCATAGAGAGGATTTTGGAGTGCAAAAGGTAGAATAGTAGTAGATACAATGTAGAGCATATATGCAATATGGAGTATTTTGAAACCTCCATTTCATAGCATTGTACTATTTTCATGAGATTTCATTAATAGCTTATTTATAAGTATTTTCAAAAGTTTCTCATCATATTCTCATGCTTAGTATATTTCCATTATCATAGATATAATATTGCATGCTCTTTTTATACCTTGTGGTAGTTATTTCATTAAATATATAGCATCAAAAGCTAACAAGATCTAACTCTTTATATTTATCATAGGAGAAATATATCTTATTGACTCCATGTATTCACATAATAACAAACCTCTAATAATTACCCACACTAAAATACAAATATTTACATAACTTCACACTTACATGACACCTACTATATACTCAAATATTTGCATGACTCTAAAATAATTATATGGTACTTGCAATATTCTTGCAAGGTACCAAATAATGTAATACTTCTAACATATACATTTTTTCTCTCACCAACAATATTCAAATCACTTGTATCACAAGCTATATCTTCCATTTGAACAATTTCACATGTATCACAATAACCATCTATCATCATGGGCCTTGAATCTCTAGTATCACAACTAAAGTTATCCTTTGAAAAATATCACTTGTGTCACAACAAATATTTTTCATCATGGGCTTATCCTTCAAATTTTCAATTATTTCTATTTGCTTTCTTTGTACCTCAAGTATTTCAAGGTGAATAATACCATGCACATTCTTCTCACTACATTAATAGATACTATCACACAATTTTCAAAGTATCTTTCATGAACATTTCTAAGAATTGATTGCAAACAAGACCTAAGGTTTAAAAATTATCCATCTTCACTATCTTTTCATGACACATATGAATTTCACCTTGTTTCTTAGCTTGTTTACAATCTCATTTATTTCTTACTTTTGACACCTCCTTGGCCATGAGAACCATATATGCTATTTCACACTCTTTTTTACATTATATTTTTTATTCACCCTAAACAATATACCCTTGTTATTATGATATTTGTTGAGATTTCCCTTGTTCTTGTTAATATTGTGATTTAAATTGTTGTATCCTTTGATGAGATCTAAAAAATTGAGCCCCACGAGTCATTGTACTGTATTTACAAAACTTGGTGTTACGTCATTTTTTAAAACTATGATAATACCTCCTTATCCGTTGAGGCTAATTTTGTGATGACGATGGGGTAGGACCCTTTGAATATTTTTGATATTTTTTTTTAGACTAATGGAATTATTGGACATCTCAAATCTCAATTGATTTTCAACTTCATATTGTTGAAGTATACTTACCAATTCTTAAAATGACACACTTCTATTTGATACTTGGAAGCTAGGAAGTTTTTAATTCTTATAAATGCATTCTACTAGGCTATAATGATGAATTAAAGGCTTATATATTATTTGATTTGACAATCAAAAAATCATATATTAGTTTTGATGTTATGTTTTATGAGGAAGATAAGTCACCCTCATCCTCTCCACAAGATTATTCATCCAATTATGATCTAGTAATGAAGAACACAAGCTTATATTGAGAGGGGGTGAACAGTATAAGACCACTTTTTACTTTTTATTTCCCAATAAATATTATGCAATGTATCAATAGCAGTATTAACAACAATAACCAATGCAATGCAAAACACCACACATAAAGAGACACCAATTTAACATGGTTCACCCAAAGTGGTCTAATCCACAAAGAAAATAATTTACTAAAACTTTCTCAATAATTATCTTGGGAAACCTTTCCCTATTACAATGTTTATGGACACCTGTCTAAATGAGACACCAATCCCCTAATATGGTTCATGGATCTTCTATCCATAGGATAACTCCTCCTCTGCTCTGGATGGTGATATTCTAGAAGAGATTCTACCTCCACTACCATGGATTATGGATATCTATCCATTGAAGACTCTTGTCCTCACTGCCTTGGCTAATGGACCTCTATCCACTGGATACTGTCATCCTCTATACTCTATTCACATTCCAAATATCTGCTCAAACTCTATCATAAATTTACACCAAACACAGTCCTTTGGTCTAGCACAAATATGCTCAATCTCTATTCTATTATGTACTAAACTCAATCCTTTGGTCTAGCACAAAATTGCTTAGTTTTTATCTTTGGTCTGGTACAAAGCTATCCTCATATATTCACCAAACCCTATCCTCATTATGTCTTCAATATTTACCACAAATCCTGATCAATCACCTCTACAAGATCTATCTCAAACCCTAACTCAAGGTTTGAACAAATCAATCAACTCAACTCTCAAGTCTTCTCAAAGACCTGTCTCAAATCTATCCACAAGTCCTCTCAAGAACTTTTCCAATCTTCTCAACAAGTCCTCACTAGAACTTTTCCAATCTTCTCAATAATATTTGTCCTCAAACTCTGTATTGTAAGCTTCCACAAAAGCTCACAAAAATCTATTCACAAGTCTTCTCAAAGACTTACCTCAAATCTTCTCAACAAGTCCTCACTAGAACTTGTCTAATCTCATAGAAACATATAGAGAATTGTTAGACTCGATATGTTTCATAGGTTATCAATCACTTTCAATCTCTTTTCTATCACAAAAACATATAGAGAATTGTTAGAGACTCAATATGCTTCACAAGTTCTCAATAACTTCCAATCACTTTTATATCACATAAACATATAGATAATTGTTAGAGACTCAATATGTTGCACACTCATCAACACTCAACCTATTTCTTAAATCAATTTAGGATATAGAACAATTTGTTTCACAGAACTTGAACTGTCACACCAACACATCCACTTGACTAGGCTCAACCAACTCTACTCAACCAATATCTCAATGAAATAATTCTTGCTCAAAAATTTATGATCATTCACTCAAATATTTCAAAAAATTCTTATCAATAAATCTCATATAACAATGATACTCATGATCTTTTGCAAACCCTAGTTCAATTTATTTACTCAACAATGCTAGTCTCACATAACAATGATACTCATGATCTTTGATAACTTCACATAACAATGATACTCATGATATTTTACAACTCTAGTTCAAGTTTCTCACCCAACTAATCACTTCAACAATAATGCTTATCAAACAAGGTTTATAGCATTCACTTCCATTTTAGAAAACTCATCAACTCATCAAACCAATAAAGGAAATCTTAACCAAGTCCTTTTCACTCCAATCTTGTTTTCAGAAATTCACAACCAATCAACTATTTCACCCAAGGAAGAATATGCCCATACCTTTTTATTGATGAATAATAGACTTCAAAACTTGTCTCAATTATAACCACTTTCCTTTCCAAGCATAAAGAGTTATATGACAAGAATTATTACTCTAACACTTGTTCAAAATATTCCTTAGTCACAAAGATAATCAAAGCTTAAATACACCTTATTGCTCCATCTTAAAAATAATATCCAAAACCATAAATCTTGAATCAAAATACTTCTTCCAAAACTTTAACTCATCAAAATAAAATTTTAACAATTCTGTTTCATCATAATCCTTCTCAAAAATATATCTAAAAAATAATCCAAACTCTACTTGTGACTCCCTACTTAATATTGCAATAATTAAATAAACCACTTTATAAAATAATGCAATAAATCAATCTTCCAATTTTCTAAGGTAAAACAAAATTACCCTAGCTTTTACTTTAGCAAAAATAACCCTTCAACACTTAGGTTAAATTTACAACTTAATTTCCACCTTATCCCTCCTAAACCTTAGCAAAGCACAGAAAAATAATATCCAAAATTTTAATTACCACTTTTCACAATCCACGAGGCTCGAACTTTGCAAAATACTCCCTCAGCACCTTGGTCATGGCTTACACGCTGTGTGAGCCACGTGCTACACTTGAAGCCTCAAAGCACAACTTACGCTTTGAATTATTCAACCCTTAAGAGCCCTTGGATCTTCCTTCGATGCCTGGTAAAACCACACACTGCACACACTATTTGAATTCACATGAGCTTTTCATTTAAGATGGATGCACTTATTCGGATGCCAAACCTTAGGAAGGGCTATGGTATTTACACCTTATGCCTTCCTTTATTACACACACATTCGTGGAGGAAAAATACATCAGGGAGTTGATGATAAACATTTACCTTCGAATTATATTGATTTATAATTATTTAAATTCAAAATAATTTAAATATTATAAATTAAATATTTTAAATCTTCTTTGGGCTTTTTAAAATAAAAGCCTCCTTAGGTTTTAGAAAACCTTTTTGATTTTCCCAACTATGGTTTTAATAAAAACCTTTTATTTTTCCCAACCATGGTTTTAATAAAAACCTTTTATTTTGTCCAACCATGGTTTTAATAAAAACCTTTTACATTGCGAATCCATGGTTTTAATAAAAACATTTTATTTTATGCTTCACATAATATTTAAAAATAAAAATTATGAAGCTCTTTTGCCACCAACCTTTTGCATTACTCCTTTTGAAATTTTGACATCAATGACAATTCATCCTTGACATCAATGACAACTTTATCGAATAAAAATTTCCAAAAATCTCCCCCTTTATCATTGATGTCAACCCAATTACTTTTTACGATTTCCTTGACCTTTTCTTTTTTGCTTCCCCTAGGAAACTACTCCCCTTGACTGAATGCTTTCCTTGTAACACAAATCTCTCTCCCTTACTCAAATATCTTCCTATTTAACATCAATGGCAAAGGTCACCTTTGGGGATCAGGGTTAAGAATGAAACTCTTAGATTAGCCCCTCACCCACCTCCTCTTGAGGTGGTTAATTTTAGGGTGGGATTATCTCTAACCTCATCAAGCACTGATCTTCACCTTTTTCCACTTCCTTCTCCTTTTGATTCTTTCTATTCCTATTCTTGTTCTTGTTGGTTTCTAAAATTTTTGCTCTACACCATTTTTCTATATGCCCATCATTATTGCACTTATAACACTTAACTCTATTATTCCTTGGAGGTACAAATGTCTTTGGATTTCTTCTAATGGGGCCATATCTATTTTTATCATGAACCCTACAGTTCATTACCTTATGATCAAACTGATTACAAGAGTAGCAATACCCTTGAAAAACTTGCATGTTCCTAAAGTTTCCATATTCTTGTCTTTCAAATATCCTACATTGTGAAGCCTTGTGTCCAAACCTATGACATGAGAAGCATCATCCATTGAAATTGCTTTGTCTTGAACTTATTAGTCTCTTAGTTTCTTCCTCTCTGTGTAGATTCATATTCCATCTGTTCTTCTTTTGTGCATTGTATTTCTTTCTGTTGGACTTCTTATTGTCCAACTCTTCCTTAGAAGTCTCACTATCCCTTTCACTTTCCTCTTTTGAAGTTTCTTCTTCTTTAGAACTTGAATTTGACTTCTTTTCTCATTTCCTTTGTTCTTGTTCAAATCCAAGACTTGTCTTGCTTGATGTATATTTTTGTGTCTTGATAATCCTGTCCAAATTCTTTGATATTTTTCCAAATATGTGTAGCTTATCCTTGGAGTCTTTTACTTCCATCCTTAGTGAAGCTACTTCCTATTCTAATCTCTCACATTCTAGAACCTTAGCTTCTAACTTCTCATTGAATTTCTTTGCTTTGGCCATTGACTTATTTATATCCTCTATAAGTCTTACTTTATCTTCATCAAAATTAATCATGAGTTTTATGTTCTGCTTTCTTTCTTTCCATTGAGAATCAAGACCAGAAGTAAGATCACCTACAAGATCAACTTCCCTTGATTTTGATTCTTTCTCTATTTCTTTGATTTTGGAGTCATCTTCATTATTTTTTTATTTGTCTTCTATAATATCCTTTTCTTCTTCTAGTGCCATTAGAATATTCTCTTTTGGTCCTTCGAATGTATCTTCAAATTCATCATCACTAAAACTGAAATCACTTTTTGTACAACTATCTTCAATAAGACCAAAATTACCACATCTGAAACACTTGAGGATTACTGGAGATCTTTTCTTACTACTTTCTTTTCTCTTGTCAGAAATAGATCTTCATCCTTATCATTATCTGAGAAACTATTATCACTATCACTTGAGTACTTGTCTTGTCTACATAGTAACTCCTCTTTTGTCTTTGGAAGAACTTCTTTCCTTGTCTGCTTTGTCCATCCCTGCTTTCTTATTGGTACTTGTGTTTTTTGTTTCTCTATTTCTATGCTCTTGTTTTTATTCATCATTACTATTTCCAACTTCTTGATAGTCAGTTGCATAGTGACCATACTTTCCATAATTGAAACATCTAACAGATTTCATACCTTTGAATTTTCTTGGATCTTTGTTCCTTCTACCATAATTTGCTTCTTCATCACTAGAAGACTCATTGCATGAATTTGAACTTTTACCCTTTGATTTTTTAATGACTTTGAAGGTTGCTTCCTTTCACAGATTTGGTTCCTCTTTTATCCTTATCTCAAAAGTTTTTAGAATGCCAAGTAGTTCACTTATTGTCAAAATATCACCATATTTTGATTCTTCTATAGCTAAAATTTTCTCACTAAACCTTTTTGTAATATACCTTAGAATATTGTCACAAACATCAGATTCATCAACCTCGAGTCCAAATCCTTGCATACAGTGTACAACATCATCTACACGTAGTAAATAATTACTAATGCTTTCATCATCCTTCATTCTGAGTGCTTCAAATTATCCTTTGATATTTCACAATCTTGCTCTTTTGACTATTTTATCTCCTTCATATATGTTTTGCAACTTATCCCAAATTTCCTTTGCTAATTTGCAGTACATAACCTTAACAAACTTTAGTCTATGCAAACCCTTCAAAATTGCATTCATTGCTTTTGAATTGTAGTTTTTAGGAGCTTACCATATTTGTTTGTAGGTGGAGTAGCTGGTGGTGTGTATCCATTTTTAATTGCTTCCCAGATTTCATTCCCAAGAGCCATCAAGTGAATCTTCATTCTCATGCTCCAAAATACATAATCGCTTCCATAAAATATTGCTGCTCCATTATCTAAGGATCCACTTTTAGAATTCATTTTTTTTTCTTATAAACTTTTACTTCAATATGTTAAACTATTTTGAAGGCACCCGCTCTAATACCAATTTAAGAACACAAGATTATACTAAGAGTGGGGGGGTGAACAATTGAAGACCATTTTTTACTCTTTTTTTCCAATCAATATTATCAATTTATCAATAGCAATATTAACAATAATAACCAATATAATGCAAAACACCACACACAATAGAGACACAAATTTAATGTGGTTCACCCAATGTGGGCTACTCCACAAAGAAAATATTTTACTAAAACTTTCTCAATAATTCTCTTGGGAAACCTTTCATTTTTAAAATTTTTATGGACACCTGTCCAAAGGAGACACCAATCCTCTAATCTGGTTTGTGGATCTTCTATCCATAGGATATATCTTCCTCTACTCTGGCTGGTGATATTTTAGAAGATTTGTTACCTCCACTACCCTAGCTTATGGATCTCTATGCACTGAAGACTCTTGTCCTCATCAGAAGACCTATCCTTACTAAATTGGCTTATGGACCTCCATCCACTAAAGACTATCGTCCTTTATACTATGTCACCTTCCAACTATCTTCTCAAACTCTATCACAAATCTACACCAAACACAATCCTTCGATCTAGCACAAATCTACTCAATATTTTTCATGTTCTGTACTAAACTCAATCCTTTGGTCTAGCACAAAAATGCTCAGTTTTTGTCTCTATTTTGGTATAAATTTGTCCTCAAATCTACACCAAACTCTATCCTCATTCTATCTTCAAGATTTACCACAAATCCTAATCAATCACCTCTGCAAGATCTATCCCAAACCCTAACTCAAGGTTTGAACAAATCAATCAACTTAGCTCTCAAGTATTCTCAAATACCTATATCAAATCTATCCACAAGTCCTCTTAAGAACTTTTCCAATATGCTCAACAAGTCCTCACTAGAACTTGTCCAATCTGCTCAACAATATTTGTCCTCAAAATTTGTATTGGAAGCTTCCACAAAATCTCACACAAATATGTTCACAAGTCTTCTCAAAGACTTACCTTAAATCTACTCAACAATTCCTCACTAGAACTTGTCTAATATCATAGAAACATATAGAGAATTATGAGAGACTCAATATGCTTCACATTCACAACAATTATCAATCACTTTCTATTTCTCTTTTCACCATAGAAATATATAGAGAATTGTTAGAGACTCAATATGCTTCATAGGTTCTCAATCACTTTCAATATATTTTCTATCATAGAAATGTATTGAGAATTGTTAGAGACTCAATATGCTTCACAAGTTCTCAATCACTTTCAATCACTTTTCTATCATAGAAACATATAGAGAATTGTTAGAGACTCAATATGATTCACAAGTTCTCAATCACTTTTCTATCATAGACACATATAGAGAATTTTTAGAGACTCAATATTCTTCACACTCATCAACACTTAACCTCTTTCTCAAATCAATTCATGATATAGAACAATTTTTTTCATAGAAATTGAACTATCACACCAACACATTCACTTGACTAGGCTCAACCAACTCTACTCAACCAATCTCTCAATAAAATAATTCTTGCTCACAAATTTATGATCATTCACTCAAATATTTCCAACAATTCTTATCAATCAATCTCACATAACAATGATACTCATGATATTTTGCAAATCTTAGTTCAAGTTCTTTACTCAACAATAATAGTATCATATAACAATGATACTCATGATTTTTGACAACTCTAGTTCAAGTTTCTCACCCAACTAATCACTTTAAAAATAATTCTTATCAAACAAGGTTTATAACATTCACTTCCATTTAATAAAACTCTCAACTCATCAAACCAATAAATAAAATCTTAACCAAGTCCTTTTCACTCCAATATCATTTTCATAAATTCACAACCAATCAACTATTTCACCCAAGGAAGAATATGCCCATACCTTTATCTTGATGGAGAATAGACTTCACAATCTATCTCAATTATAACCACTTTCTTACCAAGTATAAAGAGTTAGATGACAAGAATTATCACTCTAACACTTGTTCAAAATATTCCTTCGTCACAAAGATAATAAAATCTCAAATACACCTTATTGCTCTATCTTAAAAATAATATCCAACACCATAAATATTTAATCAAAATACTTCTTCCAAAACTTTAACTCATCAAAAGAATATTTTAAAAACTCAGTTTCATCTAACCCTTCTCAAAAATATATCTAAAAAATAATCCAAACTCTACTTATGACTCCCTACTTAATATTGCATTAATTAAATAAATCACTTTATAAAATAATGCAATAAATCAATCTTCCACTCTTCTAAGGTAAAATAAAATTACCCTAGCTTTTACTTTAGCAAAAATAACCCTTCAACACTTGGTTAAATTTAGAACTTAAATTCCACCTTATCCCTCCTAAACCTTAGTAAAGCACATAAAAATTATATCCAAAATTTTAGTTACCATTTTTCGCAATCTGCGGGGCTCAAACTTTGCACAATACTCTCTCAACGTCTTAGCCGTGGCTTCCATGATGTGTGAGCCATGTGCTCCACTTGGAGCCTCAAATCACAACTTGTGCTTTGACTTATTCAACCCTTAAGAGCCCTTGGTTCCTTCAATGTCTGGCGAAACCACACACTATGCACACAATCAGAATTTGCACGAGCTTTTTTTTAAGGCGGATGCAGTTATTCAGATGCCAAACCTTAGGAATGGCTATGGTATTTATACCATATGACTTCCTTTATTACACACACATTGGCAGAGGAAAAATACGTCGAGGAGTCAGCACTAAACATTTTCTTTCAAATTATATTGATTTATAATTATTTAAATTCAAAAGAATTTAAATATTTTAAATTTTATTTGTTTTTTTAAATGAAAGCCTCCTTAGGTTTTAGAAAACTTTTTTCATTTTCCCAACTATGGTTTTAATAAAAACCTTTTATTTTTCCCAACCATGGTTTTAAATAAATCCCTTTTATTTTGTCCAACCATGGTTTTAATAAAAACCTTTTACTTTGCCAATCCATGGTTTTAATAAAAACCTTTTATTTTATGTTTCACATAATATTTAAAATAAACATTATGAAGCTCTTTTGCCACCAACCTTTTGCATTACTCCTTTTGACCTTTTGATATCAATGACAACTTTATCGACTCAAAATGTCCAACAAGTAATACTTTAAAATGATGAAGAAGATGCTAGTGAGGAAGTTTCTAGGGATAACAATGATAAGTAGAATTATAAGATGTGGATTGATATTCTCCTCCATGTCACTCACGAAAAGTACCCAAGTGGTACATTAGGGTATTAAGAGCTTCAAAGATAGATGGAGTTCTATTTATATCTACCATCAAATATGTACCATGGCTCATGATGAGATAAATATGGACCGAATAAATACTATTGTATAAAATTTTAAACCATGCATAGTGTAAGGGGCTCTTCAATACAAATCTTGGGAGATGATATGAACACTAAATATCAAGCATTATTGAATAACAAGAATTGGTAGTTTGTTGATCTTCCACTAGGGAATAAGGACATTGGATTAAATCATATGATGGTATTGATATATACAAGATGTAACTTGTAGCCAAGGGCTATGCACAAAAGGAAGGCATTGAATATGAAAGAAAATTTGCACCTACAACAAAAATAATGACCATCCAAATTATTTTTTCTCCAGCTACATATTTTGGATGGATAATTCATCAAATCGACATCAAAAGTACCTTCCTCAATGGAAACCCCAAAAAAATTCTACATGACTCAATTAGAGGGATTCATTATACTTGGATAATAAATAAAGGTGTATAAATTAATCAAATATATCTATGATCTCAAATAAGCTCCTCAAGACTGGTATATAAAAATAGAATATTTTGAAAAACATGGTTCTAAGAGAAGACCATATGATCTAAATTTATACCACAAGGAACAAAGAGGGAAGCTGCGATAGTCATTTTATATGTGGATGATTTGGTCATCACAAAGTTTTTGAGAAAATAATTCTTGTAGAAAAGGATAACTTGAAAAGCTCATTTGATATAATCGATATTAAACTATTGCACTATTATCTAGGATTGGAGGTGTAGTAGACACATCACCATATATTTGTCTCATAAATCAAATATACCAACAAAATTCTTGAGAAATATTGTATGAATGATTGTAGGCTTGTAGGCCCCTGATGACTTCTATGGAACCAAGGCTATAAATCTCATGCTATGACTCCTTTACACCAATGAATGTAAATATCTGTCAATAGTTGGTTAGAAGTGTCATTTACCTAATATACACTAGAATAGATATCAAATTGGAGTAAGTTACATCTCATGATTCATGCACAAACCAAAAACACCTCATTAGAAGGTAGTTGAAGAGTATCAAGGTATGTGCATGGTTCCATTGAGCATGGTCTAGAATTTAATAAGAGTGATCAATTTTTCTTAATAAACTACACATATGCAAATAATGCAGGATGTATTGGCGATCAAAGATACACCTCTAGTTATGCATTCTTTATAGTATATGGACCTATATCATAGAGAAGTAATAAACAACAAATAGTTTCTTAATAATCAATAGAAGAAAAATATCATGCTATAGGAGGAGTTGTCTATGAGGTAATATGGTTGAAATAAATTCTAGCAAGTATGGGTGTACCACAAATTAAACCAACAACCATGTACTATGACAATCAAGGTATATTAAAAATTTTCCATAACCTAGTGTTCCATGAGCACACCAAACACATTGAATTTTTGCATCACTTCATTCGGTTTAAATTTTGTCCTACTTAGGAACAACACAAATATCTTCACCAAGTCACTTGCATGTGTTAAGTTTGAGGTATTACAAAATTTTTCTCTTCAAGATATTCCAAACTATTATGTAATAAAGGGGGAATGTTATGAATTATTACCATCATAGTTCAATCCCATTGTAATTTTAGTGGTTACAACCACTCAACACAAGGTACATGAATCTACTAGTGGTTGAGGTAGTTATTGTTTGGTTATGTTTTATTATGCTATACTAGGAAAGACAATTATATATAAATATTTCAAAACCAATAATACAAATCATCAAATAATTTCCATCACATTGATGTAGTCTAACATTTAGTGTTCCACTAAGAAACTACATCCTTATTTGAAATTCTAATGAAGGATTGATACTTGTTAGTTAGCTAGGAGATGAACCTTTGAATGGACTAGATTTTGCTTTAGAGGCTTCTAAGTTGGGTTAGGTTTCGAGGGGGTGGCATATGGAAAATAGCCAATATTTTATTAGGATCACATTTGATGCCTCATCGAGATATAATGAATCCCAATAGTTTTTCTCATGTAACCCCTTAGATTCACTTTTGAGGATTAAGGCGTAACTTGTACTTCCTTAGCCATTAAAAAATGCATCACGAGTATCCAATGTGATATTTTAGGTTTACATACCAACAAAGAATATCATCAGCATAGTCTTCCATAATATCATGTACCATATCATGAAATATGTATGTCAACCTCCACATTATTTAGTTAAAAAGGCATAACTTGGTAGTAGAAGGTTCCCCACAACATGGTGAAAGTTATTTTGAATTTGTCATCAAGGTGATATTGATTTGGTTATAACTTGATAATCCGTCCATCAAAAATAATATTCCACATCCTACAATGAAATCAATAATCATGTCAATGTTGGGAAAGGGAAAATCATATTTGAGATATGCTTTATTGATGTCTCAAAATTTGGTACGCACTTTACCTATTTTCTTGAAAAAATGAACAATATTAGAGATCCAATTGGAATATTTAAGGGCTTTGGTGAATATGACATTGAGGATTTTTTAGGGCTTCTCCTTGACCAAATGTATGATTTTCAAGTGCATTTTTTATAATTTTTTCTTTACAATATTTGCACTAGGGGTGATGACACGATGATAGACAACAAGAGAAGGATCAAGGCCAAGCATATCAACATAGGATATAGCAAATATGTATCCGAAGTCCATAACAATATTGGTGTATTCCTCATGATTGGTTGGGGTTAATATCTTACCTAGTTTGATTATCTTGAGATCATTCAAATCCTAATATTAATATTATAGTTTTCTCAATTAAAATATGAGATTCATATTCCAACTGAGGGAAGCTAGTAGAACTCATAGCCTCTCTAGATCTATAGGGACTAATGCTCATGGACTATGGTTGATTTTCCATGAGAGTAAAATATGTAATTTTGAAAAAAACCCTAAAATAAAAGTTTTTTATGCATCCTCTAACTCATAGTTGTCTTCTTCAACAATAAGCTTAGGATAGGCTTGGGTTAGAAAATTTAATCAATAAATCATGTAAATTTAAAGAAGTATATATCTATGAGAATTTATGGCCTATTATCATCATCCTCATCCCAATATAGTCTATTTAAATAAAATGTCTCCATGGGATGTCTTATCAAGGCGACCAATTTTATCTTTGCTTTTGAAATAAGAAGAACGTAAAGGCTCAATATAGCTAGGAACATAAGCTATCCCATAGTGCTCCACCTAGGCTTTGGTCTACAAGGGCTCTTTAATGCCTTATTCATACAAGCCTAGCCCTTTGCCTTGAGATCCCATATTGAAAAGCATCTATTTAGGGATGGGATAGAAATTTGACAAGAAGCATGAATCATACTATTATTCATTTAGGTAAGGGTTACTGCCATGGATTTTCTCCTTGTTAGAAATATTAGTGCAATTCAAGGAGTAAATTCATTTTTTCATTGTTTTACCCTCATTAATAAAGTGCAAGCCTAAGGTTTAGAAAGATAAAGGAAGCTTGTATAATTCCAAGACAAGTAGATTATTATTTAAAGCTCATTGTTATATGGATTATTTAAAGTGAGATATATTAAAGAATCGGTGATAGGAGATCGAGAAGAAGAAAAATAAGATGATTTGAGAGATGAATTGATAGAAGGAAAAGAAAAGCTTTAGAATTTTTGACCTTGATCACCTAACAATAGGAAAAATACATAGGATCAACTGAATATGATAAGTCTTGCCATTGTATTTGTAATGCATTACTAGGTATTTGAAGGGGCGACCCACATCTCATGGATTCATGGACACCCAAGAATAATTTTATATGTTAAATCACATTGCATGACATAGAAATGAGTGTTAAACATACACAATTTGACTTTGAGGCATAAGACTATAGTTCCACTAGTCTCACATTTCCTATTGTTGAAAGCTCTAACAATAAGATAAGATATTTTCAAATATTCTTTAGTTAGCCTATAATGACTTATGGACTTCAAACTATAGAGATTAAAACAAGAACCATTTCTAATTAAAAATTATTTGATGAACTTTCTAGCAATATGGATTGTAACTTATAATGTCATAGCACTAGCCAAAGAGGGATAAGTAATATCATCCTCATGAAATGATATAGTGGTATGATTTACCCCAATGGATCCTACCATGGAAGTAAGGTCAATGGGGTTGAGGTCTTGAGGAATAACTTGTTTACTCAAATTTTTGATTAAGATGTCTCTATGGTATAAAGAAGACCTAAGAAGTTAAAGGAGGGAGATTTTGTCCAAGGTATTCTTAATTTTCCATAACAAATCAAAAGCACCCTTAGGGTACCTAATTGGATGATTAGAGGAGGTCCTCCAAGTGGAGAAGGTTTTTTTGTATGAAGAGCTAGAGAAGGCCTTGAAGGTTGATCAACTAGTTGTTTTTTTGTTTTTGTTTGGTTACATCACAAAAGTGAGAGATATGATTAGAAAAATGAAGCATCCCTACCATACCTTGGTTTTGAGATAGCACATTTCTATGATGAATATTGTTTACTATATTTTGGTTTTGGTTATGAGTAGGTGGTGGATTTTGGGAGATTCCTAAATCTTGATTGGAAGAATATTGAGAGTTAAAGTTATGGATAAAATATTTTTCATTATCAATTATGTATTGGATCACACGTTCAAGTTCTATGAATTTGTTATTCATGTGACCACTAATATAGTGGAAGGCATATTGTTCATTAGCACAAAACCACAAAGCTTTTTTTCCTTCTAAGTTAAATAGGTTTAATGAATGAGATATCTATAATTTTGGTTTTTAGGAGCTACTCTAGGATGGTTGAAATGTGTTCATCCAGTCAAGAGTACCTTCTTTTGGGTTTTTATTATTGAGGCTTGTCTATATAATTTTTCAATGTTTGTAGAAGTGCTAACATTATTTTCCTAGTGTGAGTCCATGACTCCATAACTTTATTAGAAATATGAGTGAGTTTTTTTGTCATTGATGTCAAGAGGAGAGGCCCAAAATATTGAAGACCCGAGGAAGGAGAAGCAAGTTTAAAATAAATTAACAATATTATAATATTTAAATATTATAATATGTGGGTAAAAGAAAGAGGTTTAAAATATCATTGAAGAACACAAGCTTATACTAAGAGGGGGATGAAAAGTATAGCGCCCACTTTTTACTTTCTTTCCAAACCAATATCAATTAATGTCCTTAATTGCAATAACCAAATATAGCAGTGTGCATTAATAACTCAGATAGCAATAGTAAGCAAGAGCACAAGTCACCACACACAATTGAGATATAATATTTTATGTGGTTCCCCCAATGTGGGGTACTCCACAAGATAATCTCCTTATAATATTCCACACAAAAATAATGATCCTTATCTAATACAATGATTACTTTCATCTGCTCAAAGCTAGGCAATATAATGATCTACTCAAGTAGGCAATCCACTAATCTGCTCAGCTAGGCAACACATTGATCTACTCAGGTAGGCAATCCATTGATTTTCTCATCTAGGCAACACACTGATCTGCTCAGGTAGGCAATCCACTGATCTTCTCAGCTAGGCAACACATTGATCTGCTCAGGTAGGCAATCCACTGATCTACTCAGCTAGGCACTCCATTGATCTGATCAACAAGCTCACACAAAACTTGTCCAAATATGCTCAACAAGCTCACACAAAACATGTCCAAATATTCTCAACAATCTCACATAGAACTTGTCCAAATCTGCTCAACAAGCTCACACAGAACTTGTCCAAATCTACTCAACAAGCTCACACAGAACTTGTCCAAAACTGCTCATAAATTTGTCCCAAAACTATCCACAAATCTGTCCCAAAACTATCCACAAATTTATCCAAAAATCTATCCCAAAGGCCTTCTCAAAGGCTCAATCAATCATGCTCAAGTAGTACTCAAATCTCATCCACAAAACTATCAAGGCAAGGCTCAATGATGAACTCAATAATGAATGGCAATGCACTCTACAATGGATGACAACATTGATCCATAATGATCTCAACTCAAATCAATATCAACTCAACTCAAGTCTTATAGAACCATAAAGAGAATTTTTAGAGACTCAATATATTCTAAACTCAATCTCAACTCAAATCAAAATTATGGAATAGTTTGTTTCATGGAACTTGAACAATCACTTCACACATCAGTTGAGTAGGTTCAATCAACTCAACTCAACCAATCACCATAAGGGACAATTATTTCTCACAAAACCCTAGTCCAAGCATGTATTGACCAACTCAAATGTTTCCAACAATACTCAACCACAAATCTCACATAACAATGATACTCATGTTCTTCTCAAGTTCAATTTCTTTGCATAACCAATGGGCTTCAACAACTATGCTTATAAAACAAGGTTTAAACACAACTCACAAACCAGAAAACCTTGAAGCATTCAACCAACCACTTTCGAAAAGGAAACCACAATCAATACTTTTATCTCCAATGATATTTCAGAAATCAACCACCATAAATAAACAATAGGATAATGTGCCCATACCTTTTATGAAGATGAAGAAATCCCTTTGGAAATCTACCACACTCAACACACTTTGGAAAAGAACAAAACAACCTTCACTTTGAACCCCTTTACAAAAATAGAAATATCTCTTTATGTACAACTTATTTCTCCATCTAATAATTTTAATCAAATAGCCCTCAAAATAAGCTTTCCAATGATATATAATATGGTATACTTTTAAAAGAGGAAAACACCAAAAATTTCTCTTTTTCTAAAAGTGCATTTCAACCCTTATATCTTGCCTTCCAAGTAAATAAAAATTTAATCAAACATTATTCCCTTAGCATCACCTTATTCCTCCAACATTAGGCAATAATAAAAAAATATTCAATAAAACTTTTACTTGCCTCTTAGAGGGAATTGAACCCTCATCACTGCCCACTCAACACCACAACCGCGATGCCAAAGACCACGTGAGCTATCTGCTCACATAGGACAGAGAGCAAAAATGCTCCCTATATTTCTCTGCCCTTGCTTATGCCAAAAACATGCATCAAATGCTCTTCTTCCACACTTTATGAAAATCAAACCCGATGGGAATCAAACGCATGCCCTATCGCAACCAAAAACTCCATGCTTCCCAAGCTCACCATTGGACTACAATGTCACATCAAAGGATTTTGGGGCTTCCACTTTTTGTTCTCTTCGTTTGATACTTAAACTTTTGAATTGAAATCCTTTGTATATATATATATATGCAACCTTCCTTTAATTTCACATATGTCAGCACCTTTAATTATTAATTTCCTTTTGATGGCACAT
The DNA here is from genome assembly GCA_028583015.1 of Wollemia nobilis. Taxonomy (NCBI): domain Eukaryota; kingdom Viridiplantae; phylum Streptophyta; class Pinopsida; order Araucariales; family Araucariaceae; genus Wollemia; species Wollemia nobilis. Next base: position 16,683,463 of record JAQPPZ010001493.1, read on the forward strand.
GGTTTTTATGACGTTAGCGATGGCTTTAATTTTAATTTTAAAAATTAAATTTAAAATTTTAAATAATTAAAATTTAAACTAAATATTTAAAATTAAATATATCCATCACTGAGGCACATTTTTCGATGAAACAAAAATCCAACCTAGGTTTTAAGAAAAACCTATTTCAAATATGCCATCCATGGTTTTAAATAAAACCTTTTATTTTTCCTACCTTGGTTTTCACAAAAACCTTGTATATATCCATGCTTTCCAAAATATCATAAATGCTTATTTATGAAATACTTTGGCCACCAAAACTCAATGTGATCCATATGACATCAATGATCCATGTGACATCAATGACAACATAAAATACCTAAAATTTCCAATAATCTCCCCCTTTGTCATTGATGGCAACACCTCTAATGCAAATCACCACAGTCACTGCAAAAACTATTTTTAAGAATCAAAGATGCTCCCCCTAACTCAATACTCTCTTTGGAGGCTGCTTTCCCTAACTCAATGCTCTCTTTGGAGGTTGCTTCCCCTAACTCAAATCTCTCTCCCTTACTCAAATCTCTTCCCCTTTGACATCAATGGCAATAGGGACACCTATGGGATGAAAAATATGACTCTTAAGCTTAGCCCCCTTACCACATTCTCTCTTGAGGTGATTAATTTTGAGGCAAGAGTACTTTTACTCCCATATTACATTATTTCTTTCCTCTATCAACTTCCTTCCATGTTTTCTTGATATCCTTCTCTTGATGAATTACTTGATCTTCTTGTCTAGAACCTGTTTGACCTTCTTTCCTTGAACCTATTTGGAATTGAGTCCTACACCATTTTTCAATATGTCCAAAGTTATTACAATTAAAACACTTGATATTTTAGCCTTTGGATGGTGCCCAAATCCTGAATTCTTTCTTGAAATAATTTCCATATCCATTCCTTTCTTGAACCCTATATTGTGAAGCTCTATTTTCATGACCATTATGACCATGAATTCTGAATTGTGTAGCTCTAAAACCAAAACCATTTTTCTCATTTTATTTGCACTGATAAGATCTATGACCAATCCTGTTGCATAAGAAGCGATGTCCCTGAAAACCATACATTATTCCTTTGAAGTTTCTTCTAGAAAAATCTAACTTCTTTGATCCATGGACCCTGCAATGTATAGCCTTGTATCCAAATCCATTACAAGAAAAACAATGTCCTTTAAAATCCCTTTGTTCATACCTTAGTTCCTCATACCTTTTTTGACCATTTTCCCTATGATCATTTTCAACTTGTGCATTGCATACTTGAACCTTCTTTGTAGTATCTACATCCTTTTCCTTAATTTCTTTCTTGCTTTCCTCTTCAAGTATTTTTTTTCCTTTTGAACTTGATTAACTTATCTCAAAACAAGATCCAAACTGAATATTTGGATCCATAGGAACTTTGGAACTTTCTTTATAAAACTTAGGTGCTTCCTTACTTTCATCTTTAAGAAATTCCTTTCCTTTTGAGTGTGATTCCCCAAACCTAAAATATGAGACCTTTGGTGCTTTGGAATATTTCTCTTCATTTGTGTCAAGTAGCAAATTGGCATCCATATTTATTTTCTTTGAAATACATGTTTCCTTCTTAGTGAAAATATCTCGACCTTTTGAGTTATGTGATGGATCAAACTTCTCACGTATGCAACATCTCAATTCTTTTATATTCTCCTTAACCTCTTGTAGTTGCTCATAAATCTCATTGAAATATTCCTTTAGATCAACTGAGACATGTATTTCTTACACTATTTTCTTGTTTAACTTCTTCTACTTGGAGTGAATGTTCTTCTTCTACTTCTTTTATCCCATAGAAAAAGCCTTCTTCATCTTCATTGTCACTAAAATTATTATAATATTCTATAGCAAACAAAATCTCATGATTTATTTGACTATGCCTGTTTCCTTGATGTGTCATCTCATCTTCACTATCACTGAAACCATTGCAATATCCTGATCTGTGATATTTTGACCACACACAAAGCACTGTTCTCTTTCACCTTCTATTCCAAGGAATAGATGTTCTTCCTTTTCATCATCTGACTTGTCTTTATCACTGTGATCTGAGCTATAACTTGCTTGTATAATGTAGTAATATTTATTTACCTTACAAAAAATTTTCTTCTTATCATACCTATTTTGCTTGTATCTATCATCTTTTTCATGCTTATGCTTTCCATATTCTTTTCTTCTGTGACCCTATTTTTCATCATTACTATTTTCTTCATGTGGACACTTGTGTGCATAGTGACCAATATCACCACACTTGTAGCATCTGACTTTCCTCATATCCATGAAATTCCTTGAGTCCTTATTCCTTTTGATGAAGTTAGCTTCCTCATCATTACTTGGATTTCTATCTATCTCTAGAACCTTACTTTTCTCTTTCTCAAAATCCTTTAATGCAATCTCTTTTATTGGAACCTTATGTAAGCTATGATATTTCCTTGTAGTTCTTCCATTGTTAACTTGTTGATATCCATTATTTCTTCTATTGCTGAAACCTTTGCATCATACTTCATGGGAAGTGATCTCAAAACCTTTTGATTAACTTCTTATTCTTTCATCTCAAATCCTAGGCCTCTCATGGTGTTAGTAATCTCATCAACTTGAAGTAAAAACTTTGCAATATCTTCAAAATCTTCCATTTTCAATTCCTCAAATATTTTTCTATGAGTTTGTAGTTTTGACAAATTTACCTTGGAATATCCTTCATAAGTATTCTGCAACTTGGTCCACATTTCATTAGTTGAATTACATACCATGACCTTTGCAAAATATGTCTCATGTAGCCCACTCAAAATACAATTTATTACCCTTGCATTTATCTCAACCAATTTCCTGATAGTCTTATCTACCTCGGGATCACTTTCAACCTTATACACTTTTTCAACCATCTATCATACCTCATATCCTTGTGATATCAAGTATTTTTTCATTCTCATGCTCCATAAAGCATAATTTTTACCATCAAACAGTGGTGTTTTATTTGTTGATGATCCATTCTATGAAGCCATCTATGTTCTTGTAGAAACTACCCTCAAGCTGTTAGCCTTTCCAAAGGAACCCGCTCAGATACCAATTAAATAACACAATCTTATACTAAGAGGGGGTGAACAATATAACACCCACTTTTTACTTTCTTTCCAAATCAATATCAATTAATTTCCTTAATTGTAATAACCAAATACAGCAGTGTGCATTAATAACTCAGATAGCAATAGTAAGCAAGAGCACATGTCACCACATACAATTGAGATACAATATTTAATGTGGTTCCCCCAATGTGGGGTACTCCACAAGATAATATCCTTATAATATTTCAAACATAAATAAGGATCATTATCCAATACAATGATTACTTTGATTTGCTCAAAGCTATGCAATCTGATCATCTACTTAGGTAGACAATCCACTGATATGATTGGTTAGGCAACACACTTGATCTACTCAGGTAGGCAATCCACTGATATGATTAGCTAGGCAACACACTAATCTACTTAGGTAGAAAATCCACTGATCTGCTCAGCTAGGCAACACACTGATATGCTCAGGTAGGCAATCCACTAATCTTCTCAGCTAGGATTGATCTGCTCAACAAGCTCACATAAAACTTGTCCAAATATGCTCAACAAGCTCACACAGAACTTGTCCAAATATGCTCAACAAGCTCACACATAACTTGTCCAAATCTGCTCAACAAGCTCACACATAACTTTTCCAAATCTTCTCAACAAGCTCACACAGAACTTGTCCAAAAATGCTCACAAATTTATCCCAAAACTATCCATAAATCTATCCCAAAATTATCCACAAATCTATCTAGAAATCTATCCCAAATGCCTTCTCAAAGGCTCAATCAATCATGCTCAAGTAGTACTCAAATATCATCCACAAAACTATCAAGGCAAGGCTCAATGATGAACTCAATAATGAATGGCAATGCACTCTACAATGGATGACAACATTGATCCACAATGATCTCAACTCAAATCAATCTCAACTCAACTCAAGTCTTATAGAACCATAAAGAGAATTGTTAGAGACTCAATATGTTCTAAACTCAATCTCAACTCAAATCATAATTATGGAATAGTTTTTTTCATGGAACTTGAACAATCACTTCACACATCACTTGACTAGGTTCAATCAACTCAACTCAACCAATCACCATAAGGGACAACTCTTTCTCACAAAACCCTAGTCCAATCATGTATGGACCAACTCAAATGTTTCCAACAATGCTCAACCACAAATCTCACATAACAATTATACTCATGTTCTTCTCAAGTTCAAGTTCTTTTCATAACCAATGGGCTTCAACAACTATGCTTATAAAACAAGGTTTAAACACAACTCACAAACCAGAAAACCTTAAAGAATTCAACCAACCACTTTCAAAAAGGAAACCACAATCAATCCTTTTCTCTCCAATGATATTTCAGAAATCAACCACCATAAATAAACAATAAGATAATGTGTCCATACCTTTTATGAAGATAAATAAACCCCTTTGGAAATAGGTCACACTCAACACACTTTGAAAAAGAACAAAACAACCTTCACTTTGAACCCCTTTACAAAAACCGAAATATCTCTTTACATACACCTTATTTCTCCATCTAATAAAGTTAATAAAATAGCCCTACCAACGATATATAATATGGTATACTTTTAAAAGAGGAAAACACCACAAATTTATCTTTTTCTAAAAGTACATTTCAACCCTTCCAAGTAAATAAAAATTTAATCAAACATTATTCCCTTAGCATCACCTTATTCCTCCAACATTAGGCAATAATAAAAAAATATTAAATAAAACTTTTACTTTTCTCTTATATGGAATCGAACCCTTGTCACTTCCCACTCAACACCACAACCATAGTGCCAAAGACCACATGAGCTATCTGCTCACATAGGACAGAGAGCAAAAATACTCCCTATATTTTGTTGCCCTTGCTCATGCCAAAAACGTGCGCCAAATTCTCTTCTTCCACACTCTACTAAAATCAAACCTGGTGGGAATCGAATGCATGCCCTGCCGCAATCAAAAACTCCACGCTTCCCAAGCTCACCATTAGACTACGCTGTCACATCAAAGGATTTTGAGGCTTTTACTTTTTTTTCTCTTCGTTCGATACTTAGACTTTTGAATCGAAATCCTTTTCATATATATATGCAACCTTCCTTTAATTTCACATACGTCGGCACCTTTAATTATTAATTTCCTATTGATGGTGCATGGTTTTTATGATGTCGGCGATGAGTTTAATTTTAATTTTAAAATTTTAAATTTAAATTTTAAATAATTAAAATTTAAACTAAATATTTAAAATTAAATATCTCCATCACCGAGGCACCTTTTTCGATGAAACAAAAAGCCAACCTGGGTTTTAAGAAAAACCCATTTCAAATCTACCACCCATGATTTAAAATAAAATCTTTTATTTTTCCTGCCTTGGTTTTCACAAAAACCTTGTATATATCCATGCTTTCCAAAATATCATAAATGCTTATTTATGAAATACTTTGGCCACCAAAACTCAATGTGATCCATGTGATATCAATAATCCATGTGAAATCAATGACAACATAAAATACCTCAAATTTTCAATAATTATTTGGGCCCAAGGTTTAAAGAAAGGTTTGGTTGCTAAAATCGAAATCATGACCAAAGAATTATTTGATTTAAAGTTTTAAATTATTTAATATTTAAATTATTTATATTTAAATAATTTAAAATTAAATATTTTAATATTTTAAATTATTATTATAGGCCATGAAGTTATGTTGAAATGCAAGTTCTTTTAAAAATGCGCCAACGATGAGAGGGCCAAAGGTTTGGAAGTTATACTATGATAATATCATAGGCCCAAAAAGGTTGTCGACCTCAATTATTCAAAAATTATTCATTCATCGACATTGTGCATTAAAAACCCATAACATATATAAAAGGGGGGCAATAAAGTTTTGTTTAAAGTATATATGATAAAAAGTGATGCCTCTCTGAAAAGGAAGGGTAAACATGTTTATAATGTTGTGACAATTAAATTTCGGGTCTCGCTGGACTGAACGCTTGTCTCTTTCCTGATGCTTTCAGCGGTGTAAAAGGTTTAAAATGATTGTGGCATGGTAGTTATAAATGCGGACTGCACGAATATCTGTGTGGTGGCTTCTAGGACGAACAACGAAGAATATTGTAGTGGCCATAAAAAGCTGGACAACCTACCCGAATTCGTGGCGATTACTAATTCCACCATGTAAATTCAAAAAAAAAAAAAAAAAAATATATATATATATATATATATATATATATATATATATATATATATAATGTTGTGACATGATGTATTCATGACTTGTGAAGGCCAATGAGATAATTTATCATGCACACTTCATGGAGACAAAAAATATATTGCACGTAAATCTAGAGTATGAGGCTAATTTAAAGGTATGCAATGAAAACAGTTGTTTTGATCGGATGCCTAGCCCAAATGGTGGATTCTCTTTGTGTAGGTTGTAGCAGACGATAGAGCAAGGGTTCAAAATACATCACATTTGGTTTGTATAAGAAACATTTTTTTAAAGGGCAATACGATAGACAAACATATATGTCTTATGCACTAAATATCATATGGGCTTGTAGCCTAGATGGTTGCCTTGTTGTGGCTAGAACACTACGTTGGAGAGAGCATGAGTTCGAATCTCACAAGGGTTGTGGTATAGGTTGTTGAGATGCACGCCAATCGTTTTAAGACATTTTCGGAATTCGTAAGGTATGCTCCACATTTTTAAATACTAGTTGTAATTGTTGTTAGGGAATACGAATTACCATATAGTTCGAGAGTTATAAGGTTATTTGTTTAAAATGTTAAATTACTTTTTGCTAAATATTTATGTTTAGGAGATATAAGGGTTTATGGTCTAAGGGTGTATGTTAGGGATATACTTTTTAAAAATGAGTAATAAGGTATAAGAAATTTATTTATTTTGGTAATAAAAATAACTGCGTTGTGGTATATGTCAAATATTATATTTTAAGAAGTTTGGAGTTATAAGGGTTAACAAAGTAATTTAATCTTTGTGTGGAATGTTATTTAGAAAAGGTTGAATATTATAAAGTGATAATAAAGGGACTTGATTTTTCATGTATTAAGGAAACTGAGTTTTATGTGTTGAATGATATTTTAAGAGTTTGGAGATTATAAGATGTATTTGAGATTTAATAGTTTTGTATGGTGAAATGTTTTGAGGGAAATAATTAAGTAAAAATTTTGAGAAGGATTATTGATATCTAACCATTGAGATTGGTAAAGAGGATAATTGTGATTAAGACAGACTTTGAGGTCAAATCTTTATCAAAACAAAAGGTATGGGCATATCATCCTTGTGAGTGAAATATTGTTGAATGTTGTGAAGTACAAGTTGGAGTGAAAATATTTTTTTAGATAGGTATTGTTGGAAATGATTGAGTGAGTTTTCACATGCATGATTACTAAATATTTGTGAAGGTAATTGAATGTGAGATTATGAACTATCTTGAGCTAGAGTTTGTAAAAGAACATGAGTATCATTGTTATGTGAATTTGGAATTATCTTGAGTCAATTTTGAGTTCCATAGTGAGAGTTGTTGGAAGCATTGTGAAACACTTATTTAGGGTTTGTAAGCAAGCTTTGTTTCATTGAGTGATTGGTTGATTGAATTTGATGAGCATTCTTGATTGAAAGTGTTGGAGTGATAGTTCAAGTTCTATGAAACAAATTGTTCTTTATTCTAAATTGATTTGAAAAGAGGTTGGAAGTGATTGAGTGTTTATGAGTACAAAACATATTGAGTCTCTAACAATTCTCTATATGCTTCTGCAAGTTAAAAAATATTTTGTGTGAAACTTGTTAGTGTGATTGGATAGGTTTTCAGTGTAATATTGAATTGAGTTTTGTATTCAAGTTTTGTAATTGATTTGAATAAGATTTTATGAAATCTTGTGAGTAGATTTGAGTAAGTCCTAGAGGGGACTTAAGGACAAAATTGATGAAGCTTTTGTGAAAGCTTAAGGATAAATTTGTGTGAGCTTTTGTGAAATCTTACAATCAGATTTGAGATAAGTTCTAGAGAGGACTTGTTGAGAAGAGTTGAGGTAAGTTTTGGTGAAGATTTGTTGAGCAGATTGGACAAGTTCTAGTGAGGATTTGTTAGGTAGATTTGAGGTAAGTCTTGGCGAAGACTTGTTGAATAGGATGGACAAGTTCTATTGAGGACTTGTTAGGCATATTTGAGGTAAGTCTTGGTGAAGACTTGTTGAATAGATTGGACAAGTTCTAGTGAGGACTTGTTAGGCAGATTTGAGGTAAGTCTTGGTGAAGACCTATTTAGTATATTGGACAAGTTCTAGTGAGGGATTTTTAGGCAAATTTGAGGTAATTCTTAGTGAAGACTTGAGAGTAGATTGGACAAGTTCTTGAGAGGACTTATGGATAGATTTGAAGCAATTATTTGAGAATACTTGAGAGTAGATATAATTGATTGATTTGTTCAAACCTTGAGTTAAGGTTTAAGGAATATCTGGCAGATGTGATTTGTGATTGGATCAAGATTTGTGTTAAATATTGAATATAGTTTGAGGATAGAGTTTGGTGCAAACTTGAGGATAGTTTTGTACCAGACTAGAGATAGAGATTGAGAATATGTGTGCTAGATCAAAGGATTGTGTTTAGTGTAGATTAGATTGAGTAGATTTGTTCTAGATTGAAGGACTATGTTTAGTATATATTTGAGATAGAGATTAAGAAGATTTGTGCTAGACCAAAGGACTACATTTAGTGCAAATTTTAGATAAATATTGAGCAAGATTATGCTAGATCGAAGGACTATGTTTAGTAAAAATTTGAGATAGATATTGAGTAGAGCTAAGAGCAAGCTTTAGAGGTAATAGAGCATATGACAATAGTCTCTAGTGGATAGAGATTAATTATCCATAGCAAAGAGGATATAGGTCTTCAGTGGAAATAGATACATAAGCCAGTGCAGTAGAGGCAATAGTCTTCTAGAGGATCACCAGCCAGAGCAGATGAGAAGGAGTTCTCCTATGGATAGAGATCCATGAACCAATAAAGGATATTGGTGTCTCTTGTGGGTTGGTACCCAAAAACTAGATTAGGGGATTGGGGTATCATTTGGATAGAGGTTAATAAACATTATAATAGGGAAAGGATTCCCAAGAGATTTATTAAGAAAAATTTAGTAAAATATTTTCTCTGTAGAGTAGCCCACATTAGGTGAACCACATTAAATTGGTGTCTCTATTATGTGTTATGATTTATGCATTGCTTTGGTTACTTCTATTGATATTGTCATTGATACTATTGGATATTATTGTTTGGGAAAGAAAAATAAAAAGTGATATTATACTATTCACCCCCCCTCTTAGTATAAGCTCATGTTATTTAATTTGTATCAGAGCAGGTTCCTTCAGATAGGGTCTAACAACGTGAAGGAATGTCTTACAAGAACACATGGAAAGAAAGGCAAAAGCAGAACCATGAGACCCAAAAAGAAAAGAAAACAAATAGTCATGAAATAAAATGAAGATGAATTTGATTTTGTTTTCAAAGAGATTGTTTCTCTAAGAGGAGAAGTGAAAACAGATTCAAGAGATGAATCAAGCAGTGGAGAAGAGACTAAATTGATAAAATTATATACCAGATGTAGTGATGAGGCCTGAAAATGCCTCAATCATAACATGTTTTGAACACTAAAATTGCCTATAAACTCTTATGTTTTATCTGATATGTTAGTTAAGTTGATTCAATATCTTTGTATATTAACCATTTTGCATGATCAATGTATTTGGAATATTATATACTGATTTTTACAGCTTTTTACATAGTTTTGTGTTCTTTTTGCTATGACTTGCTAAAATGGGATATGCTTAGAATAATAGCAGCATTTCACTAATTATGTTTTGATTTTTCTCAAGCATTTATTTCACCTAAATCTGGCAACAATGCAAGCAAACTGTTGCTATGCAGCAAAAACTGGTTTTTCCCATGTAAATTCTTGCCAGCTATCCATAAATAGCAAGGCATGGAATTCACATGTGGAAAGAGATGAAGACCATTGTAATTTTATCTTAGGAGATAACCCACCTGAGAGATGCAGAAGAAATCACTAGAAAAACACACATTTGTTCATTCTGAAGTATCTTCGGAATGAACAAATATCTTCGAAATGAGAGAACACGTCTTTGAAATGAGCAGATCTTCAGAATGAAGAATGCATTATCTTCAAAATGAGCGGATCTTCGAAATGAGAATTGTAGTATCTTTAGAATGAGAATTGCAGTATCTTCGAAATGAGCGATCTTCGGAATGAGAATTGCATTGTCTTCGGAATGAAGCCACTTATCTTCGAAATGAAAACAAAATGTGCTTTTTGACTTGTTGACCGATTTCTGAAGCTAGAAAAAAGGAAATAAAGGTTGAAAAAATGTAAAGAAAAAGATTTCCATCTGTCTTTGCTGTCATTGCCAACCAAAGACATCATTAAGGGAAAGATCAAGTTTTAATCTTCTTCTAGGATAAAACCAGAATTTGTTGCAGCATTGTAGGATTAGATCTTTTGAGATATTCTTTATTTGTAATTAGACCTTAGGACATCTATAAATATTGCTCCCATTCAGGTTGAGCCTAGTAAGTAGAAAGTAATATATGTAGAGAGAGTAAGGAAGCTAGAAAAAGCAAAAAATAGGTAGAATTTGCTGTTACAGTCCTGTAACAGGTTTTCAACAGAATTATTGTAATCATGTTCTTTAATCAATAAAGTGCACCAGTTCTATTTCATATTGCTTATAAATGAGTGTGATTAAGATCTAGAGAGAGAGAGACTCATACCTTCTTTTGGATAAGGAGGCTGGCCACTTCCAGACCTAGGAGGAGGACTAACAACAGGTTTTTATTCTGATTTTGCTATAGCAGAATGAGTTGTAGAACTTGTTATTTCAATTGCTTGTAAATAGTTGACAATATCTATAGTCTTAGTTTATTTATGCTTAGATTAATCTTATGCTTAATGTTTTAGTTGTAATATTTACTTTCAGCAAAGCTTCCATTTTATTTCAGACTGTTATTCCCAAAATTTATTGTTTCTATAATTTCTTGTATTTTATGTTTTTTGTTGTCAAAGCCTGCATAGAAGATTGACAACCTTCTGTTACAGAGCCTTGACAGTTTTCATTTCCATGTTAGAATTAGATTTTCATTCTTTGGAAAAGTAAATAGATTTTCTTTCTACAATTAGGATCAGACTTTCAATTCTGCAACTGTTATTTCTGCAATATAATTAGGTCTCATTCTACAATTGTAAATAAAGACTTCATTTCTGTAGTTAATGATTAGTTTCCAATTCTGCAACTTAGATTAAGTTTTAATTCATGTAATTTAGAGATAGAAATGTCCAAAAACCCCCCACACAATCGGTTTCACCAATAAGACTTGTTGCTCTAGATTGATCTAAGTTATAGTTGTTTTGCCTCTTCTTCCGCAGATAGCCTTGTACACTGCCCTGAATTGACAAATTCATTGAGAATTAATGATGGTATAACGACTATGCATCATGTAGGAAGACAGGTCACCATGGAACTTATTATCCACAAGATGGTGAAGACTATTTTATTTGTGGTCAAATAGATCATGATGTATGTTATTGCAATGGGTTCAGTAGCAGTGAAGATAAAATGGAACTCAAAGAAAATAAGCAAAATCAAAACATGTATGAAGAAGAAACTCTACTTTCGATAATTAAAAAAAAAGAAACAAAAGAGAAAAATTTAGAAGAAGAAAATAAGGAAGCCACTCTTAAGGAACTTGTTGAGTTCAAAATAGATAACTTAGAGTTAAAGGCTCAAATACAAGAGGATGAAAAATATAAGATAAATATTCTAAAAGGTCTCTCTAACTTGAAAGATAAGGTTGAAAAGGCAAGGAGAGTAAAAAAATTTATGGTTGAATAGTCAAAGGTAAAAGATCTAGAATGTGAAAGACTTATTGTTGATCTTGAAGAACTAAAAATGGAGAACTCAGGATTAAGGGTTCAAGCTCAAGAATATGAGAAAGAAAAAGTAATTTTTTTGCAAGAGCTCACCAACTTTAAAATTAATATTGAAGAGATAAGAAAAATTGAAGAAGGTATGGCTAAAAAATTAAAGATAAAAGATCTAGAGTGTGAAAGACTAGAACATGATGTAGTTTCAGTAAGGATGGAATTGAAAGACTCTAAGGACAAGCTACACAAGTTTGAGAAAAATTCAAAGTCCTTGGATAGGATTATCAATGCACAAAGATCATAAGTCACCAAAACAAGACTTGGTTTTGAAGAAAAACAAGGGAAACATGAAGCAAAAAAAGGAGAGTCAAGCTCAAGCACTAAAGAAGAAGAAGCTTCAGAAGAAGAGAGTGTAAGAGAAAGTGAGACCTTTGAGGATAATTTGGACAATAGAAAGATCAAAAGGGAAAGGAACAATGCACAAATGAGAAATATATGGAACAAGAAACAACACAGGGAAGAAGAGACTAAGAGACCAATGGGGTCAAGGCAAGGTTTCTTCAATGGATGATGCTTCTCATATCATAGGTTTGGGCACAAGGCTACATAGTGTAGGATACATAAAAGATAGGGATATGGTTTCACCAATAGAAATTTTAGAAATGGACATCTCTTTCAAGGGTATTGCTACTCTTGTAATCAGTTTGGTCATAAGGTAGTTAATTGTAGGGTACATGATAGAAATGGATATGGCTTCACCAGGAGAAACTTCAAGATATTTGCACCTTCAAGGAATAACATTATTAAGTGTTATAAGTGCAAAAATGTTGGGCATATAGCCAAGTGGTGTAGAGCATAATTTCTAGAACCTCCAAGGACAAGCAAGAAAGAGGATTCTCAAAAGGTTCAAAAAGGTATGACTTCAAAGGTATGGAAAAAGAAGGTGGACAAAAGTAAAGAGCAGTGTATGCTGGGAGTAGAGATACTCCCACCCCAAAATTAACCACCTCAAGAGAGGAGGTGGGGGAGGGGTCGAGCTAAGATACTTATCTTTAGCCCCAAGCCCCAAAGGTGGCCCTTTGCCATTGATGTCAAATGGGGAGAGATTTGAGTCAGGGGGAGAGCATTCAGTTAGGAGGGTAGTTTCTTAGGGGGAGAAAAACTGGAAATGGTAAAAGAAATGGTAAAAGGAAAATGAGTTGCCATCAATGAAAAAGGGGGAGATTGTTGGAAATATGAGCAAATTTTGTTATCACTGATGTCAAGAAAAGAGACCCAAAATATTAAAGACCCAAAAAAGGAGAAGCAGGTTTTAAAAATGAATTAACAATATTATAATATTTAAATATTATAATATGTGGGTAAAAGAAAGAGGTTTAAAATATCACTTGGACCCAAGGTTTAAAAAATGGTTCAATTCCTAAAATCAAAATCATGGCCAAAAAATTATTGAATTTGAAGTTTTAAATTATTTGTATTTAAATCATTTAAAATTAAATATTTTAATATTTTAAATTATTATTATAGGCCACGAAGTTATATTGAAAGGCAAGCTCTTATAATAATGTGTTGATGATGAGAGGGCCAAAGGATTGGAAGCTATGACAATATCATAGGCCCGAAAAGGTTGTCAACCTCAATTATTCAAAAATAATTCATTCGCTGATGTTGTGCATTAACAACCCATAGCACGTATAAAAGGGGGCAACCAATTTTAAAGTATATATATGATAAAAAGTGATGCATCTGCAAAAAGGAAGGGTGAACGAATAAAACAAAAGTGCACTCTTCGTTTATGAATGTTGTGACACGATGTATTCATTACTGATGAAGTCCAAGGAGATAATTTATCATGCACACTTCGGGGAGAAAAAAAATATATTGCACACAAATATAGGGTATGAAAAATGATCGTGCAAACGTTGAAGAGATGGTGGCCAATTTAAAGGTATGCAATGAAAAGAATTAAATTGGTATGCAATGAAAATAATTATTTCTACCGTACGCCTGACCCAAATGGTGGATTCTCTTTGTGGGGGTTGTAGCAAACGATAAAGCCATGGTTCAAAACACGTCGCGTTTGGTTTGTATAAGAAAAGTATTTTTAAAGGGTGATCCGATAGGTAGAGATATATATGTGTCTTATGCACATTAAGCATCACATGGGCTTCTAGACTAGATGGTTGCCTTGTTGTGAGTAGAATACTACGTTGGAGAGAGCACGAGTTGTATCTCACAAGGATTGTGGTATAGGATAGGTTGTTGAGATGCACGCCAAACCTTCTAAGATATTTTTTTGGAATTCGTAAGGTATGCTTCACATTTTTAAATACTAGTTGTAATTGATGTTAGGGAATACAAATTACCATATAGTTCAAGAGTTATAAGGTTATTTGTTTGAAATTTTAATTTACTTTTTTCTAAAGGTTGATTTTGGGGAGATATGAGTTATAAGGTTATTTGTTTGAAATTTTAATTTACTTTTTTCTAAAGGTTGATGTTTGGGAGATATAAGGTTTTATGGTCTAAGGGTGTATGTTAGGGATATACTTTCTAAAAAGGAGTAATAAGGTATAAGAAATTTATTTAATTTGGTAATAAAAATAATTGTGTTGTGGTATATGTTAAATATTATCTTTTGAGAAGTTTGGAGTTATAAGGGTTAACAAGGTAATTTAATTTTTATATGTGGAATGTTATTTAGAAAAGGTTGAAGCTTATAAAGTGATAATAAAGGAACTTGACTTTTCATGTATTAAGGAAATTGAGTTTTATGTGTTGAATGATATTTTAAGAGTTTGGAGATTATAAGGTGTATTTGAGATTTAATATTTTTGTATGGTGAAATGTTTTGAGGAAAATAATTAAGTAAATTTTTTGAGAAGGATTATTGATATCTAACCATTGATATTGGTAAAGAGGATGATTGTGATTAAGACAGACTTTGAGGTCAAATATTCATCAAAACAAAAGGTATGGGCATATCATCCTTGTGAGTGAAATATTGTTGAATATTGTGAAGTACAAGTTGGAGTGAAAATGTTTTTTTAGATAAGTATTGTTGGAAATGATTGAGTGAGTTTTCACATGCATGATTGGTGAATGTTTGTGAAGATAATTGAATGTGAGATTGTGAACTATCTTGAGCTAGGGTTTGTAAAAGAACATGAGTATCATTGTTATGTGAATTTGGAATCATCTTGAGTCAATTTTGAGTTCCATAGTGAGAGTCGTTGGAAGCATTGTGAAACACTTGTTTAGGGTTTGTAAGAAAGCTTTGTTTAATTGAGTGATGGGTTGATTGAAGTTGATGAGCATTCTTGATTGAAAGTGTTGGAGTGATAGTTCAAATTCCATGAAAAAAATTTCTATTTATTCTAAATTGATTTGAAAAGAGGTTGAAAGTGATTGAGTTTGAAACATATTAAGTCTCTAACAATTCTCTATATGCTTCTGTGAGTTAAACAAGATTCTGTGTGAGACTTGTTAGTGTGATTGAAGATATTTTATGTGTAATATTGAATTGATTTTTGTATGCAAGTTTTGTAATTGATTTGAATAAATTTTTGTGAAATCTTGTGAGTAGATTTGAGTAAGTCCTAGAGGGGACTTAAGGATAAAATTGAGAAAGCTTTTGTGAAATCTTAAGGACAAATTTATGTGAGCTTTTGTGAAAGCTTACAATCAGATTTGAGATAAGTTCTAGAGAGGACTTGTTGAGAAGAGTTGAGGTAAGTCTTGGTGAAGCCTTGTTGAGCAGATTGGACAAGTTCTAGTGAGGACTTGTTAGGAAAATTTGAGGTAAGTTTGGTGAAGACTTGTTGAAAAAATTGGATAAATTCTAGTGAGGACTTGTTAGGTAGATTTGAGGTAAGTCTTGGTGAAGAATTTTTGAATAGATTGGATAAGTTCTAGTGAGGACTTGTTAGGTATATTTAAGGAAAGTCTTAGTGAAGAATTGTTGAGGAGATTGGACAAGTTCTAGGACTTTTTAGGCATATTTGAGATAAGTCTTAGTGAAGACTTGAGAGCATATTGGACAAGTTCTTGAGAAAACTTGTGGACAAATTTGAGGTAAAGTCTATGAGAAGACTTGAGAGCAAAGTTGATTGATTAATTTGTTTAAATATTGAGTTAATATTTGGGGCAGATCTAGCAGAGGTTATTTGTGATTGTATAAAGCTTTGTGTTAAAGCTTGAAAATAGTTTTAGGACAAAGTTTGGTGTAAAATTGAGGACAAATTTGTACTAGACCAGAGATAGATATTGATCATATTTGTGCTAGATTGAAGGACTATGTTTAGTGCAGATTAGATTGAGCATATTTGTGCTAGATAGAAAGACCGTGTTTAGTACATATTTGAGACAGAGATTAAATAGATTTATGCTAGACCAAAGGACTGTGTTTAGTATATATTTGAGACAGATATTGAGAAGATTTGTGCTAGATCGAAGGACTATGTTTAGTACAAATTAGAGATAAATATTGAGTAGAGTTGATATCAAGCTTTGGAGGTGATAGAGTAGAGGACAATAGTCTCCAATGGATAAAGATCCATTAGATAGGATAGAGAGGACATAGGTCTTCAGTGGAGAGAGATCCACAAACTAGAGTAGTGGAGGTAGTAGTATTCTAGAGGATCACCAACTAGATCATATGAGAAGGAGTTCTCCTGTGGATAGAGATCCATGAACCAGCAAAGGATATTAGTGTATTTTGTGGGTTGGTGCCCACAAACTAGATTAGAGGATTGGTTTCTCCTTTGGACATAGGTTCATAAACATTGTGATAGAGAAAGGATTACCGAGAGATTTGTTGAGAAAATTTTAATGAAATATTTCTCTATGGAGTAGCCCACATTGGGTGAACCACGTTTAAATGGTGTCTCTATTATGTGTGATAATTTGTACATTACTTTGGTTACTGCTGTTGATATTGTCATTAATACTATTGGATATTATTATTTGAGAAAGAAAAGTAAAAAATGGTCTTATACTGTTCACCCCCCTCTCAGTATAAGCTCGTGTTCTTCACACTTACAATATGTTTGTTCTTATAATACCATTTTGAGTTAGAGGGAAGATTATCTTCTTCTTTATGAGATTTATTATTTAGTTGTCTTCTTTTGACAAGGATAATCTCTACTCTCTTGGCCATGTTTATTGTGTCTTTAAAGGAAGACACATTAGCTATCTCTATGTAGAAAGCCAATTGTTCATTGAGGTTACCCATAAATATGTCTAGTAGGTCTCTAGGTGGAGGGATGTGTTATAGTATCCCCACTAAGCCTCTCCACCTTACCAAGAAGTTGAAAAAAGTCTCATATTTGGACTATTTGAGTTAGTACAAGTCATTAATGGTGACCTTTCTTCTCAATGTAGATGGAGAAATGCTTAAGAAACATATTGTCAAGGTCCCTAGATATTTTCAAGAAATGCCTTGGTATCTAGTAGTACCATTCCAAAGTGAGGCTTCTAAGAATATCAGGAAAATTTTGATTAGCATGGTTTAATCATAAGATATGATGTTACAAGAATTTTTAAATAGTTTACGGTGGTTAATAGGATTCCTTTCCCCTTTTATATTTGAAACTTAGAAGTTAAAAAGTTAGGAGGAAAAGGGAGACTATATACAAAAGGATATAGAAGGTGGTTGCATAAGTCATTATATGAGTACTTGTAACTAGATGACAACCCTTGGATAATAGCTATTTGTTTTTTTAATTGCTCTAATTGAATGGTTAAGGTTTTAAGTCAGGGAGAAATAGGGTTTAATGGAACAAAAGACATGTGTTGAGTGATAGAGACAATCTAATGATAATTGATATAATAAAGGGGTTGGTCTACTTAGACATGGTAACCCCTTATTAGAAGTTTAATTGCTACCTACTTGTTGAGATATAAGGCAACTAACATCACCCTACAATAATTCCTCAAGGGTAGGTAAATATGATTGATGATCCAATGTAGGTAGGAGGGTTTATATCTTAGTATACATTGATGTGGTGATAAGAGGAGGGTTTGACTTAATTAAGTGAGATGTTGATGCATTATGGTTTGCATTTATGGAATCAAAGGATGGGTCCAATTTATTCAGTGGAAAAGAATTTACATTCAGTTATTGGGGATGATTCATTAGTGAATTATATCTTGCAAAGATGACTAGGGTTTTTTGAACTTCCCTAAGGCAAGCATATATGAATTCCCTATAATTTTGTAAGAAATAGACCATATGAGTTGTATATTGGAATATCACCCCCTATATTTGTCATGGGGAAGGCTTAGAGAATCTTGATCATCATGAATCTTATCTTCCTAATAGAAGGTGGGATTATTAATGGTAGGTTCTTCATCATGACCTTGACAAGAGGATCAATATTAGTAGACAATTGGTGAGCAATGCTATGGGTTAGGTAGTATTTCTCAATCATGTATTTAAGTGAGGAGAGATGATTATTTAAGTTTTAATTGTTTATAGAGTTGATTGAAGAAGAAAAAGAATATGTTTTAACAACCTTATATCTCCTTCCATAAATATACCAATCTAAATTATATACCTCAGGGGCCTCCCTACATATGAAAGGTCCTAATGTACCTGAACCCTCTCAATATGCATGTTACTACATGAGATAAATCCAATATGTGGAAGTGACATATTAGATACATGACCAAGATGCTATGTGAGGGGTAATAGTATGCCCCCTTATGACTTTCACTATCCCATTGCAATATACTCATTACTAGGCATTAATACACATGAGATTCCATGTGGATGACTAGTGGATTTGGCTTGCCATATACCCAATATAGCCTAGTAGGTCATACAAAAACTACTCATGGGACTATAAATATCCATAGTAGAACTAGTACTTGGTTAAGTTCTTATTTTATAGAATTAATGTATCTTAACTAAACAAATAGAATAAATGATATTTATTAGGGTTTGATAAAGTTTAGTTTTGATTAAGGTTTATCTTGGTTAAAGAAAAATATTGGGAGCCACTATGGTTTTCCTGTCGGGTTCACTAAAATATAGGATGGAAAATAATTGTGAAGGACCTTGAACCTATTGATTTAGAAACATTTTTCCTTTCGTAGTTCAAGGATAGAGGTAGTTGTGATCCTTAGTCTAATATTTAGTGGATTAAGTTAGAGAACACCTATTTTATCCTAATATTTTCCTTTGATAAGCTTAACCTTCATATAATCATATCCTAGCTACAAATGCGTTAATTAACATTGTAGACATAGTATATAGACTATATGATTTTTGAATTGAATGATGAATGAAGACAATTTTATTTTAAGAGAAAGGGTTCAAGAAGATGATACAACATACAAAATTTGATGTGATTATATGAAATTTTATTTTGATGATATGCAATATTAAATTTGTTTCTCTTATGTTACTAATTCTAATTTGTTCCTTCTTTTTTTTGTGTCCCTTTAATGGATAAAATAAAATGTATCGAAAATAGAAGTATATATGAAATAGACAACAAATAGACTATGATCTAAAATAGCAAAAAGAAAAAGACTAAAAATAAATACATGAATTTATCCTTAATAGTAAAAGTACTACTTGTCTATAAAAGTATTGTTAATAAAAGAATTGTTGGCCACAAAAATGATGCTAGTGCTATTGATTTTTGATAGTGCTTTCACTTAGGGATTTGGTGTTTTTTAGACAAATTGTAAAAAATATATAAAATAGATAAGTTAGTAATAAAGGGTTCTACCTAGATCAATTGAGGGTGTATGAATCCTTTGACTAGAATCAAACCAAAATATAACATAAAAAAATGCAAAATGATAAAATTATGACTGAGTTTAATGACAAAAGTGCCACTAGATGAATGATTGCACCACTGGAACTTTTTCTAGCTAATAGTTCTTTCACTTTGTATGACTATAAAATTATTTTTTGTTATATTAGAGACAAAGAGAAATAGCATCACTTAACCTACAATTAGAAGGTAGTTGTTTAGGCTCATTGAAAACCTTTTGATTCTTGGTTAGAATGGTTGACATGTTTTATGGTATGTGTTCATCTTAAATAACACACAACTATATTTGATAAATTCTAACCACTATGGCCCCATGGCCCTTCTTGAGCTTTTATTGTATTTTATGGGACGTTATGACTTTTGGTTTTTACTATTTGACTCAATGGATGGTGTATGTTATATCATTAATGATGAACTACATCCATAGTTTTAATAAGTCCCATAATATTGGTCCCAAAGTTATTATCCAGGGGTAACTTAACACAATGTCCATTCCTCCCAATGGGACTATATGGATATCAATTTGACATTGATAGTCAGCTATGGATAGGTAAGCATTCTAACACCTCCCATTACAGGTCATGATATCCCCATTAGGAATTTTTACATTGATTTTATCATGACCATAGATAAAATAATATACTCTTTTGGCTACACTAAGGTCAACAAATTTATCTATTCTACCAAAGCCCAAGAGTATCAAAATCTTGTGCCCTTTGATAAATCCTTGGACTATCATGCATTGGTGTGTCAACATTCCTACAATAGCATTCAAATAAAGGGTGGGAGTTTCTTCTACATGATTGTTGTTTGGAGGTTCTACATCCATTGATTCTAGTTTCTCTTATAAATCCATAAATTCATCCCCCATATTTGTAGAATATAAAGTACCCCTTATATCCTAAAGAAAAATACTTTATATTTTGTATTTATGTCTTGCAACCCAATTTTCATCATAATTATAATCGACCCCCTTGGATTATTAGCCATCTTCGAAGGTGTTAGCCTATTGACTATTAGAGATTTTAGAGTAATATTTTTTGTGGATGTAAAATTTCTATTCTAAAATATCAAGGGTCTAGAAAATTTATGTTGGGCATTCTATTTGTTCTCTAAAAGTTTAACTAGCACTATGGTGGTCATGTAGGTGGTTGACTTGAGCATTTTAACCTTAGTTATTAATTCTATTATAATACAACTAATAAAACAACTCTTGAAGAATTCATCTAGGAGAGCTTTGGTTGTGTTGGTGAGTTTCTCGAAAGTTATTTTTAGATTTTGATGAGTATATGATATAGAAAATGCAACCACAATGATGAAATATAAGCAAGTTATGATATCTATATGATAATGGAAATATAATATGTAGGAAAACAAAGAGATAAACTTATGCAATAACTCAAAAATATACCTTTAATGGAATATCACAAAATAGTACAATGCAGTATAATGGAGGACATGAACACTCCACAAATTATTTTTAAAGGAACTACATTGTACTCATCTACCAATATAAACTATGCACTCTCTATATTCTCTATCTTCTCTATCCACTATATCACTCACTATAAGGCCTATAGATAGGAATACAAGTTCCTTGGCCCTAACTCTATATTTAACTCTATCATGTGACTCATGTACATGTGGACTACATGCACATTTACATCATTGCACATTCAAACACTTGTGCATTTATTACATGTTGAAGTAACTACTTAATTTTACTCTAAAGTAAATTCCTACTTTAGTAATGTACCCAATGTGGTACATTAGCATGCACCCAATAATGTAATATACTCTAACACACCCTTGTATTATATTATTTGGGTATTGAAGACTTTAGTCTTCAATATGGATATCCATCTTGTCTCTGGAATTTGAGCTCTTCTCTCTTGATTCCTTCATTGTCTTCTTTCTCTGAATTTGGATGAGTATCTTTTTTAGGTTCTTCTTCTTCTTCTTTAGTTTGTAGATGGCCAAGTAGTGCATAGTTTTGTTGTCCTCTCATTATTTTAATTTTAAACCTTCTATTTCTTCTTCTGCTTTTATGATATATAGGTTCTTCATTCTCACCAATTTGTTCCTCAGAAAATGCATTAGTATTTCTTTGAAACACAATAATATCTTGTGAAGTTTTGATAAAATCCATATCATCTATATTTCTATGGATTTATCCAATAGATTCAATCTCATTTTTATTTATAATGTGACACATATTAACTCCATTTATGTGTCTAAAATCAATTATCCTTTTGCTCTCTACTATCTTTTCTACTGAAATAATATTAGATGATAATCCAAGAACATACATTACATTATGTAGTAGAAAATTTGGAAATTATTTACTAGGTGTTACACACCCATATCCATGTATGTGATAGAATTTTCCATCTACAATTTTCAACCTATAATTGTTAGTGACTTCAAGACAATCAAACCATTGTAGATTTCCTATCATGTGATGACTTGCACCAAAATCAATATACCAAATGTCCTTTTCATTTTGACCTATGAATTTGTTTGATTTTGAAGTAATTTTACATATTTGATATGGTATATTGGATGGATTCTAATCTTGAGTCCTCTTATAGAGTGCATTGTGATGAAATATCATTATTTTTTCCATTGTAGTATACCATAGGATTCTTTTAGCTCTTTAGTATTTTAATAATCCTTTGTAGTAGACTATCTTATGAATCCTTAGTTTAGAGTATGTGAAATAATTTGATAAAACATTTTACGACATAGGTTTTGTAGGATACTTATGTCTCCCTAGTGATTAGAATATGTTCTAATCTTGATAAAGTGCTTACGAACTATTAGTTCACCTTTTGATTTGATTTTGTAATGTTTTGAAAATGATAATAATCAACTCCTATTTTCACCTCATTTCTCCTATTGAACTATGCACTTATCAATTTTATGAAGTTATCTATGGTTGGATTTCTTTGGTCCCTTTAATGTGTTTATGAGACAAGTGTAAGTAGTAAATTCCTACTCTTTTAAATCAAGCAATAATTTTACTTTTATATCCTTAAGTTTTTAATGGTTCAATTTTCTAAATTCCAATTAGTTAAAGTTTGATGTAGCACTCATTATATTTCCCTAATTTAAAATTTTAGAAATTGATAATATTTAAAATAATAATTTTTTCCAAGTAGAATGCCTTATACCTCCTATGATATTAATTACAAATATTAATATACTTGTATTTCAACTAAAATTATTTGAAATACTATTAAGGATATAAACTCTTATTTGCTTTTTGGTTTACTAAGGCTAATTTTGCATGTATCTTTAATGCAAATGATAATAATTTTAACCTTATATAATATCCCTTATCACTCCTTATGAATTCAAATAATTAAACTATATGATATAATACCTTTTATAAGGTTGAGAGCATAAGATCGATGGGCACTTCTTTGACTTCAATCTCCTATTTGGGTGTTGTATATTCTTGTTGGTTAATGAAAGCGATATTGCTAGGAATCCTTTATGAGGTTCTTACTTCCCTCTATTGCTTCTTGAATTCTCAACATGTTCTCTTACATGTCTTTATTTCTCTGTAAAATCATGCTTTGATTTCTCTCACTTTACTCGTATACTCCTTTTCAATCTTGGGCACTTTAATAGGCCCTTTGACCCTTCTTGATGTTGTCAACAAGTGGCATAGACGTTATTTAGGTGGCCAATGAAAGTTATGATATTTTTGAGCATTATATTAGGTTCCTCCAATGCTCAAGTGCTCATTGAATAGTGAGCAATGATGATTATTCCTTTCAATGCTTCAATATAAGCATTATTCCAATTCTGAATGTCTTCTTCCTATAAAGGTATTATAATGTATGTATGGGCACTTTGTTTGAATGTACCAAGAGGCAAAAGATGCCTTGGATATAAGTTGCAAATGGTGCTTTACTCTTATGCATGTAATGCTCCTTCAATATCTCTTATGCCTAGTATATTTCTTGCCAATGAATGCCCTTTGTTTCTTGTTCTTCAATGCTTTCTTTTCAAGCAATCGATAATGCTACGAGGTTGGCTCCAACTATGATTATTTCTAGGGTGTTGTAATTGAGGTTCTATGGTGCTCCACTTGTGTATTTAGGTGCTTCCTCTTTATTGGAAGTTCTTCCAAGTTGTAGCTTAGGTAATGCAACTTTAGTTTCACGTTGTACCTTACTTTCCTATGCTTTGAAATGTGTGCTAGATTCTTACATAGGATTGTTGATACTGCAGGTTGCTTATTGTGTAGCTACTGAGTTTGTGTCTTGTTACACATTGGTGAAGTAGGTATTGAGACATTTGGACAAGCTCTACTCTTAAGTACCTAGAGTTTGTGCTTTCACCTTGCTAACGATGGATGCTAAGCCCTCTAGAATGGATCTTATTTTAATGGTGGCAACTTGTAGATAAGATAATGGGATATGTAATGTGTCCTTGAGACACTTAAATTATTGTCTTATTTTGGTGTAACATAGAATACAAATGAGGTGCTTGTAAAAAACTTGTAATAACCATTAATATGCTACTTTATTACACCTAAAATTTGAGACTCTTCTAGTCTTCTAGTCTTCTCCATTCCTTGAAGGTATATCACACTTTTAGTAGCTTTACTATACCATAATAAGTTGCAGGTCGAGTGTGATCAATAGTGTCTCTAGACACTTCAATCTTACCCTCTTTTGTGCACTAAAAATCCCTTCTTTTATAGACTCTTAATGCACTTTAAAGAACTTAAGTGTAACCAATATAATGCACTAATAATGACTTCAAATTAATGCACTAATTTCTTTGCAACTTTCACTCAAGAGTAATGTATTATTTTCTTTAACTAGATAGTAGGAATATGGTATTTTTCTTTATTTCAAAATATATCTAACTCCTATTTTAATGTGCATGTATTAAATTTATAAGATACTACCTTTTGCACTCCTTTGAAGACTTTAATATGCAACCTCCTCTTTGCAAATTTTAAAATCTAATAAGGTGCCTAATGGAACTTGATAATGAAACAAATAATTAAAGTTCAACCAATAAACCTACTTGCACCAAAGTTGCTTACATGAATGATATTTGTAGATGAAGGATTGTGATGTGATTAGATTCACCTTAATGCTGCCTTTTACTGGATGAATTTGCAGCTCTTCTTTGTTTTCCAAAATAACTTATCAACACACCAATTTGAAGCTTTGTACCTCCTCTAACTTGCTGCTTGAATTTGTAGTTTGGTGGCTTCAACTCTCCTTCAGGATGTATCCTGTAAATCCGAAACTTAGCAGTTATTGATGTTGCCTAAGTTTCTACTTTCTTTCTATCCTCAAATCTAAAAATTTTATATTGCAAAGTATTTAATCTATCCACTAAAATGTTATACTTGAATATAAAAAATATGGTAGGGAACTCCTCCAAATCATAACTAGGATTTCTCTTCAAGACCCCTTCAGTTTTTTCTATAGAAACCAATAGATATCCTTTTCACGAATGAGCCTTCTAGCCTTCAAATGGTAATATTCAAACCTCTTAGGTTTGGTAGTAATTTATGGCTCCTATATCCTTCAACCTCATTGAATTATGACTTCAATATAGGCCTTCTTCTCAAGAATTTAAAAGTCTTGAGGTCTTCACCAATATCCTTTGAAATTTGGTAAGCTCCTTGCCAAATCCTTCTTTCTTGGGCTTGTTATCGAATGGAAATAATTGTCTCAAGTTCTTACTTTATCAGGAACTTCTCCTTGGTGGTAAATTTCTCCAATGAGTTCTCCTAAGAACTCCTTTAATGGCCTTCTTCTAATATCCTTCAATGAGGCTCTCCAAGCCTTCTCCTTCTTTCTTCTTGAGATCTATTCTCCAAGGTCTTCACTCTCATAGATTCTTGGATCTTCTCAATGAGAAATTTTATTCAACCTTCTAGTGTGGAAGTTTGGTGGTGAGATCTCCCTCTCAGATCTCTAAAATTTTCTACTTTAGAAACAAGACTTTTGCCAGTCCTTCTCTATATCTTCCAAAACTAGAAGTTCTTCAATGTGACATATTATAGGTACCTTCAGCTTCTCGAACTAATTTCTTCTACTTCTTCAATGTGAAGTATTCAATCTTCAATAGAGATAAAAAATCTCCTATATTCATAGAGACTCTTCTTTGGAGTATCTTCAATATATTATTTGTAGTCTTCAATGGAGATCACCAACCTCTAATATTATCTTGGATTCTTCTCTTGAATTTCTTCATCAAACGTACAAGGCTCATATGGTCATTTCTTCTTTGCACTCTATAGGTTTGCAATCTCTAGCAATGTTACATTTTCTCCAGGCCTCCAAATCTTCATTCTTTTATTTGTTGCTTCTAGTACTAGATTGATTCTAAAGAAGATATTCTTACTAGCTCTTTTTTAGGGAGCTTACCAACTTTATTTGAATATCCTTTTTCCTACAACAAAGTATTAGAACTATAATGGAAGAAATACTAAATCTAGAGATGATCAATCTTCACTAGTCGATTTGTCAATCTAGTGGAATTAATGTTGAGTCATAGTCTTCACAAGTTTTTCTACAACCCCGTGGAAATATTCTAGCCAAATGCAATCTCTAAAATTTAAAAAATGAAACTTTTGTATTTTTCTCAATCTCACTTGTGGCTCTTCCTATTTTCTTTCAATCTACCATGTGCTTAGATACCACTGTTAGCCTTTGATGAGTATATGATATAGGAAATGCAACCACAAGATGCAAAATAAGCAAGCTATGATATCTATATGATAATGACACTATGATATGCAGGAAAAAAAGAGATAAACTTCCACAATAAATTAGAAATATTCATTAATGAAAGCTCATGAAAAGAGTACAATCCAATATAATGGAGGACATGAACACTCCACAAACTATTTTTGAAGGAACTACATTGTACTCCTCTACCAATATAGACTACACACTCTCTATATTATATATATTCTAAATCCTCTCTATCACTCACTATAAGGCCTATATATAGGAATATAAGTTCCTTGGCCCTCAATATAACTTTGAATCTATCCTATGACTCATGTACATGTGGACTACATGCACATTTACATCATTGCATATTTTAAAATTTGTGCATTTATTACATGCTGAAGTAACTACTTAACTTTAATCTAAAGTAAACTCCTACTTTAGTAATGTACCCAAGGTGGTACATTAGCATGTATCCAATAATGTAATATACTCTAACAATCATAATATACATAGCTACAACATTGGTTTGTTAAAGATTAGTAAGGGTACCAATAAAATATTTAAACTTTGATAGCCCAAATTGAATAGGGAGTTCTCTATTGAATTGTGTCCACACAAGTTTTGGGTCTTATTTTCACAACCTTTGATACCAATATAGTGCTTCAAGTTCAAAATAAAAGTGGCTACAAATATCCATTGGTTGAAAGGAGTTTCATGTAGTTCACACCTTTGCTCAAATTTAATCAAACAACTTTGTGTCCTGGTCCCATCAAACCTCAAAAATATTATTTTAAGGAGTCTAGGATTCATGCTTATATTGTTCCCTGACCATTCATTATTTTCCTCAGTAAAGGCCTTGTAGAAAGTTTTCTAATCCATAGCTTTCCCCCTCTAAACTTTTGGGCAATTTTTAGCATGTTCATCAATATTTGAACTTTTTTATCTTAGGCACTACAATATCCTGACCCATTGTGTCTTGCTTATGCTGGTATTCTACTATCATGGTGGAGAGAGGAAATATTTGACCCTAGAGGTCAATTATGGTATTTAATTTACCGATTTGTTCCTCCATCCTCTACATTATAGCCTGCAATGCTTGATAGTGGATCTCTAGTGGTTTTACTAAAAAATAAAATTATTGTTTTAGGAATTACTATTTTTAGTAAGTGCTATAAAAAAGTGTATGGATGTTATAGGAAAAAATTATCAACTTGAAAATATGATCACAATGGGATAAACCATAAAATGATGATTTTTGGGTTTCCAAAATGTTTATAGGTGTTATATATTAAAATAATCAGCTCAACTAGAAGATCACATTGGACTATACTTTAAAATGATGTTTTACTTAAACTCAATTTTTTTTTTTATATATAATATGGGTTTTCAAGTTGTGTATATTATTCCAAACACTCCGAATTTTAATGTTTTTACCATGTGAGCTCTGTTTTTGATAAGGAAAATAAGAAATGAAAGTAGTCTAGGTTGAGGTGTGTGTACTCTCCATAGCTCTTCTAATATACTATAGTAATGATCAATAATTTTTGGACCAATATTTTATGTCACTACCCAAGGAGAATATAGCCAATATCCTTGGGTGCACTTTTTACCTCTCTAATCAATACAAAAGGATAATCTTCTTGAGATTTGTGCTTGGTGATGGATATTACACAACCAAATGACTTCCTATATATGATGGCTTGGCTCAAGGTTTCTAAAAGGGGTCTCTCAATATATGTAAAGGTACATGAGGTCTCAAATATATGTATAGGTGCTATCTAAGGCTTGGATATTGTAGCCTAATTTACCCTCACTTCACTATATTCTTTATGGATAATCTAGCATAACCAATAATGAAAACTTCTTCATGTTATTTTAAAATGACCAAAAAAACCATTTCTAACCTATGGACCTAGGCATAGCAAAACAAATGCTCACAATATAAGCTTACCATACCCTAGAAAGGGCTATCATACCATTTGCAATGAACCTCTTCTTATGTGAATATTTCACCTCAAAATTCTTAGGTTTGAGTTGAACTAAGATAACAATTTAGTGCCAAATATAATTCTAACTATGATTACAAGGATTATTGATGAAAGTAACAATAATATCGTATATACAATAACAAAATAATTTATTAAATTAAACATGGAAATGCAAATTAACAACAAATGAAGGAATATGGGATAAGTAATATTACTATCGCTAGCCTCTTTGAGGAGGAAACCTCCTTTAAAATATTTGTATTCTTCACTAGTCCCATGAGGGTTACATCCTCCCATTTTTATAATATCTACAAGCATATTTCCTGCCATTCTATGATAGTCTACTATGATAGTATTCTATCATAATATTCTTGACTACATATTCTATGAAAATTACATTCATGACTTCAATGTGGTTACATACATAATTCTATGACACACACTCCTATTTATAGCTAAAATAACACATGCCCCACTTCTAATTTAATATGTGGTCCACTTTACATACAATATCATATGCCAATATGAGTTACAATTGTGGTGTATGTAACATGATACCACTTGTTATAAAATAACTTCAAGAAATATAGCAATAGTAGTAGCAATCGAATAATGCATAATTATAATCCCCATTGATAATAATACTAGATCCAATTTGTTGAATTTTTTAATATGCAATAATCAAATTGCAAATTCATTGGTACCCAATAATCCCATTCCCAATATCAAACTATAAATGATAAAATTTTATGCTTACAACAAGAAGAATGGATTCATTATTAAAACAATATTTTCTTTCCAAGAAAATGCATCTTTAATGAAGAACACAAGCTTATACTGAGAGAGGGGGTGAACAGTATAAGACCAATTTTTACTTTTTCTTCCAAATAAATATTATGTTGTGTAAAGATAGTAGTATCAATAGCAATAATAAAATAAATGCACAAAAACCATACACAATAGAAACACCACAATTTACATGGTTCACCCAATGTGGGCTACTCCACGGAGAAAATATTTTACTAAAAATTTCTCAATCAATCTCTTTGGGAATCACTCCCAATTACAATGTTTATGGATATCTGTCCAAAGGAGATGCTAATCCCCTAATCTCAAGTTCATGGATCTCTTCCATAGGAGAAATCTTTCCCCTTCTGCTCTGGCTATGTGATCTTCTAGAAGACTTTGTCTCTCTGATGCACTAATTGGTGGACCTCTCTCCACTTGAATACTCCTCACTCAAATTTGTCTTCAACTATGCTAGATTTTGGATCTCTATCCACTGAGACTCTATCCTATGTACTCTATCACCTCCAAAGATCTGTTAATAGGCTCACTAAGAACCTGCTCAATAGGTTCACACATAACCTGATTAAAAATCTCACATAGAACTTATCTAAAATTGAATAAAAAATTCATACAGAACCTATCCAATGCTGAATAACAAGCTCACATAGAACTTGTCCAAATCTGCTCTAGCAAGATTATAAAGAACTTGCCCAAATCTGCTCTAGCAAGATCACCAAGAACTTTCCCAAATATTCTCTAGCAAGCTCACCAAGAACTTGCCCAAAACTATCCACAAATCTATCCCAACATTGTCCTCAAATATATCCCAAAGGCCTTCTCAAAGGCTCAATAAATCATGCTCAAGTAGTACTCAAAATGAACTCAACAATGAATGACAATCTCAACTCAAATTAACTTCATAGAAGCATAAAGAGAATTGTTAGAGACTCAATATATTCTAATACCACTCTCAACCCAAATCAATCTCAACTCAACTCATAGAAGAATAAAGAGAATTTTTAGAGACTCAATATGTTCTAAAATCACTCTCAAACCAAATCAATCTCAACTCAAATCAAATCAACTCATAGAAGCATAAAGAGAATTGTTAGAGACTCAATATGTTCTAATCTCACTCTCAAATCAAATCAACCTCAACTCAATTCAAGTATTATAGAACCATAAAGAGAATTTTTAGAGACTCAATATGTTCTAACCTTAATATCAACTCAACATAGAATGATGGAATAGTTTGTTTCATAGAACTTGAAAAATCACTTCACACATCACTTGACTAGGCTCAATCAACTCAACTCAACCAATCATCACAAGGAACAACTCTTTCTCACACAACCCTATTCCAAGTATGTATCAACCAACTAAAATGTTTTCAAAAATTCTCAACCACAAATCTCACATAACAATGATACTCATGTAACTCAAGTTCTTTCACAACCAAAGGGCTTCAACAACTATGCTTATCAAACAAGGTTTAGACACAACTCTCAATTCAGAAAACCTTGAAGCGTTAAACCAACCACTTTCAAAAAGGAAACCACAAATAATCCTTTTCGCTCAAATGATATTTCAGAAATCAACCACCATAAATAATCAATAGGAGAATGTGCCCATACCTTTTATGAATATGAAAAAACCTCTTTGTAAATCTGCCACAATCACAAAATTCTTTTGCCAATCTTCACAAGGGTTAGGAGATCATAAAATAATAAACATTACTCCACTTTTCAATAATAATCACCAAGGACTTTAATTGCACAACTTCCTTATCTCTCCTAAAACCACTTGTACCATAAAATAAAATGAATCAAAACATTGCATAACCTTTTCAATCCCAAAACCACTTATACCATAAAATAAAATAAATCACAATATTGCATACCTTTTCACCTCATTAAAGAATTAATCCTCTTGAAAATGAACAAGGCAAACTTCACTTTTGGAGCCCCTTTGCAAAATCAGAAATATCTCTTTACACACACCTTATTTCTCATTCTAAATAAGTTAGTCAAATAACCCTCGAAATAAGCTTTTCGACGATATATAATATGCCCCCTTTCCGAAATAAATTGAAACCTTTATATATATATATATATATATATATATATATATATATATGCCACCCTCCATTAATTGCACATAGGTCGGCCTTCCATTAATTTAAACTTAAAATTTAAACTTTAATATCTTCATCACCGGAGGTCCTTTTTCTATGAAACAAAATTCCACCTTAGATTTTAAGAAAAGCCCTTTCCATATAAGCCCTCCATGGTTTTAAATAAAACCTTTTATTTTGTCTACCTTGGTTTTCATAAAAACCCTGTATATACCCATGCTCTCCAAAATATCATATATGATTATCTATGAAGTGCTTTTGCCACCAAAAAATCAATGTGACATCAATGACAACATAAAATAACTCAAATTTCCAACATTTAAACCTGAAAATTTGATTATTAAATAAAGTATTCATGTAAATATGATTTAAATCTCTATTTCATAATGTGTGTGTATATCTCTCTCAAATTGTTCACTTCACAAGGATCTACTATCTTCTTGTATTTTCTTTGGAGGGTCACTTATCAATACTTGGAATAATGTAAACAAGTCAATATTTTTAGATGCATAAAAAATTTTATTTTAATAATTTAAAAATGTCACATATTCATATTTCCATAAATATTTTATTTCAATATAAAAGACTTGGAAACTAACACCTTCAATCTCGTATTTTGTGAGAGCTTATCTTGCCAAAGTTTTTATTGATATTGGGTAACCTCCATGGGCCATTGTGTCATTACCCTCTTATTTTCCATCTTGACAAGTGTCTTTAGCCTCTTATTTAAGATTTTCTAATCACAAATATGGTTCTCCACTGCCACTCTCAAACTTTGTATCAAGAGTTCTACTCACACCATTACTTCCTATCCATGCATCAACTAAAACAATGTCTTGTTTATTTTTAGCTTTAATGTTGTTCTATATGTCCAAAAGAATGGTAGCTTCCTAGTCTACACTTTCATTTCCATAGTTGTACATGATGGAAACCGACGATTTGTTTATTGCCTCTATCTACTTATTTTCTCTTAGATAGTATAAAATAATAATGAGTGAAATATTTTAAACTTTGTGGTGAGGTTTTGATTATTTTATTAACACAATGACATCTATAGTCATTCATAAACTAAGGAGGTACACCAAGAATTATAATTATATACTAATACAGAAACATTCAATTATCTTGGAATAATTGTCATGCAATGCTCTTGACTTGATCCACTTCATCAAATATTTGAGTATTACCATGATGTACCTACACCTTTTTTTGTGGTCTTCAATGACCTAACAGTGTCTAAACCCTAATGTTCAAACAACTCTTGTGTCTACAATGGGTGTAATGGTATGAAGTCCAAACATAACTTCCTTACTCTTTGGTATGTATCACATACCATCACAAACCTTTTTGCATCGTGATAGATAGTGGGTCACCATATCCCTTCCAAATATACCTTTCCTCATGGTTGCATATAGAATTATATGACCTCATACTAGCCCTTCATGAGCCTCCTTTAAAGCCTCTTATACTTATTCATACATTACACCATAAAATTCAATCAAAATTTGATCTTATACACAAATCATCAATCAATTAAACCAATATTGAATTTAATTTTGCAATATTTCTTATTTTAATTATGACAAATTCTTTTGTGATTCTCCCATCCATAAGTACATCCTAATGTACTTCTACCATGATGAAAATACAATGATCAATAATAAATGAGCATAAGAAAACTTGTCCAATACTCATGTAGGTTCTTTAATGTGAATCCTTCATAACTGATATGTTATCATGTGTTTCTTTCCTAGTATTACTACCACTTAAAACATGAACCTTTGCATTATGAAAAGTCACCTGCTACCTTGTTTATGTATTTCTATCTTGTCTATTAGGTACAACAATGCATAATGGTCCATATCATATGGAAAACAAAAATTACAAGTAGATAGTGTCTAAACTTTTGCATTGCATTTACCATCCCTAGTGCTTCTCTCTTCATCATACTATTGTTCTTCTCTGCAAACAATAACAACCAACTACCAAAATATATGGATAGATCCAAAGCTAAAATGATCTTCTTATGCCAACCTACATGCAATTGCTAAGTCAATACATCAAAGTGAACATGGAAGTCCTCCAAATTTTAAAATACCAAAATGTGTATGTAAACCAACTTTATATTTGATCGGTCGTAGAAGATTACATTTAATTTTATCAATCAGATGGAAAATCAAGGTTAAATTTAAAAAGTAGAAATCCAATATAGATATGATCACAGGAATTAATACTTAAGTCTAGTTCAATTTCTAGTTTAGAAATCATGCGTACACATGTACACAAATAAATATAAAAATGTGCAATATGAATTATGCAAGAAATAGTAAATAAGTGCAATTTATTATGATTTTTTTTTTGATTGGTTGAAAGGGTGTTGAAAGGTCCCTGAACCTTGTACAAGAGGTTTTTACATGTTTTTCAAGCCGATCGAGGAGGCCCAAGAGCTAAAGATCAAAGAGAAAGCAAAACACCACCCAAGGGAAGGTGTCACGATATCGCAACCAGTTATGTTTTCGTGGCCCACGGCATAGGGAAAAAGCAAGGAGGAAAGGATGTTGCGATATCTCAACATGTTGCACCATTGCAGCCAAAAGAGGAAGAGATGTCATGAAATCATGACAAGAAGCAGAAACGCAGCCGAAGGAGTAAAGTGTCGCGATATCACGACATGTTGCAAGGTTGCTGCCAAAAGAGAAGAAGTGTCACGATATCGTGACAAGTTGCAAGGTTGGTGCCAGAAGAGAAGAAGTGTCGCGATATTGCGACATGTTGCAAATTTGCGGCCGAAGAGAAGAAATGTCGCGATATCGTGACATGTTGCAAAATCACGGCCAAGGTGAAAAAGTGTCGCGATATCGCGACATGTTGCAGCAAGACGACCGAAGAGAAAAGGTGTCGCGATATCGTGACAAACTACATCATCGAGGCCGAAGAGGAAAGGTGTCATGAAATCATGACATGTTGCAAAATCTTGATCGAAGGAAGAAGGTGTCGCGATATCGCGACATGTTGCAAAATCGTGGCCGGAGAGAAAAAGTGTCATGATATCGTGACATGTTGCAAAATCGTGACCGAAGAGAAAGGGTGTCACGATATCATGACATGATGCAAAATCACGGTCGAAGAGAGAAGGTGTCGCGATATCGCGACATGTTGCAGAATCGCGGTCAAAGAGAAAAAGTGTCGTGATATCACGACATGTTGCAAAATCATGGCCAAAGAGAAAAGGTGTCGCGA
Source organism: Wollemia nobilis (assembly GCA_028583015.1). NCBI lineage: Eukaryota > Viridiplantae > Streptophyta > Pinopsida > Araucariales > Araucariaceae > Wollemia > Wollemia nobilis. The sequence continues at coordinate 16,718,183 of JAQPPZ010001493.1, forward strand.
TATCGCGACATGATGCAGAATCGTGGCTGAAGAGAAAAAGTGTCGCAATATCGCGACATGAAATTTAACTATTATGCAATTTTATATTTTATGTATTTGCTAATGCAGATCTAACTAATTCTAACCTAATGCACGAGGTGAAGAGCTCAGGGACTGTAGTTTAGGAGAGGGCCCTGCATCCTAAGTGGCAGTGTAAGTTCTTTCCCCTAAACTACTCTATCAGTAACTAAATATTATGATTTATACTAACATTTATTTATAATTCATGAATGTAGGTTGCAAAATTTACAAATTCAGAACAAAGAATAAACAAATGCCACAAATGATACAAGTTACCATAATGAAGAAATGAGATTTTATTTATGAAGAGTCAACTGTACAAGCTCCAAAAAATAATCTGTAACATGATTTAATGAATAATGTAATCGGAGAAAAAAACCCTAGAGGAGCTAGAGATTCTGGTTTATGATGTATATTTTTATACTAAGACTAATACAAAGTACAATCTTGTCCATGTATGTATCTTGCTTAAAATGTGGAGTGATGACTGTACGTACACCATAAGATATCCTAAAGCTAAAAATATTTTATTTGACTTGGACCTGAAAATATTTCTATAAGTCCCAATGGCATTATATGGAATATTTCCTATCTAATTGACTCATAATAAGACTTTTCAGCTCCTGTAATATAGGAAGTCTTAAAAACTTTGATATTTGACAAATAATAACTTTACAAATCCTTTTCATAAGGTTTTATCATCTGGAGAGAATATCGTAACCAAAATGAGAAGGAAAGATATATTGGAGATATTTTAATTGCCGTCATTTGGTTATGCCATCCATATTATGTTTTGTCATCCATGGTAAGTCTTCAAAATGACCTTTTGACCTTACATAGTTACTATCCATAATTACCTCCAGTAACTATCTTTCGTAAATTGAGATCATCTGCTTGACTTCTTCTAACTGCTAGTGGTTTTTCTTCACATCTGGATTACAACTATAGTTTCTCCACTTATTACCTGCATTTAACTCAAATCTCAAGAAAATTGGACGTAAGTTACTGATAAACATCAAATTACCATTTTTACTCATTTTTACGAATAATTCATATTTAACTGATGATAACATGTAAAAATATATTAAATACTCATGCAAAATGATTGAATTTGATACAAGAATTAGTATTAAATAACCTCTCATCATTCCCCCAGACTAAAACTTATGCATGTCCTCATGCATACATAAAAATAGATATGAATTCATCAATATAAGATACATGCACAGTTTCAAAAGAATGTTACAGTATATGAGAGATTAAATAATTTTATAAAAGTGTACTCATCAGAAAAATAGAGTTACATAAATTCATCATTCTAATGCAGAAATAATATCAAAGTTATCCAAAATTTAAAAATCAGCTACATCAGAAATCATTTTATTCCTTACATATCAAAAAATATAAGACTTATTTTTTTAAAGATTAAATTCTAGAAATAATAGTAATTTGATAATAATTATAAAAAATAATAGTAATTTGAATATTAGAAATTATGTTAACAGATAATCTTCAGAAAGGATTTGCAGCAATTAACTCAAAATACATGTAGTAAAACAATTTTTTTTTTTAAAACACATGCAGGAGAATAAATTTAAAATCATATGCAGTAAAAAGATGTGTATATAAAGAAACTATTTTAAAATAATATATAAAAATACTAACTAGCCATCACACATATACAAATATATGAAAATTTCAAACCACATTAAAAATATAAATCTTTGATAAATATTAAAAGTCTTTTAAGGATTACTGATCACTGGGTTGACTGTCTGGAAGGTCTTCCTCTTGTCTGAGGTGTTTTATGTTCCTGTTGTGCTTGTCTCTTAGATTTTTGGTCCGCGGCTGCTGCTGTAGCTAGAGTTTCTAAAGTTACAGTCTTAATATGTTCAATATTTGGGTCGCTCTCTTTCTCCTTCAATTTTGCACCCTTAGCCTGAGAAGAAGGGATATCTTCATTAGAGTCTTTAAACCCTTTAAAAGCTAGCATATTCGGTTGAAATATTTTCTTAGTTTGTTAAGAACTGTCTTCATCGAGAAATTTTGAAAAGTCAATTATTTTATGAGTAGATAAAGACTTACCAACGTTGACCAACTTGTTAGGCTTTCTCCCCACTGTAGAAATTTTTGGCGGGGAAGTTTCAACAGGTGGCGACTGACTGGTAGGACTTGCAGGACCTGTAACCTTATCGTCTCTGAGCTGTTTAATTAATTTAAACTGCACAGAAAGAGATTGCTGAATAATTTTATGTTGTTATGCTAAATCCATACTTAATTTATCAATTTTTGTTTGAAGGGATTCATTCTGTGCTTTGAGATAAGACAAGGTTTCTTCAACAGATTCCTCTACAGATATTTCTAGGTCTTGGTCTTCTCAGAATTTTCTATTATTTTTATTTCTTTCCTGGACTGTATTTTGAATTTAGTATTTTTTTGTTTTTTCTTTGAACTTCTAGGTTTTTCATCATGGTCATCGGAGTCACTTTCCTTTTCTATAGATTGTTCATATTCAGATTCAGAGCATTCCAGGATTTTTAGGTGCATTGGCTTCTTCCATAATTCGGGTCCATGATACTTTTACTTCATGGGCCTTTTTTCAGAATTATGAGTTTAATTAAACCATGATGAGCTATTAAGTGTAGTTTAGGCTGTCCCTCAATTTTTTCTGGCTTGACTCTCAGAACTGTCGATTTTAATGATTGGAACATAAAGTATGGAAGATTGATAACACAGTCTTCTTTGTCAAGATATTTTAAGTTAAGAAGCATTTGAATATGATAGGCAGCTAAAATAGACATGTGACCCTCAACAGTAAATAATTTGATAATGATAACAAATACTTCTTTCCAAATAAGAGGAAGTGTAGAGGTGGCTACCCCTTTGATTGCACCTTCTTTGTTTTTTACAAGTGAACATTTCTCATCAAATCGCTTTACCAGTTGGGTGATACTTTTAGTATTTTTGTAGAAAAGTGTACCAACCTCAGGTAGGTTTAGGATCTCAAAGATCAGGCTTAAGGTTATCTTAATTTTTAGATTCCCTACATGAGTGACCATAGTATTAGGGTTGCAATTAAGGATAAACTGTTGTGCTACCCCTACGTCGTGTCCCTTAAATTGATTAAGCGCATCCCACCAATGAGCATTTTCAAATAGCTCAATCACATAATCATCAATATTTTGTGTTTCAATGGAAGAAGGTTCACTGTATTTTTGGAAAACGGGCTTGGGCATTTTGATCATAGATATCCTGCAATATTAAAGACATGGGAGTAGTTTTAGAGGCTAGAATTGCTTAGTAAAACATCCCTTTTTTATAGTTTTATGAGTTGTTTTTGTTGTTTTTTTTAATATATTGAAAGTATACAGGTACAGAAAATGTAAACTATACATCAGAGGTGTAATTTGCACAGAAACAAGATTTCAAAAACAAATACATACATTGTATTTAGAAAATACGTCTTTTGTATAGAGATAATTTAAAAATACGTAAACTGTATAGAAACTTAGAAAATAGGTAAAAAACAGTCCACACAGAAGATACGTAATAATACATAGATTGTACAAAAATAGTCTACACAAAAAGTACATATTTAAGAAATACGTAAATTGTACATAAATAAGTCCATAAAAAAATACATATGGGTTTATAAACGAATACAAGGAATCTAAAAATAATTTTAGATAATAAAAACTTCATCAAATAAGAACATATTTTGATTGTACAAAAATAGAGGTCTAATTAAAGTTCAAATTAAATCAATTTCTGCCCAAAAATTAAAATTCCTTCCAAAATTTTAAAATTACTTCGAAAAATAACAGGGTTTTCATCAATTTCAAAACTTGAAACCCAGCATTTTAGGGTTTTTTTGTATAAATCTGTAATTTAGGGTTTAAAAATTAGGAATTTGTAATTTTAGGGCTTAGAAATTAGGGGTTTCATCAATTTTTGCAAATTCAGACATGTAGGGTTTGTAAATTAGGGGTTTCGGATTTGTAAATGCAGAACCAACCATCTACAAATTAGGATAGATCTAAAAAATAAAAAATTTCTTTTAAAAGCAGTAAAAAGTTTATGAATTTTCAAAGCTCAGAAAGGAATTACGTATAATTTTAAAGAAAACAATTAGGGTTTGAATTTCAGAAATTCCAGAGCTTAGAAAAAATTAGGGTTTTTATCGATTCATTGAAAACTAAAATAATTACAGCCCAAAACTTAAAAATAAGTCCTACATTTTGATTCTTACATAGAATAAGATTTATTATCAAATATTTTAATCATAATCTCTGAAGAATGTTGATTAAGAACAGAAAAAAGTACCTTTCTGATGATAGGGATGACAAAAAGACAATAAAGAAATGAAAAAAGAATAATTTACCTAACTCGTATCGCCTATTGTTGTTGCAGAAGAAACTGGTGGTCACCTTACATATTCCTCATTCAATCAAACAACTTTTGTCACTCACCGTCAATCGCAGAAACACATGGAAATACTAGGGGAAATTCTGATTTTTCTACATAGGTTGATGAAATCTTGAATGCCTCTACCTACATGGCTACATGCAGCATAGAAAATATAGGGTAAATTCTAAGTGGCGAGAGATTGACTACCTTTTACCCTAATTCATTTACCCTAGCTACAATATATGGTGGTGGTTGTGAGTTTGTGTAATCAACGACAGAGAAGTGAGTAAAAATCAATGGTGTCCGTTATTCTTCTAAACCCTATGATCGACGACAGCGTAATTCATGTTTTGTGTTTGTTTAAAATGTTAATAACCATCGATTACTATGTAATCTATAGTGGAGAGGTTGATCCATGGCCATCCGCGTGATTGATTGAAATGGATGGCATTCTTTATACGCGACATGTTTAGAATATCATTACGTGGCAAAAATTCTTTAATGCCACCTTCCTTGTTTACAATGGTCGAGGTTTAGGTTTATCTTAGGTTTGTCTAGGTATGTTTATGGGGTACGTGCATGTCTAGGTTTCGGCTAGGTTAGGTTTCGGGCTAGGTTAGGTTGTGTTTTAAGAGGTGTCGGGGCCTAGTAATTTTAGGTTTATCTTATGTTTAGGTTATGTTTGTTTTTTTTTTTTTAAAGGTGTCAGGTTGGATTGGTTTAATAATGTGGTTTATATAATATAATAGTTTGGGTTGGTCTTATATTATTTAAAGTAAATTTGGTTGGGGTCTTATGTTAGGTTAGGTCGAGACTTATGTTAGATTAATATTATAGGGTTTAGTAATATTATATCGTAACCTATATAATATAATAGTTATCCTAATATATTATATATTAAGAATAGTTATATTTATTAATAAAATATCCGAAAATATTTATATTATATTAATAATTATATTATTAATAAATTTTTTACATAGTTATATTATATTTACATTATATATATATATATATATATATATATAATATATATATTTTTTTTTTTTTTTTGAATTTACATGGTGGAATCGGTAGCCGCCACGAATCCGGGCAGGTTGTCCAGATTTTATGGCTGCCACAGTATTCTGCGTTGTCCGCCCGAAGCCACCACACAGATCTTCACATAGTCCGCCCCTATAACCACCATGCCACAATCATTTTAAACCTTTTACGCCGCTGAAAGCACCAGGAAAGGGACAAGCGTTCAGTTCGACAAGGCCCGAGATTTGAACCTTGGACCTCCGCCCCCTTTATGGGGTTTAGATGAACCAATTGATCTACACCTCGGACCTATATTTACATTATATTATTAAATGGTTATAGTAACATTAGATTATAAAATAAATATATTACTTATATAAATGGATTATATATTAGAATTAAAGATTAATTTTTTTTTTTTTTAGTTTTATTTATTTACGGATAGTATTTACGGAAGGTATTTATACATACTTTTAAGAGAATTTTTCCTCTATTTTATTATTGTTTCTTTACTCAAGCTATATATACTTCCAAACTATATTATACACCTATACATTTGTAATTATCCCCTCCCCCAGACTTTTATTTTGGCTATATAGCCAAAACAAAGGAAATATAGTAGTAATTTTAATAGAAGGGTGGATGTAAACTTTTTGGAGATTATGGTTCCTGTATGTCATTAAGAAGTTGCTATTGTTAGTCATTAGAAAACATTGATAAATTAGAAGGAAAAGTAAGTATAGGCCATGCTTTTTTTAGAGAGAATTTTGAAATGATAGTACTTGTGAAAAATAATGGGCTACCAGATATTGCATAAGATGTTTCTAGGTGAATTCTTCAAAGTCATCAAACAACAGTTAAAGAAAAAATCAACGGTTAAATAATAAAGAAACTTGACTTACTTCTATCACAAATCAATTTAGTGTTAATGTTATCCTAATATGTTCAAGTTTTCTTTCAAAACCAATTGTGTGTGCAGTGAAGATTCATTCCCCATTATGAGTAAAGGTTAAAGAACAACAAGGATTATATATGCCAAAAGTTAGCTGATCTTATAAGCATCTAGAGGTCTTATCCAGACTTATTTCTAATATATAAGGATCCTTTTGAGAAAGAATATCCCATGGTATGTGAAATACTAAGAATTCCAGGGATTCAAGCTCTTTTTCTCCTTTTTTTTTTTTTTTAGACTTTGTTTGGGATACTTGCTTAGCAAGGGATTTTATAATGCTTTTTGAGCTTCTTGCTTGTTTGGGAGAAGCAAGAGTTTATATTTTTATTTTTGAGCTTTTGAATTCTTTTTTATTTATAGAGAACAAGAATTTTGGGGAGGATACTTGCTCGATTTGATGAGGAGCAAGGAAATATTTCTCTTCTTTTTTTTTTCTTGATTTTTTTTTTTTTAACTCTTTTTTTTCTCTTTTTTTATTTATTTTTCTTTTCATGGGATAGGGCGAGTTTGTCATTTTGCCAATTCATTAGTAATTTAGACCATGTGTATAAATGGATGAGCAAGAAAACTTTTTCACTTATGGCACACATACTACAAGAGTTAATTTTCCAAAACATCACAATGTTATTTAAATGTATATGTGTATGTAGTTAAAAGAGAAAACTTAATCATCTTAGAAGTTACTCATAATATTTCAAAATATTTCTTCCATTTTCAATGAGAATTTCCCCAATATACTAGATAGAATTTGAATATTTGAACAAATACCTAGATTTCATCTAGCAACAAGGTACTATATATCATATGGTAATTTTTCTCTACAGGGTTAAAGATAAAGGATTTTTCTTTGAAAAGATTTTTGAATGACTAAAAAATAGAAAGAAATATAGGAACTTCATGATGAAATAAAGGAAGCAAGATCATTTTTTGTTTTTGATATAATATTTATATTATTATGTATATGTATAAGTATTTGTATGAACAAATATGTATAAGTATGTTTATGTATAAATATGTACATAATATATATATATATATTTTATTTTTCAAAAAGAAATTCTATTGAATAGTGGTTGATTATAGTTCATAAATGCATTACAAATCATTTTGTTTTCCAAACTGATGTATGAACTCATCTTTAGATAATGGCTTCTTATAAATTTTAAGCCTATGGCCATTTACTAGTAGTTTTCTTGTTGAATCATCTATAGGCTTAAGGTTAACTATACCGTTTCCAAATATTTCCTCAATTTCATAGGGTCCTAGACATTTGGTTCTTAAATTACCTTAAAAATCTTGGTAACAGGAGTCAAATAACAAGGCCCAATCTCCTAATTGAAATGTATGTGGTACAATATGTTTATCATGCCATTTATTTCGTTGTTGTTGAGTTATCTCTATTCTATGCAAGGCTTCTAATCTCGTTTCATCTAAGATATTTAATTTTTCCAACCTTTCTTTTTGTGCATTATCCAAATTCATGTCAAGTTGTACGAATGTGCATAATGTTTCAACTTCAAATTCAATGGACAAAATGGCTTGTTTCCCATAAACCATTTCATAAGGTGATAAACCTGTGGTACTTTTCCAAGTGGTATTATATACCCATACAACTTCTTTTAATTTTTCATTCCAATCACCCCTATTAATAGTTACAGTTTTTGTGATAATCTTTTCAAGTTCTCTATTTGTAACTTCTACTTGTCCATTGGCTTGTGGGTGGTATGGTGAAGTTTTCTTATGTTTGATTTGATAGATATGGACAAAATGTTCAATTACTTTGGAAGTAAATTGAGGTCCTTGATCAAAAAGCAATTCTCTAGGTGTACCAAAGCGTTGCATTATATTTTCATAAAGAACATCAGCTACTAGTTCAGTCTTAGCTCGTGGAAGTGCTTGAACTACTGCCCATTTGGTAACGTAATATGTACAAACTAATATGTGTTGATTACCATCACTTAGAGGTTCTATAGGTCCTACAAAATCAATTCTCCATTTTTCAAATGGTTCAAATGCTATGTGTGGAACTAAAGGCATTTCCATAGAAGGAGTAGGCTTACTAGCTCTTTGACAAGCATCACATCTATCAATAAATTTATGAGCATATTTATTCTTTGTAGGCCAATAATATCTAGTTTGATATATATTTTTGATTGTTCTTTGGGTTTCATAATGACCTCCACAAGGTTCTTCATGTGCTGCCATAATAATATCATATACATCATTTTCTTGTACACATCTAATTATTTGATCTGGACATCGTTTGAATAAAATTCCATGAATCCAAGTAAAATAAGTACTTTGAAATATTAATTTCTTCTTTTCATAAGGTGTAAAATGTTGAGGTATTTTTCTTGTTACTAAATAATTTGCAATATCAGCATACCAAGGAGTAAAAATAGAAAGGGCAAATAAATGTTCATCTGGAAAATTATCCTGTATTAATTCATTATCATCAAAAATTTGTATTCGAGACAAATGATTAGAAATAACATTATCTTTACCTTCTTTATCAATGATTTTAACATTGAATTATTGTAATAAAAGAATCCATCTAATCACTCTACCACCAACTTTTGCTTTATTTGTTAAGTATCTAATGGTGGAATGATCAGTGTGAACAAAAACTTCATACCCTATAATGTAATGTTTAAATTTGTTAAGAGCATGAACTACAACTAAAAATTCATTTTTTGTAACAGTAAAATTGAGTTCAGCTCCATGCAAATTTTTACTTATATAATAAATAACATAGAGCATTCTGTTTTCTATTTGTTGTAATACTGCTCCTATTGCATAGTTTGAAGCATCACAATGTATATGGAATGGTAATTCCCAATTTTGTCCTCTTAATATTGGAGCAGTGGTCAAATTTATTTTATTTCCTCAAATGCTTTTTGGCATGCATTTGTCCAATTGAATTCACTATCTTTCATTAAGAGCTTAAGCATAGGAGTAACAAATTTGCTAAATTTTTTAATGAATTTACGATAATATCCTACGTGTCCCAAGAAAATTCTCACTTTAGTTTGTGTTCTTGGGGATTGAAGAGTTTGAATAACTTGTATTTTTGCAGGGTCTACTTTAACACCATCTTGTGATATATAATGCCCTAGAACAATGCCACCTTTCATCATCATGAAACATTTTTCATGACTAAGAGAGAGATTTTTCTCTTGACATATTATTAAAAAAATTTGTAATCTAGATAAAGTTTCTTCAAAAGTAGTACCATATATTGTAAAGTCATCCATAGAAACTTCTATGCATTCATTTTTTAAATAAAAAAAGATAGCTAACACAACTCTTTGAAAAGTTGCAGGTGCATTACATAATCCAAAAGCTAGAACATTATAAGCATAAGTTCCTACAAGACATGTGAAAGTTATTTTTTCCTGATCAAATTCAGCTATGGATATTTGATTATACCCACTAAAACCATCTAGAAAACAAAAATATTTCTTTCCAGCCAATGTATCCAAGACTTTATCAATAAATGGTAAGGGAAAATAGTCTTTCTTAGTTACTTTATTTAATTACCTATAATAAACACAAATTATCCATTTACCATTCTTTTTAGAGACTATCACTAAAGGTGGTACCCATTGGCTATATGAAATTGGGTATATAAAACCTGCATTTAAAAGCTTAATGATTTCTTCTTTGACTATTTCTTTCATAGCTGAATTTAATGTTATTTGTGGTTGTCTTACAGGACTACAACATTCTTGGATAAATATACGAGGGGTGCACACACTTGGATGAATACTCTTCATGTCTTCATAGTTCCATGCAAATGCTGATTGATAATTTCTAAGCAAATCTACCAATTGTGACTCTTGTATGATTGTGAGTTCATTACTGATATTAAAAGTTCTTCCAGGTATAATATCTATTTGTTTACATTTTTCTATATTTGCATCTATTCCATTTATTTCATGTTCAAAAATATTCAAATCGTAAGCATATTGATATTGACTTGTGCTTGCTTCATTATTGGAAAATAAATCAGTAATGTCTTGATTTTGATTTTCTTGTTGATGTTCTAACAAAAATGGTAAGGGTCCCTCAACTTCTTATTCAAGTTCTTAAATTAAAACATTAACTAATAAGGTTTGGATATCATCATATTCCTGAGGAAAATCATACCACAATTGTTTTTCTTCTATTGGTGATTCAGAAAATAAACTAAGATCTTTTGTATCTTTACCATTGGAAATAGTCATGTTTCCTGATCTACAACTAATGTAGGCATCAACTGTTGCAAGCCATGGTCTTCCTAAAATTAAGGGATGTCCCCTAATTTTCTTTTAGGTTGTAAGACTATGAAGTCCGCTAGATATTCCCATGAACTTATTGAGACCATAATATCTTCTAGTTTTCCTTCTGGCTTAATAGTAGATCTATCAGCGAGTTGAAGCACAATACAAGTTAATTGTAATTTTTGTATCCCTAAGGAATCTATTGTTTCTTTGGTCATAGCATTAATAGCAGCTCCTAAATCAACCAAAACATTTTGTAAGGTTACATTTCCAATATGCACAGTGAGTATAGGTATTCCAGGAACTATATATTTAGGTACCAACCTATCTCCTATTATCATCTTAGATAGTTGTCCAATAACTTGAATAGTTTGAAATTCATTTTACTTTTTACTTTTTGAGCATATATTTTTAATAAGTTTAGAATAGATGGGTATATCCTTGACAACTTGTAATAAAGGAATTTTAATAGTAACACCTTCTATTTCTTGAAGAAAATTAAAGGCTGGCTTGGATGGTTCTTTTGGTATTGCCAATCTTTGAGGAAATGGTACTTCTATTTCATTATTTGTTTGAATCTCTTGTTGTTTGGTTGGAATATTCTCCTCTTGATTGTCTATTTTTTTCTTGTTGTCAATTTCATCTTCAACCAAGTTTTCAATTGGATCATTAAGTCTTTTAAGAGTGAGATCATTTTATAACACCTTTCCTGATCTTAATTGTATTTGTTGACAAGGTGCTATAGATATAGAACATGTTTCATTTGTTTCATATATTTGTTGGATATTTTTATTATTGTTAGGGTTAGGAACTGGTTGAGCTGGAATAGGTAACTTCTTAGGAGGATTATTGTTTGGAGGTGGAAGAAGTCTATTTTGAGATGGATTTTGAGTATTTTGTCCCCTAAATTGATTTTGAGCATTCTGTTGTTGAATTGCATTTGGAGACAAATTAGTGCCACCTTGATTATATTGTCCATTATTTTTCCAACCAGGCATATTCTAATTTTGTGTTCCTTGATTCCATGGAAATTGTCCTCCATAAGAATTAGCCATAAATTGAGCCCATGGGGGTATATTCTAATCTTGATTGTAAGAATTCCAATTTGGCATATTGGACCATTGGTTAGGTCTTTGTTGGTTGGGATAATTAGGGTTTGACCAATTTTATGGGCCATTAAATGGGCCATTTCTTCTTTGAGCAACAAAATAAACATCCTCTACTTCTTCTACTTCAGGTTCTTTTATGGCAGCCTTAACAATGAAGATATATTTACATTTTTCAGTTTTATGATCTTTATCACAAATTTGGCAACAAGCAGAGATATTGGAGATATTTGTTATGTTGAGAGGGCATTCTCTTGAATTGTGTTTCTTCCTACATCTATGACAGTAAATTTCTTCATTGTCCTTTGTATTTTTATCCATTATATCCAAATATGAGGTGAAATTACTCAATAAATCAGTTTTTAAACCTTCCAACATATTTTCAATTTCAGCTCTTGTTACTCCTGCTCCTGTAGATGTATACTTATTACTTCTCAAGGGTTTATTTCTTGAATAGTTTCTACAAAGATTTACAATCCCTTCAAAATATATAGAATGAATATCTCCTTTTGCCATAATATTTAGGATTTCAAGAACATATTTCTTTAATCCTTTCAAAAAAAGTTCTTTTAAGATTTCTTCTTCAAGCTCTACGTTTACTCTAGATCCTACAAATATAAATATTTCAAGATAATCTTCCAAATATTCATCTTCATTTTGATTCATTCATAAAATTTCAGCTTTCTTGTCCCTAACTCTACAATAGTCTCGATATCTCTCAAGAAATAATTGTTTTAATCCATTTTCACAATACCAATGATTACAAACTCCTTCTCCTAAACCCATAAACCATCTCATAGCGACATCTTTAAGAGTAGAAGGATATAATCTTAAATTTTGCTCATTTGTAGTGTAGAAAAAAGCTTGACATACAACTTCAAATTCAAAGAGAAAGGCATTAGGATCTTCATGTGGTTTTCCATGGAAGGTAGATAATATAGAAAGAGAGATTGATTTAGGATCTCTTGCGGTTACCTCTGTATGTAAAATTGGAAAAGCAAATATTTTTCTTTGTCTATTTTCTACGTGATCTCTTTCTTGCCATGGTCTTTCTTGTCTTTGTTCCCTATTTCCACCATTTTCTTCTCCTACTTAACTTTCAGTGTCTGCCATACTTGAATATAGGAATTCAAGAATTGGATCATGTATAGGATCAGTGAATATTGAAGAATCTATATGATCGTCAAATGCAGGACTTGGTAATAAGTATGTGTTGGGATCTTGTTCTAGGATTTTAGCTTAATTTGATGATGTGGCTCTAGTGTTTTCTGTTAGTCTATCTAAAGTTTCTTGAGGATTTTTCTATTTTATCTATTTTTATAAATCTTCCTTTAGAGTCTCAGTATTTTCATGTATATTCTAAATCTATATATATATATTTGATTTTGAATATAACACCTAGTCTTCTATAAATAACTTTTGTATATCGTTGATTGGATCAAGTTGATCTGGTGTCATAAAATCTTCTTCCTGAGAATTAAAATGATCTACCAATAGTTGAATCACCTGAAAAAGATAAGCTTTAATTGCTATAGAATTAGGAATTCCAAACTATAGCTCGAAACATAAACCTTCGCATAATTCTCTAAAACGTACAGCTCTAAGAATTCTAAAATACCTTTTGTTGTATTGCAGGATTAACTCTCTTTTCTCTATTTCTGCAATAAAATTGTGAACAATGAGGGAATCCTCAAGGTACTGGTTCCAAGGATAAATTGATGTATTTACTATAGTTCGTCTATCCCAAAGCCAATTTTCACAACTTACTCCCAAATTGTCATAAGGTGTAGGATGATTTACCCTTAAAATTTTTGCAATATTAATCCTTTTTATCTTTTTAAGTTCTTATGATCTCTCGTTGATAGAGTCAATTCTTACACACAGTGCTTCCAATTCTGACTTGGTTGTTATAACGTTTTGATCAACAAGAAGATTAACCTCTTGCTGAATCAAAAATTTCTTGAGATCTATGAAATCAATCTAACTACTTTCAACCATTTGTTTTTTTTTTTTTTCTTTTTGAAATTTTTTTAAGTTTTGATTTTGTTTTCTGTCTTGATCTACTGTCTATTAAAACATAAAATTCATAAATTTTAACAAAAATGAAATATGTATAATTTAGACAATCCTAATGTTATTAAAATTAGGATGCGACCCGCGGAGCACGTAATCCATACAACCTAATTCTAACAATATTAGAGAAATTCCTAATGTTACTAAGTTCAAATGTGACCCGCAGAGCACGTAATCCATACACTCAAACTTAATATCATTAGAAATAAGTATACAACCTAGTATTACTATAATTGGGTATGACCCATGGAGCACGTAATCCGTGTAACCAATTAAGCAATAGTTCGATAAAAATAAAATAACAGTACTAAAATAATATGTAACTTCTTAGTGTTTATTTGACTAGGGGGGATTTCACTACAATCGTGTCACTCGCTGTAAGCTAATTCCTAATCCCAAGATAGGGGGTTATTTTCCACTACTACCTTCGCCTACTTCCTGAACTTGCCCATAGGACCCTACATCACCTAAACAATAATAATTACCCAAAGCAAGAAATTACAAAAAACAAATTGCAGGAAAACAAATTTTAATCAAGGAAAGCAATTAAAACATGAAATATTTATGAAAAAGGAACCTGACAACGTCATAAGGTGGGGCTTGTTGTTATCTACCCACGATAGGGAGGGCTATTATATCTCATCTATGTTGATAACCACTCTGACTTGTATGCACACAAGGGGCTCATGTATCCACAAGATCTCATGCGTACAAGTAAGTCCTCTCGCTTTGCACTGCCAACGACTTATCTGATCAACTACTACGATGCTACTTTCCCTGGCAACGACGCCAAAATGATCGACTGTAGAAGCTTACATTTAATTTTATCAATCCGAGGGAAAATCAAGGTTAGATTTAAAAAGTAGTAATCCAGTATAGATATGATCGTAGGAATTAATGCTTAAGTCTAGTTCAATTTCTAGTTCAAAAATCATGCGTACACATGTACAAAAAGAAATATAAAAATGTGCAATATGAATTATGCAGGAAATAGTAAATAAGTGCAATTTATTATGAAATTTAACTATTATGCAATTTTATATTTTATGTATTTTCTAATGCAGATCTAACTAATTCTAACCTAATGCACAATGTGAAGAGCTCAAAGATTGTCGATTAGGAGTGGGCCCTGCCTCCTAAGTGGCAGTGTAAGTTCTTTCCCCTAAACTACTCTATCAATAACTAAATATTATGATTTATACTAACATTTATTTATAATTCATGAATACAAGTTGCAGAATTTACAAATTCAGAACAGAGAATAAACAAATGCCACAAATGATACAAGTTACCATAATGAATAAATTCTATTTTATTTATGAAGAGTAAATTGTACAAGCTCTAGAAAATAATCTGTAACATGATGTAATGAATAATGTAATCAGAGAAAAAAACCCCAGAGGAGCCAAAGCCTCTGGTTTCTGTTGTATATTTTTATACTAAGACTAATACAAAGTACAATCTTGTCCACGTATGTATCTTGCTTAAAATGTGGAGTGATGACTGTACATACACCATAAGATATCCTAAAGCTAAAAATATTTTATTTGACTTGAACCTAAAAATATTTCTATAAGTCCAAGTGGCATTACATGGAATATTTCCTATTTAACTGACTTATAATAAGACTTTTCAGCTCCTGTAATATAAGAAGTCTTAACAACTTTGACATTTGATAAATAATAACTTTACAAATCCTTTTCATAAGGTTTTATCAGCTGGAGAGAATCTCGTAACCAAAATGAGAAGGAAATATATATTGGAGATATTTTAATTGTCATCATTTGGTTATGTCTTCCATATTATGTTTTGTCGTCCATGGTAAGTCTTCAAAATGACCTTTTGACCTTACGTAATTACTGTCTGTAATTACCTCCGATATTGTCTTTCGTAAATGCCGAGATCATCCGCTTGACTTCTTCTAACTGCTAGTGGTTGTTCTTCACATCTGGAGTACAACTGTAGTTTCTACACTTATTACTTGCATTTAACTCAGATCTCAGGCAAATTGGACGTAAGTTATTGATAAACATCAAATTACCATTTTTACTCATTTTTACCAATAATTCATGTTTAACTGATGATAACATGTAAAAATATATTAAATACTCATGTAAAATGATTGAATTTGATACAAGAATTAGTAGTAAATAACCTCTCATCAATATTTAACTCCTTGAAGGCTTACTTGTGCTCCTCCACCCATTTGAAATGAATACCTTTGTGCATCAAGACATCTAGTGAATATGAAATTTTTGTAGAGTTGTTAATTATTCACATATATAACATGTCTTAGAAATAACTTCAACAAACCCACATTGTATGACTCCATGCTCATCACAATATGAATTTTGTCAAGATCCATCTTCTATCCTTCTTTGCACACAACATGCCCTAATAATTTACCATATGACACTAACAACTTGCATTTTTTTAAGGTTTAAATAAAGTCAAACATCCATACATTGTTTCATGTATTCTTCCAGTGTCTTGAAGTACTCTTCCTTCTTTCTGCATAAGAACCAATCATCCAAAAACACTTTGAATTTTTCCATTGACATTTGTTCAAAAATATATAGGATTATCCTTTGAAATATGATGGGTGCATTAGTGTTCATAGTAAACAAATTGTTGATTGTATAATTATTGTGCAAAAGGTCATATATTCTCATTATTCCATAAAAAAGCCATGTATAGTTATGTAATTAGATATGAATAAAGCATATGATAAGATTTGTTGGAGTCTTCTATATGATATTATCAAAATGTTTAGTTTTGATCAAGGTTGCTGTGAATGGATTAATATTTTGATTGGATTAGTTTCCAATAGGAGTCACATATAGTTGACTAAAAAAACAATAATAATTATACATACCCACTTTTTTTTTATATTATATTATTATATCATATTATTGACCAATCATTTAAAACTATAAATTTATTTATTAATGTTGAATATTTGTAGACTTCATATTTATTAATATTACATTTGAAACCACCAAATAACTTAGAATTAAATAATGAAAACATTAAACTCAATAAAAAAATTGATTTCAAATGTTATAAAACTCCTTATATAACTTTTATTTGAAATATTATGATTATTATAAAATACATATTTTAAAGAATTAAAAATATTTATTATTTATTTATTTAAATTTTAAATAAATTTTTAAATTGAAATTGAATTTGAATTTGTATTAATGTCCATCGGTGACCAAAAGAGGTCAATAGGACTATAAAGTAAGACATATACAAAGCAACGGAAGTGCCTAATGCAACTCCAGAGAAAATAAAGTAAGAAAAATAGTAAACAAAATGACATATGATATACAATATCTGTGGATCAAGGATTACTCCGGAGGTTGGAAGAATGAAGTGATTAGGCGAGATCCTCTTATCTTCTGCAAACGATTACTAAGTAGTTCTTTTCCTGAGATTGAATAATTCTCGGATGAAAAAGCCAATGCATCTCTGATAGTCATAATTAATCTAAGATTTTAGTGTATGGGTGTCTCTGAATAAGCAATAATATCTACCTCGTATCTTGTAGTAGACATAATAGGTAAAAATGAAATGCTCCTTGAATTCCACATCAAGGCTGCACAATCTGCGAGATATGTCTCAATACGTAGTTAGTGGGAGAAAACTCGTAACTGAGCTAAAAGAAACTTGAAGCTGTGTAACATCTATGTTATATTTTGGAGTAGTGATCAATACATTCTCTAATTGGAGATAAAAGTGAGAGTAATGAAACAGTTTTAAAATAATGAAAAAAATAAATGAAAAGATTAAATCTTCTTTCTAAAAAAATAAATTAATTAAAAGCTTTTATGATTCTCTATTAATACTAAATCACTTATTTCATTTGAAGGTTGCATTGCTTACGTCCATGTTGGGGGTCATAATTTTCCCTTATCATTTAATTCGTCCCAAATTCAATTTATGCTGAATTTTGTGTTGGATTATATTTAAAATTTGATTTTTAGTTGACGAATAGATTATTTTTATAAATTCTTATCATTTCCGAGGTAAAAAAACAAAAAAGGAATTGCTATTATCTGGTTCTGAAAGCCTTTGAATATTAGAAACCTGGTCACTTACATTCTCTTTCTCCATTGTGTGTTGTACAATTGTTTTAAAAGAATGACATAAACAGATGCTCCTTTTGCATTTCCAGTCCCCTGTCAGCTACAGCAGAGTCGGATCGTTCTCCAAGCCCCATGTGACCCAACATCATCCACATCTGCGTTAGCACTTCCCCTCCACCCGTCATCCGCTCTCCATGCACTTCTGCTTTCCAATAGAACCCACAATACACAAACAGCCCTCTCCAGAACCCATCTATTATGGACCACCGCTGACTTGGCGTTTTTTTCAGGAGTTGACGTGCTACTTTTGCTGCTGCAATGCCGACAGTGCTTTTGCTTTGCCATTCTCTCAACAACATTCCACACAATTCTTCTTCCGTACCATTTTTCTTTACGAGCCCAGAAAGCTCGCAGTAAATCTCTTCGCATTTCATCTTTGCAATTATTGGGTGGACGGGCAACATCTCCGGCCATGACACCATCAAATAACCAAAGTACCTCCACAACATTCTACTCCTCTCAATGCGCTCTCTGCCCCACCTTTCATCCTCTATGCTTTCATATTCATGGTCAAGTCTCTCCCAGATTGTGGTGGCTACATGCCACGCTAGAATCTGAACCTCCACCGACTCCCCACTTAAGTCCACCTCTCTATGCAGACTATCGTACAAAGACTGTTGATTAGTCTGACTATAATGCGATATTCGTCCCCACAAAATAAAGGTCTTGCTATGATGGTCAATAGGCGTGGCTTTGACGTAGCAGGGCACAATTGCATTCATGTGCAACCACCGCATCATGAATTCTGGAAGATGCAAAATTTCACGGACCTTCCGTACAAGCGGAGAAGTACGGAGGCACGTCTCCACCACGCTGTGTTGCTGAATCCACCCGAACCTTTCATCTTTCTCTTCCAACGCCTTCCGAACCTTCTGGAGCACAACCATGACGCTCTTCATCAGCTTGGCCGTATACCGCTCCGTACGTCCTGGTCGATGGAAACGGCGGATATAGGAAGAGATGAGCCACACCATGGCCCAGTCGGAGAGCATAATCCTGCACAGCTGAAACACCTCCAGTGCCACCGCCACAGATATCAGAATATACGTCACCATCTTCTGCCCGCCATCACCATCTTTCTCTTCGGCTTTCGCTGGCAATCTGTTGAATATCAGAAAGCAAGCGACCGCCAGAAGACACGTGTTGCCCACGCGCATTACTGTTCCCCATTTGCTGAAGGCCGTTCCCCTCGATTTACAGAACAAATAATCATAAATTAACCTCATCTCCCTATTTAACATTTTAATGAATGGGCCTCTTTTTCCATCCCAATCAAGAGTTTCAAAAAAATCGTCTATATTAACTAGACGCGGTTCGGGAAGAGAGAGTCTTGCGAGCCTCGGCGTATACATTTTGAATAATGCATACGACGCGCAGAGGATGTAGTTCTCTGTAACCTCTCCGCCCTCGTACTCCTTCACGTCTTCAAGGGTGACTACCCCTATTTCCCGCAACTTATCTCTGGACCATTCATATTCCTCTTCCTCACTCACAAACTCATCATAAAACTCTTCGTATCCCGTAACTATATAATTACATTCAAAACTTTTCCATATGTAACAATCTTCGCCTAAGTACCTTCCTATCTGATGCTGCATATATTTGTGAATGGGGAGAGCATAACTTACAATTTGGGAGGAACTAGCAAGCCACAACGCCACGGTTCTCTCGGCATACTTGCATGACCCCGCAATGAAGACAAGAACCGCAGCAGCCAACAGGTACCACTCTCCTTTTTCCGCAGCTTCCAATGCAGACGTGTAAATCACATATGCGGCCACACAAACATGGTAGGACATAGTCACTGCATGTCTGGGCCAGAGTTCGTTATCTGCCAAGGAATAGGCAGTAATGGAGTCCGGCCCTCCCAGATGCATAAGCAACACAGGAGCCCATACACCATAAAATATCCCCATGCCAGTGCTCCGGTCCGAGTGCACCATAAGACCCAGAGCATACATGGCGACGGCATCAGCGGAGATATAGGCTAACCACCCCACTGACGCCAAAATTCGACTGACGGAGCGGTGTCTGACTGCCCCCACAAAAATGAGCATAATCTGCAAGACCATACTAATTAAGACAAGACTCTTCAGCCACTTATCCTCCGGAATTTGCAGCAACAAATTAGGATCAACAAAGGACGCTTTCAGGCCACTACTTATTCCCTCCATGTTAAAAATGAAAGGGGCGCACAGACAAAACAAAGAAGAGCACTATGCAAGACAAAGCCCACCCTCACAACGCCTGCACTAGACCAAAACCAAAAGCATGGAATAGCCTGTGTTTGGCCTTCAAATTTATAGATGACAGGAAGCTTCTACACCATTGAAAGTGTTAGGAATTTCATTCCAATCCCCATGGGGCAGCAATTCGAGGGAATCCAATTCAAAGGAAGGTTAACAATCGAAGCAAAGGATCAAAAGATGCCGAGACTGTGGATTGTCCTGCAATTCACATGTTCTGTTACCGAATAACAACATCTCGGACCCAAAATAAAGCCAAAAATGCTCCCGTCAAATCAAATCAAAGGGCAAATGCGGAGACTACAACTTGGTAGATGCCACTTCAATTCTCAGGGAAGATTTCCAGAGAATAATAGACTTCATGAATTAAAGTATTGTGCCCTTGAGCCACAGTAAGACCAAACGCCCCACCTTGAGCATAAAGAGATCGAGACATATTCTCCATTGCGAAATATGCCGAGATTGTGCATTGTCCTGCAATTCACATGTCCTATTACCGAATAACAATATCTCGAACCCAAAAAAAAGCGAAATATGCTCCTCTCAAATCAAAGGGAAAATGCAGAGACTACAACTTGATAGATGCAATTTCAATCTCAGGGAAGATTTGAATAGAATAATAGACTTGATGAATTAAAGTACGATGTGCCCTTGAGCGTGTTGTTGAATAGAATAATAGACTTGATGTGCCCTTGAGCGTGTTGTTGAATACTGCTGCATTCCCATCACATATCGACATCGTCCTGTACCATGGAATTAGCGTTATGTTTGTGTGAACTGTTGAGTACATGTATATTTTTCATGTTTGGGGACAGTTATGGTCAATAGACAAACTTACAATTATAGTTAACGAATGTGCAGGTAAATTTGCCCTTTCTCTTTTCCAAACTATGACTAATATTGATAAAATAGGTTGCAGGGTGAAAGGCTAGAAACAATGAACCCACCTGTTTATTCTTCAAATCGCTATGCCTCCACTGGATTCTTTCCTTGGGGTGAAAAAGGAAACAACACCCACAAAGATAAAGGAAGAAGAAAATACGTTGCAGGATCAAAGCCTAGACAGAAGGAACCCACTTGCGTATTCCTACACTCGCTAAGCCTCCATTGGATTCTTTCCTTCGGGTGTGAAAAGGAAACAGCACCCGGAAAGATAAAAAAAAATTAGTGTAATTAAAGCTGAAGGCATTGAATGAGTTTAGCAATTAATGTTTTGAATTTTTAAATAAAGGTTTAAATTAGAATTTAAAAAATAAAATAGTATATTAATAATGGATGATTTTTTATGTATAAAAAACTTTAAATATAGGTTGGAGGTGTCATATTACTTTTATTTCATATTATTATATAGGTTGGTGGTTACTTTTAATATAAATAGAATATGTAACCTACAATATAAATTGTTTAAGGATATGAGGTTTGATATGTTGAATTATTATTATTAATTTTTAATATATAAATATTTTTATGTGATGTTTGAATTTTTGTAAGAAAATATAATAATAAAGTAATAAGTAAATTATAATAAAATTTGTTTAAAGATTTGGAATAAGTAGTTTAAGTGTAAAGTTTTATATTGTATATTAGAGTTTATAATTCTATGAAAAACTTTAACACTTATCAAATAATATGAGTTTAATGGATTAAATACCTCTATTTTTTAAGGGAAAAACTAAGTTTATATATTTTCAAATTATATATACAACCTAAGTAGCCTAGCTATGGAGACTTTGGAACTCAAAATAGAGGTCGAAATTTCTAATCCTTAGGGGGTAGGGTATAATATAAAAGCAATGTGACACCTCTAATTTGTATTTGGGTTTTTTGCTACTACAAAATTAACTCAAAATAGAGGTCGAAAGTTCTAATCCTAAGAAGGTAGGGTATAACATAAAAGCAATGTGACACCTCTAATTTGTATTTGGGTTTTTTTGCTACTATAAAATTAACTTATTTATAGGTTAGAAATAATTTATTAACCAACTCAAGTCGGATTTACCCGATAATTATGAATAAGTTTACTTTAGGATAGAGTTCATCATTATCATTTCAAAACACTTATTAACTACAAAGAAGGATATTATGTGTTTAAGATAATTTTTTAATGCTTAAACTACCTAGGAGTTCATTTCTTCACTTGCTTTTGATTCATTTACTACTAAATAAACAACCTTGCTATATTGATTTTTTATCAACAATGTCTTTGTGATATTATCATGAGAACTTGATATTATCATGAGAACTTGCAAGAATTTGTACCATGAGTTGGACTAAATAAAATAAAAAATATAGCTATTTTATCCTTCATATTCACTTACAGAATCCATTCCAATTGTTAATTTCTTACTTTACACTTAACCAATTAAAAATGTAGCTATATGGATCCACATGCATCTATTATATACATTCATATACATATTATCATTATTTATACTTTGTCATCACTTATTTAATTCACTTTAACAATTGCTATATTTATTGCAAATCATTTTTTGCATTACAAAATGGTCAATATTACCTAATTCAATTTACATTTATTGTATCATTTTATACAAGTAGTCAATAGAGTGCTACGATAACTTTTTTTTTTAATTTTTAACTTTTATAATATGCAATTCAATTCATAACAAGTCAATGTTAACTATCAAATCAACAAAGTAATTTTCCATGGTTTTCCTATTATAGTACAAAGGAAAAATATTATACAAGCACTTTACTACCATCCAAAAGACATATTATAGGTGCCCCCCATATTAACCTCACATACAAAGTTCTTACCCTTCATGAAAGGGTAGATACACAAAACTAAATAGTTAGAGAGATCCCCATGTGCAAATGCATCATCCATCCATACATTCTAATGGAACTATGAGTATATACTCATAACTAGATCTAGATTTAAGTGAAGCAATCAACTTGCACTTCTAGGTGATACAACTATTATGTATACAAACAATACCATATCCACAATTAAATAATCAACCAAATTTGTAATCTAATTTTGTACCTAGTCCATGGTGTATGAGTCATAAGGATCCTCTCTTTCTTCATAGTTTGGATTTGTTACCATGTAATATCTCTTCAAATAAAAATAATTCACTTTCTCATAAAAGCATAACCACTTTCTTATTAAAATAGAGGACATATTTCTATCTTAGTCATTCAATAAATAAATAGTACTTTTAAATTTCCTACTAATTATATTATAATAATTTAACATTTAGTCACAACCATGTGTACAATTTAAGAAAATGCATAAATATCATTATACAGACATTCCTATTCCATACAATTTGTAGCAAACACATATTTATGTCATAATAATTTTAATCAAAATTTAAGGTATTAAGGGTAGCAATGTTTATGTCACCAAAATAGTGAAGTAATAGTAATCAAACCAAGCACCTAGGATAATACTATGGAAAGAGAAGGTATTCTAATTTTGTAGTCATCACTTCCTTTCTAACATAAATAGAAGCCTATGACAATAAAGAGAGTGCTTTAGTTATGCCATTTACATCGTAAAACACAATATATAGTAGTCATAGTTTTTACCAAATCAAGAATAATTCAAAGGAGTTCAAGCAACATCTCAAAGAATAACATATTTATCAAACACCATATAGACCTCATGATTGTTCCATATACCCAAGTATGAAAAACAAATCTAATTAACTACCTTACGCATGTTCCCTATTCATGAGTTATATCATCACAAAATGATAATATTTTGTCCATATCTCATAGCAACTAAGGAGATCAAAGCAATTTCTAAGAATATATAGTATAGATAGGGTTCAAAAGGACTATTTTCTTCCACTATTATAAACTAGTTATACCTTCAACATATATCATAAACAAAATTTGGCTAGGCTAAAAATCATGCAGAGCTCTAGCATATATACCCTCCTTATTTCTAAGGTTGACCAGTATCTAGCATATATACCCTCCTTATTTCTAAGGTTGACCAGTATTTTCAAGAGGATTGTTTAATCACTATGGACAAAAATAAACTATGTTCTTCATTTTGAATTGCACCTAGTATGAACACATGGAAAAATTATAAAAATACAATAATTTTTAGGAAGGATATTCCTTAAATCCATAAATGGAGACAAAGATATGATTTATACCAATACTAAGTTAAATCCAAAATAGAACGTACCCTTTATTAGTATTTTACTAAAAAAATATAATCATTCTAGCAAGTCTTATATACTAAAACCATGAAAAAATTAACACCAATTTTATATTATATAATGCATGCAAAATCAATGATTCATAATATAGGTGTTAGATGGGAAAAATCATGGGGGCCTCCAACTTGGCTTGTAAGACTAGGTGTGTTAGTGTTGTTGTTGTTATGGGATATTGAGTTTACAACAATTATCCTCAAGAAAAGGGGTAGTCATGGACCTAAGTCTATATTTAATTAATTTAATTTAGAAAAAAATTATGTTTCTTCCTAAGATATTCTTTGATTATCTAGCCTTAATAGGATCCTATCTCAATTACAAATGCATCAACCAAATGTAAGTAGACAATAACTATGCACGATATATTTTTACCTATGCACGATATATTTTTTGGATTTGAATGACAAATTATAAATAAAAATTTACTTTTAAGTAAAAGTTCAAGAATGTGATGCAGTCAAATAAGCATTAAAGACTACATGCAATTTAGTTTTAATGAGATACAAGACTATGGTTGGTCCCTAATGTTGATAAAGCTAACAATTCATTCCCCTTTTCCTTTTTATTCTTTAATGAGTAAAATAGAAACTAGAGAACAACAAATAGAAATACAGAGCAAACAAAGTAGTTTACCTAATATAGAATAATGAGGCCAAAACTAGATTTTTTACTTGGTTTTGCCTTAGTGGCAAAAGCACTGGTAGGAGGAAAAAGTGTTGTTGATGCTATCATTGTCTGATGGAAATTTTGCTAATGAATCTTAAAAAATAAACAAAAATAAGTTGAATTAGAAATAGAGGAGTCTATTTGGATCAATGGAGAATGTGTAAATTTCTTGATTATCATCAAATCCTTGTTCAAAATTAAGGGTAAATAGATTCATAATTTGTAATTATGATTATGAGATTAGTGGTAAAGTTGCCCCTGGAGACTGATGACAACGTTGATGCTTCTTCCCACTAGTGGTGCTTTTGTTATTGGTGATAGATCATGATTGTAGATTGTTAGTCTTATTGTAGTAGAAATAGAATATAGTAACATTTTTGAGACTACAATCCTACAAATATTTATCAGTAGATATAACAAAATGAGTCTTTAAGGAAAGACTTTGATTTATGAATAGTTTCAATAAGAACCCCTAACTAGGATGGTGCAGGGATTTTGATGAAGATAACAAGATGGACTAATTTAGAATAAGAGATGTAACTACAATAAAATTGATAACAAGAGGATGAAAGATAAACTAATTATTAAACAAAAACAAGATTAATGCATAATGATAAAATGACTATGAAAAACAACAAAATATAAATGATGATAAGCTAAGGGATGAAAGGGAATAACTAAGCAACTGTTGGTAGGCTTACAATTCTAATATCTGTAACAAATATCCCACACTACTAAGAGGGGATGAGAGCTCATTGTTGCTTGAGATAAGTCCACCAATGAAACCTAGGAAGCACAAGTAGTTACCCCTTATATTTGATAGAGCTTTGATGTTATAAGATGGCTTATGGATAATGATTCTAGTAGGGACTCACTGTACAAGATTGGAGATGATAAGTGACATTGGTAAAGTTTTCTTATCTTTGAAAGGGGTGGAAGAGATAATTTCAATAGACTATTATGAAAATTGCATAGACTATTTCTATAGGGATTTACCATTGAGAACATCCATATTATTTAGCTCCCCTAGAGGTGGATTTATAGAAATACATGACACCCTCAAGGTATCCTCTAGGAAATCTATCAAGACAGATAGATAGAGAGAGATGGCATCATTTATATGGCTTGGCAAGTTCTAAGTTCAAAACATTTTGGGGTAGTATACTTAGCTAGTGTTACGTAATCTAGGTTTTATAGGCAATAAGCAATTACTTACCATATTGTATTTTTTTATTTATTGATAATCAATAGAATTAGGATCATAATCGTTGGTGGCACTAAATACTTGGCACTAGTTTCAAATAATTGTTGCCAAGCTTTTTGGGTAGGAAATAGCAAAATTTTAAAATTTTATAAATGTGTTTCCAGGCAAGAAAAAAGTGCCATCTATGCTACTAGTTAAGTCTTAATACTTTTACTTTTGTAGCAATAAATACTCCTATTTTGAGTTTTGTGATGATTAATTTTATTTGGGTGTCTTATTATCTAGATAATATCTCATATTGGTATGTTTTGGAGATTTAACAATGTGCTCAAAATTGGGTGTCTACATTTTTTATTAGTTGGAAATATTGGATAGGTATTTAGGGATATTCAGAGTCACCCTCACATTAATATTGGATTCTCTAGTAAGGAGGAGAATTATATTGGGTTATTAGATGTGACCTGAGGCATTGAAGATTTTAGATTGATAGAGGAGCAACATTGCTACAAGGATAAAGAAGTATTTAAAGCTTCCAAGGATTGTAGAGCATTTAAAATTCCTATAGAAATATATAAATATAGTAGAAAGACATAATAATAGATATTTGAAGTAACAAACAATAACATACAAAGATAAGCAACAAATTAAAAAAGAAAAGAAATACAAAGTAAAGAAAAGGCCCAACAAACCTACATAGTAAAAGAGGTCCAAGAAGCCTACATAGTAAAAGAGGCTCAAGAATCCTACATAGTAAAATAGGTCCAAGAGGTCTGCATAGTAAAAGAGGTCAAGAGGTCTATACTATTGAGGAGGTTCAATAATCCTACATAAGTGAAGATTCACAAATGACCTACGCAAAAGCATACGTAAGGTATTTGTAGAATTATTTACATGAAACCAAAGAAATAAAATAGGCTAAAGAAGACATACAAAGACAAATAAAGTATACCTATCCAAATTAAGCATACAATGCTAGATCCATACAAAGAATATAGAGAAAAAAAAGAAATTCTAAGCAAGATAAAGCTCGTAGCATTTAGTTATTAAAGAGAAGTTTTTTTATGATAATATAATTTGCTGGAGAGCCAAATATGTAGAACAAGATAAAATGTAAGTAGAGGGTTTTTTAATAAGGAGATGAACCAAATTTACCTTAACCAAGGTAAACCAACCATAATCCTCCTAAGAAAGAGGTAAACCATGGTAAATCAAAACCAATCACCTAAATTAGAATGGTAACTTATGATAGATGTAAACCATAATAAACCAATCACTTTAGATAGAAGTGAACAAGAACATACCACTCATTTGAGATAAAGGTAAACCTAGAAGAGAAAAATCATCTAAGAAAGATGAATTAGGAAAAACCAGTTACCAGAGAAAGAGTAGCATCCAAGGTGAAATACTTGAGGAAGAGCAGTCCAATTGCTTGACAAAGTACAATCTAGAAAAAAAGCTTGAATCTCTTGTTGAAGAGTTGTTTGGACATTGAGCAAGAAGAATGAATCAATCTAGAGTTTTTAATAAGGAGGCACAATAACCTTTAAAATAATTCCATGCAAAAGGATCAGAGTGCAATAAAAAATCACTTTGGAGAAGGAAGGCATTAGGGTGAGAAACGTTAGATCTTCTAACATCCAATGTTTCATGTAGCAAAGACACAAAATTGATAGTTATAGTCATCAACTACATTTTCACTGACTTCATAGTAGGTAACATATGTATGTTACATTCAATGCTTAATTTTAGAGGGAGTAGATAAAGTTTTAATTTGCATTTAAATATTAAAGTGCTAAAGGTTATAAAGTATAGAGTAATAAGGGATATTTAAAGCTATTTTTTTTAGTACTTTAATATTTGAAATATTTGAAACTAGGAAGTAAAGGAGCTATAAGGAGTTATGGTTATTAAGATTTTTTATTTTTAAATATTTAAGGTTATTTTGAAAGTTTTTAAAGTTATTTAAAAATTTGAGAACTAAATGTGTTCGAAATTTGACTTTGTTGGAATTTTAAAATTTGAAATTTTGCAAATTTAATTAGGGAGTTAAAAAGGTTTTTTGCATCAAAGGAAAATAAAATTTATACTTTGCAAATTTTATATTTGAGTTATTTCTTAATTTAGGATATATAAGGATTACTGCTTAAAAATATTTCAAACATTTGAATGAGTTCCATTATGTTAAATAATAAAATTTTCCTTTCTAAATATCAAATTTTGAAAGGAAAAAATTTTACATTATGGAAGAACTAAATGATATAAATGCTTATTGTAGAAAAAATATGGGATATAGTAAGTGAAACAAAGAAAAAACCAAGTGAGGATGAAAGAAAAATATAGAAATTTGAAGAAGGTGATGCAAAGGAACTTATTTTGACCACATTTGGAATAATTGATGAAATACAACCATACTTAAGCGGAGCAAAAACTTCTAGGGATGCATGGAATACATTATGTAAAATAATCGAAGGGAAAAACAAAGCTACAATTCTAAACATACAATTTCAATTGTATTCCTTCAAAGCCAATAGTGGAGAAAGTATATAATATTTTCTTAAAAAAGTAGCAAATATAAAAGAAAAGCTATTAACTCTGGGAAAAACAATAAATGATAAATTTCTTGTTCAAGTAACACTAAGGGCACTTCTAGAAAGTTACAAGTATTTTGTTACTATTTTTCAAGTTCTAAGAAAGAAGACTACATTTGATGATTTAGTCAATATTATTTAGCAATATGAAGTAGAAAATTTAGTCAAAAATAAAATGACTATAATGCCTTGGTATCTAAAGATAATACATCAAGTAATATAGCTATAAATTGAAGGTACAAATCTAAATGGAATTCAATATTCTTCCATATATGCAAGAAATAGGGTCATAATACATTTCTTGTAGATATAATCAGGGAAATCTGATGAATATGAATCAAGGAAGCCAAGTGAACAAACTTGTACAACAAAAGAAATATCAATCTCAATATCGATATAATCCTCAATAACAACACAAATTTTAATCTCAATATCATGCTCAGTACAAATATGGGCATCAACAACAATCTCAACTACAAATTAGATAAGAAGAAAAAATGGAACTTAGTTCAAGTAATTCATGAAATACGAGAATTAGAAGAAATATCTGAAGGAAATAAATTTAAAGCTCTTATAGTAAAACTCTTTAAAGATGTACATTTTTAGAAAAATTTAAAGATACTAATGTTACAATTGCTATAGAACATCAGGTTACATGAGGAGAAACTCCAAAAATATAACAATGTAAGATTAATATCAAAACTAAAAGGAATAAAAAAAAGAAATAAACAAAGAAGATCAATAAGGTACAAAAGAATAAAGTAAAAATATATACAAATAAAAAATGAGTACCTAAACAAGAGGTTGATGAATCACATGCTTCAAACAAAAGAATAAATTTGGATATTAAAGACTAAAGTATTCAATAACCAAATAATGTAATACATTGGGGTGTTGAGGTATATTACATTATTTAGTATATGTTACTGTAACCCCATGGTACCTTCATGGTACAACTGTAAATATGCAATAGATTAGGATTGAGTCTATATTTTAGGTGAATGTTTTATATTTCCCTCGCATCTAAGTGTCAATGTGTAGGAAAAGTACAAGTGTCATGTAAGAGTGCAATATGTAGAAAATGCACAAGTGTCATGTAAGTTAGAGTGAAAGTATAGATTGAGAGAATATGCACAAGTATCATGTATGTAAATGTCTAAATATGTAATGTGAGGATGTGCACAAGTGTATTAGATTAGGAGTGCATGTAGAAGTGTAAGAGTCATGTATATGTGTGCAAGTGTCATAGAGTCAAGTGTGCATGTAAGAAGAAAGTGAAGAGTCTAGTATGCAATTGGTGAGATAATAATCCAAATATCATGAGTATGTCATATGAAGAGTAATAGTTAAGTATGTGAAGAGTCACATTACTATGGCTATATTACAGAGATAATACTCCATGATAATATAATCTGAATATCATATTAGAGAGTTTTAACAAGAAGGAAAGGAATAAAGCTTATATATAGATATTGAGAAATTACTATTGTAAGTTTTCTTCATGCATAGTTCATAAATGACAGGCCATTTACATTCATATTTGATTATATAAATGAATTTTATTTTCTTTATTATATAGGCCTTGATATACATATTAATTTGCTCATATATTATACTACTAATTATTATTTTTTGACCTTTAATATTGTGGCTATTTTATATTGGGACCTATGATATTTTGCAGTCGTAAGACTTAAAAAGCTAAAAAAAAGCCTCAAAACACATTAGTCATAAAACCATAAATATTCATAAAATAAGACCTTCAATAGACAAGTCCATAAATCTCTAAAAAAAGAAACCCTCAACAGACAAGTACATAAATATCTAGAATATTAAATCCTCAATAGATAAATTCATAGATCTCAAAAAATAGAACCCTAAATATAAAAATCTATAAATATCTATAAAATGGAACCCTCAATGTACAAATCCATAGATCTCCAAAAAAAGGAACCCTAAATAGAAAAATCCCTCAAAAACCCAAACTAGTAGATTTTTCAACTTCTTATGGATGAAAGTAGACAAATTCCATAGATCTTCCAAAAAAGTAACCCTTAGCATACAAGTCCATAGATCTCTAGAAAATAATTTTATGATGGACATTTTGAAAATTGGAAGTTTCACCCAATAAATTGGCTTTCTATATCTCCTCCCTCCTTTACCACTAACTGGATTACACCTACATGGATACCATAGAGTGATATCCATCCTTTATCTTTATCTTTAATAGATCCCCAATTGGCTAGCCAATCGACCACCCCATTTTCTTATCTATACACATGCACCACCTAAAATTATTCTAGTTAATTCAAGGATCTTAGTGTATCTGTTACTATGCCTACTAATCTCCATCTTGCCACTACCCTTTTATTAAGGAAAGCAATAATATTTAGTGAATCTCCCTCAATTATTAATTTTTTAGCTCCAAAATGAACCATATTTACTCTTTTCAAAACCCCTCTAGCTTCAACCTAATGGTTAGTCATAATGTCTAAGTACTCACTCATTGCTCTAATCACCATTCCTTGAATATCCCTTAGCACTACTCCTCCTCCAACCTTCCCTAGGTTACCTTTAGAAGCCCCATAAGAATTTAGCTTCATCCCTTCTTATTTGGGTGGCTTCCCACTTAGTCAATCTCCTCAAGTAGGTATCTATATTTACCCTCTTTTGATGCATTTATTAGATGATAAAGATAAAAAATTGTTCTTCATGCCCCAATTTTGAGAGATGGTTTTCGTTTTGCATAAGATTTGTGATGTAAGATGACAAATGCTTTTGATTTTTTTATTATTGATGATGGTAAATTTTATATTTTTTAATAGAATTAAATGCTTTCATGCTTCATTTTGTCCCTTAAAATTTTGGAGAAAAAATCAAGTTTGACCAAGGAAACTCAACTTGACTATGATTCACAATAGTGCAACAATGTAAGATTGATTATAAACAAGAGAAATTAGTCAAGATGGGATGGAGAGTAAAAGTTATAGGGGGTAAAAACAAAATCATTTTTCCCATTTATGATTATGAATTGAGGAATTTGGATATCAAATATTAGTTCAAATTTTGATGGTTCAATAGGGGAGACCACCACATCATGAAGATCAAGTGATACCATTTATGACAAGATGTGGAAGGTCTAAATAAGAAACTAAAAACTTGAATGTGGTCATTATATTTATCTTAAAATGTGTACCCAAAGATAAGGAAAATAATTTCACACATTCATGGTGCTACTATTCCAACACTACCACTAGCTAGTAATGCTATCATGATGTGATGGTGCTATTATCATCTAGAAACAATATTTCCAATGTAGAAATGCTTTCATGGTATGGTGATGTTTTTTTGGCTTGGTGACACTTTTGCTAGCTTAGATATTTGGTTTATTTTGTAATTTTTGAGAAGACTAGTGAGTGATTGATTTTATTAATGTAGGATATATTATAGACACTAGATTATCAAGAGAGGAGGCCCCATTGGAGACCATTTTCAACCTCCTTGAATTTACAAACCATGCACTTCTAATGGTATTAGGGATTTACCATGTGGTTATAATACCAAAGGTGGAGTTTGAAAAGTCATTACTTGTTGGAGAGATCATATTTGAGTCACATACATTCTAAATACCCTATGGAGATGTTACTATTATACTAAAGGATATATGATAGATCTTTCGGATACTGATTAGGAGTGTTATCATCTATATGAGCTAGAGTTAGGAGAAACTTCTAGGGTGAATTATTGATAATGCACATTTGCCAATTATGAGGTTTAGTATTTTCATTCATATCATTTATGAAAAAGGTTATTTATAAAAGCAAACAATTCTACCATGTGTACTGATATCCAAGGTACTAATAAAAGACTCTAGTTAGAGGGTCATGCACTAGGACTAGAGAGAGGTGGTCACATACATGATTGACTAACAAATTGTGTTTGCGAAAAGACCTGTCATTTAGAACAATATATACCACTCATTACACTAGGTTGTGTATTGGGGAGGTGGGGTACCCTACTACACACTGCTACAAATTTTGGATGTGTGGATACATAGTAGTGCTATGATTACTAGCGTTCTAGGTCAAGTGGTGGATATAAAGGAAGCAATAGCATATCATTGGACTCATCACTTGGAGATAGATCAATGGAGGGATCATAGAGGTATTCAGAGGTGGACTAAAATATTTATTGATGACTTACAATAGAATCAAGTGATGCAATACCCTTATAGGTAGCACCCAAGGTTAGCAAGGGATGTATACCAGTTGGATCAATTTGGGAGGGTTAGGTGGCTAGTTAGACCATATGGAGAGTGTGATCTATTCTATTTTGACTAGATGGTAAAGTATTTTGGGTAGGATCAGGTAATATTGACATGGCTCATATAGTATCGTGGGTTAACACAAGAGCAAGGATTTAGGCCTTGATTAAAATTTAACGCATATTTAGAGCCATATGTGGATGACCTTATGATCCCAAATCTAGGTGGTGATGATTCTAGAGTCATCACTAGCTTCTATGGGTGGTATTAGACCATCCTTATCCTAAGGATAATCATATATGATCATATGGATATAATGAGGAAGGTATGTGGATCATAATGGGTGGTCCTACAACTCTTGAGGCAATATCAAGAGTATTGCTAGGAGACAGAGGATAATGGTACGAGCAAGAGGAGTAGGAGGAGTGGTCATATCAATGATCATAATAGGAGAGATAATCCATAGTAGGTCATCCTAGTCCTTCATCTAGGTAGATAGGGATGTGATAGTATAATAGGTGGCTAGGATTTAGGTCATAGTATTAGTATCATAGATAGAGGTGAATGCATCTCAAGCATAGGTAGTAGCTTAGATGATAAAGAGGGATAAGCTATTTCAAAAAACCTTGATGATGCAATAGATGGTATTGAATCTAACTATGGATAGAGATGCAACTATAGTGATGGCCATAATGATAGGTGGAGTTAGAAATAATTAGTTGGTCCACACCCTCCTATATTAGATGGTTATCACATAACAACAACATACAATAGAGCTATCATTGGTTCAAGCAAAGTTGATGGTAGAGATGAAACAATAAACCTACTACAAGAGTACCTACCATGCAATTATCCGAATAGACCATTAACTACCTTTACCAATTGTGTCACAAATAAGGACAACATGGATGCACTAATAGTATATGAATTGGCAATCATAGTAATTAGTGAGGGTGCTACCACTATGTGGAGAAGCAAGAGCATCAAATATCAAATCATAAATCTATCTACTCCTATGAGGACTAATTTTATAGTTTATTTGTATCATCAATGGATGATGATTGTATATATTGTGATGTACATACATATTGAGTTATATATATAAACTTTTATTATGATGGTGTCAAATTTATGTGATGGATGTTTTTCTATTTTGTGTTATGGTGATTTATTTTTATTGTGTTTGATGCGATGATGGAATGATGTGATTTTAGGTTAGGATGATGATGATGATGACAATATAGATTTAGTTGGTTAAGTCACATAGTTGGTTAAATTTGTATGTATAAATGATATGATTGAGATAGTTATGGTGATTGATATTGTAAGTATGATGCAAATAATTTGACCAAGGGAACTTTAGATAATGCCATAAGTCATTACTATAGAACAATATATGATACAAAAATATGTATACCTAAGGGAACTCTAGATAATACCATGAGGTATTACTATGATACAAATAAAATGCATTCCTAGGGTGAATTTATAATACCATTAGACATTGGTATAATACAAGTTACAATATAGATAAAATATGTGCCCAAGGGGAATTTCGATGATGCCATGAGGTAATGATATTGTACAAGATATAATATAGATAAACTACATGTCTAGAGGGACTTTAGATGATTTCATGAGGTATTGTTATGATACAAGCTATGATACAAATAAAAGATGTACCTAGGGAAACTTTAGATAATGTTATGAGGTATTGTTATGATCTAAAATTATGTGCCCAAGGGAAATTTAGATAATTACATGAGGAATTACTATGATCCAAACTATGATATAAATAAAATACATGAACAAGATACTAAATAATACCATGAGATATCATTATGATACAAATAAAATACTTACCCAGGGGGACTTCAGATAATACCATAAGATATTATTATGATACAATATAAATATATTAGTTTTATTACCCCAAAAAAAATATCAAAGGAGCAATTTATGATTTAGTTGAAAGCTATAAATAGATTTACCTCAAAATAAATGCTTGCAAGGATTTATATGGAATAAAATTATTATACAAAAATTGCATAACGAAGTACGAAGAAGGAAAAATGAATTGTAATTGATACTTTAGGAGGGCGTATTCCTAGCCACTAAGGAGGATAGATCCATCCTTAGAATGTAATATGATTGATTATGAAAGATAAACAACCTACGTCTACAATTATTAAACAGTGAATAGATGAACTTGGAATTATAGCCAATTTGGCTATATTCATGTTGTAACATGGCTCCTGTTGAGGATACTTAGGTTATATATTTTAACCTAAGTATTTTATTATTTTACTATGTTTATTGCACATTGTTGTACTACGTGATTTGGCAAGTTTTCCTATGTAGAGTGCATGATTGGGTTGTTGCACCTGTTGTTTGTCTTTTGTAGTATTTAGCTTCATTGGTTGCTCCCTATTTGGTATTGGTTATAGGATGTTGCAACCTCTGATCATTTTTTGTGTATATATATATTGCATATTATGTAATAAAGATCATTATAAGTTTATTTTTTGTATCATTGGTATCAGAGAAGATCCTACTCCTGTTTGGGTAAGGCACCATGTTGTCTACTCAAGATGAATTGTTCTTCACGAACTTGAAGAAACGACTTAGAATGACCATTGCTAATGTCCAACAGATTCAAGTTATCCAACTCGTAGAAGAAATGACAACAAAAAAAATCAATCGAGGAAAATATTCTTTCGGCTGAGGAAGAAATTGTTGTAGAGAAAATTTATGTAGGAGAAGAAATATTTGCTAAAGAAACTCTTCCCATGGAAGACATTCCTGCACAACAAGAAATTATTGTAGAAGAAATCATTGGGGATGAAATTGTTGTAGAAAAAAAAAATAGAGAAAAATAAATTATGAATGAAAGAGAAATTATTTCTATGGATGTAATCCCTATTGGCAAAGAAATTACTAAAGAAACACCTAGAATCGAACTAGAGTTTATGGGCAAAAAGCCCATTGTCCTACCACTCGACTATGTTGCTACGAAGGAAAACAACATTGAAGAAGCTGTGGATGGAGAAATCGAAGGGTTACCTAATAAAGATCCAGAAGAAGACTCCATATCTCTTCCTTCCGCTACAAATGATGGATCCAGTTATGCTCTTAGCTCTGTTCTGTCCTTTGATTTATCACAGTTAATAAATCCATTACAGATTCCATCCTTTTTACCTGCTACTAAAAACCTTCAATCCTATAGATTACCTATTATTGCAGTCATTGCCCAAAAGCTTCAGATTCAACTCCTGCACAAAGTTGAAGAACAAAAAAAAAATTGCATGCGTAGGCAACACATGTAGGGACCCAAGAAAATTTCAAAAAAAAAAATATTGGGACCTGCCTCTATCGTAGCACTGCGTATCACAGTGCTGCGCTGCGAGCAATGCTCTCCATGCTGGCTTGGCTGCACAAGCGCGTTGTGTATCGCAACACTCCCCGCATTGGCTTGGCCGCATGGGCCTACGTGTGTAGAAAAAGTTTGGCTGCACGTGGGCCTACGCATATCCAAACCCTTGTGGACCGCGCACAACTAGCGTAATACACCCCATACTGGCTTAGCCGTGTGGGCCTGTGCATGCAGCCAAATTTTGGTCGTGTGTGAGCCTGCATGCAACCAACCCTCGTGGGCCGTGCACAACCAAAATTTGGTTGTTTGCCTTGGCCATGTGCATTATTGCACATGGGCATGCAACCAAATTTGGTTGTGCGCATTATTGCATGCAGAACCCCGCTATAGGGTGTCACCATCGCATGTGCCCTAGTGTGGGTGTGCATGCTCTTTGCATGCATGCCCATGCTGGACACACGTGGTCATGTACCCCCACGTGGACGTAGCACACCTACGCGTGCTATGCTCCACATAGGCTACGCGATCAATTTTGATCGCGCGCCATTTTAATTATTATTTTTAAATAAATTAAATTTATTTAATTCAAAATTTAATTTAATAATTTAAATAATTAAATTAAAAATTTAATTTATTTATTTAAAAAAAAAACATGTGGGCGTGTTTTATTATGTCATTGGGAGGACTCATTCATCCGTCTACAAGCATAGGTGAGTTTATAGTCATTGGAAAGCTCTTTTCAAGCCTAACTCATTGGTATCCTTCTTTTGGAATTTTGTGGAGACTTGTTCTAGCTCATTCTTGGTCTTCCCTTCTTTGTATCTAGGAGTGCATTTTTTGTCATACCTGACACTCCTAAGCTCGCTCCCACTTTTCTTGTGAAAGCATTGGGGTCCAATGCTTATATGGTTGGGAGGAGTGTTGAGGATACTTAGGTTATATCTTTTAACCTAAGTATTTTATTATTTTACTATGTTATTATTATTATTGCACATTGTTGTACTATGTGATTTGGCAGGTTTGCCCACGTAGAGTGCATGATTGGGTTGTTGCACTCGTTTGTATTTTGTATTATTTAGCTTTGTTGGTTGCTCCCTGTTTGGTATTGGTTACAGGATGTTGCAACCTCCGATCATTTTTTATGTATATATATATATATATTGCATATTATGTAATAAATATCATTCAAAAGTTTACGTTTTGTATCAGCTTCCCTCCTCGAAAATCTTTATCCTCAAAGCTAGAAATGACTCAAAAATACTTTTTGTTTCCCATGTAGCATCTTCTATTGGTAGGTCCTACCATTTTATTAGAAATTCTTTGATGTGGTGAGATAAAAGATGATATGATTTGCTTTGCAATATTGCTTCTGGCTGAAGATATATACATCCTTCTTCGTCAAGTACTAGAAGTTTTGACTGAGAGTGTAATTTTTGGCCAATCATCTTTTTGAGACATGAAACATGAAAACCTAGATGTATATGTGATGATGGAGGTAGATCTATTTGATATGCTACTTTTCCTATGTGACGAACTATCTTGTAAGGACCATATAATCTTAGAGTCAAGTTCTGAATACTCTTGATCTTTAATGATAGTTGTTTATATGTTGCATACGTAATAAATCCATATCTCCTATATTGAATCATTGCTATACGAATCGGAACAGAAGGTAATATTTGAAATTAACTAAATAAAATAATATTAATTAAATATTCTCACAGAGCTATTGCAACCTTAGAACATAGGAAATCGCAACTAATTTATATGGAGAGGGTAGGGAGGAAGTCGACGGAGAGGAAAAGAAGGGAGGTTGGAGGAATAAGGGGAAAGGAGGTGGAGTGATAAGGAGGAAGAGGGAATAAAGGAGGGAATGGAGGGATAAGGGGAAGAAGATATATTCTAATTAAAAAAATCATGCCGACATTTGCCGACAACTAAACTAACCTAGCCTAACCACTATGTGTTCACACTTCTACATTCTCCCCCTTAAAGGTGAGAGGATTGACAATACAGTCTCTCAGCTTTACAAATTGAGCTTTAGCTAGCGCCTTGGTGAAGATGTCCGCAACATTCTCCACCGTGTGGCAATAGTGAAGCTCAATAGTTTCAGTTTCCATAATATCTCTGATGAAGTGGTACTTCATATAAAAATGCTTGGATCTACTATGGTGGACAGGATTGTATGCCAACTGAATGGCACTAATGTTGTCATAGAATATCTTTGTTGGACCACTTTGCTACTCTCCAATTTCTTCTAATACCTTTCGTAGCCATAAAGCTTGAGTACTAGCATGAGTGATCGCTATATACTCAGATTTTGTTGAAGATAGTGCTACCACTATCTGCTTCTTGGAACTCCAAGTTATTAGTCCCGATCCTAGACTAAAGCAGTTCCCTGAGGTTGATTTTTTGTCATCAATGTTGCTACCCCAATCACTATCATTGAAGCCTACAAGCTTGATAGTGTTACATTTTTGGTAATGGATTCCAAAATCCCATGTACCCTTTACATATCTAAGAATTCTCTTAGCTGCCTGCAAATGCAACTCAGAAGGGTTAGACATAAATCGAGAGACAAGAGAAACAACATACTGAATATCAGGTCTAGTGTTAGCGAGAAACATCAAACTCCCAACCATTCTTCTAAAAGTGGTCACGTCAACTTTTTATGCTCCATCATCTTTTCTTAATTGGATCCCATGTCCAACTGGAGTTGCAACTGGTTTGCAATGCTCCATAGAAAACTTCTTAAGCATGTCCCGAACATACTTATGTTGATAGATGAAGATCCCTGTATCTGACTGATGAACCTCCATTCCAAGGAAGTAGTGCATTAACCCAAGATCCTTCATCTCAAACTGCTCCATCATGGAGTGTTTGAACTTCATATTCAATTTTTCATTACTACCCATGAATATGAGATCATCCACATACAAGCAAACTATGAGGATGTCATTTCCTTGCTGTAGGTAGTAAAGGGTGGGTTCATTTCTACTTTTGGTGAACCCAAATTCTTTGAAGTACCCATCAATGCGTGAATACCAAGCTCGTGGTGCCTGCTTGAGGCCATAAAGTGCCTTCTTCAGTTTGTAAACAAGATGTTCCTTGTATTTCTCTTCAAATCCTTGTGGTTGCTCAACATACACTTCTTCTATCAAGTAACCATTTAGAAATGCACTTTTCACATCCATGTGTTGGACTTTCCATCCCTTATTTGCAGCTAAGGCAAGAACTATTCTAATAGTCTCCTGTCTGGCTACAGGAGCAAAAGTCTCTTCATAATCAACTCCATATTTCTAAGTGAATCCCTTTGCAACTAGTCTCGCCTTGTGCATTTCAATGCTACCATCAGCATTAAAATTGGTCTTGTAGACCCACTTACATCCAACACATTTCTTGCCTTTAGGAAGCTTAACCAGCTCCCAAGTGTCATTTTTTTATAGAGGTTATCTCCTCTTTCATGGCATCTTGCCAAATTTTTTGAGTACATGCCTTCTCATAACTAGAAGGTTCAATTTGTGCACTAGTTAACAAAGCATAGTTAACTTGATCTCCCCTAGGTTCCTACTGGGAGACATCATCACCATACAGGTGCATACTTTCTAATCTGTGTAAAACAGAATCCATTTCACTAGATTGACTCCTAGTGTATCTTCTTGAAAATTTTTTATCCAACATCTGAGATGATGGATGATACTATAGAGTTCTATTACCTTTGGATGGAGAATCAATGTCCATTGGTGAGGAACGTATAGATCACTATGGAGAAGGACTTGGTGAAGAAGAGGAATCAGAAGATGAACTTGGACTTGTTGGAGGAGACTGCTTTCCTTTCTGTGGTGTCTGTTGTTGCACTTTTTGAGAAACTACATCAGTGGATTCAACATCACTGAATATTTGAGGCTTACCCCATTCTCCCCCTTCATCAAAAATCACATCCCTGGAAATCATAAGCTTTCTAGTCTAGGGATTATAGAGTCTGTAAGCTTTTGTATTCTCATAGTATCCTACAAAGATACATTCCTGACTCTTTGGATCGAGCTTCTTCCTAAGCTCATCAGGAATGTGAGAATAGGCCAGCGAGCCAAACACTTTGAAATGCTTAACATTTGGCTTTTTACCATACCATGCTTGGTAAGGTGTTAGTCCTTTCAAACTTGAAGTAGGACTTCTGTTCAAGATATATACGTTGGTCTTGGCTGCATCTGCCCAATATGAATTAGTCAAATGCTTCGTCTGAAGCATAGATCTTGCCATCTACACAATGGTGTGATTCTTCCTCTCTGCGACACCATTCTGCTATGGAGTGTAGGCAGTAGTGTACTGCCTCTTAATGCCATGTTGCTTACAAAAATTCACAAACTCATTAGAGGAATATTCTCCTCCCCTATCTGATCGAAGACATTTTACAAAATATGTACTCTCACTTTCAACTCTTGTTTTGAAATCAATAAAGCATTCATATGCTTCATCCTTATGTTTCAAAAAATATATCCAACACATTCTAGTATGATCATCAATAAAAAGTAGAAAGTAAGAGTTGTTACCCAGGACTACGTCTGCATCAGACCACAGATGTCGGTATGCACTAGCTGGAGTGGATAGCTGGCCCACCATGCTTGTCCATGTGGAAACTTTGATCTTGCGTGCTTTCCAAGAGCACACCCTTCACAGACTTCTTTACCATCCTGAACTTTAGGAAGTCCAGTGACCATGGCTTGGGAAGTTAGCATTTTCAAACTAGCAGAATTCAAATGGCCATATCTCAAGTGCCATAGAACACTTGGATTGGAAATAGCAACTCTTTCTAACTTATCTCCCCCTGGCTAGCCAAACTTTAAAGGAAACAATCTATTCTTTGACATTGGCACTTGAGTAATGATTCTATTATTGTTATTTTTATCAAAAATAGTGCATTTACCCTCATCAAAAAGCAACTTGTAGTTCTTTTCTAACTTTTGTCCAACACTTAAAAGATTATGTTGGAGATGGGGTGTATAATAGATATCACTTACTTGTTTGACTTCTTCTTTAGTTGGAACTGCCATAGCTCCAATGCCTTCTACTGCCAATGATTTATCATCTCCCAATTTGATGTTGGATTTGTAGGAGGAATTTAGTGTAGCAAAGAGCTCTTCTTTGCCACTCATATGGTTTGAACACCCAGTGTCCAATATCAATCTATCATTCATGTTATGATCTTCCTGACCATATGAGAGAAAGATATTTGTGGCCTCTTCCTCTTCTCCAAAGTTTCCAAACTTACTACTCTGGCTGCTACTAGCTCCTTGTGAAGTCTTAGTCCAACAGTCACGAGCATAATGGCCAAGTTTGCCACAATTGTAGCAAGATTTTTTTGACTTATCTCCTCCTTTGCCTTTGCCTGATTGTTTCCCTCTATTTTGTTGTCCTCCTCTATTCTGCTGCTATTCACTATTGTTTGAGAATCCTCCTCTGTTCTGATTTCCTCCTCTGTTAGGAGTTCCACCTCTCTAATTATTTTTGCCTCTTCCTCTAGATTTTCCTCTGCCATGACCTCTACCTATGCCTTCTTGAGAAGCAAAGACTTTATCATCTCATCCGTAAATTGTGAAAGGATATGGCTATAATCTCTCCTCATGTGAGAGAAGTGAGCCAATGAGGGTTTCAAAAGACAGAGAAGTTAGGTCTTTATATTACTCTATAATGATGGCTACTGAATTCCACTTAGGAAGAAGTGTTCTCAACACTTTCTTCACTATAACTTTAGGCTTTACATCTTCTCCTAAAGTGACCATCTTATCTACTACGGCTTTCACATGCATGCAGTAATCACCAACCTTTTCATTTTCTTGCATTTTAAGAGTTTCAAACTCTCTTTTCAAGGTTTGGAGTTTAACTTGTTTGACTTGGTCACTCCCCCTGTAACTTTCTTGTAAAGAATTCCAAGCAGATTCAACAGTTTTAAAAGAAGCTATTCTAGGGAAAATACTTTTATCAAGGGTGGCGTGAATGTGATAAAGGGCAAAAGAATTATTCTTCTGTGCTTCTTTTCTAGCCCTTTTATCAGCACCACTCAAAATTGCCCACTCAGCAGTTGAAGGTTCAGTATATCCCTCTTCAATCACATCCCAAAGACCTTTGCCAATCAACAGAGTTTTCATTTTAATTGACCAATACTCGTAATCACCACCATTGAACTCAGGAATTGGTAAACTAGTATTGGAAGCCATTTTAGAAAGCAAATTTTATTTCAACTTCAAACAAGTTGTACAAAGAAGTACAAAATAGATTACTGATTTACTGACTTAAATCAAATCTAGCTTTCTTAAAATGCTCACTGATTTGGTGTTCTTCTTGAGGATTTCCAAAAACTGGAAAGGTGAAATTGTTTGCTTCGTTGTCACTGATTATAATGAATTCTTTTGCTACTGCTACTAGCTCAAGACACATTTTGAGAATAACTCGTTCTTCAATTGCAGGTTTCACCTCCACTGGTTCTTTTTCCTTTGCTTCTGCTTCTACTTCTGCTGGTTTTGAATCAGGAGAGCGAGGTGTATAACTCTCACTCGTTTCAACTTCAAGCATTGTAGGAGTATAACTGTTACTTGATTGTCCTTCAGGTACTTTTTCAACCGTCTCAGATTCAACTACTCTTTGCCCGAAGATATTATCTTCAGAATCTGCCTCGTATCCAGAATCTGGTTTTCTCTAATGTGCAATCACTTGGTTTTCTAACTAACAAAACACTGTATGAAGTCCACTCTACTAGACTTTCCTGTTAAAGGAATCAGGATTCTCTCTTCTCAACAGAGAGAGCAATGCATAATAGCATCCATATGACCGAATCATCTACTCAAAATTACACCGCATGCACTAGGTTACAATAATGATGCTAAAAAAAAACTTTTCACCCTTTTAATTTAAAAAAAAAAAAAATTCCAAAATTTGTTTTAATAAAGCCCTTAAAATTTTAACAATTATATATATATATCCCAGATCTGATTCCTCTGAGTGGTGCGCCAGATTGATGACGACGGTGCAACCCCTGTGCGTCCGGCGGTCCCCATCTCACGCCGGGTTACCATGTACCGAGACGGTGGAAGTCCGAGGTGTTGGTAGTTACTAAAAATCGTGATTGTAACCATTGCTTCTATATACCAAAAAAAAAAAAAAAAAAAAAAAAAAAAAAATAAAAGTTTATTTAAAAAAAAAAAAACATAATAAAAAATATAAATAAAAATTATTAAATATTTTAAAAAACTTTAATTAAAAACTAATAATGAAAAATT
Organism: Wollemia nobilis; assembly: GCA_028583015.1. Taxonomy (NCBI): domain Eukaryota; kingdom Viridiplantae; phylum Streptophyta; class Pinopsida; order Araucariales; family Araucariaceae; genus Wollemia; species Wollemia nobilis. The sequence goes on from JAQPPZ010001493.1 coordinate 16,762,028, forward strand.
TAAATAATAAAAAAAAACTTTTTTTTTTTCTCGTCACGAAATCCCCGATGGGATTCAAACTCAGGACCTCTGTGTCCTACCCACAGGCACTAGCCACTGCACCACACAACTTTGGTGAGAAGAATGGTGACGTCCGCCATCTTTTTCCCTGCTTGGGCAATTACAAACAAAATAAAAATAAAAAAAACTTTTTTTTTTTCTTTCACCCCGGCAAGATTCGACCCTGGGACCTCAGTGCCACAACAAAACAAACAAACCAACCGCGCTAAGTGCTTTTGCGGGTAAGAAAAGGGACGATTGGTTCCTTATAGCAGATGGGCGACAATTTAAAAAAAAAAAAATTCAGGGATTTATCCCACATGTAGTGGGCAAAAGACTGTGTAGTCTTCTTATATGCACGCGACCGCATATAACATTGATTGCCTTCGGCCAATCGATCCTCAACACTATGCTTGCTCCTCGGCCAATCCACATTCGCCACGTGTCTCCTTTAGACAAATTCGCTTTTGCCACATGGACAAACCAATTTTTGCCATGCTGAAACCGATGAATTGCTGCCACATCACCACACTTAGCGCCACATTAGCTCGACTACCACGTCAGCTTGCCACCTCTGCTCACCACGTCGACCACCATGTTAGCTCACCACATCGACCGCCATGTCAGCTCGCCATGTCAACTGCCACATCAGCTCACGGTTCGCCCAGTCAGTGCTCTGTCAGCGCTTGCCATGTGTCAGATGTCGCCACCTTAGCGTTCACCTCAACTCCTCGAGCTACGTGTCCATGTCAACTATCGCTCTGCCTGCCATGTGTCACCTCAAAAATCATGCAGCCTCAAAATTTGTGCCTAGCTTTGCCACCTCCTCGATCCTATCACCAGCTCCTCGAACATGATGCGCCCTCGAGATACGTCCCCATCATGCTCGCCAGCCAGTCATCGTGCAACCTCGAGATTCATGCCCGTGTGACCTCAAGATTCATGCCTGTGCGACCTCAAGATTCGTGCCCAGCATGCTTTCCCGACCAGCTTTGATACCAAATATACGAATCGGAACAGAAGGTGATATTTGAAATTAACTCAATAAAATAATATTAATTAAATATTCTTGCAGAGCTATTACAACCTTAGAACATAAAAAATCGCAACTAATTTATATGGAGAGGGTAGGGAGGAATTCGGTGGAGAGGAAAAGAAAGGAGGTTGGAGGAATAAGGGGAAAGGAGGTGGAGCGATAAGGAGGAAGAGGGAATAAAGGATGGAATGGAGGGATAAGGGGAAGAAGAGATATTCTAATTAAAAAAATCATGCCGACATTTGTCGACAACTAAACTAACCTAGCCTAACCACTGTGTTCACACTGCTACAATTGCTTGGAATGGTTTGAGTCTTGTTGTTTCTTCATATGATTTTATGCTTGGATCAAATTGTCTTTGAGAATGTAAAGCATTGTTTGTCGATGCTGGAACCAATCATCTAATTTAGCTACTTTTGAAGATCTTGGAACATAATCTGCTATTATTGGTGGTTTTACCCCCTACAATGCTTCAAATGGGGATATCTTGATGAAGTAATGGTATGAAGTGTTATACCACCATTCTGCTAATGAAATCCATTGACTCTATTTATGTTGTTTATCTTGAGCAAAGCATCGTAGATATATACCCAAACAGTTGTTAACTATTTTAGTTTGGCCATCAGTTTGAGGATGGTATACAAAAGACATGTTTAATTTGGTGTCACTAATACAGAATAATTCTCTCTAAAAGTTGCTAATAAATAAGGGATCATGATTACTTACAATATTTTTGTGTATTCCATATAAATTAAAAATGGATTCCATAAATTCCTTAGCTACTTTGCTTGTTGAATATGGGTGTTGTAGAGCATTGAAAGGAGCATATTTGGAGAGACTATCCACTAACACAAAAATCATTGTTTTACCTTTAGATTTAGGAATACCTTCAATAAAATCCATTGATATGTGTTCCCATTGGTGATCCAAAATTGGTTATAGTTGAAGAAGTCTGAAAGATTTGACTGTTTTATCCTTGTTGTGTTGGCATACTTCACATTCGACCATAATTATTTTAACATCAGATTTTAATCATTTCCAATAAAATTATTTCTTGACCCTCATATATGTCTTAAAAAATTTTAAGTGCCCTACTGATGGGGGAGCATGTGATTCTTCAAGGATCTTGGATTTAATTATGGATTTTGGTAGAATGTAAATGTGATCCTTATTTCTTAACACCTCGTCACTATATGAGAAATGTGGATGCTTGGATGAACCTAGGATCAAATCTTGAATAATTTGAGCAGTTTCCTTGTTTACCACCCATTCTTCGTAGAGATGAGAGACTCATTGAGAGAAAGGATACAAACTTGTACTAATGGAAACTTCATCTTCATATTTACATGATAATGCATATGCTACCATATTTTCTTTGTCTTTCTTGTACTTAATAACAAAATCATATCCCAATAACTTTGTTAGCCACTTGTTTTATTCTGGATAAGAAAGAAATTGTTCTAGAAAGTGCTTGAGACTACTATGATCTATTTTTATGATGAAACAACTACTGATTAAGTAGTGGCTCCATTTCTCGACTACATGTAGTATAGCCATCTCTTTCATGTAAGTGGACCTTACCAAATTTTTTCTTGAAATTTGTTTGATTTCAAATGCCAAGGGATGACCCTCTTGAAGAACACAAGCTTATACTGAGAGGGGGGGTGAACAGTATAAGACCTCTTTTTACTTTTTCCTTTATACTTCAAAACAGTAAAGCAATATACCCAAAGCAATATCAAAACAATGCACAAAATCATCCACAAAGTGACACCAATTTTAACGTGGTTCACCCAGAAGGCCTGGGCTACGTCCACAAAACTTTTCTCTAAAAGTTATCTCAAAGTTCTTTGGGAAACCTTCCCAATTACAATGTTTATGAGCCTCGGCCCAAAGGAGACACCTTCCCCGATCTGAATTTATGAGCCTCTGCTCAAAGGAGATACCTTCCCCTCTGCTCTGGAAATGATCCCTCAGAAGATCAACTCGCCTCTACCTCTTGCCAGCACGTGGAACTCCTTTCCACCGAAGACCTCCTGTCCTCAATGCTTAGCCTAAGAGACCTCTGCCTTCTATGATCATGTCCACAGTAGCTCAGCTACCTGTACCAAACATAGTCAGTCGGTCTAGTACAAGTCTTCCTCTATCTGTCAGATCTATCCAACTCTATGAACAAATCAATCCTCTGCACACAAGCCTTCTCAAAGACTTGCCAAATCTATCCTCAGGTTCTCTGATAGAACCAATGTACCTCTGTCCTCAAGTTCTCTGATAGAACTATCAATCTCAGCTCACAAGTCCTCTGCTAGGACCTGTCCAAATCTGCTCACAAGTCCCCACCGGAACCTGTCCAAAACTGCTCACAAGTCCCCACCGGAACCTGTCCAAAACCTCAGCAAGCTCACCAAGAAAAACTTGCTTAGCATGAACTCACAAAGAGAATTGTTAGAGACCCAATGTGATTCATAAACCTCATAGAAGCATAAAGAGAATTGTTAGAGACTCAATATGTTCTATACTTAACTCCAAATCTCAAATCTCATAGAAACATAAAGAGAATTGTTAGAGACCCAATATGTTCTATACTTAACTCCCAATCTCAAATCTCATAGAAACATAAAGAGAATTGTTAGAGACCCAATATGTTCTATACTTAACTCCCAATCTCAAACTCAAATCTCATAGAACCATAAAGAGAATTGTTAGAGACTCAATATGATCTATACTTAACTCCCAATATCAATCTCAACTCAATCTCAACTCAAACTCAATCTCAAAAGAATAAGATAGATGTAGTAGCTTTTCTCAAGAATATAAAACACAACCCAACAATTGCCAACCATGCAATATATCATATAACTATGATGCTTATATTCTTTTCACCAACAACTAGGGTTTCATCATCTCAATGCAAGTAGCAAGACTTATTAACATAAACCCTATTGCAAAAATGCTTCTTCTTCCTCAACCAGAATTATGCATTCACCCAAAGATTCAACAATAACTTTAATGCATAAACAATCTTCAATATCCAGAAAATAAGATTTATACCAATAATACCTAGTAGACAACCTTTTCACTCCAAACTCAATTTCAGAAAATATACCATAAACAACATACATGGAAGAAGTTGCCCATACCTTTACTTTGATGAAGAAGGAGAACTCAAAATCTGTCACAACACTAACTCTCAATTTGCCACCAATTAGAGTTAGCAACTATACAATATTACACAATATTAAAGATCCAAATATAACACCTTATTTCTCCAACTTAGTAAAAACCACCAAAGTACAATAACATACAAAATAACACCTCTTTACACCTTATTACTCCACATAAACATTAAACATTAAACATCAATGTCAAAACAAAAAGATACCTTAACCTTATACCTCCCGCGCATTCACGGCCACCATTCTATGCACACCGCGACCAAAAAGAAATCCCCAACGAAGAGAATCGAACTCAGCACCTCTGCCGTCTAGCGCTTTCACTTAAACGCCACCGTCGTTGGGTCACAAGAGCCCAATGAAATAACAAACCGCTGCCCTCTCTTTTATCTTTCTTTGATGCCAAGATCCTGGAAAACGTAAACGTCTTCCACAAACCGCATGCAAACAAACCACTGTCGTCAAGCCAAAAGGTAAGGATACAGCCCAAGCTCAAAACCGAGATTGCCAAGCGCAGTCTCCATGATGCAGAACATGCACGATCTCAAAGACGTCGATGGAGATCGAAAACACAGAGCGAGCTCAAACGAAGACACCAAGCGCTTTTCGAAGGATGTAGAGCAATGCAAGTCACAGACGCCAAGCGCAGATCGAACGAAACGGTGCAAAATCAAATCGTAGATGCCAAGCGTAATTCGAACGAAATGGCGTAAAGCAAATCGAGAAGCCAAGCGCAAATCAAAAAAATAGAGAACCACAAATCGTAGATGTCCAAATAATAATCGGTGGTGCTAACTTTTGAAAACCATGCCCACTTATATAGCAATTTATCCATCACTGATTGACGTCGGCGCTCCTCCAACGATGGCAATAAATCGACGACGCTTAAGGGTTGAAAGACCCTTTAATAATAATTAAAATAATAATTATTATTATTTTATTAATAATAAATTAAACTTGGACCTTTGACAAAGGTATGAGTTAATTTAATTATTAATAATACACATGGACCTTTGCATTAAGTTAAGCTTGGTTTTAATAAAAACCCTTAATGAGTCCAAATGGTTTTAAGAAAAACCTTTAGCCTTGTCACCATGGTTTTAATAAAAACCCTTTAACATAATGAAGCTTCTCAAGATATTCTTGACATCACACTCTTTTGAAATCAACACAAAAATGCCTTTTGACATCAATGACAACTTATACATTTTAGCAAAGGCAATGTACCCAAAGTACCCAAAATTGCCAACAATCTCCCCCTTTGTCATTGATGGCAAACCTTTACTGACAACACTTCGCAAGAGCAAAAACTGAAACCAACTGAAACCAACTGTGCTAACAATTGAGAATCTTCCTTTGAAGTTTTGCTCCCCCTGACTTGAAGCTTTCCTCTTCACTATGAAGCTCTCCCCCTTACTCATATCTCTCCCCCTTTGTCATCAATGGCAAAGGGCCACCTTTGGGGCTCGGGACTAAGAATTAGCCTCTTAGCTTAGTCCCTCCCCCACCTCCTGATGAGGTGATTAATTCTGGGGTGGGAGTAAAACTCCCATTAGGCACTCGATCATCATCAGCGTCTATAACTTCCTTGTCGGGCCTTCTCTTGAACTCTTTGTCCATATTCCTGTTCTTGTCACTGTTCTTGTTCTTGTTCTCATCCCTGTTCTTATCCATGCCTTGATCCTTGGACCTGATCATGCCACTGTTCCTGTTCTTGTATTCTGGAATTTTAGCTCTACACTGTCTAGCTATGTGACCTTCATTGTTGCACTTATAACAAGTAACAATGTTATTTCTTTTAGGCATACCTGTTCTTTGAATCCACCAGTTCTGACCAAACCTATTATGACCAAACCTGTTCTGACCAAACCTATTTGACCAAACTCGTTACGACCAAACCTGTTCCGACCAAACTCGTTCGGCCAAACTTGTTCGATCAAATCTGTTCTTGTTATTTGCCTTGCAATAAACCGCCTTGTGCCCAAACTATTGACAAGAGTAGCAATACCCTTGAAAGAAATTACCACCTCTGAAACTCGTCATTTACCTTCTTCACTTGAGCCATGCAATGTGAAGCCATGTGACCAAACCTGTGACAAGCAAAACATCTGCCTTGAAACTTTCCTTTATTTGACCTCTTGGGTCCTGAAAACTTCTTCTTCTCATTCTGAATTCTATTTTCTGTTTCTGTGCATCTATCATTCAAGGACTCATGATCTGAAATACTTTCCTCATCAGAACTCTCTTCCTTTTGGAGTCTCTTACTAGACTCTCCAACTTGTTCCTTGTGAGACTTAACAAAACCAAGGCCTGTTTTATCTGTTGTCTTTCTTTGACCTTTGATGAGAGACTTAACCTTTTTGGAGCTATCTTGAAACCTGTGAAGCTTATCCTTGTACCCTTTAGTTTCCTCTTTCAAAGAAGCCATTTTCTGTTCTAACTCACTATACTCAAGAACCTTAGACTCTAACTCATCCTTGAGTTCTTGTGTCTTAGCTATAGAGAAATCAAGATTTTCAATAAGATCATCTCTCTCCATACAACATTCATCTAACTTATCCTTGAGTCTAGCATTCTTCTTTCTTTCCTTTTTCAAAGCACTAAGAGCACTAATAAGTTCACCTTTAAGATTACTTCACCTTCCTCTATTTGATTTCCTTTTGAATCATCAAAGCCTTTTTCAGATTTCTTATCACTAGAGGTGCTACCCTTTTCAAAAACCATACATGCATCTTCCTTATAGTTTTCTGAAGCATCCTCATACATACTAGAAACCAAATCATTATTTGTGCAATCATCCTCAAGGTGACCAAAATTTCCACATCTAAGACATTTCATGATAATGAATCTATGTTTTGGTTCTTCCTCTTTTTCTGATATGAACAACATCTCATTTTCATTATCACTTGAAGAACTTTCACTATCACTACTAGAACACTTACTTGCTTTGTCTAGGTAGAAACTCTTCTTGTGCTTGTGAGAATACCTCTTTCCTTGATTGTTGTGCTCATCTTTGATTTTAAGATTTGTATTGGCCTCTTCTAGTTGTTTCTTCAATGAAACAATCTCTTCTTCTTGTTTGCAACAAACAGTCTCTTTCTCATTGATCTGAGACCTGAGAGTTTCTTCACTCCTTTTGGACTCTTCTATTTGCAGCTTCAGATTGCTAACAACTTTGTTAGATTCCTCTTCATGTTTGCTGCATATATCGACTTTATTACTCATTTCTTCTGTCTGCATTCTTAAACCGTCAATTTCTTTTTCTAGCTTACTGCAATACTCTATTTTCCTGGTTAATTGCATTTCGAGATCTTCAAAAATTTTCTTGTATTCTTCTGTTTGTACTTTCAAACTGGTGATTATATCTTCTGCATCCTCAACCTTTTTACTCAGAGTTGAAATTAGTTTCTGTTTCCAATTTGCTTCTGCATCACTTCCTTCTTCATCACATTCCTGTTCTGAATCTGTTTCTTCACCAATTTTGAATGGATCATCTTCATCTTCACTGCTACTAAACCCATGGCAATGACGTTCATTATGACCGAGTTGACCACAAACAAAACATTCTCTACCTTGTGAGCAATCAGCTGCAAAGTGACCGGTCTTCCCACATCCGGTGCAAAACTTTATTAATTTGGATCTGTTCTCCATTGTTTGATTCATCTCTTGAATCTATTTCCATTCTTCTTCCCAAAATAGCAACATTGAGTTCATCTTCATTTTCTTTCATGACCATGTGTGTTTTCTTCTTCTTGTGTCTTATGGTTTTGCTTTTGCCTTTCCTTGCCATTTGTGTTCTTGTAAGATCTTCCTTCAAGTTGTTAAACTTTTCGAAGGCACCCGCTCTGATACCAATTGAAGAACACAAGCTTATACTGAGAGGGGGGGTGAACAAGTATAAGACCTCTTTTTACTTTTTCCTTTATACTTCAAAATAGTAAAGCAATATACCCAAAGCAATATCAAAACAATGCACAAAATCATCCACAAAGTGACACCAATTTTAACGTGGTTCACCCGAAGGCCCAGGCTACGTCCACAAAACTTTTCTCTAAAATTTATCTCAAAGTTCTTTGGGAAACCTTCCCAATTACAATGTTTATGAGCCTCGGCCCAAAGGAGACACCTTCCCCGATCTAAATTTATGAGCCTCTGCTCAAAGGAGATACCTTCCCTCTACTCTAGAAATGATCCCTCAGAAGATCAACTGCCTCTACCTCTTGCCAGCATGTGGAACTCCTTTCCACCGAAGACCTCCTATCCTCAATGCTTAGCCTAAGAGACCTCTGCCTTCTATGATCACGTCCACAGTAGCTCAACTACCTGTACCAAACATAGTCAGTCGGTCTAGTACAAGTCTTCCTCTGTCCATCGGATCTATCCAACTCTATGAACAAATCAATCCTCTACACACAAGCCTTCTCAAAGACTTGCCAAATCTATCCTCGGGTTCTCTGATAGAACCAATGTACCTCTGTCCTCAAGTTCTCCGATAGAACTATCAATCTCAGCTCACAAGTCCTCTGCTAGGACCTGTCCAAATCTGCTCACAAGTCCCCATTGGAACCTGTCCAAAACCTGCTCACAAGTCCCCATCGGAACCTGTCCAAAACCTCAGCAAGCTCACCAAGAAAAAACTTGCTTAGCATGAACTCACAAAGAGAATTGTTAGAGACCCAATGTGATTCATAAACCTCATAGAAGCATAAAGAGAATTGTTAGAGACTCAATATGTTCTATACTTAACTCCAAATCTCAATCTCAAATCTCATAGAAACATAAAGAGAATTGTTAGAGACCCAATATGTTCTATACTTAACTCCCAATCTCAAATCTCATAGAAACATAAAGAGAATTGTTAGAGACCCAATATGTTCTATACTTAACTCCCAATCTCAAAACTCAAATCTCATAGAACCATAAAGAGAATTGTTAGAGACTCAATATGATCTATACTTAACTCCCAATATCAATCTCAACTCAATCTCAACTCAAACTCAATCTCAAAAGAATAAGATAGATGTAGTAGCTTTTCTCAAGAATATAAAACACAACCCAACAATTGCCAACCATGCAATATATCATATAACTATGATGCTTATATTCTTTTCACCAACAACTAGGGTTTCATCATCTCAATGCAAGTAGCAAGACTTATTAACATAAACCCTATTGCAAAAATGCTTCTTCTTCCTCAACCAGAATTATGCATTCACCCAAAGATTCAACAATAACTTTAATGCATAAACAATCTTCAATATCCAGAAAATAAGATTTACACCAATAATACCTAGTAGACAACCTTTTCACTCCAAACTCAATTTCAGAAAATATACCATAAACAACATACATGGAAGAAGTTGCCCATACCTTTACTTTGATGAAGAAGGAGAACTCAAAATCTGTCACAACACTAACTCTCAATTTGCCACCAATTAGAGTTAGCAACTATACAATATTACACAATATTAAAGATCCAAATATAACACCTTATTTCTCCAACTTAGTAAAAACCACCAAAGTACAATAACATACAAAATAACACCTCTTTACACCTTATTACTCCACATAAACATTAAACATTAAACATCAATGTCAAAACAAAAAGATACCTTAACCTTATACCTCCCGCGCATTCACGACCACCATTCTATGCATACCGCGACCAAAAAGAAATCCCCAACGAAGAGAATCGAACTCAGCACCTCTGTCGTCTAGCGCTTTCGCTTAAACGCCACCGTCGTTGGGTCACAAGAGCCCAACGAAATAACAAACCGCTGCCCTCTCTTTTATCTTTCTTTGATGCCAAGATCCTGGAAAACGTAAACGTCTTCCACAAACCGCATGCAAACAAACCACTGTCGTCAAGCCAAAAGGTAAGGATACAGCCCAAGCTCAAAACCGAGATTGCCAAGCGCAGTCTCCATGACGCAGAACATGCACGATCTCAAAGACGTCGACGGAGATCGAAAACATAGAGCGAGCTCAAACGAAGACACCAAGCACTTTTCGAAGGATGTAGAGCAATGCAAGTCATAGACGCCAAGCGCAGATCGAACGAAACGGTGCAAAATCAAATCGTAGATGCCAAGCGTAATTCGAACGAAATGGCATAAAGCAAATCGAGAAGCCAAGCGCAAATAAAAAAAATAGAGAACCACAAATCGTAGATGTCCAAATAATAATCGGTGGTGCTCACTTTTGAAAACCATGCCCACTTATATAGCAATTTATCCATCACTGATTGACGTCGGCGCTCCTCCAACGATGGCAATAAATCGGCGACGCTTAAGGGTTGAAAGACCCTTTAATAATAATTAAAATAATAATAATTATTATTATTTTATTAATAATAAATTAAACTTGGACCTTTGACAAAGGTATGAGTTAATTTAATTATTAATAATACACATGGACCTTTGCATTAAGTTAAGCTTGGTTTTAATAAAAACCCTTAATGAGTCCAAATGGTTTTAAGAAAAACCTTTAGCCTTGTCACCATGGTTTTAATAAAAACCCTTTAACATAATGAAGCTTCTCAAGATATTCTTGACATCACACTCTTTTGAAATCAACACAAAAATGCCTTTTGACATCAATGACAACTTATACATTTTAGCAAAGGCAATGTACCCAAAGTACCCAAAATTGCCAACACCTCTTGCATTAATACTATCCCAAAACCTGTTCTTGGGGCATCACATTAAAAAAATGGTTTGTGAAAATCTAGAGTTTCTAAAACTAGAGTAGTGTGCATAGCTTCTTTGAGTGCCATGAATGCTTTAGTAGCCACCTCCGACTAGTGAAAATCATCATTTTTATAAGAGTGGTGAGCATAGCTACAATTTTACCATAATTGTGAATAAACTTGAGATAGTAACCTGTAAGGCCTAAAAAACCACAAATTTTCTTGATGGTTTTAGGTAAGTTCCAGTCATGAATGGATTTAATTTTATTAGGATCCACTTTAACACCTTCATGGGAAATGTTATGACCCAAATATTCAACTTCTTGAACACCAAAAGAACACTTGAAGCATTTGAAAAAAAAATACCTTATGCAAAATATGAAGAACTTTTCCCACATGCACCAAATGATCCTTCCATGATTTACTATATATTAAAATATCATCGAAGAATACTAAAACAAATTTGTAGAAAAATGGATGGAATACATGGTTCATGAGACTCAGGAAGGTGGAGGGAGCATTGGTTAGACCAAAAGGTATGACTAAGAACTCATAATGACCTTCATGAGTATGAAAAGTGGTTTTAGGAATATCCTCATCTCTTACTCTGATTTGATGAAAACCTAAACATAGATTCAATTTTATGAATAATTCAGCACCATGTAATTCATCTAATAGATCATCTATGACTAGGATAGGGAACTTGTCCTTGATGGTGATTTTGTTAAGGGAACGAAAGTTAAAACACATATGCCAAGAACTATATTTACAATGAGCCAACACTACTAGTGATGAATAAGGACTAGTACTATGACAAATGACTCCATGTTCTAATAGTTCTTGGACAATGTTTTCAATTTTTGTTTTTTGAGGTTGAGATTATCGATAAGAATGTACATTAGGTGGAATACTTCTAGGGACAAGATGTATGGTATGATCATGATATCGCTTGGGAGGGAGCCCTTTTGGTTCCTTGAAAACTTCATCATAGTTAGCCACAATATCCTAAAGATCCTTTGAGGGAATTTACTCTATATCTTGTGCTTGTATTTCCATGGAGTTGATTTGAGTTGTGAATCCATAACCTCATTTCCTTAGTATTTTTTCCATGCTATGAGAACTCACTACCTATGATGGTGGAGTTTGAATTTCTTGGAGTTGAATAGTATTTCAATTTTCTTTCCATTCCACAAATAATTTTCAAAATTTCAAACTAGCAGTATCGAGTTATTCTAGTCATTTAGCACCCAAAATAACATCTGAACTTCCCAAACTCATAATGAAGAGAGTTCCACACCATGTGTAACTTCCCATTTGTATTGAGATTGAAGTTTTTCTACCAATACATTGAGCATTTCCTCCATTTGCAGCTAAAAATTGGAACTTATATTGGTTGGAATAATTAATGTGCAAATTCAATACTTTAGCAGTCTTGATGTCGATAAAATTATGAGTACTACCTGAATCAATCAACACATTTATTTTTTTGTGCCTAATAAATCCTGGTACCTTAATTGTATGGTGAGTTGTTAATCCCATAAGAGCATGTACTGAAATAGCCATAGTATCTTCATCAAATGTTGCTTCATTATTATCCATTTGTTCTTCATACATAGGTGATTCTTGTTGATTGATATTCTATACTTAGTCTTCTGCTTCCTTATTATCATATTCTAATTGAAAGTTTTATCTTGGTATACATGCTTGATCTTTTGAATGAGGATTACGATATTTATAGAAAAAAATATCTTTATGGTTGGTCATTTTTATGAAAGGAATTATTACAATATTGAGTATGGTTATAGGAGTCACATTTAAAAGATGTTAAATTTTACATCTTTTTCTCAGCAAGCTTAGCAATCCTTATAGTTTCATCCAAAGAGTATGGATCATGTAAGTCTACTTCAATTTGAATATTCTATTTCAAACCATGTCTAAAGGTCAAAACCACCACATCTGTTTGTACATATCCCATATAAGCAAGAAGACTTGTGAATTCTAAAATATTATCTTTGATAGACCCAATTTGCGTCAATAGTCGAATGATGTAGGAAGAGGAACTTCCTTAATAAAATATCTTGAGGAAAAGATCCTTAAATTTAGGCCATAATATGGGATGAATATGTACATTTTTCCCAAGAGAACCATTGGTAAGCTTCGGTACCTAATTTGGAGGAGGCATAAGAAACTTCTTTGATTTCAAGAACACAATATATGTGTAGGATACTCTCCATTTTAGGTACCCAACCATGTGGATTTCCACTCTCAAAAGTAGGCATATTAGCATGTGGAATATCAACACCAGTAGACCATATTGCATGTTGATAAACTTCCTCTATATCTTAATCTACATTATCATTTTGTCTATGGTAGTTATTTGGGGAAAGAGAGGCTTCTTGGTTTTGTTTATTTACTATGCATCCCAACATCATTGACATGTTGTTCATATTAGTCATTATTTGAGTCAAACATGCTTGTAATTCTAGGTTACCAGTATTGGGGATTTCTATTTCCCATGTGTGATATTTCTTGGGATGAGTTGGCTAAGTTGGAAGGAGCCATGGGATTAATAGCAATATGGTTGGGTTAAAACTGTTAATGCGCAAAGGGGAATTATGTTGTGTACCTTTATTTTATAGAGGTCTCCCTAGTGAATTTAAAGGTCCTTAATTTGGATTATTTGTGCTATATAGTATTCCATTTGGTCATTTATTACACTGGCCAATCATGCACTTACTGATTGCTAAAAATTATGTACTAGAAAAATATATAGATAATTTTTTTTATGTCTGTAAAATGATTTGGTTATATAAAATTTTGTTATTTTTTATTTAAATTTTCTCCAACTACAAAAATAATAGTGGTTGGCTCTTCTACTCCAACATCTAGTTGGTGCTTTGAACTCCAATGGCTATATACGACTATATTCGACTAGACTAGACTAAAGACTATCTTTCAAAGTATGACTAGACTAACGTTTGATCGATGGGAGATAAGGTGGATCAGATATATGAAGACCACAACAACTTGACCATGATAGAATATAGTTTCAAAGTTAGATGAGACTAATATTTGATTAATGGTAGACAAGGCGGGTCGGACAGAACATGGACCATGACAAACTAGACCATCGCACAGATCAAGAGGAGACTAGAGAAGACTAGACCTGATAGACTAGACCACTATGTAGCTCAAGAAGGGACTAGACCCAATAAACTATATGACTAGAGGAGAGCGGATTGAGAGGAGACTAGATAATACTAGACTCGATAGACGAGACTAGTACACAGATCGAGAAAGGACTAGACCTACAAACTAGATGACGAGAGGAGATTCCTATAGACTAGATGATAAGAGGAGATTTAGACCATGAAACAGATCAAACGGGTAACACATAAATAAAGTGGAGGCTAGATGCTATAAAAATAGATCGAGAGGAGAAATCAGAATAGAGGATTGGCATACATGGAGTCAAAGAGCTTGTGTGGCCCAAAGCCATAAGTCTAATAATACATTCGAAAGGATATAAAGGTCATATTTTTATTTCCCTACTATATGTGGGATAAAAAAATTATCTTCCCTTGATGACAAATTTATAAACCTTATAAAATACAAATGATAATAAGTACTTGGCGATTTGATTGGTCTCTGAATGCTTGAAGAAAACTGTTAAATGAACACTCACCTGATGAAATTTAGGATCTTTCTAGAAACGAAACATTTTTTGAAAGTAATGTGTTTAAATAAACTTTTGTTGGGAGTAATCTATTATTTTCTATCGTGTTGAGCTTAGGACATTTTATCACATCAAGCTAATAATAAATTTTCTAGATGTTATTGTTTTTTGTGTATTATTTTTTCCTTTATTTTTCTCTAATTGCTTTAAAACCAACAAGAACTACTTGGAATTCTATCTCGTGAATAATATAATGCTTGAAAAATTCAATATCACTATTAATCTAACACCACCACTATTTAGAAATTGATTTTATGCCCTGGTTGTCTTAAAATTGATGTATTTTTTATGACCTAGTTTTAGGGTTCAACTGGCTATCATGGACCACTTTTAATCTATGACTATATTCCTTCTAATTTTTTTTTGATAGATATACTTGATTTAAAATTATGCATGTGTCATATTATTTTTCTATGATCTGCAACTGATTTGTTGCTTGTATGTTGAATACTTGATTCCATTTTGCCCATCGAAGTTGATAAATCTATTGAATATGCGATCTATATGACGAGTCTTACACACAGGGATTTTATTGCTCGGACACCACTTGGAACAAACTTATTATACAATAATTGCATAAAAAAGTATGAAGAAGGAAAATGAATTGTAATTACCACTTTAGGAGGGCATAGTCCTAGCCACTAAGGAGGGTGGATCCATGCTTAAAGCAAATTAGAATGTAATATGATTGATGATAAAAACTAAAGAACCTAAAAATATAAAATAGTGAATAGGTGAACTTGGAATTATAGCCAAGTCGACTATATTGGTGTTGTAACATTATAGATGAACCAAATGGTAAGAGACTTACCCTTAGGTAAATTTCATAAATGAGTTCTATTGATTGATTTTACTTTAAATAAATGCTTACAACACTTTTGATTTACTTGTAGAAAGATGTTACACAAGATTTTTGTTGATGGATTTGACTTTAAATGAATGTCTAAATGAATTTTACTTTGCCTATAGACAAATGTCATATAGGAATTTTACTAATGGATTTTCATTTAAACAAAGGTCTAAATGACTTATGATTTACCTATAGATAAATGTCACACAAGAATTTTGCTAATGGTTTTTTCTTTAAATAAATATCTAAAGGATTTCTACTTTGCCTATAGAAAAATGTCATATATGACTTCTATTGATGGATTTTCCTTTAAAAAATGTTAAAATGACTTTTTATTTTCTTGTAGGCAAGTGTCATATAGGACTTCTAATTGTAGACTTGCATTATAAACAAATATCAAGGAGGACCTATAAGATGTGCCAAACAATGATGACTTAGCTCTAGATGAATTTCATAGAGGTATTTATGATGTGGTTGATATGGCTATTGATTTACCCATAGTTAAAGGATAAAATTGTTATGCATATGAGCCATATTACCCCCATGCCTATATGTGATTGGGTTATGTTTGATGATATTACATTAAGGATTAAAACAATATTTTTGCATAGGCCAAAATTAATATGCTCATGAATGGGATAGGATGGGAGATGTGGAATATTTTCATTACCATCTACAAACCTCATAGCACTTATCATATGATAAATGTTAGATGAAGAGATAGGGTTTGTCATCAGTACTTATGATAATTTGTAGTATTCAACATTCAACAAGATGAAAATAGATCTCATAACTAGATGAAAATATGTGAAAGGTATGTGATAAATTTGGAAATATGTGAAAGATTATGGGATGAATATAGGATACTTTGTAATAAAATAAAGATAGTTGGGTTATGTGAACTATGATAGAAATTATTAGTTCATAACATGGGACAAGGGAGGTTTTGCTCCAATCAGTCACCTAGTGAAAATAAAAATAAACTTTCCTACCTAGGATCATCCTTTATATGTTATTTTGGATCCTTGAATCGCCATGCTATAGGTAGTCTAAGAAAAGATAGACGTGTGCATACTGTTAGGATCCTCAATCCTAACATTATTTGTTAGTGTTAGTTAGCATTATTAATCATTTAATTATAATAGTATTAACTCATAACGTGAACCATCACATCTCTTCATAACGTGAACCATCATGTCTCTTCACCAACGTAGCTTTAGCATAGATATATATATATAGGTTGGCCATCCATATCAAATCATCCAACAAGAAGAATATATATTATTTAGACCCATTGGAGTGATTTCCCAAACCAATGCAAAAGGCGATTCATATCTAAAAGCAATTCTTTTAATTTAGATGCTATTTTAATTATTTCTTTATTAAAATTGTGCTATAACCTTCAAGGTTCTACCATTGGTATCAGAGCCATGTGGGACCCAGTCATGTGGGAATTGCTCAAAGATCTTCATCAAATCACTTCTGTACATGAGTATCAAACTCGGTTTGATGATATCACCAAACACAACACAAGATTGGATGAATCAATTCTCATAA
The DNA here is from genome assembly GCA_028583015.1 of Wollemia nobilis. Lineage (NCBI taxonomy): Eukaryota > Viridiplantae > Streptophyta > Pinopsida > Araucariales > Araucariaceae > Wollemia > Wollemia nobilis. The sequence goes on from JAQPPZ010001493.1 coordinate 16,779,107, forward strand.
GTGGCTTCATTAGGGGATTGAAAGAGGAAATTAGAATGGAGGTGATAAGGTTCAATCCCTATACAATGATGCAGACCTATGGATTGGAAAAATTAGCTGAAGATAAAATCAATGCACAACAACGATTAGGGAAACCACTTATGGAAAAATTGTCGACCACTTACATCACTCCCAAACTTATGCATAATGGAAGGGTATAAAGCACTTACACAACCCCCAAATCTAATCGAACTTTACGAATTAAACATCTTAGCTTTGAGGAGATGAAAGAACGATGAGCAAAAGGACTCTGTGATAATTGTGATGAACAATTTGAACCCCACCATAAATGTGCTACACTAACATTGTATTTATTGAAGGAAGTTGATCCTTGTCTCTCCATAGAGCAAGCATATGAGGTAGTTGTGTCTGAAGTGACCAGTGCACCTACTCACCGCAATGAAGACAATGAGGTCGATGTGCAAGAATTGATTGATGTACCAAGAAAGGATGAGGTATACATACCCAAAGTGATCAATGCTAGCAAAACATGCACTCTAAAAGACCTACAAATACCTTCCTCATCAATAGTGAGTTCTTACCATATGACCAAATCTATTTGAAACCAATGCAGAGTGACTACACACTCCTTCTCCATTGGCTCTACCAAGGAACCAAAAAAGGATATGAAATCATTACCATCACTTTTGATGCATCATTATGAAGTATTTGAGGAACACCAAGGGTTGCCCTCCCATCCTCATCATGATTTTCCTAAGGAAGATTCTACTATTGTTCTTGGCAACCCCCCGCTAATGATTCATCCTTCTCGATATCCCTACCTATGAAAGGATGCCATTAAAACAGTCTAAGAACTTACATAAATCCTTCTTGGAAAACAAAGGACAAAGCTTCTCACTTTGAGCTTTGAGGACAAAGATATTTTTAAGGAGGGTGGCATGTTAGGATCCTCAATCCTAACATTATTAGTTAGTATTAGTTAGCATTATTAATCATTTAATTATAATAGTATTAACTCATAACGTGAACCATCACGTCTCTTCATAACGTGAACCATCATGTCTCTTCACCAACGTAGCTTTAGCATAGATATATATATTAGGTTGGCCATCCATATCAAATCATCCAACAAGAAGAATATATATTATTTAGACCCATTGGAGTGATTTCCCAAACCAATGCAAAAAGTGATTCATATCTAAAAGTGATTCTTTTAATTTAGATGCTACTTTAATTATTTCTTTATTAAAATTGTGCTAGAACCTTCAGGGTTCTACCACATACATACATATAGATATGAAATCAAGTAAACACAAGCAAACAACTAAAAATAAATGAGCAGTTGAGGTAATTTTAGACATATCTTTTAAGATGCATTATATTCATTAGTTTTTAAGTTATCCATCAAGGTTGGTGAGGTACTAAGCACCTGAACCATACTTGGTGGTTATGATGTATGAAGATATCCAATTAGGCTGAATTTTGCTTTTGAGCGTAGTATTGGGGTTAGTATTTTTATGATTATCTTTGATAACAATATAACTAAATTCAAAGGATCAATATTATACCTTTTTTTCCATAAGCATAATAATCCTTTGTCGATAGAATCATAATTATTTTAAGACATGGATATAATTTCCATAAAACAGTTCTTTCTAGTTGAGATGAGTGAGATGATAATCATATCATCTCCTATAGAGAGATATTGCAATAAAATATGAAATGGAACCTCAAACTTGAATGGATAAACTACTTCAATTCCATAAACCAAAGCATAGGGAATAACAACAATAGAAATTATAACACTAGTGTGATATACCCATATAGTTAAATACAACTAGAGATGCCAATATCTACTAGTCTTACTAATGAGCTTATTGAGGATTTTGATAAGAGTTTTACAGAGGATTTTGCTTGACCATTTCCTTGAGGATAGTAAGGATTGGATCACTTGCATTTAATATTGTACTTAGTATAATTATTTTGCACATCTTTATTATTCAAAGGTATTCCATCACTTGAGATTATAATAGAAAGGATCCCATAATAGCTAGGGATTTTCATAAGGATGAACTTACATAATTCATATCCAATGGTTGAGGCTAATAGCACAAATTTGAACTATTTTATGAAGTATTCAGTAGCTATAATGATAAATTTATGTCTATCATATGACATAGGATTTATCTTCTTGATAATGTCCAATCCCCAAATGAAGAAAGACCATGGTCAGGTTAATGATTGAAGAGCTTGGGATGGATCATGGATTAAGTTATCATGATTTTGGAACTTATCATACCTCTTGACATAGTCATAAGATTCATTTTCTATGGAGGTTAAATAATAACCCATCCGTAAGAGTTTATTGGTAATGACAACATTGCTAAAGTGATCGGTGTATGATCCATCATGGACCTTCTCAATGATTATTTGGGATTTGAAAAATTATAAGAACCTAAGAAAAATATCATCAAGATTGTGGTTGTATAAAATATCACCAATGATGGAATACCTACAAACTTACTATTTGAGGTTCTTATGCTCATTACGATCCAAACCATTAGGCAAAGTTCCATCTTTAATGTCAAAAATGCCCTTGTACCAAGGACCATAGGATGAGGTTGCATCTATGGAAAAAAATTCTAAAGGAAAGTGACTAGATTCTAGGTTTTAAGGTTTCCTAAATTTTTAGATGACAATAATCCTATGTCTAGGTTGTCAATTGGGACTAGGAAGAGGAATGGTTAACCATAAGAATGAAGGACCCAATATTTGTATTTAAAATATTTGAATGCAATGAACCTCCCAAAGAGAGACAAAAAATAGAGAGAACTTTCATCTAGGGGAGTTGGGTGGTTTTTCCCTACTCTACACTTGTATTTTAGTTTTACAAAGGGGAGTAAGTGTATTGGGATTTAAAATCCATAAGTGAGTTCTCAAAACAATCCCTTGAAATCTGCCCCTTGAACCCTCTTGTTAGTGAAATGGGAGGGTGGAAGAACATTTAGCTCTAAGGAGATCCTAGATGTAGCCGAGGCCATAGCATAGACAATGTAGTTTTTAGACCTAGGGATAGCATCAATAGTGATTTTATTAAAAGCAACTATTAGTTTATTGATAATATCTTTGTATAGTCTAAGTTTAACATCCTTGGTCTATTATTATCTTTAATAGCATGAAGGAATTTCCCATAGTATTATAACTCATTAAAACTAAACTACGTGTAGTTATTAGGTCTTGTTTGAATACATCACATTCTCAAAAGCCTACCTTAAAAGTAAATCTTCATTTACAATTTGTCATTCAAAACAAAAAATAATATAGTTCATAGGTCATATCTACTACATTTATAGTTGGGATGGGATTATATTAAGTCTATATAGTCAAATAAATATATTAGGAAGAAATATAGGCATTATCTAAATTGAATTCATTAAACATAGGCTTAGACTCACAACTAGCCCTATCCTTGAGGTGAGACACCACAAACCTGATACCTCAAGGGAATAAGGTTCTAGTGCACCCAGTCCTACAGACCAAATCAGAGGTCCTCACAATTACCCCCATCACATTTTAGTAGTAGATTTGTCTACCATTAGTGGAGAATGTGTAACTTTGTTGATCATCCTCATAGCCATGATCACAAAATAAGGGTAAATACATTCATAAGATATAATTATGACTATGAGATCAATGTAAAAAGTGCCACTGAAAAGTGATATCCATTGATGCTTCTACCAACTATTGGTGCTTTCACTATTAGTTATAGATCATTACTATAAAATATAGATATTTTATTGTAGTACAAATAGGATTCAATAGTGCCACTAATACTACAACCCTATGATGCGTTTGTTGATAGATATAGGAGAATAAGTCTTTAAGAAAAGACACTTTAATTTACAAATGGTTTCAACGAGAATCTCTAACTAGTAAGATGTAGGTATTCTAATGAAGATAGTAAAAAGTACTAAGTGGGAATAGAAAAATTAATTATGATGAAATTGACAACAAGAGAATGAAAGACAAACTAATTGTGAGATAAAAGCAAGATTAATTTGAAAAGATAAAATAACCATGAATAATCTTAAAATAAAAATTACAAGCTATGGAATGAAATGACACAAATAAGTGGCTACTAGTAAGTTATAAATCCCAAGAACCTTGTAATATGTCACATTATACTTAGAGGGGATGAGAGACCCATATTGTTTGAGAGAATATCACAAATGGAAACTAGGAAGTACAAGCAATTACCTTTTAATATTATGGGTATTCATTATTATAGGATGACATGTGGATGATGATTCTAGAAAAGATTCATTGTCCAAAAGTGTAGATAATGGGTGATGTTAATAAATTTTTGCTATCATAGGAATGAGTGAGGGAGGATACTTCAAAAATGCTTCACTACTAAAAAATTGTACATGCAAGACAATTTCTATAGAGCATCACTATTGAGAACATCTATGTCATTTAGATCCCCTAAGGCCTAACTTTATAGGAAGATACACAACTTTTTGGGGATCTATAGGGAATTTTCCAAGGTTGAGAGCTAGAGATGTGGTATTGTCTACATGGATTGGTGAATTTTAAGACCAAAATAAGTTAATATGGAAGATGCAAGTAGCATGACCTAATTTGAGTTTCATGAGTTGCGGGAAACTATTTTTCTTTCTTTTAGCTTGTAATTATTGATAGTTGACAACATTGTAATCATAAGCATTGGTGACACTAAAGACTCGATAATACTAAATGGCCATTGTCAATATTAATTGGGTGGGAAATGGAAAAACGTGAATATTTTTTTAAAACACTACCAAGCAAGTAGAAGCGTCATTGGCACTATCATTTCAATCCAAGTGCTTTTGCTTTTGGAACAATAAATGCTCCTTATTTTAGATTTAAGATGATTACTTTGATTTGGGTGTTGAATTGGCTAATTGACAGAGATGTTGGTAAATTTTGGATACGTTAATGTGCTCAAAAAAGGGTTTCTACAATAGGTATAATAGAGCTATGGCTTTACAAATTCAATTTTATCCATTTTAGTTTCCCATACCACATGCAATGTAGGGTATACAATAATGATTTAAACCCTTTTACCTACCCAAATGCATAAAAAAATAAATGCAGTGCAAAATTATAATCTAAACTTGCTTCTATAGAATTATTGTTAGAGTTACTATGCTACAGTAACTATAATTATTACCTCGTTTGGTAATTAGTAGATTATTCTAGGTATATTTTATTTACCGTATGGTAGATATACATTATTACATTTACTTTTACTTTTTACCTCGAAGATATTCACTGTTTGGAATATCTTGTGGTAACTAGGTAACTAGGTGACAATAGTCAACTTGACTACGTTAACCTACCTAGTTGGTTAGTCATTGTAATCATTTTGATTACGTTAGTAGGTTAGCGCATAGTTGTTAGCGTTAATTAGGGATATTATTTTGTTAATATCCTAAGGCTATTCTTAGCCTATTATTGTTCTATTTAAACCTTATAAACTTAATAATATTTTCAATTTTCACACTCTATTATTTTCTAATATTGGTATCAGAGCAGAAGAATTGGGTAAGGTAGCTTGGGTGAGCTAGTTCTGGAGAAGGTGATATTTGTGTCACTCCTATATGGGACCCTTGGATGGGACATGCTTCCTAAGATATCGAGGTAGCATGGAAATCAAAGTAATATTCAACTAACTTGAGTGCTGCATAGAATTTATGGTACTGAATTTCGTGGTGTTGTGGTGTTGAGTTTTATCTGACATTGCAAAATTTTTTGTGTTTTTTTATGTTTCCTGATAGATCATAGGTGGATAATATATCAGTGCTAACACTATCAAAAACTAATAGGATGACATTATCAGCAACTATCTCTGATAGAATCTGTGGGACCTGACATCTCATAGACCTACCAATTCACTAATGCCAATACCACTAATGACATGGTGATCAAAATATCAATGTCATATTTGTTCAAATCCTACAACCTGGTAGCACACATGCATCACATACAGTTTACAAGCACTAATGAAACCTTGAACCTAGTGGACACTGAATCCTATGCACACCAAACACCATGAGGCTAATGCCAACACTCCCGAATTTGTAGGTGACGCATAGAACTCCAAGTGGGGATAAAAACTTGTGCATCTAACAAAAAATATAGATCCCAACCTATAAATGGGTAGCAACCTAGATAGAACTAAAATTCATGATCTTCAATGCATCATGAATCCTGGTGCAGATTCCAACTTGTTGACATCACCTTACACTCGATTCACTAATGGCATGAATATCGAGATAGCCATATGGTGACCTACTACTATTGAGTTGGAAGACACATGGTAGACTAAGGGTGTTGAGTTTACAAACATGTGGTAGACTTGGTGAGCTGACATGGTGCATACGTGGTGAATTATGTGGAATCTAATTCAATGAGATGATGTGGCATGTGTGTGAGGGGTTTATGTGGTGTGCATTGATAGGCTGATGATGTGCCAAATACCTATTGCTTGAAATTGTCGAAAAAAGGTTTCTCAACATCATTGATTACCTGAAGGTAATCGAGATTCAATGGGCGGATGGGCATTTTTAAATTCTTAAAGCATGCATAGTGGGGTGCATGTGGGACAATAAGTCTCAAAGCCTTCAAAGGCTCTCTTATTATTTCTCACCTTCCAAAAGAGGATGAAACAAAAGGTACATCCATGCTCTTTAGTCCCATCTAGCCCTCCAACCAAGATGGCACAACGCACAGTGATAGTGCACTACATCCCACGAGGTCACAGGATCCATTGCCCATGACAGCCCAAACAATATTTTGCTAAATTGTGCACTTAATTCCCTTTATTAGTAAAATTTTTATAAAGGTAATATTTTTCAATATTTGTTTTTAATTTTGCATTTTTTTAATTAAAGTTTCTTTTTTATATTTTTTAATAATTTAAATATTAATTATATTTTAAAATAAAATTTCTTTTAAATTTAAATTGATTTTTAAATACTATTATAATTTTTTTATTAAATTAAATTATTTATTGATTAAAATTTATTTAAATTTTTTTAAGTTAAAATTTTCAAAAAAAAAGGAGACCCTATTTTTTTGCAATTTTCTAACAAAATAGTGTTTTTGTTTTCTCCAAGATGGGATGTAATACAAATAAAGAGCACTTTTTTTTTGCAAAACTAGGGAGCCCTAAAATATTCTCAAAACATTGTTAATTTTACAAAATCAAAGGAAAAAATAAAAAAAATTGATTCTTTCTTGCAAAATTGTAACACAAGGAGACACCAAATTTGCAAAATCCAAAGTTAAAATTTGTGCATTTGTTTTCTCCACGGAGGGATATAACACAAGAAATTGCACATTTTATTTTTTGTAAAATCACTGAGCCACTGGGAGCTTGCGAGCAACGAGAAGAGATTGAAGACTTTGGGTCCACTAAAACCAAGTCATGTGTCGACTGGTTCTAGAAAGCCTTTCAAATGCAGGTCGTGTGTCGACTTGACTTGAAAGGAGTGCTACTTTGTTAATTTTGCAAATCAAAGGGAGGAAGACAAGAAATTATATTTATTAGAAAAATTGTAACACAAAGGGGGGACACTTAAAAATTAAAACTTGTTAATTTTGCAACATAAAAAGGAGAGGCAATTGTCTTTTGTCACATTCTTTGCAAAATTGTAAAACAAGAGGAGACATTGAATATCAAATTTTTGCACAACACAAATCAATTTGTTTTTGCAAAAATTGGTAAGAAGTGTTGTGGCTAATCCACAACACACCCCAAAATTGGGGGCCCACCTTTTTGCATGCTTTCAAAGAAGAAAATAGTGACCCAGATGCTAAAAAAATCAAAGAAAAAGGGCAAAATTTCACAAAGGAGAAAAGTTGTCGCGATATCGCGACATGTTGCTCCGTCACGACCGAAAATGAAAAGTTGTCACGATATCGCGACATGTTTCTCCGTCACGGCAGAAAATGAAAAGTTGTCGCGATATCGCAACATGTTTCTTCGTCGCGGCCGAAAACGGAAAATTGTCGTGATATCGCGACATGTCACAAAATCGCGATCAAACCAGTCAAACAGGGCAAGCCACTAAAGTTGTCGCGATATCATGACATGTCACGATTTCGCTATAGAAAGTAGCCACAGTTGTACAAAATGAAAAAGTGTCACGATTTCGCGACATAAAGCAGCTGGATAGCCCGAAACGAAAAGGTGTCACGATTTCGCGACAGAAAGCAGCTGCATAGCCCGAAAGAGAAAAGCATCACGATTTCGTGATAGGTTGCAGCGAAATGGTATGAAATGAAAAAGTATCATGATTTCGTGACAGGTTGCAGTGAGATGGCTCAAAATAAAAAAGCATCGCGATTTTGCGACAGGTTGCAGCAAAATGGTACGAAACGAAAAAGTGTCACGATTTTGCGATAGGTTGCAGCGAGAGGGCCCGAAATAGAAGAGTGTCGCAATTTCGTGACAGGTTGCGGCCAAAGGCGTACCAAGTGAAAAATGTCATGATTTTGTGATAGGTTGTGGCCAAAAGCATATCAAGTGAAAAACATCGCGATTTCGTGATAGGTTGCCGCAAGATATCTTCGAATGAAAAAGTGTCGTGATTTCACGACAGGAAGCAGCCGAGGCGTATGGAGATGAAAAACATCATGATTTTGCGACAAGAAGTAGCCTCACAGCTCGAAACAGAAAAATTTCATGATTTCGTGACAAGTTGCATTGGCAAGGCTGCTGGCAGAAAATGTCGCGATATCGCGACATGTCGTGTTTTCACGGTGAAAGCAAAGGAGCAAAGCTGGATGCATAAAAATGTCGTGATTTACATGGCGCTGTTACAAAACATGTAGAAAAGCACTGAACACGTGGCACAAGGGCATGAGGGTCATGATAATGCTTCAGATCGACAGTTATAGTTAGCAAAGAAGACCAAACGTTTTAGGCTTGAGCAAAAGGTCAAAACACCAAAGAAGCGGGAAAATGAAACGAAGCGATATGGGAAATGAAGTGAAGTGTCACAGAGCGAACCCGAGAACTGCAACATAAAGTTTAAAAGTAGAAGTGAATGTAGATACAGGGGTTGGAAATTGTAAGAAGAAAAGCATTATTTTTTTTTAATAAAAAGGAGTTTATTTGGCAAGAGTAACTTTTCTGTGTGAAACCAAAAGGATATTGAAGGCTAAGACTAGTGTTATCTCTGTAGATCTTTCCCTTGCATTATTATTTCTTGTATCTATTCGTTTACACCATAATATGGGTTACGATAGGTGAATGATAGAATGCTGCAATTATTTATTTCCTTAGAGTCTTGCATCTGATCTAATTCGACTGTGTTTTATTGCAGGTCTGTTAGGTCAGGTTGTTTTAGAGTTTCATCTCATAACTTGGGGTTTTGTAGGGAGGAGATTACTAACCAAATTAATGTCCTGTTTTAGTTTTTTTAGCTAATTCTCATAAAGAATATTTCTGTTTTAGTTTTTGATATTATATTTTTTAATCTTATTTGAAAATCTGCATGTTGGATTTTGGTACATTCCAGAATACTTTGCTAATTTTACTAACACTGAAGGCTAACATAGAAGTAGCAGAACAGTGTTAAATAAAAGATAAAATGAACCCGTTAACTATTAAAATGAACCTCATGTTAAAGGCACGGAGCTTAAAATGAAGTGGTGTATACCACACATTTTCTCATTTGAAATATTTTTAAGCCAAAAAATAAAAGAGGTCACTAGCATATTTTAGGGTAGATTTCATTATTCTCAGGAACAGTAAGAAAATATTTATGTGGTTGATTAATTTAATAGATTACGGTTGCAAAGTTATTCTTTGAATCATTAAAGGCCCCTTGTTAACAGTTACTTGCAGGGTTAAGTTATTCTAGTATACATTCATTTATTTGCGTTAATTCTTAACTGGTTATATGCATATGAATGTTTGTTCCACCAGAACCTTGGAGAAATAAAAAAATAACAAATTTTCTTTGCAAGAAAGAGTTTCATGTCTGAGACTCTAGTTGCGTGATCATTTTGTTATAGGGCAAAATATTCATTCAACATTTTGGCGCTAGAAGGAGGGCCTTCTTTATTGCTTTGTGATTATGATATGTTCTAATTATTAACGTGGGTAGTTTTGTTTCCACCTATTGTGCTTTCAGGTATAACATTTTGATACTTTATTTTGCAAGTAAGTTGAGAGAAGTCTTTTAGGGTTCTAGAGTTTTCAAGCTGGCCCAACTTGAGTACATAGCTACTAGGTCCAAGACCACAGGGGAAACTATTTTCCAAAGCCTTTCTCCCACTGCTAGGAAGCCAAAAAAAAAAATATTAGAGATCGAGATACCACCCAGTATACTTGAGTTAGGGATTTCTTTAGACTCAAGTATGTCTAGCGGGCCTGAGCCCTTAATTTCAAGTGCGACAACAACACAAGGTGTATCTGTCTCCATAGTTCCAAGCGTTCCCATTGTTCCCACAGGGTTAACACCTTTGAACAACATGGCCCAACAACAACAACAACAGCCACCTGCCCTTTGGTATGGTGCACAAAGTTCCCCCTTGGATATTCTTGGGGCAGTCCATGACTTGCCTAGAAACATTGAAAGGGGATTACCAAAATTCATGCACGATGGTCCCACAACAGCTAAAGATCATGTCCAAATCTATAAGGATTACATGTTTAGGCAAGGGGTTACTCACGAGGATGTTGCTTGCCGAGTTTTCCCTGCTAGTCTAGACAACACGGCCAATGAATGGTATAGGAATCTTCCAGTAGGGTCTATCACTTCATGGGCCCAATTAGAAATCGCCTTCATTAGCCAATTTAGAATGTTATTGGATCCCTCCATAATTTACAATTTGTTCGTATCATGCAAAAGATTACCCAATGAGCCCATACGAACATTCAATCAGAGGTTCCAAAAACTATACACGAATCTGACTCGTCACTTTGCGGTAGATCCTACGATCGCCTTGCAATTATATTTTAGAGCCTTAGATCCTTTAACATCTTTGTTGACTAGAAGGAATCCTCAGGTTACGATGCTTCCTTTAGCCTATGCAGAGACAATGACTCTCGAACAACAAATGAACTTACCAGGAGCAAGATTGTCTCAATTGACTGGGATGGGACAATACGGTCCATACAGTCAATTTGCCATGATGAACCAGTTAATGGCACCATAGATTCCTATTATGAACAATTTCCAAACACCCACCCAAGTGGTGTCATTTCCAAGTTATCCTAATGCCTCCGTTCAAATGCAGGGATTAATTCAAAATAGCCCGATGGGTTTGCCTGGATTTGGCATGGGTAGTAATTTGTTGACCATGCCGGGGTTTGCTCCGATTAGCACGCCAAGCCCAACGACTTATCCAACAATCACTCCGATTCAAAGTGTGAATCCAATATGGAATCCAACTGCCCAGACCCAAGCCATTGTACCTATTCTAGAGGTGGCTAATGCAACAAACACAACTAGACCCAAAATTACCGTGCCCCAACCACAAGGGTCCGAATCCGCCATAGAAAACATGAAGGAAACCTTGGCCAAAGTTTTGGTTACGGTGGGAAATGTCAATAAAAAGGTTTACCAAGCCATGGGTCATAACCGACCTCATATCCATAGAGGAAAAGGAACATACAACATGCAGCCAAATAATGGGCGAGTACCCAATCCCGTAGCCAATCAGGTAGATGTCTCAAAAGATTTTGGAGAATCAGGACCTTGTGACAATGATTGCCTGCATTGTGGCCACGGGAAGCATGAGTCTATACTGACTGAGGTTATACATTCCCAAGAAAGTGAAGAAGAGGAGGATGTGGAATTCTTTGGAAATGAAGATGAAGAAAAATTGGAAGTTCATGCCAACAAATGTTTTGGGAAAGGAAATCATAAATATTACACTAGGAGTTCTAAGGAGCCCAAAACTTCCTCTACTCCTCCAAACAACCAATTACTCCCTCCTGATTTCAAAGGAGATGTTAATCCCTCTCCTCCATCCTTGGTGGAAAAGTCTAAGATGGTGCAAAACATGTCAAGTTCAGAAAAACCCACTTACGACTTGGTAGAAGACATGAAGAAAACTAAGGCCAATGTCTCAATGTATGATATGTCCCGATTATTAGGCCAAGAAGTAAGTCCACCAAAAAGTTTAGATCCACCTGCTCAACTTCATGAAGCTAAAAGTTTTGAGTCTCGATTGGTTTTGAAAAAGGAAAAATGAGATATACCTCTTTTTCTGATAACCATTAGAATTGCGAGTAAAAATCTGCACAATTGCTTAATAGATTTAGGGGCCTCGGCTACCATTATGCCCCTAGAAATCTATAAAAAATTGGGACTTACACCAAAACCTTCTAGAATCAGGGTGGTGCAGCTGGATAGATCAACCATGGAGGCAGTGGGAGAATTGGGTGATGTTCTTATTCAAGTCAATTCAGAACCTAGGGTTCAACATCACATAGACATATTGGTGCTCGACATTCCTATCAAATATGGCATGGTGTTGGGAAGATATTGGAGTAAAAACCTAAATGGTTACATTGTGACAGATTCTTCACATATGTGGTTGCCTTGGAGGGGAGTGGCCAATCAAATTTGGATTGATAGTGAACCTAGGCTCAAGGAGATGATCACGGAATACAACAAACCAAATGAGATCCAATACATTGAAGCTGAATTAGGAGCATATTGTTTGGACATAGAAACCCCTAAAAATTTCCAAAATGAAAGGATTGGATGCAACGTTACTGAAGGACATCAGGACATCAGGACATTAGGACTTTAAGATTTGATGGATCCAGGTCCAGAGAAGGGGCAGGAGTCGGTATTGAATTGTCATGTTTAGACAGAGAGCCTATGTTCGTTGCATATAGATTATAGTTCCCTGCCACCAACAATATGGCAGAATATGAGGCCTTGATTCTCGGACTTCAATTGGCCCTTCGAAATAAATTTAAGTGTATCAAGGTCCTTGGTGATTCGAAACTGGTGGTAAAACAAGTGAAGGGACAATACGTATGTAAGAACAAGCGGCTCAGACTTTACCAAACCAGGGTTAGAGATTTAATAGACAAGTTTGATGCTTTTAACATATCTCTGATCTCTAGAAAAGGCAATCGTCTGGCAGACTCTCTAGCCGTAGCTGCGAGTATGTTGAAACCAGTGGAGCACAAGAAATGCAAGAAATTCTCCATAGAACTGGTCCCTTGTCCCTTGATATCGGATAATGTCATGAATTTCCAAGTGTTTGATAGTGACAGACACATTCCATTTTGTCACTAATTCTGGTATATTTGAAAAGCAGGTTATAGATGAAGATGAGAGGGACCTAGAAGATGCAGATTTGGAAGAAAATATTATTGGAAAATGTAATAAGATGCCAAATGAGATGGCTTCATTAGAAAAAACTTTCGATATCGGATACCAACCAAAAGAATGTAGAAAGGTTCCACCTCCCAGACAGGCCTGTGACTTGGTTAATATTGGAAGTGCAGAAAACCCTCGAGAAGTATTCATTGCAAAAGCATGTACAAAACAGGAGAAGGATTCCATTGCCAATACATTAAAAGAATACATAGATTGCATAGCCTGGAGTTATAAGGAGCTGAAAACTTATGATCAGAATGTCATAACGCATACAATTCCTTTGAAGCCAGACTCCAAAGCCTTCAGGCAGAGACAAAGGCCAGTCAATCCATTATTAGAACCCTTGATAGAGAAAGAGGTAAAGCGACTGTTAGAAGCTAAAATCATCTTTCCTGTTAGGCATTCCACATGGGTTGCTAACTCGGTCCCTGTGAGAAAAAAGAGTGGAGAAATAAGGTTATGTATCGATTTTAGAAATCTTAATAAAGCCTCACAAAAGGACAATTACCCATTACCCACCATCGATGAAATACTTCAAAAGGTAAATGGGTCAGAGATGATGTCATTCCTGGATGGCTATTCGGGATATAATCAGGTCCTTATCCATCCTAGTGATAGGATGAAAACTGCCTTCACCACAAAGTGGGGCACCTTTGCATACAGGAGAATGCCTTTTGGACTATTGAACGTAGGTGCCACATTCCAACGAGCTATGGACTTTGCTTTTAAGGGGATTATAGGTAAGTGCATTATCATCTATGTAGATGACATTCCTATATTTTCTAAGAACATGGAAAACCACGTCAGGGATCTAAAGAAAGTCTTTCAAAGATGCAAGGAACATGGCATTTCACTCAACCCAAAGAAGTGCATTTTCGGGGTAACGGAAGGAAAATTATTTGGACATGTAATATCTAAGGATGGAATTTCCATTGACCCTAAAAGAATAGAAGCCATACAACAGATTCCTTGTCCCAACAGCAAAAATGGGTTGAGATCATTTTTTGGGAAGATCAATTTCGTCAAAAAATTTATTGCAGATTTGTAGAAATAGCAAAGCCTTTGAACATGTTAAAGAAAGAGGTCCAAATCAAGTGGACAGATGAAAATAGAGATGCTTTCAAAAATATCAAGGACGCGATTTCTAAAGCCCCAATTTTAGTGAGTCTCGATTATACGAAGCCTTTCTATATTTACACATTTGCTTCAGATCACTCCTTTGCGAGTGTTTTAACTCAGAAGAGTGAAGGCAACATTGAAAATCATATTGCCTTCCTGAGTAGTCCTCTCAAAGATGTGAAACTGAGATACTCCATCTTGGACAAGCAAATGTATTCTCTAGTTAAGACCGTTAAAAAATTTAGGCATTATATAGTCCATAGTAGGGTGTTTGCTATAGTCCCGGATCCTGCAGTCAAAGCCATGTTTATACAGAATGAATTAGGTGAAAGACAAGGTAAGTGGATTTCAACTTTGCAAGAGTTTGATCTTGAGATTCAATCCATGAAGATAGTGTGGGGACAAGGGTTGGTCAAGGCTATAGCAGAAAAGGATCTCGTAATTTCATGTCAACATTATGAAATCGCAGATATAACCAAAGATGAGTGGTATGTAGATGTGGTGTATTTTCTACTAAATGGTAAATGTCCACCGCATTTGAATTCTACTCAATGAAGAGCCTTGCGCTTGAAGTCTGCTAATTTCCTAATTAGATCCGGCACGTTATACAAGAAGAACCATGAAGGTATTTACCTTCGTTGTCTCGATCAAAAAGAAGCAGTGCAAATACTCGAGGAATTTCATGGTAAACATGGGACGGGACATGGGTCCGCTAATGCCACAGTTCATAAAATCCTTAGAGCCAATTATTATTGGCCTCGACTATTCAAAGATGCCCATACTCATGTGAGGTCCTGTCATACATGTCAAACTACAGCCAATAAAGACAGGGGTGCTTCCATGCCATTACAATCTGTAATTGAGTCTAGACCTTTTGCGTAGTGGGGCCTGGATTTTGTTGGGATTATCAGTCCCAATTCATCCGATTCCCACAAGTACATTCTAACGGCTACAGATTATTGCACAAGGTGGACGGAAGCTATCCCCACAAAGAATGCTACTTCGAAGGTGGTTATTAAATTCTTAGAGGATAATATTGTCACTCGGTTTGGAATGCCTAACTCCATTGTAAGTGATAATGGGTCAGATTTTTCCTCTCTGGAATTTGCTAATTGGGCATTTGACAACAGTGTGAGTTTAAAATTCTCTTCCAATTATTATCCATAAGGTAATGGATTGGCTGAATCTTCTAACAAGAATTTGTTATGCGTCATAAAAAAATTGTTGGAAAGAAATCCTAGAGATTGGCATAACAAAATTAAGTTGGCTCTTTGGGCTAACAGAATCAGAGTCAAATAATCCATAGGAACATCTCCTTACCATCTGGTTTATGGACAGGATCCCATTTTTCCTACAAATCTCAAGTTACAAACACTTCATTTCATGAAAGATTACTTCGGAACTGATGATAAACTTGAGTCTAGACTAACACAATTAATGCATCTAGATGAAAAAATGGATGAGGCTATGCTTCATTTCAGTAAACACCAAGATGTAGTAAAAATATGGTTCGACAAAAAGTCTAGAGCCAAGGCTTTTAAAATATCAGATCTAGTGTTTTTATGGGATAAAAGACATGAGAAGAAAGGGGATCATGATAAGTTTGACTATTTATGGTTGGGTCCTTACCAGATTTTAGAAGTCCTAGGGGAAAATAGTTTTAGACTAAAAACCTTGGATGGAAAGAATTTGGCATTACCTGTCAATGGGTTGCACTTGAAACACTATTTCCAGGCCTGAAGCGGCTGGGTTTTGTATTATATGTAATTATGCCATGCTTTGTTTCTTTTGTGTGTGCAGATTTGATGTTTAAGTTGTGTGTTTGTTTGACATGTTTAAGTTTTTGTATTACATGTAATAATGTCGTGCTTTGTTTCTGTTGTGTGTGCAGATTTGATGTTCAGGTGGTGTGTTTATTTGACATCATTTATTTCCTTAAAAAAAAAAAAAAAATTGAATAAAAATTTGAGATGTTAACTCATGCCTAAGATTAGGAAAATATGAAACATTGGAATTATGTTGTAAAAGCTCCGCATGTAACACAAATAGTTAAATAATATCGTTTGAAGCTTGTGATGCATGAAGTAGTCAGTTTTACAAATTATGACAATACTTTATCTGCAATTCAAAGGGCAATGCATTCATATTACATCTCACTTTGCATATACATGCCATCTTAGTTGCATATGCATTTCAGATACAAATCATTAAAGTGTGTCAAATCCTCTTAGGGTTATGCTACAACACAAATAAGAAAAAATTCCTAAGGTTGGAAACTGAGCCCCGAAATATCTAGAACCAAGCACATTTTATACACATTAAAAAGAATCTTGAGCAAAATGATCAAAACCTTGCTTGGAAGAAAAGGTCAAGCGAAAGAAGTATTTCATGTCTATCCTATTATGCAACATGATCCTTAAAACAGTGGTTTTTACCACTTCCATAAAGCTTAAAGCCTAAAATCAGAGTAGTAAGGATAGGGTTAAGTCCTCATCGAACTTAGGTTGAGGATCCAACTCCCCAAAACTTTGATTTGACCTACATGGAGTAGTAAGGATAGGGCATAATTCTCATCTCGCCTAGGTTGAGAATCTGATTCCCCAAAGCTCCTATGTCTCATTTCATGATAAAGCTTGGATTGGAAGGATCGTACTACTTGTCCTCTGCAAAGGATGGGTAGTCATCCCCAAGGTCCAAGCAATAAAATTAATATTCTTCATTTACATCTAAAGCTTGGATTGGAAGGATCGTACTACTTGTCCTCTACAAAGGATGGGTACTCATCCCCAAGGTCCAAGAAGTAAAAAATTAATTTTCCCATCTTATATTTATATTGGATTGGAAGGATCGTACTACTTGTCCTCTGCAAAGGATGGGTAGTCATACCCAAGTTCAAAAGAAATGAAGCTAAGTCATGGATTATGGGGTTAGGTATGCCCAGGCATGGCAGCATGTCTTGTCTAAAAAACAAGACCACCGACCGTTCAAAGGGTTAGACTAGCATGACCATTTCTTCCATAATTGGTTAAATTATTTTGCTCAAAGTGAGGTAATTAATTTCAAATCAGAGTAGTAAGAATAGGGTTAAACTCTCATCTCGATTAGGTTGGGAGTCTAATTTCCCAAAGCTCTGATTTCATTTTCACTTACACATGGGTTCAAGATAGTAGTGACTCATAACCAACTTTGGGATCTAATAAAACAATTCATTATACATATGGTTGATCCTAAGAGGGTTTGATAATCTTGAATGTTTGTGTATGATATTAGAAGGTCTATGCATTTATAAAAGCAAAATATCTAAGCATATTTATTAGGTTACACAAATCATTCACAGTCTCACATATGCATGCATGTAAAACTGACAATAGAATGTTGATCAAGTTCAAGCGATATGGAATGAAAATAAATAGCACACACCGAGCTAATACTAATGATTCTGATGTTTCATATACTTCTGATCTATCGGTATTTGTTTATCTTTTATGTGCTGACGCCTGTATGTAAGCTTGTATATTTCAGGTTGGGTTCTCACCAAAATGCTCTGGAGCATTTGACAGCAGAGTCATCATTTGTTGTGGCTAATCCACAACACACCCCAAAATTGGGGGCCCACCTTTTTGCATGCTTTCAAAGAAGAAAACAATGACCCAAATGCTAAAAAAATCAAAGAAAAAGGGCAAAATTTCACAAAGGAGAAAATTTGTCGCGATATCGCGACATGTTGCTCCGTCGCGGTCATAAATGAAAAGTTGTCGCGATATCGCGACATGTTGCTCCGTCGTGGCTGTAAATGAAAAGTTGTTGCGATATCGCGACATGTTGCTTCGTCGCGGCCAAAAACAAAAAATTGTCGTGATATCGCGACATGTCACAAAATCACGGTCAAACTAGTCAAACAGGGCAAGCCACTAAAGTTGTCGCGATATCGCGACATGTCGCAATTTCACTATAGAAAGCAGCCACAGTTGTACGAAATGAAAAAGTGTCACGATTTCACGACATAAAGCAGCTGGACAGCCCAAAATGAAAAGGTGTCACGATTTCGTGATAGAAAGTAGCTGCATAGCCCGAAAGAGAAAAGTGTCATGATTAAGCGATAGGTTGTAGCGAAATGGTACAGAACAGAAAAGTGTCGTGATTTCATGACAGGTTGCAGCGAGATGGCCCGAAACAGAAAAGCATCGCGATTTTGCGATAGGTTGCAGCGAAATGGTACGAAACGAAAAAGTGTCACGATTTCATGATAGGTTGCAGCGAGAGGGAGGGCCCAAAATAGAAGAGCATCACGATTTTGTGACAGGTTGCAGCCAAAGGCGTACCAAGTGAAAAACATTACGATTTCGCGATAGGTTGCGACCAAAAGCGTATCAAGTGAAAAACATCACGATTTCACGATAGGTTGCCGCAAGATAGCTCCGAATGAAAAAGCTTCACGATTTCACGATAGGAAGCAGCCGAGGTGTACGGAGATGAAAAACGTCACGATTTTGTGACAAGAAGCAGCCTCACAACTTGAAACAAAAAAATGTCACGATTTCACGATAGGTTGCATTGGCAAGACTATTGGCAGGAAAATGTTGCGATATCGCGACATGTCACGTTTTCGTGGTGAAAGCAAAGGAGCAAAGCTGCATGCATAAAAACATCGTAATTTACATGGGGCCATTACAGAACATGCAAAAAAGTGCTGAACATGTGGCACAAAGGCATGAGGGTCATGATAACGCTTCAGATCGACAGTTATAGTTAGCAGAGAAGACCAAACATTTTAGGCTCGAGCAAAAGGTCAAAACACCAAAGAAGTGAGAAAATGAAATGAAGCAATCTGGGAAATGAAGCGAAGCATCACAGAGCGAACCTGAGATCCGCAACAGAAAGTTTAAAAGCAGAAGTGAATGTAGATACAGGGGCTGGAAATTGTAAGAAGAAAAGCATTATTTATTTTTAATAAAAAGGAGTTTATTTGGCAAGAGTAACTTTTGTGTGTGAAACCAAAAGGAGATTGAAGGCTAAGACTACTGTTATCTCTGTAGATCTTTTCCTTGCATTTTTCTTTCTTGTATCTATTCGTTTACACCATAATGTGGGTTACGATAGGTGAATGATAGAATGTTGCAATTATTTATTTCCTTAGAGTCTTGCATCTGATCTGATTTGACTATGTTTTATTGCAGGTCTGTTAGGTCAGGTTGTTTTAGAGTTTCATCTCATAACTTGGGGTTTTGTAGGGAGGAGATTGCTAACCAAATTAACGTCCTGTTTCAGTTTTTCTAGCTGATTCTCATAAAGAATATTTCTGTTTTAGTTTCTGATATTTTATTTTTTAATATTATTTGAAAATCTGCATGTTGGATTCTAGTACATTCCAGAATACTTTGCTAATTTTACTAACACCAAAGGCTAACATAGAAGTAGCAGAACAGTGTTAAATAAAAGATAAAATGAACCCATTAACTACTAAAATGAACCTCATGTTAAAGGCATGGATCTTAAAATGAAGTGGTGTATACCATGCATTTTCTCATTTGAAATATTTTTAAGCCGAAAAATAAAAGAGGTCACTAGCTTATTTTAGGGTAGATTTCATTATTCTCAGGAACAGTAAGAAAATATTTTACGTGGTTGATTAATTTAATAGATTACGGTTGCAAAGTTATTCTTTGAATCATTAAAGGCCCCTTTTTAACAGTTACTTGCAGGGTTAAGTTATTCTAGTATACATTCATTTATTTGCATTAATTCTTAACTGGTTATATGCATATGAATGTTTGTTCCACCAGAACCTTGGAGAAATAAAAAAATAACAAATTTTCTTTGCAAGAAAGAGTTTCATGTCTGAGACTCTAGTTGCATGATCATTTTGTTATAGGGCAAAATATTCACTCAACAAGAAGGTGCATTTTCGATATTACTCAACACCTTTATTTCAAATAGGAAAATTAGGTTCATTTTCGGTTGCATTCAAAACCTAAGTGGTAAAAATTTGTGGGCACTCTTTGATTTATTATTGCATTTAATTTCTTTTTTCTGTAATTACAAGTCATCAAAATCAAGACCACTCAAAAACTCCAAATTTCACACTCATTTGTGTAATTCATTGCACAAGTATAAAGCCATTTTTAAAATTGATATTCTTTCCATACAATCCTAAATTCACTCTTATTTATTTGGCTTAATTTCCTCAAATTGATTATCCTTCTTCAGGAGGATTTTCAGGCAGGTGCCATTAAATATCAATTAGAGTGAATTCTCTTTCATTTCTTATTTTTTTAGCTTAAAATTTCCTCAAACTGATCATCTTTCTTCAAGAAATTTTTTAGGAAGGTGCTATTAAATACCTATAAATAGTGAAAGAAAGACCATCTTGGTGCAATTCTAGAACCTTCATCATGGCAACTATCAAAATATACCTAAATGATACACAATTGCTTAGAGGTTCTAACTATTCAAGATGGAAAACCAAGATGAAATCCATTCTTACTATTGAGGAAATATGGGATATAGTGGATGGCACTATTCAAAAACCCACTATAGTAGGAGTAAATCAAATTACATGGGATAAAAAAAACAATCAACTACTCATGTTTATTTTGCTCACTACTACTGATGAGATCTAGCCTCACATAAGTGAATCCAAAACTGGTAAAGATTCATGGGATGCATTAAGTACCATTTTTGAAAAAAGGAATCAATCGACTATTCTAAACCTTCATCCTCAACTTCATACACTCCATATGAAGTTAGGAGAAACAGTAGAGCTATTCCTTTGTAGAGTGGCAAAATTGAAGTCAAAGTTGAATGCTTTAGGAGAAAAAGTAGAAGATACTATCCTAACTTTAGTAATATTGAGGGCTCTTCCAGAATCCTACAAGATGTTAATAACATCCCTTCATGTATCTCAAAGAATAGTAACCTTTGTGGAGTTAGTCAATTTTCTTCAAACCGAGGAAGCAAATTAGATCCGAAGTGATGAAGTGTCAAACAATGCACTTTACTCAAAAAACCAAGGTGGAAAGAAGAAATAAAACTTTTAGAAGGGAGAATCATCTTCAAGAGATAAGGGTAAGCAACCTCAATCAAATTTTTTTTTTTGCACAAATTGTAAAAAGGAAAACCATTACACCAATCGATGTTGGTATTAAAAAAAGTAAAATAAGAATGGCAAAGGCACATCACAGAGGAAAAATAGACAACAAAGAGACCATTTTTCTAGTGAAGTGTTTGATTCTAGTTCTGAATATGATTCAGAAAGAGCACTTAAGGTGCTCATGGCCCATACAACTTTATGGAAATAAATTTGTCACCCTAGGCAAGCACCATTCCAACCCTTTTTTTAGGCTTCATAAATAACAAAATCTCTTTATTTGAAGTACTTGTAATAAAGGGGGGAATTTTTTGGTGTAATTTTTGAAATTTTCCTAGGAGGTAATCTTTGTAAAAGCCTTAACAAGCTTCATAAAATTGCATATCTCTTGAAATTAAGGGGGGATAAACATTTCTTTCCTACTTCACAGAATATTTTTCTAAAACGGAAGGACAACTTATAAAGGTGTATTATCAACAATGACTGACACCTTAGTCACACTTCTTGCAGAAATTCCATTACAACATGTTTTTCAACAAAGGAGGAAACTTATAAGGGTGCATTTTTGGAAGCAACTGACACCTTAGCTACCTTATCAAAAAAAAATTCAAAATCATATTATAATAGAATGAACCTTATATGAAGTGATCTACTCTAGTATACCTAGCGATTGCAGTGGCTGGTTACCCATGCAATCCAATTTGATGACTATATTACAATGACATTCGATGTGAAAAAAAAGTGAGGAATGACCCAATTTTTTCTTAGATCATCCAGAGCACTATGACATAGTCCAAGCCAGAGGAATAGCCAGTATATCAACATCTTTTTCATTGTATTGGGGTGGTTATATACATTATACAAATAATGTAATAAGAGGGGATGTTAGAGTTACTATGCTACAATAACTATAATTATTACCTCATTTGGTAATTAGTAGATTCTCCTAGGTAGATTTTATTTACCGCATGGTAGATTTAGATTATTACATTTACTTTTACTTTTTACCTCGAAGATATTCACTGTTTGGAATATCTTGTGGTAACTAGGTAACTAGGTGACAGTAGTCAACTTGACTACATTAACCTACCTAGTTGGTTAGTCATTGTAATCATTTTGATTACATTAGTAGGTTAGCACGTAGTTGTTAGCGTTAATTAGGGATATTATTTTATTAATATCCTAAGGCTATTCTTAGCCTATTATTTTTCTATTTAAACCTTAGAAACTTAATAATAATTTCAATGTTCACGCTCTATTATTTTCTAATAAGTATTTAGGTTAAATTTCCTTCTACCTCCATCCATTATCATTTCATAGGCCTAGAAGCTAATTTAATATTCCTCTCCATGAATTCAAAATGGTATTACATATTGGCAAGATCCCATTTTTAGGTCCTTCATGCAAGGTTCAATTATGGATTTTTTGAAAATAAGAATACCCTTCTTGAAGAAGATAAAGGAGGTAATATGTTCCCTAGAAGTAGTTTTCAAGAAAATGCTATTTGGAGCTCAACCAAGCAAGATATTACACAATCTAAAACTCATCATGATATCTCAAGGAAGAATGTAATTTTAATACAGTTCAATAAAAATACAAGGCCACAACCCAAGGTAGAATGTAACCTAAATATATATTTTAAAATACAATGCCTTTTTAAAATTAAATTCTTTGTTCCCTTTTACTCCCACCCTATTTTAATAAAATATAAAAAACTTAAATAAATTTAAGTTACTTAGACCAATTAAAGCATACAAATATAATTTTTCCTTTGATGCTCATCATTGAAAAAATATTTATGAAATAAAAAACAAGATTTTTATTTAATTCCATGCTATGCATCAATGTGTATGTGCATGGTCTTTTTAATTAGTTATAACAAATTTTATAGATCAGTGTGTATGCATGTGGTCTTTTCAAGAATGGCTAGTTAGCATTATAATTTTATAAATTTCATTAAATAATAGTTGTAATTTATTGAAATTTTCAAAACATATAAACACCTTCAAT
The DNA here is from genome assembly GCA_028583015.1 of Wollemia nobilis. Classification (NCBI taxonomy): domain Eukaryota; kingdom Viridiplantae; phylum Streptophyta; class Pinopsida; order Araucariales; family Araucariaceae; genus Wollemia; species Wollemia nobilis. The sequence continues at coordinate 16,802,723 of JAQPPZ010001493.1, forward strand.
GATAAAATAATATGAATTCTTACAATCCATATAAAAATAGGTAATATTTTTAGAATTAGAAATTTTGAATGAGATATTTTTCTAGTCTCTTATTTAGAAGTATAGTGATAAAGGATCTCATTTTGATGCCATTAATGTTATCCTTAAAAGCATAAGGTTGATGGGACCTAGGGATAATATGAGAAGATCAAGAATGATATAATATTTATTAAAATTAAAGGGTTAATATGGAATACTATTTAGGAGAATTAATCAAGATTTTAGAAGATTTAAAATTGGATTATGTAGTAGTCAAGCTCTCTTAAGGGTTTTCCCCCTAAGGGGATTGTAAAATGGTCTGGTGCTGTAATGATCAAAAAATTTGAAGGCTTAAGGAGTGTGGAAGGCTGGAGGTTGAAGTATCATGGAAGGTTGGAGGCTGAAGGAGCGTGGAAGGCTAGAGGTTGAAGGAGCATGGAAGGTTGAATGATGAGTTGATCTTTGGAGTGTTAAGGCTAAAGGAGCATGGAATGTTGGGTTGGCTAAAGGAGCATGGAAGGCTGGACTTGTTGAAGGAGCTACAACAAAATACTGGGATGTTGGGTGGAAGTTTGGAATAGCTGAAGGAACATGGAAGGCTGATAAGGCTAAGGTTGAAGGAGCGTGGAAAGCTAGATCGGTTGAAGTAGCTACAAGGAAAGGATAGGATGTTGGGTAGAAGTTTGGGAAGGTTGAAGGAGTGTGGAAGGCTACTTACAATGAGAAAAATGAAATTGCAAAGTTTAAAGGATTAGGTTTTTTTCCTGAAAAATATCTTATCTTTTAGGAGCCATATCTTCGCAAAGAGTTATCCGATTCAGTTGATTCATGGACCAACTCATGCAAAATTAGAATAGATTTAAAATGAGTGGTCATATACAAACATTTGAGCAATATTATGGGAGATACAATCCTATGAATTCAACCATTTAGAACAAGGGCAATGACAAATTTTCAAGTCATAAAAAATAAAATTGCAAAGTACGAAGGATTAGGGTTTTTTCTTAAAAAATACCTTATATTTTAGGAGCCATATATTCGTGCAGATTTATTTGATTATTGGACCAACTTGTGCATAATTTGAATAAATTTAAAATGAGTGGTCATATGCAAAACTCTAAGAAATATTTAGGGAGATACGACCCTATGAAGTCAACCATTTGAAACAAGGGCAATGACCATTTTTTAAGTCATGAAAAATAAAATTGTAAATACTTGCAAACTAGGGTTTGAACGATGAGAAGAGTAATGAAGGGCTATGAATTTAGTGAGGAAGGAAACGAACAATTTAGACTAGGTAAAGTAGACTATGATAGTGCAATGTTTTGGAAATATTACTCTACTAAGTTGCAAGGCATAGATAGTAGAGGTGAAGTTTTGGGATTGTGAAGGTTGCTATAGGATAAAAATTCCATGCATTCCTTCGTAAATTCATTTTAGTTTTTTATGATATTTTGGTTTATAGTCACTCATGGGAAGAGCACCTAATCCATGTGGATCATAATTTGTAGCTTTTGGCTCAGTATCATCTTTATGCTAAGAGGTTCAAGTTTTCTTTTGGGTTGATTGAAGTAGAGTATTTGGGATACATTATCACAAAAGATCTAGTTAAATTTGGCCCTAAGAAGATTAAAGTCATTCAATTTTGGTCAAAGACTTCATGGATTTTTGGGACTCACAAGCTATTATCATAAACTTTTCTACAACTATGAAAAAATTGTTGCTCCTTTAATGGCTATGTTAAAAATATATTTTTTACTTGGGTAGACCCAATTGTTCGAAATTTTAAGCAGTTGTGTTGTCATTGATGTCAAGAGTTAGTGTTAGTGATGTCAAAATTCAATGCAAGGATTTGAAAAAGGAGGGTTAAAATATCTATATTTTAAGCCCAAGAATTTTGGTTTAAAGCTTCACATATTTAGTCAAAATGTTGGCAAAATACCCTAAAGTAAGGAGATACCTAGACCAAAAGGAAATAATATTATAATATTTATTATTATAATATTCAAGGTTATTAAGATAAGGCCTAAGGTTGAAAAAAAAATACCTAGACCCAAAGGAAATAATATTATAATATTAAGTGTTAAAAGTAAAATTCTAAGGTTATTATTCACCCCAAAAGGGCAGTCCCTCTTTTTGGAGTCCAATTCCCCTTTCCCTTAATGGCGCACAAGGTAGTGCACCCTTGTTTAGCCCTATGCACTCCATAAGAGAGTGGAGCACATGAAAAACCCCCAAGCACATGAGTCGTGCATCCTAATATGAGCTTATGCGCTCCATTAGTGGAGAGCGTAAAGACCCCATTGGGTGCACGAATCCGTGCACCCAGTCCTAGCCCGTGCACCCCATTGGGGAATGGGGTGCATAGTCCCTAAGGGTGCATAACTCTATGTACCCCATTCTAATTCCATGTACTCCATGGAGAGGTGGAGCACGCAAAGGTCCTAAGGTGCGCACAAAGTTGTGCATCCCAAATAAACCCATTTACTTCACTTTGGAGTGGAGCGCACGAAGTCCCCCCGGGCGCATGCCTTCATGCACCTGCTTCCACCTAGTGTGATCCACTCTCTAATGTGGTGCATGAAGCCTCATGAGGAGTGTGTACCTCTGTGCATTCCCAAAATTTCACCCACATGATCCATTCTCTCATATCGCACGAGAGTCCAGTAGGGCACACAAATTCATGCATCCACCTCTAGGTCTATGTGCTCCATTGTAGAGCACACGAAAGTCATTTTGGGTACACAAGTTGTGCACCCCATTGGGTCTCGTGTTCCCCAATCCCTTGGGATGTGTAAAGTGTAAGTAAGCATGCAAGATTGTATGCTCACTTCAAGGACTACTCTCTCAAATATCCCAATAGAGTGCACAAGATTTTCTTGGGTGCGTGAATTCATGCACTCAACCCTACTAGAGTGTACAAGGAATTAATGTAGCATGGGCCTCACATGTGCGCCACTTGAGTGTGCCCCATATCGGCCAACACAAAATTACCACATGTCCTAAAAGTCACTCCCAAGATTCAATTTGATCCCATAAGTACAATGCGCTACCAAAATCATAGGTGACATAGCATGCCCAGATAATCAGTATGCTTTGTTGGACGAAAAAGTGCATAAACTCCACCTACTAGAATTTGATGCATGCACTTTAATAATCATGTGGTGAACTTCCCTCTACACCATTCACATATGCAAAGTTATTTCTTGATGAAGTCGAGCATAGAAGAGAAAGGGATAAGCCTTCATCGTCTTTCACTATCTATTCTCATGGCTTCCATGAGCTTGGTCACGTCAGGGGTGTTGAATTTTAAGGGGATAATTGCTAAAATTACCTGAGTGTGGCTAGTCACAAAGAGAAAAGGGAGAGATCAAGATCCAAAATCCCTAAAAAATATACCTAGTACAAGTAGAGATATTACGAAGGAACAACAGGAGGTAGAGGGGGTGACAATTTATAGTTTCGACCCCATAGAAGAAGACAACCAGCACCATCCTATGCTTCTGAGGAGTTTGTTCATGCATGTGTAGTGGCACAGTAGAGAACCACCCCTAGTGTGCAACAAATGTACAACCAATTTGGACCTATTGACTTACCCAAAGGTCTACCATTCTTATGGCTTTTTGGCCTGACTTGTAGTAGCCTATAACCCTAAGAACCAAACCATCCATGACCATATGAATCAAGTGGTGGCCAGGTTGATAGTAGATAGAATCAAGCAAGTGTTTGGGCTTGCTAAGGCCTCACAGGTTGTGGACTTATAGACGTTAGCACTCTAGGCCAATTTCATGCTCAACACTATGTTTCCTGATATGCTCATGAAGAGGAGAAAATGCAAGCCCTCAATATTCCCCATCAAACAATTATTGCTTCAGCCTTGGGCACAATATTATGTTGATATGATTAACCTAGTGTTGGGCATAAATTATTTGGATCTAATTGCCAAGGAGGTCATGTTTTTAATAATCCAATGCAATAGGACAGATAAGACCCCTCTCCAATTGGGAGGATGTAATAAGTAATAATATGGACCAAGAATTGTAGGAAGTTGCAGAAGTCCATATTGGTCGATAAGGAGGAAATGTCACATTTTTCTTATTACTCTTTCCTAATACATCTTTTGGCACAATTTTAAAAATCACTGGTCACCTATATGGGAGGAGTGACTGCCTCCACCTTACAAGATCAGTTTTTGTGTATCCAGGAGGATGCTTGAGTTACAAAAGCTTCTTTGAAAGAGTCCTCCCGATAGTGCACACCTGGTTGTGTGGTGAAAATACTGACAAGTTTAGAGTTGGGGTAATAAATTTATTACATGAGGTAAGGGCGGGATATTTCTTCTATACAAAAGAATTCTCATATATCAGACGGTATGGGTCTAAGTTAACTCCTAAGGCACTACTAGTACACTACCCAACTTCAATTGCCATATTGGAGATTACTAGATAAATTGCCAAGGAGGTTAAAATTAGGTACTTCAGAAAGGAAGAACATGTGTCGTGGCTTTCGATCCCTTGCTCAATGGGCCCTTATACATACCTCGACCATTTTTCCATGTTGAGGGCCATATGGAATATGGACACCTACTATTTCTAGGAGGTTACTTGGAGGTCTTATGATCCCCATGGGTATCACAGGGACAATGTTGCTAGCAAACTTGCCCTTCTACAAGTAACTCACACTAAGGATAATTTTGAGGATGAGATGCAAAAGGATTTTAAAAATAGCCAAACATTGGAGTTGGTGTGGAGAATGGACAAAAGACCTTACATCAGGTTAGAAGTCATTGGTGATTATGGCTCCTAGTTGAGATTGCACCAAGAATTATTAGTGGATAAGGTGGTCCCACTGGTTCTATAAGCCCCTCTAGAAGAATTTTGGGACCCCACATCTTAGGTGGTCCAACAAGATACTGATCTTTTTGAGGTCATGATGAAAATAGTAGATGATGCTAAAAAATAATAGGCCCAATTCTCCTCTTCTTCCACTCCTCCCGTTGCCATATCGAAAGTTACGGAGTTGGTGACTTATTCATCTTTGCAGCCACTAAGTCTCGCATCATCAGCTTTTTCATTGATGTATCCAACAAAACATACTGAGGTGGCAGAGGGATAGCCCTAATTATATTCCACCACCTTGGTGGTCAACCAAGAAGAGTGTACCATTCTCACAAGGTACTAAAGAGGATAACATAAGTTTGAGGGATCTCTAATATCCTCAAGGAATATGAAGTATAGGATAATAGTCCACCATGGTCACCTACCAGGAAGAAAGCTAGAACTAAATCTTCTATTGAAGGATTAGAGAATATTACACTGGTCAGGGTTAAGAACACCTTCCAATTCACTACTGATGAGGAGGACTGGATCAAGGATATAGAGGAGCAAAGGTATCCCAATAAGGGGGTAATAAGACCCCAAAGGATAGTTAGGCAGGATGGAGTTGATGTATCTACTACCACCTTTGAGATCTCACTACCACCTAGCTTGATAGAAGCCACTATCAATGTGAGCAAAGGTGTCATATGGGTTCCATCTACACCTGTTGAAATGATGAAATCCCAAGTGGCATCCTAGGCTCATGTGGAAGAAGCAGTTGAAAGGGAGATAGAAGGATTAAAGGCTAAGGCTGCAAAAGTAGGGCAGTTACAGTTCAAGGTGCAACAACTTCAAAGTGAAGTTGATAAACTAAATATGCCTGCTCCTTCTACAGCATAGGCCAGTGTTCAACTTGGATCACTAGAAGAACTAAAGCAAGATATGAAATAAAATATAGAGGAAAGTATGAGAGAGTTGAAGTCCCTCCTAGTAGATATTTACACCACCAGACATACTGTTGGCCTCTTGTGAGATCGACTGTAGCAAGGAGAGTAGAGGGTAAATGCCATATTTCCTATCTACCAAATATTTAAGGAAGACTACGTGCCAATTTTTGGGATGATAACCACCTTATCAGATGATTCCCACTATTTATTTGCTAAAGAGTTCACCAAGGTCTTCATATTTTTATAGAATAGATAAAATTGGCTCAAATGGAACCAAGAGGTGGTAGATGCCGAGCAGGAAGTCAACGATGAGCTGGAGGACTATGGTTTTAAATTAAGTGAGTTCATGCAGGCCCCCAATATCAAGAACCTCATGTTTTAGAAGATCCAATATTTTTATTTGGGCTCCAGTGGTAAGCTATCCAAACAATTCATGACCTTGGTGCATATGGTGGACCGCCTATGTGTCTTCATTGAAAACAACGTGCAATGGGTGAGGGATAGGGTCAACAAAGCCACACAGGACCTTAATCTGTTAATATTTTCATTAAAATTCCATGATGAAGCATGGGAGTTCATCGATCAGGCCATACAGAACCTCAGAGAGGGAGTGGGGCCCAGTTCACCCATAACACAATACCAGGTGATACACAACCACCATCCCAGGGTAGTACATGAGATGATACGTAGTTGCAGCAACCACCTACATAGATAGAAGGCATGGGCTACGTGACCATTTTTTATTACATCTTATTTTTGAGAACCATGTGATTGGTCTATATGGAGTAAGCAGTTATAGCCTCAACGAGTCTACTCTATAAGAGGAAGACTACTACAATGGGAGTTTTTTTCATCAAACCCTGGAGAGAGAAAATACAAGTCCAAGTATAGCCTTATCTACCGGATAGTTGTATTTTGTTGTGTGTTTCTCTTTTTTTTCTTACACCACCCTTCCTTATGCCATTTCCAAGGATTTTGAAGGAGTGTTTTTCACTAAGATCATTTTCAGTGGAATGCGGTAGAGTTGGAGACTCCTACATCACTGTAATCAGGATATGGAGGAATAGCCTCTTGTTACATCATTTGAATGGGGGTTTATTGTAATCATTAGCATATAGGACCCAAGCACTATATTGGACCAGTTTTATGTAAATATTATTCATATTAATACAAATCCAAATCGATTATTGATATATATTCTATGTTTTATGGTTTGTGTTGTGCTCATCTATGTGTTATTGTAATAAAAATATGTAGATGACACTTTCTTTTCACTAGTTTAATAATTTTCATATATTATTGAAGAACATGTGCTTATACTGAGGGGGGTGAATAGTATAAGATAAAACTTTTTTCATTTTTAATCCAAATAATAGCATCAACAATATTAAAGTAGTAAACATCATACAAAGCATCACACACATGAGAGACATGATTTTACATGGTTCACCCAATGTGGGCTACTCCATAGAGAAAATATTTCTTATAATTTTTTCTCAAATAAATTCTCTTGGGAATCCTTTCTCTATAATTTTTATGGACCTCTATCCAAAGGAGACACCAATCCCCTTAAATAAAGTTCATGGATCTCTATCCATAGGAGACACCAATATTCTCTCTTTCTACTCTGGCTAGTGATCCTCTAAAATACCTCTACCTACACTACCCTTAGAAAATATAAATCTATCCATTGAAGACACCTGTCTTCCCTGCTCTAGTTGGATATCTTTATCCTCAACTCTGTCACCTCCAAAGCTCTATCTAAAATCTATACTAAACACAGTCCGTCGGTCTAGCATAAATTTATCCTCAATCTTTATCTCTAGTTTTGGCATAAACCTATCCTCAAATCTACACCAAAACCTGTCCTCAAATCTATCCTTAATATCTATCCTCAAATATGTCCTTAATCTGTATTGTAAGCTTCCACAAAAGCTCAGACCAATCTATCGTCAAGTCCTCTCTAGAGCTTGTCCAAATATGCTCAATAAGTCATCACAAGAACTTTATCCAAATCTACTCTCAATCTGTATTGTAAGCTTTCACAAAAGCTTATCCAAATCTATCCACAAGTCTTCTCAAAGACTTACATCAAATCTGCTCAAAAATTCCATAATAGAACTTGTCCAATATCATAGAAACATAAAGAGAATTATTATAGACTTAATATGCTTCAACTCAATACTCGATCACTTTCTCAAATCAATTCATAATATAGAATAGTTTGTTTTATGGAACTTGAACAATCACTTCACACATACAATTGACTAGGCTTCAACCAACTCTACTCAACCAATCACTCAATGAAGCAATCCTTGCTTGCAATCCCTAGTTCAAGTATATGATCCTTTACTTAAAATATTTCCAACAATACTTATCAACAAATCTCACATAACAATGATACTCATGTTCTTTTCAAACCCTAGTTCAATTTCTTCACACAACCAATGGCTTCAAAAATAGTGCTTATAATACAAGGTCTAAACAACAACTCTTTACTCCAAAAAACCTTGAAGCATTAACCCAACACACTCAAGAAGGGAAACCTTAATCAAGTCCTTTTCACTCCAAACTTATTTTTCATAAAACCAACCAATCAACTCAACTATTGAAGAATGTGCTCATACCTTTTTCTTGATGATAAAGGAACCTCATATATCTACCACAACCACAAACACTGATTTGCTAAGATCAAAGGATTTAGATAACAAGTGTCACTCTTTTTTTAAATAAAGGGGTAAAAATTTATTGATAAAAAGTTTGGATTACAAAGTACAGCTGAGACCCCACCCAGGACTCAAATAAGCAACAAGACAGGCTAAATCACTAGACAAGATCAACTCCCAAAGAAAACCAAAAAAAAAAAACAAACTACATTAAGTCTGAACATCCTTATGGATCAACTCCCATAGGTGTTGAGAATCCCCAAATGGGAGACTCTCCCAGTTATCAATACTCTGTCCTGAATAAAAACCACATCCGGAGAATGAACACGAATCAAATCACGAATAGCTTTTTGTCTGGGGATGTTGTTCAACCCCCTTACATTCCATGAAAATATAATAATTTTTGGGGGTTATAAAAATGGGAGTCCAATGTTCTCACCAAACCTGAATCTACCAAAGTCTCCCCCATTAACTTAATTTTATCCTAGTCTTTCTTCCGAACCACCTTCATATTCTTATCTGAAGCATTTTTTTTTTTTTTTTATGCTGCAATCCTAGCACCGTAGGAGTTTTATAGTCCATGTATGACTGCATCAGTGCCTGGGTAGGAGAGGGCACATCTAAATCTATGCCATTTTCTAAGATAACTTCACTTCCAGGGCTAGGGCCAACCATATCACCTATACTCGGAACCAAATCCCTTTGTTTTTCATTTAAACCTCCTGTATCTGGTTCCCTTGGTTCCACCTCATGAAGAGACAACTGATTTGGTCCTCTTATATCTATAACAGGTAGCGATGTTTCAGGTATCTCCACGCACTGATCAAGATTCTCTAGAATTTCAAAACGATTGAGCTGAGCATCCGGTCGGTTATCCTTAATGTCTCTTTTTGCCTTTCTTCCTTTGTTTTGAGGTTTTACCGTAACAAAGCCTTCCTTATCCTGATCCCCCTCCTTTATCGGGGCTTTTCCTTTATCCATATTTTGTACATCTTGAGAGGGCCCAGGATTTGAAGCCATAGGCGGGACAAACTTAGGGCATTTTCTTTGTAAGTGGCCATATTCATGGCAAATCCGACAACGAAATGGAAGAGCTTCATAGTCAAGTTTTTGAACCCATGTGGTTGATCCGAATCGTATTTCAATAGAATATGGAATAGGATTGTTTAAATCAATTTCAACACGGATACGGGCAACAGAGATTACCTTTTTATCCAGTGTCTGTCCTGACGGCCCAACCGGCTTCCCAAGTAGAAGGGCAATCATATGCAATATGTCATTTCTCCAAAATTCCAAGGGAAGCCACGGAAGCCGAACCCACACCGGAACCCGTGACGGCCGCTCCTCTGATGGGTTGAAACCCACATGCTAGGGTTTAAGAAAGAGTCCCGCTTGGTTATAGAAATAGGGACCTCCTTAAAATGCTTTGTTACGATCCACAAGACAAGAAAAAACCACCATAAAATAGTTGTTTGACCTCAGCATCACCTCCACATCACCTTCAAGGTTCCAAGTCTTCCTAACCCAAGCCTCCACAAAGGGAAGAGAAATTCGGATGCCCATAAATTTACCAATAAGTGCATGTTTGGTTAAATACTCCACATCTTCTGCCACCGAGTCTGGTTGAACCACTAGAACCGGCCTGGCTTCACATCGTTCCAAACATCCATTGTTCTTTAACAAGCGATTCCTAGCATGCAATGGGAAATCCTATTCCTTCCAATAATTTTTAAAAGAAATACTAGCCCTAGCATGCACGCTCTGTGACGAACCTGATGCCATCACTACATTCCTCCAGTTGTTCATACCTCCTCCAGAAACTACTGCCATCCCCGTAGAGCCCACCAGATAGGTCTCAAAAAAATTCCAGCAAAGCAGCTTTCCTCATCAAACCCTAGCAGAGCTAGGACATGATAATCCTTATTAATGGAATAAATTACAGTTTTACTATGGATGATATCTCTACACAAGTGTCACTCTTCAAAATACAAGGATAACTCAATTTCATAATACACCTTATTTCTCCATATCAATATCAATATTCAACAATAATAATTTCATCAAATGACCCTTTCAAAATGACACTTTCTACTTCTCAATATTGCAAAAATTAATGCAATAAACCAATTTTAATTTCCTAAGGTAAAAGGAATATTACCCTAGTAAACTTTCATTTACCACCTAGGTAAATATCATAACCATTTTCCCCTTATATCTCCCTAACCTTAGCAAAGCAAGGAAATAATCAAATTTTCATTTACCACCCTTATTACTCCTTAACCTTAGCACATTGAAAAATTAAAAATCAAATTTATAAAAACCTTGGCAAAAGTCCCCTTCCACAATTTGCGAGATTCGATCTTGCGCTCTCTCCCTTGCTAGCGCCTTGGCCATGGCTAGCCAGGTGTGTGATCCAAATGCTCACATGCAATAAGAAAGTGACTTTCATGCTTTATCTTCTCCCTAATACCTTAGATCCCTTGGATCTTCCCTTCACTTACCACGTGCTCTTCAAATGATGCGCTCACTCCTTTGTCTTCGTTGCACAAACTTTTCGTTGACTCCACGATTTTGGATATGATTTGAATGCTTAAGGTTTACCTTGGCAAGGGTTTAAATACCCTTTTCCCTCATTTGAATTGCACGTCGATGGGTGCATTTGAATATGACGTTGGTGCTTAATAAAGACTTTATTAATTTATAAAGTTTTTAAATTCTAATTTAGAATTTAAATTTTATAAATTAATTTTATAACCCTTTGGCTTTTATAAAAAAAGCCCTCTTTGATTTTACCACTTTGTATAAATAATATTTATTTATAAAATTTAAATTCAATTTGAATTTAAATATTTTATAAAATAAATATTAAAACCTCCTTTAGCTTTTCAAAAACTTCCTTGGGTTTTTATGAAAAACCTTTTATTTTGCTTTTCCATCAAAAAGCTTCCTTGGATTTTTATGAAAAACCTTTTATTTTTCTCATCCATGGTTTTAATAAAAACCCACCTTCATATGCTTCCACATAATATTAAAAATATTATGAAGCTCTTTTGCCATTAACCTTTGCATTGGTCCTTGATATATTCCTTGACATGAATGACAACTTCATTCCTTGACATCAATGACAATTTTGTTCCTTGACATCAATGATAACTTCGTTCCTTGACATCAATGACAACTTTGACTCAAAATGTCCAACAATATCCCCCTTTGTCATTGATGGCAACCCAAATTATTTTTACCAGAAACTTAACCTTTTCTTTGTTTTTCTCCCCCTAGGACATTGCTCTCCCCCTGGCTCAATGCTCTTTTCAAATCTCTCCTCTTTACTCAAATACCAAATCTCTCCCCCTTACTCAAATCTCTCCCCCTTTGACATCAATGGCAAAGGGTCACCTTTGGGGCTCGGGGCTAAGAATGAGCCTCTTAGCTTAGCCCCTCCCCCACCTCCTCTTGAGGTGGTTAATTCTGGGGTGGGAGTATTACTCCCAGTATTCCTCGAAGATACTCAAAGGTTTCCTTTGAAAGTGGCTTAGTGAAAATATCTGCTATTTGTTCCTTTGTAGAAACATATTCCAACCTGACCTATTTATCTGTCACCTGTTCTCTCAAAAAATGATACTTAATCAGAATGTGCTTTGTCCTGGAGTGCATCACTAGATTTTTTGAGATACTTATAGCACTTGTATTATCACATAGTATGGGAATAGGATGATCATGTTTTATCTTGAAGTCTTCTAGAGTTCTCTTCATCCATAACACGTGTACAACTGGCTACTACTGCAATGTATTATGCTTCTACTATAGATAAGGATACTGAAACCTGCTTCTTACTTAGCCAAGAGACTAAATAGTCTCCAAGAAAGAATGCTCCTCCACTTGTGCTTTTTCTGTCATCAATGCTGCCAACCCAATCTGCATCTGTATATGTTGTCAATGTGAAATTATCACTTTTGGGATACCAAAGCCCAAAATCCATAGTCCCTTTTAGATACCTAAAAATTATTTTTACCGCTGCCACATGTGTTTCCTTAGGTGCTACCTAAAACCTTGCCACTAATCCCACTCGATTGTACTATGTCTGGTCTTGTAGTTGTAACATACAATAAGCTACCAATCATAGATCTGTATAATCTATGATCTGCCTCTAGAGATTCATCATCCTTACTTAACTTGCATCCTGTGACCATGGGGGTACTTACCGGTTTACAATCTTCTAACCTGAATTTCTTTAACATTTCTTTTATATACTTGGCTTGTGAGAGAAATACCCCTTTCTCTGATTGTGAAATCTGAAGTCCAAGAAAGAAGGACAATTCACCAAGCATAGACATCTCAAATTCATTTTGCATGTTCTTAGAAAATTCTTTACACATATTATCATTGTTTTCCCCAAAAATGATGTCATCAACATAAACAACCACAATTAATAGATCATTCCCTTCATTTTTGATGTATAAATTGTTGTCTGCTATTCCTTTTCTGAATCCCTATTCCTGAAGATACTTATCCAATCTTGAGTACCATGCTCTTGGAGCCTGCTTTAGACCATACAGTGCCTTTTTCAATCTGCATACATGATCTGGTTTATCTTCTAATATGAATCCTTCTGGTTGTTCAATATAGACTTCTTCTTCTAGAACACCATTTAGAAATGTTGACTTAACATCCATCTGATATACCTTGAAGTTTTTGAAACTTGAGAAGGCTAAAAATATTCTTATGGCTTCAAGTCATGCAACTGGAGCAAATGTCTCATCAAAGTCAATTCCCTCTACCTATGCATAACCTTTGCATACTAACCTTGCTTTATTCCTAACCACCTGTCCATCTTCATTTAACTTGTTTCTGAATACCCATTTTGTGTCAATCACATTTTTGTCCTTTGGTCATGGAACAAGTTCCCAAGTTTTGCTTTTCTCTATCTGATCTAATTCCTCATCCATTGCCTTAATCAAAAATTTATCCTCACTTTCCTGAGTGAAGTATTTTGGCTCAATATTAGATAGCAAAGAAAAATTTGCTTGTTGAGATGGTGTTATTATTCTTCTCCTTGTCTATATTTCATCTAGATTCCCAATGATTTGCTCTTTTGGATGATGCTTCTATACATATCTAGATGGAGTTTTAGGAAGAAGTCTTTGTGTTTCTTCTTCTTATTCATTTGATTCCTCACAAAACTCCTCTTGACAACTTCCATCTTCTTGATACATAATTTGTTGAACTGGTTCTCTTGAATCTATCTTCTCATCAATTGTTACATTTATACTTTCCACCATAGTACGTGTTCTCTTGTTGAAGCATCTATAGGCTTTACTCCTTGAGGAATAACCAAGAAATATTCCCTCATCACATCTTGGATCAAACTTGCCTAAGTTTTGATCTTCTCATCTTATGTAACACTTGCTTCCAAAAATCTTGAAGTGTTTTACAGTGGTAGGTCTTCCTTTCCAAAGCTCATATGGAGTCTTGTGATGGTTTACCCTCATTTGAGCCCTAGTGATTATGTATACTGTTGTGTTGACTGCTTCTCTCCAAAATCCATCTGAGATCTTAGATTCATTTAGCATAGCTCTAGCCATATTCTCAACAATCCTATTTTTCCTTTCAACTACTCCATTTTGTTGAGGAGTTCTTGCTGCTGAATATTCTCTTTTGATTCCATGTTGTTCATAAAAATCTACAAATTCATTTGAAGTAAATTCTCCTCCTCTATAATATCTCAGACACTTAATCCTTTTTCCAGTTTCATTTTCAACCAATTCCTTAAATGCTTTGAATTTTTCAAAGGCCTCTGACTTTTCTTTTAGGAAAGCTACCCAAACCATTCTGGAATAATCATCTATAAATAGTATAAAGTAGCTCTCACCCTGAATACTTTGTGTTCTGGTAGGACCACATAGATCAGTATGTATTAGACTCAATGGCTCAGATGACATATATCCTTTTGATTTAAAGCTTGTCCTAGTTTGCTTTCCATGTTGATAGGGTGCACAGATTGTGCTTTGAGGTCTTCTTATTTTGGGTAAATCTTTGACCACTTGTTTATTGCTTATGTTGACTATGTTGTCAAAATTCAAGTGACCCAATATTCTATGCCACAACCAACTCTCATATTCTTGTGATAGAAAGCACTTTTCCCCTTTGATCTCACTGAGCATGTATAAATTATTTGGGAGTTCTTCTTGCATTGGCAATGACTTTTCCAGTTTCTGATTTTCTTATCTCACATCTATCTGGATGGAAAGTAACCATATACCCTTGATCACAAAGTTGACTTATACTTAGCATATTATGTTTTAACCCTTTAACATACAACACATTTTCTATTTTTGTTTTCCCATTATCTAAACTTAGAGTTCCTCTTCCACCAATCCTTGTTGATCCATTATCACCAAAACTTACTGATCCTCTATTGGTTTCTTTTAGTACAATGAATTTTTCTTTGTCTCCTGTCATGTGACTAGAGCAACCACTATCAAGATACCATTGTTCTTCTTTATCCTGAGCATGAAGGGTTGTTTGAACTAACATTGATCTAGCCTTAACATTTTCCCTTTCATATTTCCTAGTTGTTGAAATTATTTTTCTAGACTCAAGAAGTATCATTTTACACCATCTAGCCTTGTGCCCAAAATTATTGCATTTGTAACATATAATATCATTATCCATAAGAGGTGCAAAAGAATTGAAATTTCTATTGACATTGTTTCTTGCATGATTAATATAGTGTACAACTCTATGACCATATTTATTACAAGAAAAGAAATGACCATGGAAGAAATTATGTAACCTGTTTGGATGCCTTGGAATTTGTGGTGAAGTATTCTTTCTCTTGGGATTAACTCTTATCCAAGGTTCTTCTTTGCTTTCTTCCTTTTTGATATCCTTTTCTTGCTTATCCTTGTTTGAAGTTTCTACCTTTTGAAGACTTGATTCCTCTTTCTATTTTTCATATTCTACATCTTGTAGTGTCTTGATCCTTTCAACTTCATTCCTTAGGTAGACAATTTTTGCTTCCAATATTTCACATTCTATTTCTCTGGCTCTTAATAGATCTGTTATATCCTACTCAATATTATTTCCTTCTTCTACCTTTACCTTGAGTTCTGTGAGATTTTATAGAAGTTCTATCCTTGTTTCTTCCTCCTCTTGAATTTGTTCCTTCAAGCTTAAATTCTTTTCTCTAATCCTTTCCAATTTTTTGAGAGCAGCAAAGAATTCTTCTTTTATATCAAACATGGTCTCTTCTTCATTTTTTGAAGTCATGTGTGTTTTTTATGGATCCTCCTCCAAGTTGTTAGTCTTTTCACGGAGAGACCTACTCTGATACCAATTGAAGAACATGTGCTTATACTGAGAGGGGGGGTGAACAGTATAAGATAAAACTTTTTGCTTTTTAATCCAAATAATAGCATCAACAATATTAAAGCAGTAAACATCACACAAAGCATCACACACATGAGAGACATGATTTTACGTGGTTCACCCAATGTGGGCTACTCCACGGAGAAAATATTTCTTATAAATTTTTCTCAAATAAATTCTCTTGGGAATCCTTTCCCTACAATGTTTATGGACCTCTATCCAAAGGAGACACCAATCCCCTTAAATCAAGTTAGTGGATCTCTATCCACAGGAGACACCAATATCCTATCTCTGCTCTAGCTGGTGATCCTCTAGAAGACCTCTACCTCCACTACCCTTAGAAAATGGAACTCTATCCACAAAAGACACCTATCCTCCCTGCTCTAGCTGGAGATCTCTATCCTCAACTCTATCACCTCCAAAGCTCTATCTCAAATCTGTACTAAACATAGTCCTTCGGTCTAGCACAAATCTGTCCTCAATCTCTATCTCTGGTCTGGCACAAACCTGTCCTCAAATCTGCACCAAAATCTATCCTCAAATCTGTCCTTAATATCTATCCTCAAATCTATCCTTAATCTGTATTGTAAGCTTCCACAAAAGCTCACACCAATCTGTCCTCAAGTCCTCTCTAGAACTTGTCCAAATCTTCTTAATAAGTCCTCACAAGAACTTTATCCAAATATGCTCTCAATCTGTATTGTAAGCTTCCACAAAAGCTTACCCAAATCTATCCACAAGTCTTCTCAAAGACTTACCTCAAATCTGCTCAACAAGTCCACACTAGAACTTGTCCAATCTCATAGAAACATAAATAGAATTGTTAGAGACTCAATATGCTTCAACTCAATACTCAATCACTTTCTCAAATCAATTCAGAATATAGAATAGTTTATTTTATGGAACTTGAACAATCACTTCACACATCCACTTGACTAGGCTTCAACCAACTCTACTCAACCAATCACTCAATGAAACAATCCTTGCTTACAATCCCTAGTCCAAGCATATGATCCTTCACTCAAAATATTTCCAACAATGCTTATCAACAAATCTCACATAACAATGATACTCATGTTCTTTCCAAACCCTAGTTCAAGTTCTTCACACAACCAATGGCTTCAACAACAATGCTTATAAAATAAGGTTTTAACAACAACTCTTTATTCCAAAAAACCTTGAAGCATTAACTCAACACACTCAATAAGGAAACCCTAATCAAGTCCTTTTCACTCCAAACTTATTTTCCAGAAAACCAACCAATCAACTCAACTATGGAAGAATATGCTCATACCTTTTTCTTGATGATGAAGGAACCTCAAATATCTGCCACAACCACAAATACTTCTTTGCCAAGCTCAAAGGAGTTAGATAATAAGTGTCACTCTTCAAAGATACAATGATAACTCAATTTTGTAATACACCTTATTACTCCATCTCAATATCAATATTCAACAATAATAATTTCATCAAATGACCCTTTCAAAATGACACTTTATACTTCTCAATATTGCAAAAATTAATGCAATAAACCAATTTTAATTTCCTAAGGTAAAAGGAATATTTACCCTAGTAAAATTTCATTTACCACCTAGGTAAATAACATAACCACTTTTCCCTTATATCTCCCTAACCTTAGCAAAGCAAGGAAATAATTAAATTTTAATTTACCACCCTTATTACTCCATAACCTTAGCAAAATTAAAAAATTAAAAATCAAATTTATAAAAACCTTGGAAAAAGTCCCCTTTCGTAATTTGCGGGATTCGATCCTGCACTCTCTCCTTGCTAGAGCCTTGGCCATGGCTAGCTAGCCATGTGAGCCAAGCACTCCATGTGTAATAAGGAAGCACCTTTCACACTTTATCTTTTCCCTAAGACCTTAGGGCCCCTGAATCTTCCCTTCACTTACCATGTGCTCTTCAAACAATGCACTCACTCCTTTTTCTTCACTACACAGACTTTTTGCTGACTCCACGATTTCAGATATAGATTCGAATGCCTAAGGTTTTCTTTAGCAAGAGTTTAAATATGATTTTCCCTCATTTTTTTTATTTGTGGAAAACATCCCAGAAGGGATGCCACTTTCGGGTAAGACCCAAGGAGGCAGGGGTATCCATTCCACCAAAAATGCCCAGGACTCGAACCTGGCCTACCACCTTTGACATACTCAAGGAGCAAACAAACACACAAAAATAATTTAAAAAAATAAATAAATAACAATAAAAATAATAAAATAAAATAAAAAACATGCTCCTTGAGTGTGTCAAAAAGAAAAGCACAACCAAACACACACACAATAAGATAAAAAACACAACACGAACCACATAGAAAAAACACAAGAACAACATAACAAAACACAAACAAGACAAAAACAACAGAACACTACAAAGACATAACAAAAAAACATGAAAAATAAACACAACCAAAACCTAAAAAAAAATAAAAATAAAAAACAACCAACAACAGACAATAAACAAAAACAAAAAACATAGAAAACACTCACACATAAAAACATGAATTAACTCAAACAAACAGAAACACAAGAACAAGAACGACAAAAACAAAGAACAATAACAAAAAAAAAAAAACACAACACAACAAAAACACAAGAACAACAAAAAACAACACAAAGAACACAAAAACAAAACAAAACAAAAGAACACACACACCTTAAAAAACTAAACAAAAAAAGAAAAAAGAAAAAAATTGAACATAACAATGACCTTTCTAGACTAGAAGACTTTTAAGGCAAGAATCAACAGAGGAAACAAAAGAAAGAATAGTTTGAGCTAGGGAACTAAAATAACTTGATCGAACCAAAGAGAAGCAAAAATAAAGCAAGAAGAAACTAGGTACCTTCAGAACTGGAGCCATCCAAAGAAATGATAGAAAGAAGAGCTTCCCTAATTTGTGAAGCCCACCATCTAGGAGGGTGGCCATAACAAGTAAGATCACCTTTGTCCAAAGCCCAATTAGCTAAAGCATCAACACTCTTGTTTTGATCTCTCGACCACATGATTGTAATCAACTTTCAAAAATCCCATCTGGATTAATTGAATCTTCTCAATAATTCTTTTTATTCTCCAATCAACCTTATGATTCTTAGAAGGAGTCTTCAAAATATTAATCATGAGTTGAGAGTCAGACTCAACTAACACCTTTTCCCATCCAACCTTAGTAGCCTCTTGAAGGCCTCTGAGGATACCATACCCCTCAACAAGGTTATTGGAAAGAATACCCAAATTCTCAGCAAAAGTAAAAACCAGGGAGCCATCTGAAAGTCTACCAATTCCTCCCGCACTAGCTTTTCCAAGGTTCCCTCTAGAGGCTCCATCAGTATTGACTTTTCCAAAATCCTTAGGAGGAGGTTGCCAATTTCTTGTCCTATCCATATTACAAATACTCACATTCCCTTTAAGTTGGTTGCCCTTAGAAGATTTAATCTTCAATATTTGCATCACTTGATCCCATCTTTGGTGGGAGTTTTGGGGGTGATTAAGGAGTTGATGGACTGATTCAACTAAGTTGGCTATGGTCTTTTGCCAAATATAGTGAATATCCTTCCTATCTTGATTAAAAATTTGGTTGTTCCTTTCATTCCAGATATTCCAAAGAAGAATGGTAGAACCCATCCAAACTAACTGCCTAATAAAATGATCAACACCCTCTTGTTTAGGCCAATCCCTCCAAAGTCTGTTCAAAAGTAAAAAAATTGGACCACTGTAAGCCAAGTAAAGTGGCCATTCTCCTCCATAGCTCAGAGGCTAAAGTACACTCAATAAAAATATGGCTGAGAGTTTCTACATTCTCTTCACACATTTCACATCTAAAAGGGCCATGAAAACCATGCTTCATAAGTTGCTCACCAAGTAAGCACCCTACGATGCAATAAAAGCCAAGTAAAGAACCTCACCTTAGGCCAGAGATTTTGAGCCCACAACTGAGAAAATATGTCAGAATATTGGTTGGGATTATTATGGCATAAGGTCAAATAACCTTGAGCAACTGAATACTCACCCTTAGTAGTGTTGTTCCATCCAAAACAATCTTTTTCATGGGACCAAGAGAGAGATCTCATATGAAGGATGCCTTGGATATCTTGTCTTTGCCTTTCTAGGATTTGAATAGGCCAGTCCTCAATAGGGATCCAATATCTACCAACCTTTGAATTACCAGTATGGTACCGACAGTAATTAGCCACCTTTATCCAGTTAGCTCGGTGAAGCTCCTCCATCCAAGGCCTCCAATCGGGAAACCGAGTTATCAAAGGCTTGTGACCATCCCAAGAATCTATCCAAAAATTTACCTGTTGACCATTATGAATGATCCAAAATAAATTTTTCTTTATCAAATCCTCACCAGTCTTAAGAACTGCTAAAATGGGAGAACCTTTGGTGGGAAGTTGATAGCGAACAAGGTCTTCAGGACTTTTGTTCTCAAGCATATTTAGCACGGAGATTATTGGCCCAAAGAGCATTGGGGTTATGCAACATCCTCCAATATAATTTAGCAGCTAAAGCTTTGTTGTTATTAATAGAAGACCAGAATCCTAACCCCCCTTCATTCTTAGGAAGACATAAAGTGTCCCATTTCACCAAGGCCCATTTTCTTTTCTCCTTAGTACCACTCCAAAGGAATCGATGACTGATTTGATCTAGTTCTCGAAGAACAACCTTTGGGATATTCAACATGGAAGATACATAAATAGGAATAGCTTGAAGGACTGATTTTACCAAGGTGATTCTACCCCCAGAAGAAAGCCACCTGTTGGTCCACTTTCCAATTTTCTTCTTGAATTTGTCCAACAACCAATTCCAATATTTATTTTTTTGCCTTTGAATATTGATGGGAATACCTAAATAAGTGATCGAAAGGGAGGTCTTCTTATATCTTAATTTATCCAAGACCATGGATTCCTGTCTAGTAGAGCAGTGAAAGAAAATAACTTTAGATTTGTCTTCATTGATCAACTGCCCAATAGCCTTAGAAAAATAGCTAATGATTTGCTTAATATTAGAAGCTTCCTTAACTGTAGCTTTACCTAAAAGAGTAGAGTCATCCACAAATTGAAGATGAGAGATAGGTCTAGCTCCATGAGCAATGGTAACTCCCTCAAGGGTTTTGTTTTCCCTCTTTTTGGTTATAGTCCTACCCAAGCATTCAACAAGAATGATGAATAAATAAGGGGATAGCGGGTCACCTTGCCTAATACCTCTGGAAGAAGGGAATGACTGAGAAGGCCTGCCATTGATAAGAACTAAGTAGGAAACTGAAGAGATACATCCCATAATCCAATCCATCCAATCCTTAGAGAAACCAAATTGCCTCAAAACTTTGATAAGGAAGTGCCAATCCACTCTGTCATAAGCTTTGGATAAGTCTAACCGAATGAACATGGAAGGAGATTTTTGCATATCCATGGAATGGATGGCTTCCTGAGCAAGAACTATCTCATCTACTATTTGACGCCCTTTCACATAACCCCCTTGCTCAGGGGAAATAATCTTATGCAAAAGAGGCTTCAACCTTTCAGCCATGATTTTAGTAATGATTTTGAGAAGAACATTACATAAAGCAATAGGTCTAAAAGCTGAGATATGATCAACCTCTTGAGCTTTTGGAACAAGAGTAATATAAGTTTTATTGATAACCTTCAAAATTTCTTTGGCTTTCCTGGCTTCTTCCACCACCTCTAATAAATCAGCATGAAGGATATCCCAGAACTCTTGGTAGAACTCAATGGGAAAACCATCAAGACCTAGGGTTTTCCCTTTTGCATTTTAAAAACTACCTGTTGAAGCTCATTGATAGTAACAGGAGCAGTCAAAATAGAGTTCTCCTCAGAAGTGATAAGAGAAGGGATTGCTTGAAGAACATTTTGTTGAGAAGTTGAGTCAAGAGGAGTAGCAACAAAAATATTGGAAAAGTAATCGACAACAATAGAGTTCATGCCATCCCAAGTATAGACAACATCTCCAGAATCTGATTTCAGGGAAGAAATAAAGTTGTGAGATCTTCGAGCTAGAAGAGATTTGTGGAAGAAATTTGTGTTTCGATCTCCTTCTTTGAGCCATTGAATTCTAGATTTTTGCTTCCATAAGAGTTCTTCTCTTTTTCCCATTCCTCTAACTGAGTTGTGAGTTTAATTTCATCTCGCACTTCTATTCTCTCGTGAGGCCATCTAAACGGATTTTCTTATTCAAATTTTCAAGTTGAGCAATAACTTCATGTTTTTTTTATGAACATCCCCAAACTCCTTCCAGTTCCAAGTCTTGATTTTGGATTTAATGTATTGCAGTCTTTTGGCAAAATAGAACATCTTAGTCCCATGCCTAGGCTTACCTTCCTTCCACCATTGTTGCACACGAGGTCTAAAGGAACTGTCTCTGAGCCACATTAATTGAAAATGAAAAGGAGAGAAACTCACATTGGTTTTCCACATTTCCACCATGATTGGCCAATGATCCGAACCAACATTGTTAAGAGTCTTCACTTTAGGAATGTGACCATGGATTAAGAAATTTTTAGAGAGCAAAAACCTATCCAATCTCTCCATTATACAAGCTAAGCCTTGCCTTCTGTTAGACCAAGTCATAAGGCCATTATCTGGTTGGATGTCCACAAGATGGAGGTTTGCAATATATTCACTCATGAGGTCAGTGCTTTTATCCAAATTTCTATTTCCCCCCATTTTCTCATCCAGAGAGAGGATGGTATTGAAATCTCCTCCGATCAAGATCCAAGCTTCAGGAAAATGAGAGATAATATGAGTTATATCCTTCCACTGTCTTCTTTTTTCTTCCAAAGCAGTCGGAGCATAAACAAGTAATGCAGAGCATAATTTGGTTGGAATGTCTACTTTGAATAGCTATAGCCAACAGACCCCAACTGCCAACCATATGGTGAATAACTACCTCTTTTGGGTCCCAAAGACAAGCAATGCCACCAGAAGTCCCCCGGGAACCGAGGGAAACCACTTTTCCAGCTGGCCAAATTTTACTGGCAATTGAGTCCATATCCTCCATTGACATCTTCGTTTCTTGAAGGAAAACAAGATGTGGATGATTTATCCGAATCATTCTTCTAATTTCATTTTGTTTTGAAAGACTCCCTTTGAGTCCTCTAATATTCCAAGTGATGATCTTCATTAACACCAGGGCTAAAAAAGTTGGGAAGGGCATTAATCTTACCTTCCTCTACAAGCTTTTCACCTTCTTTTACCATATGATATTGATTGGTCTTGCGACCTGCTTTTTGATTAGAATCCATCTTCAGTTTTTTTTCCCTATTTCTTGACTTACTCCAATTGAATCTGAGATGGCTTCTAACCTTGAAGAATGCTCGTACACAGCCAAAATTTTACTAGAGGGTTCAATAGAGTCTATATTGGGACCTGTATTATTTGAAGTTTTGACATTTAAAAGATTGTTTTTCTTGTGTAAATTTTCTCCCTTTTTTTCTCGTTGAAAACCTTTGATTTGTTGGTTTGTCTCTCGAGTTCTTCCCTTCATCTTTAAATTGTGTTTCTAAGATTTTTGTTTCCATTATTTCCTCTTCCTCACTTGGGACATCATTTGTGGAAAGGATTTCAAACATATTAGCAGATGACTTTGATTGATCCTTCATAACTGGTTTTTTCTGAGTGTTCTTCTTCTTAGGCATTTGGAAACCTCTTGAGTTTATATCTTCTTTCTTTTGATCAGGAATTTTATTTGGGCAAGCACTAGCCAAATGACCATATTCATGGCAAATTCTACAACGAAAAGGAATGTTCTCATAGTCCACTACTTGCTCCCAAGTGTCTTCCCCAAATTGTAAAGTGATATTTTTAGGTAGGGGTTTGTCAAAATCCATTAAAACACAAATCCGAGCATAAATAATATGTTCAAAATTTTGAGTACAATCAGCAATCATCATAAAAGTTCCTAAAGAGTTTCCAATTGAAGAAAAAATAGTAGGATTCCAAAATTCAATAGGGAGGCCAAAGAGTCTAACCCACACGGGAGCTATAGAAGGCATCTCTTCTTCGGCTTTAAATTTAGTATGCCAGGGCTTCATGAAAAGCCCTGCCCTTCCAAAAAACCAGGGACCCCCTTGAAAAGTTTTCTCTCTATCTTCATTATTAGCAAATAAAACAAGAAAATAACCATTTGGATAAATAGAGATTTGTAACTCACCTTTGGTTTTCCAGCTTTTTGTAGCCCAAACTTTGAAAGCAGATAGGCTCGAACGAAAACCCACGAACCGACAAATTAGTCCTCTTTTTTCCAAATCTTCAATGCCAATCTGAATGTTACCCATATCAAGCTTAACAATAGGAGTTCCATCAGCTGCTTTAAGACATCCTGACTCCATTTTCCTGGGATCAATCTTAGGCATTCTTAGAGGTTTATGGGAAGCCCTAAGATTAATATTAGCATTGGGCTGAGGCTGTCCACCATGGAGGGCATCCCTAAAATTCATTTTTGGGGCTGAGTCTTCAAAATTCTTACCCTTGACAGGGGTTTTCATAGTAGAATTATTTTGTGGGTGCACCTTAGCACCAGATTCACTTGAGATCTGAGCCATTTTTTGATCAACTACTTGAAACTTGTTTCGTGATCTCTTTAATCCTTGCCCTAGACGTCGTGGAAAGGTATGGTTTTCACTTTTCTTTTGTGCAACAAATTGGAAGCCATTGTCACTCAAGTTCACAGCATGATCTATTGAAAGATAAATTTCTAACCCATATTGGATCCCCTGCAACATATCCTACTAAAATATTGAGCATAAACCACAAAAATATTGGCCGCTAGGGCCCGAAGGCCCTAAAAACCAACCTCTGGAGCTGCTTGCACTCAACCCAGATGAAACCCTCGCACAACCGCTTGCCAAAAATCTCGTTCACACATAGGGATGCGCTAGGATCTGTGTTGCTCCAAATGATCTAAAAATTGGTGGAGACGTTCTAGGGTTTTTCAGGCATCTACCCTCAAAATTTTAGCTCAATCCGAGTCCGGATGAGTGAGATATGGCCAAAACAAGTTTGATAGTTTGGGCAGTCCTACGAAAAACGTCCCTCCTCAATCAACATCCCAAAATTTTCTCGGTAACCTTTATAACTTGCTCAATGGACATTGTCAAGCTCATTTTCCCTCCTTTGACTTGCACATCAGCAGATGCAATAATATATGACGTCGATGCTTAATAAAGATTTTATTAATTTATAAATTTTTTAAATTCTAATTTAGAATTTAAATTTTATAAATTAATTTTATAACCCTTTGGCTTTTATATAAAAACCCTCTTTGATTTTACCACTTTGTATAAATAATATTTATTTAAAAAATTTAAATTCAATTTGAATTTAAATATTTTATAAAATAAATATTAAAACCTCCTTTAGCTTTTCAAAAATCTTCCTTGGGTTTTTATGAAAAACCTTTTATTTTGCTTATCCATCAAAAAGCTTCCTTGGGTTTTTATGAAAAACCTTTTATTTTGCTCATCCATGGTTTTAATAAAAACCCGCCTTCATATGCTTCCACATTATATTAAAAATATTATGAAGCTCTTTTGTCATTAACCTTTGCATTGTTCCTTGACATATTCCTTGACATCAACGACAACTTTGACTCAAAATGTCCAACAATTATGTTATTTGAGTGACTTAAAATGAACTAGTTCTCCTCTATTTTTCACTCTAGATCATAAATATAAATTTTCTACAACTGCCCAATGGATAAGGCATCGGTCTGGTCTTGATATGCTCCTTTGTTACTTGGTTTGATCACCAATATTAGAACAACATAGAACCATTTTTCTAGAATATGTGGGTGATTGCACCATAACTAATAGATGAACCCACCGTTTGGGGTTTCCTTACCCAACCTAGTCTGTCTAGAGCTTTCTGAGTAATATGTTCCTAGGTTAAAGAGGTGGATCAGCCAGAATCCACAATACTCATTGTGATTTTTGAGTTTCCTATGACGTGACAAATATTTAAGGGGTAAGCAGGAAAACTCCACAATAGTTACTTATAAATTATTTATAATATTTATATTAAAATTAATTTATAAAATAAATTAATTAAAATCCTTGGTAAGGGTTGGGCGTAAAAACATTAAAGTTTAATTTTCCCATGTCAAAATTTGAGAAAAAATGATTATGGTATTTATACCATAAGGTTTGTGGCATTAATGCAAGTCTCTGAATGCATATGCATGTATTGTATAAATTAATTTATGTGAATTTGTGAGCGCAAGAGGTCAGATTTTTAATTTTAAAAAGGCACAAGAAATCGTGTATAAATAAAGCAACAAGGGTTCATACCCTTATCACCAACC
This sequence comes from Wollemia nobilis, assembly GCA_028583015.1. NCBI lineage: Eukaryota > Viridiplantae > Streptophyta > Pinopsida > Araucariales > Araucariaceae > Wollemia > Wollemia nobilis. The sequence goes on from JAQPPZ010001493.1 coordinate 16,828,867, forward strand.
ACATGGTTGAGATAGTGGCAAAGATAGGTAGCATAAGTCATTGAGTGAATGGATGTCTCACGTTCAATTCTCGGTGGTAGCATAAGGAAGAAATTTTTGTTTTAATATTTTTGGCTTCAAGTGGAAGGAACATAGTGCACGAGGCACGTTAGTGGTCTCAAGTGAGCACCTAGATCACATGACGGTTAGGCAATGACTAAGGCACTGATAGAAAAATTGCAGGGGATCGAATCCCATAAATGCAGCATGCAAAAGTTGTTTAATTTTTGTATTAATAATTTGCACCTTTATCTAAGTCGTATGGTATGCACTTTGTGGAGATATAAGGTGGTTAAAATAAATTTTATTTTTTCCATATTTAAGGGGGTTGAATGAATTTAATTGTGATTTGATAAGTGCATTGGAATATTTCTGAATGGTGGTTATAATTATTTTGAAAATGCATTTTTGATAAGTAGGGAGATATAAGGAAGTACTTTTGATTATTCTATGCATTCAATTTCTGAAGTAAGTGAATTATTGTGAAAGTGAATTATTGGAGTCTTTGTTGATTATGTTTTGAGTGTGTTAATAGGAAGTTAAAATGTGTATGATGATTTTTGAATGTGTGTATATTTTGCTAAAATATTTTGAAGTGTTTTATTATTGGAATTGATGCAATATTTTGATAAACCAAGAGAGTGATTTGGAATTTATTTGGGCACACATATTGAAGATTTTCTAACTCATAAAGAAGTATTGTGCTAACCTTTATAGTAGCAAAATTCATGGTGAGTGAAATAGGTTTTGAAGACATATCTCCATAAAAAAAAAAGGTATGGGCACATCATACTTTGATTATAGTATTGTTAAATTGAATGTTGTGAAATATAATGTGGAGTGAAAAATATTGTTTGATAAGCATTGTTGGAAATATTTGAGTGGTTTTTATATGCATTATTGGTGAATGATTAGAGAAAATTTGAGATAGATATTGAATATTATTGGAGTTAGGGTTTGAGACCCATATTATATGTGAAATACTTGGTTAGGTTTTGTAATAAAGTTGTGCTTATTTGAATGATTGAGTGAAATTATTAAGCATTGGTTTAAGTGATATTGAAAGTGAATGTGCAAATATTAGAAATCTGATTTGTGAAAGCGACGAACTTAATAATTGAGTAAAACATATTGAGCCTTTGATAGAGTACATCATTCTATATATGTTCCAAAGGTTAAAATAATTATGAATAAAAAATGTTTAATCTACTTCAAGTTAAACGAACTACTTTGAATATTAGACAAAGAAATTAATAGCATTGTGTGCAAGATTTGAGATTGATTGAGCATATCTTGTGAGTTGTATTGAGCATGAAGACTTGAGAGAAAATTGAGAAAGCTCTTGAGAGGACTTGAGGATAGATTTGAGATAAGTATTTGTGAATACTTGAGAGCAGAGATGATTGATTTGTTTAAGATTTGTATCAAGGCTTGGGGCAGATCTGAGCAGAGTTGATTGATTAATTTTTTCAAGCTTTGTGTTGAGTATTGGGGTAGATATGAGTAGATTTTATTGATTTATTTGTTCAAGCTTTGTGTTAAGGCTTGGGGTATATTTGAGTAGATTTGTTTGATTGATTTGTTCAAATTTTGTGTTAAGGCTTGAGGTAGATTTGAGTAGAGTTGATTTGTGATTGGATCAAGCTTTATATTAAGGCTTGAGGACAGATTTGAGGATAGCTTTTTGTGTGGATTTGTGAGCATATTTGTGCTAGACCTGAGATAGAGTTGGAGTATATTTGTGCTAGATCGAGGATAGTGTTTAGTGTAGATTTAAGATAGAGATTAAGCTAAGTTGACAACAAGATTTGGGGGTGACAGATTAGAGGACATGAGTCTCCAGTGGATAGGGATCCATTAGCTAGGGTAGTTAGGATAAAGGTATTTTGAGTGAGGATAGAGGTCTTCTATGGAGAGGGATCCACAAGCTAGAGTAGTAGGGGTAGAAGTCTTCTAGAAGAGCACCAACTAGAGTAGAGGAGAAAGAGTTCTCCTATAGATATATTTCCATGAACCAAAGAAAGGAGAAATAATTCTCCTATGAAGTGGGATCTACAAACCAGTTGGGAAGATAAAGTTCTTCTGTGGAGATAGATCCACAAAACAATTGAGGAGAAAGAGTTATCCTGGATCAACTTCCATGAACTTGAGAAAAGGAGAAAGAGTTCTCCTATGGAGAGAGATCCACAAATCATGACATTAGGAGATTGGTGTCTCCTTTAGGTCCACGAAAATTGTAATAGGGAAGTGATTCCCAAGATATTTGTTGAGAAAATTTTAGAGAAATATTTTTTTCATAAAGTAGCCCATATTGGGTGAACCACGTTAAATTGGTGTCTCTATTGTGTGTGATGATGTGTGTCTTGCTTTGATTACTGCTATTGGTATTTCCATTGATAATATTGGATAATATTATTTGGGAAAGAAAAGTGAAATTTGATCTTATATTGTTCACCTCCCCTCTCAGTATAAGCTTGTGTTCTTCACCAGTTGAGTAGACTTTCCTTAATCTAAATTATTCTATGAAAACCAATCTAGTATTAACAATGCATGATTTCTCCAAATCATTTATAATTGAAAGTGTTAATTGTAGTTATCCAGAGAGCATATACCTAAGCTATTGTACCAATAAAATATGACTTTAAAACATTAAACCACAATAATGACAAATTTGATACAACAAGGAGTTCTTTGTATTAATAAATTGTCAATGGATTACAATTCCATCCCTCTTAGGAATACCAAATTTGTGATACAATCAATACAATCATTTGAACCCCAAAATGGGGTTGGTATAATTCGTAGACTCTCCAAATGTACACGAAATGCTCTAGGTCAATGATGACCTTCTTCTCTCTTTGGAAGAGGCATTTTTTGCCTTGAATTCTTTGACGATGGAATCCTGAAAACCCTACATTCAAGAAACAACAAGAAATAATTAAAATCAAAGGATGCCTCTCTTGATGAGGATTTTACAGGAATATTGCATAAAGAATGATATAAAATCAAGAAAGCTTGTAGAATTATCAATCTATGCAATAAATTATGAAATTGCAATAAAGCATAATAAGTAAGCAAATATCTATCTATGAATCAATCTAACTAGTCATTAGAAATGTGAAATACATGAAAATAGTAAGGAAACTAGTCTAATTCCCAAATACTAAAAGGTAAAGGAAATATGCACTAAATTCTAAATTTAGCCATACAATTGTATCTAAGAAATTTAATCTAACTAAGATCTATCTAGATTAATGCAAAGAAAGATAAACCTACTACTAAAACAAGGGAAAATAGAGATCAAACCCTAGCCATAGGTCTGAGGCACGATGGGTTTTTTTAGCCACAATTGACAACCGTGACTGAGTTGAAAGTGTTCTTGCTCTCCAAATTTGGGCTTGGATATCCAATTCTTCTTGTTTAATTGATGGTAAATGGTCACCTCAATGTCCTCTAATGTATTTGGTGGTTGAATTTTCTGAATTGTTGATGGAATTGACTCAATTGTGTTTCTTGATCCTCCTAGACTTCTAGGACCTTCATGGCTTCGAATGCATCCATGATCTCCAATTGGGAAGCAAGAATTTTCCCCTCAAAGGTAGCAAGTGAGTCTACAATTTGATAGGGCTTTGCTGCATTTCAACTCAATATTCTTCCAAAATTCTCCCCAATTTGAAGGAGGATCTTATAGCATGTTGAAGGCCTTGCTCTAGCTTCATGGAAAATCCAAGAACAAAAAACCAATAGTTAGAGCAGTTGGAGGGAAATTTCTAGAGGCTTCCCTGACCAAAATCCATTTTGATTTATCACCTAGGATGTTGTAATTGATTATGGGTCTAAAACTACTCTAATGCTAGACACAAATCTGAGGCACAACCAAATCTGTTAGTCATGGGTGTCAGCCATATCTAAGGCTGAGTTAGCCAACTCTACCTAAATTGAGTGGTTAAAAACATTTCTTCACCTTGGAGCTATCCAATATTATTCATATGGTCTATTAGCATGTTTCATATGAGTAGTCACCTTGACATGACGTGTTTTAGGTGTCTACAGATACCCATTTTCGAATGCATTATGAGAAAAAACAATACTGAGTAAAAAAATACCTAAAACAATGTCATAGGTTGAATGATGATCATTGCTCTGATCAATATTAGATGCCTAGTCCTACCAAAGGACATGCATCTTAGAATCATTCCTTCCAACTGAGGGAAGGCTTAAATTTGCAAAGCTTTGGCAATCTCTAGTGGTGATCGGGTAGCTTTAGTGCTACTATAGGCTTATGTGCCATATATATCCAAAAGGAGGAGATATACTAACTTAACTGTCATAATTGCTTTTTGCCCCAACAAAGGTAAGCTTATGATAGTCTTTGGCAATGATTCATAAGATGAATGCAATTTGACAAGATCGAGTGATCTACTATTGAATTTGATTATGATAATTGATATTATTACTACCCCCTTAAGAAACAATTCAATGAGTGTAGGACAATTGAATGAAGCGACTAGTCACTTGACCACAATAAGTGATTCAAACAATTGAAGATGTTAGCACTTTGATATTACTTGGCAAGGCCAAATTCAGCCATGATTGCAACTATTAATAGTAATTGTACATTTCTATCATGTGGAGCAGTTTGGCCACTGTGGCCTTCTTAGGGAATAAAAATGATAGCAATTGCAATTATGATCACATTGAATCATAATGTTCGATGATCTACTAAAAATTTCATAGAATAATTGAGATGAATACCTCATTTTCATGGAGCAATCCAACTGCCTAGGCCTTCTTAGGAATTTAAGTAAAGCATATCAATTCCACAATAACTAATTTACCCCAAATGGCCTTATGGTAATTTACTCATCTTACCGGATTGCATGGATCACAGGTCGATACAAATGCCAAGTGTATAGGGTAAATAACTAGATATGAGGCACATTTGAATTATGCATTATATGAAATTATTGTTATTTTTTTTTTTTTTTTGATAGTTTTGAGAGTTTTGGCCTATTTTTTATTTTACATTTTGAGGCCCCTCCTAGTTGAATTTTTAGGGCATTTATTACTGGATGCCAACCACACTTGTCAACCATAGATAATTTTTGAAATTTCCTTAGCCATGGATCAAACCCATAGTCAAAAAACCCTAATTCTATGCCCACAGGTGTCAAATGTGGTCAAGAGTAAAATGGAATATATAAAAGAAAATCTATCATTTTCAAAGTCATTATCTAATTGTTGATTTGCAAACTGAGAGCTCTGAGAGGTGAGTTTAAAAATCTAACATGGAATGTTGTTGAACTGCACACTCAACCTACCGATTCATGGTTGACCCGATGGATGCATCTACTAGTAGCAGAGCTAGCACTGGAAAGGTAGCATTACAACTCTCATATTTTAATTTACCAGCCTAAAATAAAACTCATTAAGTAATGGGTTAACTGAACCACATTAAACTATCGGTAACGAACCTCACCCTAGCTTAGGATTAGTCTAGGTTAATGTAGGGAAGGGTTATTTAATGTTTTTGTTTTTTTTGGGATGGGAGGTGACCCCAAAAAGGTCACTGATCTTAGCCACAGTTAGAAACTATGGTTCCCAATTAGCAGATTGGGAACTGTAGTTGTCAACTGCAGGTAGGTTCAAATTCTAACGATCAAAATTTTGACTGTTACTTCTGGTCGTAGGTCCTAGTCACGATTAGCTAAATTTAGAAAAAAATTCCAATTTTTTTATTTTTTGAGTCTTTAACTGATTTAATTGATTTTTTTGGATGTTTTGAAATGCCATTTTGTGATTTTTTTTTTTATATTTTATTTTTTTTTATTTTTTTTACCTTTTTAGGTCATTTTTATGTTTTTTATTGATTTTACATATTATTATTGTCTCTCTTTAGACTTTGACCATGAGGGCAAAGGAATAAGACATCCTTCATACCCTTCATAATTATCTTACTCACATTGAGTAGGCCTAGTTTGGAGCCATCATATTTGGCTACATACTATGACTTCCATCAATTAGAGCCGATCAAGATTATATGACTGCTCTGGACCATCATTGGGATGTGAGGACTAACACCTTTCACCTGCCCATAGGTGAAATCATTGTTACCCTGGAGGATGTCTACCATATATTTTGAATCTCGATCGATATCAAGGCCATCACATCCTCACCCATAGAGTTGAAGGATACTATATTTTGAGAGATATTCAATGCCCAAAGTGCTACAACTCAGGTAGAATCAGACCACGGTGGGGTCCACATTGAGGATTGGTACCATGAAAATGTCTTCTCATGAAGGGTAGCTATTCTCATGAACTTGATCATTCAGATCATGCTATCAAACACATCAAGAGTGAGGTTCCCTTAGAAACTCCTAGCCAGGACACAATATGTACTTGTGAGTAGTACTAAGAAGCTACTGATCCTATCCTGAGGGAGTGCTCTACTTGCATAGCTCTATGATGAGCTATACCAGATCACTTAGAGGACCTGAGTTGGAGTTGGTTGTAGTCTTTTGATACAAATTTGGGCATGGCAACATATCATAGTTGAGTGCCCCATACCACTACCACTCCATATTCTTGAAATTGCTACAGTGATCTAGTACTATACTGCATGCTAGCCTAGGGAGGTTGAGGGGTTCAGGAGAAAGAATCGATCTGGAGACGTGCAATATTACATTGATCATATTACATGGATTCAAATTGGCAGGTGCTATGGAGGCCCTACATGGATTATCCTACGTAACCAAAGGTAGATAGGTACCTACAAAGGACTTAGAATGACATATGATTTCTTGGGTGTAAGCTAGAGATACAAGAGTTATTTTACTTCTCTCGTGTGACCATACAGTTTAGGATTCACCAGGATATTCATCCTATACACACTATCTATCATCACCTTAATGTGGAGAAGGACTTAGCATGGCTTCATGTGACTCCACTAGTGGATGAGGATGATGACTAGTAGGATTCTGGGCTAGAAAATGTAGGGACCATGATATATTATGACACTTGGTGGACTACCATGCTATGGTAGGGTGATGGTCCCTTAGGCAGACCTACATATGGTGGTGTAGCAGTAGGAGTAGAGGAGGTACATCAAGAGGGTGTAGATCCTCATGGTCATAGAGTACACTAGCAGATAGAGGGTGGATGGGGTGAGGCTACAGTTGAGAAGGAGCTCTAGGTAGAGGAGGGAGAGGAGGAGGTAGAGCCAAATACTGAGGTCATCAATCTCAGAGCCCAGGTGACCAACCTATAGATATAGGTGGGGACCCTATAGATGTAGATATTGTAGAGAGATATCAATGTAGCCACTCTACAGGTATAGATTAGAGCTGCATAGAGTCAGTTGTCACAGGGATAGGAGTAGTGGTGAGGCTACAAGGAGGAGAGGACCACCCATCAGGTGTAGATTTATAGTACCACTACAACCCTGGAGAAGATTATACTAGAGCGATATCTAGCACGGTCTTGACTACAACTTGTGATTTGTGAGAGGGATCAGGTGATGGGTGTACGAGGGAAGCCCTCAACTCCATAGGCTACTCCTGTATTTCAATATATATAGGGATGCACAGGTTTAGACCCAAATGTAGATATTAGGAGACTACGAGCCATGGTTCAACATCACCTTACTAAGTGAGCATTCAATTTTGCTCATATCTCTCACCTGAAGGGAGAGATAGAGTTACTCAAGGGTGAGGTTCTTGAGAGGACCATAGATCTAGGGACTTAGAGGAATTAGACCCGAGAGATAGGGCAGTCTTCAATTCAACCCAGCCATAGGACACCTAGGTTAGAAAGGTCTACTGGCACCAGATCTAGGCAGACTCATTGAGAGGGTGGAGGCAAGGGAGAAGCCTCATAGATTGGGGGTACAAGCATTGCCTAGTATAGATTTTATCATATTTTTGTACTAGTTTTAAGTGTAAGATCAAGGACCTACATAGTTGTAGCCTATGGGTATTTTGGACATATTCCTATATACTCTTTTTGACACACACACACACATATATATATGATCCAACTTTAATGAGATGCATTATATGTGTATATTTATTTATTTTATGTTTATGATATGCATATGGATGCAATTTTTATATTTTATATTGATTTGATGTTATATGATGTGATGTATAGATGACATGCACTATCTATATGATGGATTTATGACTAGATATTGAGATCTATATATGTAGATGGACTACTATGATGTATCCATATGGATGCACTGTTTGATGTTTTTTTTTGTTAACTAAGAGACTTCTTCATTAATACCAGGTTTTACAGGTTAACCCAAAACCTTTTACAAAATTTAGCCTTATGCTGTCAATACGTATCCTTACCTTCCTGAGGACTACCTATCCTCTATTTTAACTAGCCTTCCTAGGCCCTTGACTATCATTGCCTAAACAACCAACCCCGATATAGAACTACCTAGCTAAAATCCAGCACACCCCAAAAGTGCAACCAACCCCAAGGAAACTTCCTGAAGACTCCAGGAGCCTTACACAGACACTAACCTCAAAAAAGGACCAAATTCTTTGTATAATATGTAATTTAAAAATTGCCATAGATACAATAATTACAGTATTTGCACAATAATATTCTACATAGACGCATTACATGACGAACCCTAAGTCTCCTCTTCCTCATCCTTGTCGAGCTCCCCATCCTTGTCCTCCTCATCATCATCTGAATCCTAGTTAACCACAATAGGCTTGTTGCTTTGGTATCCTTCATTGAATAACACCTTGGTAAGCACCTCATGAACAACCTGCATTTGTTGCATGATGTTGGCTAAAGTGTTCAGCATGAACCTTTTTAGTACCATGGTTGACGGTTTGGGTCCTTCGTCCTTCGTTTCACTCACCTTGACTTTGGAACTTTCCTGCACCAGTTTTTTCTTCAGCAGTATGGATGGTTGCATGGCCAACTTATTGATTCTTAATTTCTTCCTCATCGGGCCTCCTCTGGTGGTCATGTCCCCCACTCTCTTCTTTATCGGTGAACCAGAGGGGGATTTTGGTATCCTTGGGTTGGCCCTAGCCCTGGAGCTCTCTGCATCATGGCTAGCAGGGACATCCTCAATAGCAGGGGGTGCAACTTGGGGAGCCGTGGCCAAAACCCACTTGTAAATCACCTTGAATAGTCCTTGGTGTAGAGGCATAGTAGAACCCATCTTGATTTGGCATGAATTTATTATATAATTCATGGAATTCATCAAGAACTGGGGTATACTAATCGGGTTTACATCACAAAAGAAATTGACGAAGGCATAAGAAAAACTGAGTAGAATTTTACCCAGGTCCTCCATAGTAATCAAATCCATAACATTATTTATGACTCCATTCCACGGGGTGGGGAGGTCCATCCTTGTCAACCCATTCTTCGCCTCTTAAATTTTTTAGGATTGTCCTTTAATTTGTGCAATTCAACCTCCAAATGATGCTTCTACCTATGAATGGACCTTCCTTTCACTATTTTCCTAGTGATGGCAATAAGTAAATTTACATCAATGAGAATTTCTTGCCCACGGATTTCAACCCTGCCATCCTCCCATGTTTCCATCACTGCTTGGGTAATGTCCTCCTCTACTCCAGAGAATAAATCAAAAAACTAGGTGAACCTCATTTTTGTAAGGATAGCTTCGACCACAGGCTCCATGACTACTATGCATGGATCAATGTAAGTCATATTGTTATTGCTCAAAGTAACCTTATCCTCTGTGCTTCACACCTTATATATCAAAACACTCCTCATCCTAGATTCTTTTTTATGAAGTTGGTGTTTCTTTTTCTTTCCTCGAACATTGAGGAAACTTCCTTGATGAGGGTGCCATTGATCAAACTAAGCCACACACTACACTCCACATGGATCTCCTACCAATTGGACTTACCTATCAACTAGATAAGCATGCCACCATGCCATTAACCACCTTGTTGAGGATAAATTATCTTCATAATCATGGAAATATTTAACACTCTACCATTGGCAAAAATATGATGATTATAAATGCCTTCGAAAACACCTAGAGTGTAATAAAAAAACTTTACCCATCTACCTCAAGACCACATCATCCCTTGGGACCATGTCTGAGCATAAGTATTTTTCCTTGGGGTTGTCATTAGTCTGACGTGTCTCCTCTTCCCTACCTTTCATCTTGCCAATTGGCTCTAACCATGATTCACGTTTGACTAGTTTGAAATCCCAAGAACCTTCTTTTGTTTTGTTTCCAAAAATTAGCGGGAACGCCAAAAGGGCACGTGACAGGGGTCCACCCACCTAAAGTCCACATCATATGATTCGTTGGTGCTCATTTTGAATTAAGTCATCCATGTCACACGGGACCCCTTGAGTCCATGTGACCGGTCCATAAGCATCCACCTCGATATTGTCTAGCGTGTTCATAGTTTTATTGGCTTCACAAAAAATGTGTTGTGCCACTCTGTCTTTCTTGGATTCAAAAAGGATCCTTGCCTCTTTTATGAGGGCCTCAATCCTCCATTAAGATTTCTTTCCATTCTTTAGGAGGTTTACTATGTTCATTGAGTCTCCTTCGACCATAAGTTTACCTTGAAACTGTTATGATAGCTGCAATCCTCTCTAGAGGGCTCTTGCTTCTGCCTCATTTTTGGTCTTGGTTTTGAGTTGTTTGGTAAAAGCCATCATTAAATTTCCTTGATGATCTCTAATAAGTCCTCCAGCACCTATCCTTCCAGTATTACCCTTGGTTGCCTCTTCGAAATTTAGTTTAAGCCAATCTTTAGGGGATGGGGTCCATTTAATCCCAAATCTGGGGTTTGACTTTTTGACCAAAGACACATCCCATTTGGGGTCCATTTAATCCCAAATTTGGGGTTGCACTATTTTATGTTAAATGTATGTGTAATTTACTGTACTTGTATGTATTTAATTTATGATTTTATGATATTATGAATGCAGTGTATGTAGTGCATTATTTACATGATGATGATATAATGTAAATGAATATGTATGCTTTAATCACTTAAAACATAAGGAATAAATGCAATATGTGCTTAAAAATATAATGTATGACACCACAAAATGTATAATAATCATGAATGTAATTGATATATCTTATCATAAGAATTAATCAATTACACACCCATATGTGATATGCAATGATGTATTTTTTTATTCATAAGTTTTTGTAAATGAAAATAATTTGTGCAACATAGTCAGTGGCCATCTAAATATCATTGTAGATATCCATATGGTTTCTAACCTATATTATGAGCATTCCCAATGAACAAAATCTTATAAAAATAATTGATATTTGATTATTGCATGAACATGGTTGTTGTTATTTGGGAATTTTTGAGGTTTTCCATGAGACTCAAACACCCTAGTTGACTTATCAAAAGTTGTATAATGACTATACTAGACTTCTGAAAAATGAAGTTTTCACTCTGAAATACCAAGCTATTCATTACCCCTTTGTGTGCAAATGAATATATCAGATGGTACATAAGTATACCCCAGTGCCAGACGAGATTCATTTAGTCTATTTTTGTATTGAGGATCCTCAAATGTCCACCTGATCCTAGTTTTGGACTCAGTTAAAATAGACCACTAGGTAGTACAAGCTACCTAAAGCTAGCTCATTTGTAAATTGCTTAGACCTACCCAAATGTCAGGCATGATTCATTCAGGCCATTATTGTATTGGGTATCACCCTATGATTTTTGAGTAATGATCACTCCAGGGATTCAAGTTCACCCCCTTATTTTCTCCAATTTATTAGGATACTTGTTCATACATATAGTGATAAAAATAATTTTTTATTTTGTATTTTATTTTTTTCTTTTGTTTTGAGCAAGGGATTTGATTTAATACGATTTTGGGATTTTACTCCTTTATTTATAAGCAAAGTATTTATTCAGGTATGGGGGATGCCTTTCCTTTTTCCAATGACCACTACCCTAGACCATTGCACCTCAAAAAATGAGCAAATAACAAAACCTTTCACCTAAGGTGACCCAGACCACTTCGTAGTGTTCATATTTCCTTACCCTAAGTAGGATTGTTAATGTATTTTAATTAGTGATGGGATTCTGATATGCTAAGTGCTATCAAAAATAGACATTATCTACAAAATAAAAGCAATATTTCTACTAAATCTAAGAAGACTACGATAAGGATGACACGTAATCAAACTTTTGTAATTGTTTCCTTCCTAGCATACTTTCTATTTTATGCGTCGGATAATATTTTTGAACAACTATTATGCTTATCCTAAAAATATATAATTGGTTATAAATAGTCCTTCAATGAAAGTATTATGTAGATCTTTTTGAGTGTAGTTTTCTATTTTATGTGTGTGAACTCCTTAAGGATTTATCCTTATCAATTGGCATTTAGAGCCTCCGATCAGGCTTGGGTATATGTCCTTTGTTTACACCCTATCCCCATTCACCATTGTTTCATCCTCGATTGTTGTTGGGATTGCTATATTCCTCCATCTGCTCCTAAATACGATGTCCCCCTGCCTTCTTACATCGTTTGGTCTCACTAGAGGAATTTTCACTTGTGATTGCCTATACCATTTAGTGTTTTATTTCTAGGGCTCTATCATCAATCACTAATCCACTGATCACATATTCTCCCTTGGCACACGCTATGAAGGCCCACCTTTATCTTACCTTTTATCCACCTTTTTCTTGCACTCTGTGGTTGTTCCACACTATCACCATTTGCAAAGACGTCATTGCCAGCCTACACACCTTCAAGGGGGAGGGCTCAACGTCAATTGTGTAAAGGAATTACATGGGAAAATTCATTCAACCTTCACTTCAGAGCCTGCACTATCCATATAAACTATTCATCATGGTGGCCAACAATTTTTCTAGCCATATCTTCATGGTACTGTTGTCACGACAAACAGTGTCTTCTACATCTGATGTTTGATTTGCACTCTATTTGCTCCTACTACATCATCCATCGCTATTGTGTTTGCACCCACGTTTGTTCTTCTCACCACATCACTGATATTTTTCATGCATCGTTGCACTGACCTATGCATCTTTGAGGGAGGTATATAATATTCAATGCTTGTAAATTTTCATTTTGCGATCCTTTTCGGCCAATACTTGTAAGGGATATTAGCAGGGCATGTATTTTAAATAAGTACATTAAAAACAAAAAATCATCTATTTATTAAAAAAAAGAGGATAAGGTTATTAAAAAAATATAAGGTTATTTAAAAAAAAAGTTATTTAAAAAGAAAAAAAACCAAAGATAAATTTTCTTTTCGGCCATTTTTTTTAAATATATATATATATATTTCTTCCATATATATATATATATATACATATATATTTACAAGCTTTTTAGCTTTTATTGTAAACAAGCTTTGTAAAAAAAAAAAAAAAAAGCTTGTTATCTTTTATTTAGTGGGCATCATAGTCTTTCACTGGCTCCACCTAGACCTATGGCTGCCAATGTAGCAGAAAAATTAGTTGAGGTTACTGCCTTAGTTCTTTCTTTGGCCGACACTGTTAGAGATATCCAATCACATTCTTCCTCCCCCTCTCATACTCATTCTCCTAAATGTGAAGTCAAAATCTACGAAGGCTCTAGGGATCCTGATGTCCTCAATACCTAGATCTTAGATATGGAGACTTGGTTTGAATTCACTCAAACCCCGGACGATGAAAAAGTTCCATTTGCCAAGCTCAAACTCTCTGGCATGGCTAAGGTTCTCATTACCGAACGCCAAGGAACTCAGAACCCCATCTCCACTTGGGATGCTTTGGTTACGGCCTTGAAAGCCACTTTTTATCCATCCAACTATGATGATGATCTCCTCAACCATTGGCTTCACCTTCGTCAGGGCAAGAATCAGTCCATTCAGGACTATGTCCATCAATTCAACAGATTACGTGTGTTGCTTCGCATTTCAGATCCCACTACTTCCCTTATTGCCAAATTCAAAAGTGGTCTTCTCGCACACTTTTATCGAGAAATCAAGTACACTTCTTGTACAACTCTTGATGATGTTTTCAAACAGGCACAACTTGCGGAGGAGAAGTTTGCAGCACAACACAAGGGGAACCACTACTCTTCAGGAGGTTCAAAGCCATCACCTCGTCCTCAACAATAGGCACCATGGAGCTCTTCCTGTTTCCCCCTTCTCATTCTTCTCCTACTCCCACTCCTTCTCAGTCCTCTACTTCTAAGACTATATTTCATGCTTCTTCTTCTTCTTCTAATGCTAAGTCTCAAAAATTTTGTAATTATTGTAAATGAAAAGGGCATCTTAAATCTGAATGTAGACAATTGCAGAAGAAGAAGACCTTGTTTGTACAGTCTGATGAGGGAACCAATGATAACCCCATCAAGACTACTGGTGAAGAGAAGGTCTATGAGGAGTTGAAAGGAAAACTCAATCTTGTAATGAATCATCATTCTGATGCTCGAGACCGTGACAATCTGTTCGTCATGCATGCTCATTTAAGCCATGACTTTGTAGTCGATTGTATCATCGACAATGGCTCGCAAAAGAACTTGATCGTGTAGTCCATTGTCGATAAGCTCAAGCTCCCTACTTCTCCACATCCTCATCCTTACTCCCTTGGATGGAAGGATAGTGAGACCTCTTCACAGATTACACACACATGCACTCTTGCATTTGCCTTTGGTCCAAAGTTCAGAGACAAGGTCACTTGTGATGTGACCCCAATGGATTGTTGTGGTCTTTTGCTTGGTAAGCCCTATCAATATGATAGGCGTGCTACATATGATGCTTACAAAAATACATACACATTGCAACAAGATAATAAGCACTATCTCATTCACTCAATTCAAGAACCTACCAAGCACTCCAATAATCTATTGCTAAGTTGTAGACAAGCATGCAAAGCAGCCAATCAAGCACAGGAACTTGCTCTCATTTTCATTCATCCACAACATAAGCACTTTTCAGCAACAGCTTCTAAATCCAATAGACCCAAAGCAATTGATAACATATTGCACAAATATCAAAGTGTTTTTCAAGAGCCCACTTGCTTGCCTCCAGAAAGGGCCATTAACCACACTATTGATATAGTTCCAGCTGCACCTCTTCCTAATGCCCCCATGTACAGGCAATCACTTCAGCAATATGATGAAATAAAGAAGCAAATTCAGGACCTGCTAGATAAAGGTTTCATTAAACCAAGCATTTCTCCTTGTGCCTCTCCTATTCTTCTTGTTCTAAAAAAATATGGCACTTGGCATCTTTGCATTGATTTTCGAGCACTTAATAAAATCACAATAAAAAATAGATATCCACTCCCTCGTATTGATGATCTCTTAGACCAACTTCAGGGAGCCAAGTTTTTCACTAAGATTGATCTCAAAAGTGGATATCATCAGGTCCGCATCCAGGCTGAAGATACATGGAAGACAACTTTCAAAACAAATATGGGTCTTTTTGAATGGCTTGTTATGCCCTTTGGCCTCACCAATGCTCCTGCTACCTTCATGAGGCTCATGAATGAAGTTTTCAGAGACTATTTGGATAGATATGTAATCATATATCTTGATGATATTCTCATATTTTCTCCTACATGGGAGGCCCATTTGCAACATCTGGATCATGTTCTTTCCATCCTTCAACAACATCAATTGTATGCCAATTTGCCTAAGTGCTCTTTTGGGAAAAATTCTATTTCCTACCTTGGCTTTATCATTGATGAGCAAGGTATTCAGGTGGATCCTAGCAAAGTAGAAGTCCTCCTTAATTGGCCTACTCCTACCACTGCCACTGAGTTACGGAGTTTCCTTGGCCTAGCCAACTTCTACCGCAAGTTTATTCCAAGCTATTCCACCATTGCTACTCCTTTGCATAATTTGACTAAGGCAAAATCTATTTTCCATTGGACTCCTACCCATTCCCATGCCTTTTCCACTTTGAAATATAAGCTTTGTTCTGCTCTTGTTCTCGTTATTCCTAACCTTAGACAACCTTTTGAGATTGAAATTGATGCTTCTCAATTTTCCCTTGGTGTTGTCCTCAAACAAAATGGTCATCCTATTGCTTATCATTCCGAGTCCTTTTCCATTGCCAAGAAAAATTATTCTACATATGACAAAGAGCTTTATGCCTTAGTCCAAGCTATCAAATATTGGCGTCATTACCTCTTAGGCAAAGAAACCATTGTTCATACAGATCATTTGCCTTTGCAGTTACTCCAATCTCAGAATAAAATCCAAGAAGCTCGCCACATGAAATGGGCTTCTTACCTTCAACAATTCCACCTTGTCATAAAATACAAAAAGGGTAGTACAAATTCTGTGGTTGATTGCCTAAGTCATCCTCCTTCCTCCCATGCTTTGACTATTGTTACTACCTCACACTTGGGATTTCAGTCTTGGCCTTCTTTGTATCCTCATGACCATGACTTTGCCAAAGTTTTTAAGCATTTACACCATCCTTCCTCTTCAAATTTGGCCCCTTTTCAAGATTATCATCTTAAGGATGGTTTGCTTTACCGCCTGGACAAACTTTGTGTACCCTGTGAGTCTCGACAATCCCTTATTAAGGAGGCACATTCTACCCTTTATGGTGGACATTTTGGCAAGCATAAAACTCTTCATCACTTGCAGAGATTCTTCTACTGGCCCCACATGCAACGTGATGTTTTGAGGTATTTGAGGCAGTGTGCTGCTTGTTGCAAATCCAAGCCATCCAACAGGAAGCTCGGCCTCAACATGCCTTTGCCCATTGCATCTCATCCATGGGAAAGTATTTCAATGGATCTAGTTAGTGGTTTTCCTAAGACAGTCCGTCAGCATGACTGTGTTTTTGTCATAGTTGATCGATTCAGTAAAATGGCTAAGTTCATCCCTTGTAGAAAAACCAGTTCCACTGCCAACTTAGCCCAACTCTTCTTTGATACTGTTTGGCGTTCCTTTGGTCTACCCACTAGTATTGTTTCTGACCGTGATTCCCATTTTGTTGGTCATTTTTGGCATTCATTGTGGAAACTTTTAGGGGTGTCTCTTAACTTTTCCATAGCTTTTCATCCTCAAACCGATGGTCAAACTGAAGTAGTCAACCGTACTCTTGTCCAAAGTCTTCGTATTTTTCACCATTCATCTCTAGCCAAATGGGATTTGAGTCTTACCCACATTGAGCATGCATATAATCGGGTTGTCCATTCCTCCACAGGTCACTCACCCTTTGAAGTATGTCTAGGTTTTCAACCCTTAGCACCTTATGAGTTACCCTTGTCCCTTCCATCTCCTATCACAACCCATATGAAAAAAGAGCAAGACAAAGCCCATTCCTTCATCCACCATTTGCAACAGCTTCACTCTAACATTGTTTCCATTTTGTAGAAAACCCATAGCAACAAAAGAAAGCCATGGACAAACACCGTGTTCCACATCATTTCCAGGTGGGAGATAGAGTTTGGTTGCACCTTGATCATCGTAGGTTCCAGGGGATGGCCCATAGCAAGATCAAACCCATTCGCTTTGGGCCATACACTATTGTACAATAGGTGTTCGAGAATGCTTTTTGGCTTGATCTTCCAACACACTTGGGCATCCATGATGTCATCAATGTTGACTTGCTCTGACCATACCATGAGTCTACATTGGAGACAGACCCTGTCATTAGTCATCCTACTGATATTGTACCTGACTTCCAG
The DNA here is from genome assembly GCA_028583015.1 of Wollemia nobilis. Classification (NCBI taxonomy): domain Eukaryota; kingdom Viridiplantae; phylum Streptophyta; class Pinopsida; order Araucariales; family Araucariaceae; genus Wollemia; species Wollemia nobilis. The sequence continues at coordinate 16,846,577 of JAQPPZ010001493.1, forward strand.
TTTCCTTTGGAGAATGATCATATTTTTGACACTAGGATGCGCCACACTCGCCAGGGATCTTCGACTTCCTACCTTGTGGCCAAACGAGGACAACTACCACATCAGGCCCGATGGATCTCTCATAGCCAGATGGTTCATGACTTTCCTTCCCTTTTGACCGCATTGGAGCCCAATGCTCTTACGGTGGGGAGGAATGATAAGGAATGACACGTAATCTAACTATAATTGTTTCCTTCCTAGCATACTTTCTATTTTATGCGTCGGATAAGATTTTTGAACAACTATTATGCTTATCCAAAAAATGTGTAATTGGTTATAAATAGTCCTTCAATCAAAGCATTATGCGATCTTTTCAAGTGCAGTTTTCTGTTTGATGTGTGTGAGCTTCTTGAGGATTTATCCTTATCAGACTACTAGGCATGGTTGAATGATCAGAAAATCGTAGTATATTCTTCATAGAAACATGAGGTATTGTGTTGAAAAATACAATTACTCACAAGGGTGATCAATGATGATGATAATGCATAGATGCATGATTGAAACACAAATGTGGTGTCATTTGTAAGATTTTAAGCACAACCTATCCTAATGCATAGATGCATGATTGAAACACAAATGTGGTGTCATTTGTAAGATTTTAGATTTTATTGCTTTTTGATTTTTATGTATTTTTAATTTTCCATATTTTTTAGTTTTTGAATTATTATGTATGGAACACCTTAAGATGAAGGATGTTGAGAGGTTCAAGCTTTTCAAATCCTTCAAGTGATGTCAAGAAATACATTCCAGGTCCACTATGCTTTGAGATTATGTAAGGACCTAACCAGTTAGCTACAATTTTTTCTTGTAAGTGCGGTAGGTTTGAGTTTTGTTGGTTCTATTTCAGCACAAGATCACCAACCTTAAAGTTCCTCAAGTGGAATTTACTATTGTAATATTGTTTTAAAATTTATTGGTAAACACAAATATGCTCAAGGGCACTCACGTGATATTCATCAAGAAGCATCAATTGATCTAGGTGAGCTTATTGCGTAGTGTCATCATCGATGAACTCTTTCAATACGACATGTAGTGTTGGAATCTCCAACTCTAGGGGCATAATGGCCTCAATGTCATGTACTAGATAAAAGTTGGTTACCCTAGTGGGAATTCGAATGCTATTCTTGTAAGCCCATAATGCAATGTGCAGCTAGATGTGCCAATATTTGTGGTTTTCTTATACTAACTTTTTCAATATGGCTACCACTGTCTTGTTTGAAGCCTCAACTTACTCGTTTACCTACAGATAGTATGGAGTTGCAAAATTGTATTGTATATTGTACTTAGAAATTAAAGCCTTCATAGTTTTATTCTTCAATGAAATTCCATAATTCAAGATTATCTTTGATGGTATCCCAAAGTGACTAATGATATTATGAAGTATAAAATCTGCAATACGTGCTCCAGTTATCATTTTTAAGGGAATTTATTTCACCCACTTAGTAAAATACTTAGTAGCCATTATAATAAATGTATGTCGACCTAATGATGTGGGAGAGATCTTAACGATTAGATGTAAACCCCATTGATCAAATGGCCAAGTTGCTTGAATGGGTTGTAAGGCCTGTAATTGCAAGTGCATAAGATTAGTAGGATGCTGAAATTTAATGCATTTCTTGACATACCCGATGCAATCCTTCTCCATAGTGTACCAATAATAACCCATTCGAAGGATGCATTTGAAAATGGACATACTGCTAAAATTTCCACCGCATATATTGTTGTGAGCTTGTGAAATTGCCCAAGTTTATTCTTGGGGCTCAAGATAATGAAGGAGAACTTCATTGTAACTTTTACGATACAAGATGTCTCCTAGCAAGACATACTTTATCACTTTCTATCTAAATGTGCATTTTGCAATACACAACAATCCCTACGATATTAAACCAAGCTTCAGGAAGTCATGTAATTATGACATCCAATATTGATAAGCTTTTGCCTCCATTGTCAAGATGACTTGTTCCCCTAGCGTTTTGCTATGCACAAATGTAGACTGGGATACAACCTTGTGGTGAATGGTGGTGCCATTCCCCGTAGGACACTACGAGATCAAATACCCCTATGACATCTTCTTGAGAAATTATCTGGCTCTATAGAACCACTCATGGTTTGTTTATATATGAATCATGTTGACTGATTCCTTGTTATAAAAATTCGTACGTTGCATCGTGGCTTGTGAGAACGTCTTTATATAAATGGTAGTAAAATTGTTAGATGGATTCTGAGGGATTAAGGATCCAAAATATGACATAGTATCTATAAACCTATTCAATGAATGAGGGATTTCCTCGATGTCATACCATTCTAGTTGGGCTAGATATGTGTCAACAAGATCCTTGTAAGCTTTCAATATGGGACACCTACATTGAAAGAGTCCCTTCACTTGATTGACTATGAGGAGAGAATCACCAAAGATTTTTAATCATTTAATCTTCATGGTGATGGCTATTTGGAGATCCAATATTAGGGTCTTGTATTCAACATTGTTGTTAGTACAAGGAAATTCTAGCTTAAACGACAAGGGCATTGGAGCATCTTGTGGTATGAAAAAGACTATTCCTGCACCACCCCCTTGAGCACACTTTGAACCGTCGAAGAACATAGTCATATTAGCTTTGTTATCTAGTTCTTCAAGTTCAGATACTTTTGATAATGTGAATATTTCATCATCAAGAAGCTCTATGGTGAGGGGCCTACTATTATCGAGAGGTGCCTCTGCCAATTGATCAGCTATGACCTATCCCTTGATGAAATTTTAGCTAATGAATTCCAAATTAAATTTTGTCAATATCATGATCCATTTTACAATATGTGTATTATGATATGTCTTTCTCATCATATACTACAAAGGATTTTGTTTGGATATCACATATGTCATATGACTTAACATATAGTGACACAACTTCTTTGTTACAAACACTATTGCTAAACATAGCTTTTCCACATATACATATTCGAGCTCTTAACTCACCAGGGTGCGACTAATGTAATATATGGCATGATCTTTATCTTGAACATTATTTTGGGCTAACATGATTCCCAATGCAAAGTTAGTTGTTGATATATATAGCAAAAAATACACATATGGTCTTGGTGAATCTAGAACTTGTGGCATTGCTAGGTATTGCTTGATCTCAGTGAAGGCTTCTTGGTAGTCCTCATCCCAATTGAATGGGACCCCCTTGTGTAGTAGTTGATTCATGGGTCAACATTATCTGACAATTGTATGATAAATAACTTTATAGATGCTACTTTGCCTTGATGTCTTCTTAATTCCTTGATATTTATGGGAGGATGCATATCTAATATGGCATTGAAATTCATTGGGTCAACTTTGATGTCTTGTTTTGAAATGATGAATCCCAAGAGCTTTCCTGAAGTTATGCCAAATATGCACTTCTTGGGATTCAACCTAACATTATGCTCTATCAGGCAATTGAAGACCTTTCTCAGGACCTTAGCATGCTCATAACGTAGTGATGAATTTACCAATAAGTCATCGATATAATCTTCTAGGATTTTATGCATGTAGTCATGAAAAATATATGTCATGGCTCGCTGATATGTGGCACCAGCATTTTTAAGGTTGAATGACATAAATTTATAGTAGAATGTCCCCCATGGCATTGTGAACACGATTTTGTGTTAGTCTTTGGATTTAATCCGAATTTGATTATAACAAAAAAAACTATCCATTAGGGAGAGCATCTCATGACCTGTAATTGCATCTACAAGAAGAATCTATGTTGGGCAACAAAAATGAATCCTTTGGTGTTGCCTTGTTGAGGTCTCTTAAATTCATACAAATATAGATCCTTCCATAAGGTTTTCCTACAGGTGCCATGTTTGATACCCATTCTGGATAGTCAATGGAGATCATTAATTCTACATCCAGTAGCTTTTGCAAATCATATTTAACCATTAAAGTGACTATTAAATGCATCTTTATGAGTTTATTCTTGATATATCTCTTAGCAAGGTCTAGCGAAAGGTTATGAGTAACCAATTTTGAATCTAGACCAGGCATATCCTTGTATGTCCAAGCAAAAAAGTTAGGTCTCTATTTCAGTAGAGGGATGAGTGTGGCATGCTTATCAGGAGATAGACTCTCTCCAAATTTGACCTTCCTTGGATTAGTGGGATCATTACTGATATCCACATCGAATGTCTCCTCTATTGACATATGTGATCCCTCCTCAAGTTTATGAGGCGCAGGAATCAAGTGGATGTCATTAGCTGGGTTTAAAAGTCCTACATCAGAATTTCCCTCAGCATGATAAACATCATGTACATAGCCTGGCACAAAATTAAAAGGTTGTAGTATTTCTTCGTTATGGAATAAATCTTTAGGCTCTAGTGGTGATTCAGTGCGATCCCAATCAATAGCATCTATTGATGAGTGGCTATTTGACACATATTTTTGTACTATAATTGTCTCATTATTACAATTATATGATGATTATGATATGTTTTCTATAAATTATTATTGAATAAAATGTGATTTATTAGGAAAAATAATTAATTACCATAATCTAACAAATATGTTTAATTTATATCAAATTTGTTCGAGTTCTGAGAAAAATACAAGAAAGATATAAATGATAAATGAAGAGATTACAGATCTTTGGAGTGCATCTCAGACGAGAAGAAGAACCAAAAGAGTTAGGTGACAACAGTAATTGATCATGTTATAGATTTTGATTATTGAAGTATGTTACTGAAGGTAACTACTAAAGGTAATTACTGAAGGTAACTACTGAAGGTAACTACTGAAGAATATTTTACCAGTAGTTACTAAAGGATAATAATGACTGTTGACTTCAGTGTGCCACATAAAAATGGACAGCACATTAAGATGGACAACAATTGATATTTTTACCTAGAAAAATATTTCATTTCTCGTATAATATTTCAAGTTGATAAAGTTATGGTTTACTTTATAAATCTTGTAATAAGTTTATTTTGGAAAGTTTGAGATATAAACGCAAATACTGTTAGACTTTCCTGGAATATAGGACATGAGGTCCTAATGTATATCTTGTGATTAAGTTAAAATAGCATTGTCTTGTTAGAATTATTAGCAGGATGCCACTTGGACCAGTCAAAACATATATAAGTCCAAGTAGGAGTACGTATTATGATTAGGTTTTAGATTATCATTTATTAATTTATAATCATCAGTCCACAAAATACGCATGTCAAATATGTAGAGAATACTATTTAGAATTGTATTATTTATAATATAAATTACATAGAAGACCTTGAAAGAGGTCTACTCTCTATTGCGTTTATTGTTACATTACAGTGTGTTCTAAGTTTACAATTCTAAAGAAATGTGCCAACATGTACAACTAAATACCTAGTAATAAAAGTAGCATTTTGTTCTTCTCAAATGGTAATTTGTATCAATTTCATGTGTGTTTGATTTATGTTATATAAATTGTGTTTATCTATTACCTGCATTCACAGAATAGACATAATGTTAGTATTAGTTATAAAATCTAGTTATTGAGATAAGGTAAACTAGGGGAGAAATACTTACACTAACCTTTAGGAGGCAAGGCCCACTCCTATAGATAGTCCCTGAAATATCACCCCTACATTAGGTTAGGATTAGTTAGCCTTAAGTTAAACTACATTTCAAATTACATAAAATAAGATAAATTGTGCGAGGATACTCATAAATAAATTAGAACATATCATAAATAAATTAGCTTGCAAATAATTAGATGCATTGGTAAATCAAGTCATAGTAAAATTAAAACATAATTGCATTTATTTATCATATCCTGCATCATTCATTTTTACACAAATTTGATTCTGTTCATTTACTTTTCTATACACGTGAAGCCTAAAAAAATAACTTGAGCTAAGCTTAGTATTAAATCCCATTATATAATTTATACGAGATTGTTACTCTTTAAATATGACCTTGATTTACCTCGAATTGATAAAATTAAATGTAAGATCTATAGCCGATATTTTGGCATCGTTGCTGGGGAGAGTAGCATCGTAGTGGTTAGTCAAAAAAGTTGTTTGGTAGTGCAAAGAGATAGGACTTAGTTGTATGTGAAAAGGGGTATGTATGAGACCTTGGTGTGCATACGAGTCAGAGTGGCCCGTATATGGTTCCAAAAAACCCCTTTGTTCGATGTTTCTAGGTTCATTTTTCGTAAAGGTTTCATTTTTATCACTTTCATATATTAAGATTTATTTTCTTCAAATTTATTTTCTACAAATTTCAATTTTAGTAAATTTTATTTTTTGCAATTTCCTTGCTTTGGGTAATTACTATTGTTAATTTGATTTAGGACCTATGAAAAAGAATAGGAAGTAGGTGAATGCTGAAAACAACCTAATATCGTTTTAGGACACTATTTTTATTTTATAGGAAGTAGTTAGGTTGAGTGACACAACTGTAATAAAATCCCTCCTAATAATAAAAAAAACGGTAAAAAGTTACCTTTTACTTTAGCAATTTTACTTCCAGTAAAAATTTACTTTCCAAGTACTTTTACTTTTTTCCTAAGTATGCTGAAATTAGTTGTATAAACGCATCTAATTTTAGTAGCATTAGGACTATTTAGTAATTTTAAATTTATTTCTTTTCTACTATGTTAAGAGTATTTATAAGTTTTGAAATTTATATTTAGAACTTAGCAGAAAATAAGTTAAGAGTATTTATAAGTTCTAAAATTTATATTTAAGCTTAGAAAATAGTAGGATTAAAATAGGAAAGAAAATCAAAATCCAAACATAAAAAAAAAACACAAAAATCAAAGAGAGAAAATAAAATAAAAATGCCAAATGGTTGAAATTCGTCAAACTGAATTTATAGACCTTAAAAAATTACTAATACAACAAGAGGTTAATCTTTTTCTTGAACAAGATTACAGAACAACCAAACCATAGTGGGAATAATTATGTGAACGCATTTATTCTATCAATAAAATATTAGATGAACTGAAGAAAATAAAGAGGATAAATATAGCAAAAACTTTAAGGGTAAATCATTCTTCACCTTATCAAGATCTTGGAATAAGTTGTGAAAATTGGTTGTGGGATAGGAGAACAATAGTAAATCCAGTAATTTACCCTTGGAATCAATACCTTGAGGATTCCCTCACTGTTCACAACTTTCTTGTAGACATAGAAAGGAAATAATTAGCCCTACAATACAATAAAATATGTTGTAGGATTCCTAGAGCTGTATGTTTTAGAGAATTGTGCTAAGAGTTGCATTATGAGCTACAATTTGGAATTCCTGATCCTATTGCAACTAAAGCTTACCTTGTTTAGTTGATTCAATTGTTGGTAGACTATTTTAATTTTGAAGAGGAACATTTTATGACACTAGAACAACTTGATCCAATCAATGATATTCATAAATTATTTAAAGAATATTAAACATATTGCTAAAAAAAACAAGAAATTTTAGAACATTCATGAGCAGACCTAGAGACTCTAATGGAAGATTCATAAAAATTAACAAAATAGAAGAAAAATCCCCAAGAGACTTTAGAGAGCCTAGGATTTATAAACTAGTAAAAATTGAGGCTACATCATCAACCAATCAAGCTGAAATCCTAGATCAAGATCCCAATTTATATGTATTACCCAATCAAAAATTTGACATCTACGTAGATCCTTCCTCTTTTATGAACCTATACCTGATTTAATTCTTGAAATTCTATATTCAGGTATGGCTGATGAACAAAGCAGTTTGGGAGGAGAAAATCATGGATATGGGAGACAAATTCAAGAGAACAGATAGAAAAACGTTCTCTTTTCCAATCTTACATATAGAAGGAATAACAAGAGAACCTAAATCAGTTTTTGTTTCTATATTGCCTACCTTTCATAGAAAACCCTATGAAGATCCTGATGCTTTTTTTTTCGAATTTGAAGTAGTATGTCAAGCTTACTTTTACACCACCAATGAGAAAAATCTAAGGTTATTTCCATCTACTCTTAAAGATGCAGCTTTAAGATGGTTTATGGGTCTATGAGAAGAAGTTTGTAATCATTGGGATTGAGAAAATGGATTAAAAAAACTATTCCTTAAAATATATCAAGATTATTGTAAATTTAGGGATAAGAAAGTTGAGCTTTTTCGTATGAATAAAAAAGAAGAAGAATCTTTGGAGGACTATCTCGAGATATTTCAATTTGTAGGATCTAGAGTAAATATACATCTTGAAGAAGAAATCCTAAAATAAATTTTTCTGAAAGGATTTAAATAAATATGTTTTTGAGATTTTAAATCTTATGGAAAAATGATACATTCATCTTATATCACTTGAGGAGATTATAAACCTTTGCAGAAATTATTCAAGACAAACCTCTAAGAAGTAATAAATACACATCCACAGGAGGAGTGACAAGATCTGAAATTGGAAATATGTTGGAAGGTTTAAAAATTGATTTGTTGAGTAATTTGACCTCATATTTGGACTTAATGGATAAAAAATCAAAGGATAGTGAAGAAATTTACTACCATAGATGTAAGAAAAAGCACAATATGAGAGAATGTCCTCTCAACATAACAAATATCTCCAATATTTCTACTTGTTTCCAAATTTGTGATAAAAATCATAAAATAACCTCAAGTGGAAGAGATAGAAGATGTTTATTTTTTTATTCAAAGAAAAAATGTTCCATTTAATGGCCCATAAAATTGGTCAAACCCTAGTTATTCTAACTAGCAAAGGCCTAATCAATGGTCTAATGCATTGAATTGGAAAAATTGGAACTCTTACAATCAAGATCGGAACATACCCCCATGGGTTCAATTTATGGCTAATTCTTATGGAGGAAAACCCCCATGGAATCAAAGGGACACAAATCATAATATGCCTAGTTGGAATAATAGTGGCCAATATAATCAAGGTGGCACCAATTTCTCCCCAAATACAATGCAACAACCAAATATTCAAAATAAATTTAGGGGACAAAACACTCAAAACCCACCTCAAAATAGACTTCTACCACCTCAAAAAAATAATACTAATCCTCCTAAGCAATCACCTATTATAGCTCAACTAATTTCTAACCCTAAAAACAATAAGAATGTTCAACTAGTTTATGAGGCCAATGAAACATGTTCTATATCTATAGCACCATGTCAACAGACTCAATTAAGATCAGGAAAGGTGTTGGAAAATAATGTCACTCTCACAACACTTGATGATCCTATTCCACATTTGGTTGAAAAAAAAGATAGTAAAAAAAATGAAATAGAAAACCAACCAAAAAATATTCCAACAAAGAAGCAAGAAATCTAAATAAGAAATGAAGTAGAAATACCATTTCCTCAAATACTGGCAATACCAAAAGAACAATCTAAGTCAGCCTTTAACTTCCTTTAAGAATTATAAGGTGTTATTATTAAAATTCCTTCATTACAAGCTATCAAGGATATACCCATCTATTCCAATCTTATTAAAAATATATGTTCAAAGAACAAAAAGAAGAATGAATTTCAAACTATTAAAGTCATTGGAAAATTATATGAGATAATTATAAGAGATAGATTATTACCAAAATATACAGATCTTGGAATACCTATACTCAATGTGCATATTGGAGACATAACATTAAAAATTATTTTGATTGATTTAGGAGCCACTATTAATATCATGACCAAAGAAATAGAAGAATCCTTAGGGATCCATAAACTGCAATTAAATTATATTGTGCTTCAACTAGTTGATAGATCCACTATTAAACCAGAAGGAAAGTTAGAATACATTATGGTATCAGTAAGTTCATGGGAATACCCTGTAGAATTTATAGTATTACAACCCAAAAAGAAATTAGGGGGACATCCCTTAATACTAGTATGCCCATAGCTTGCAATAGTGGATGCTTACATTAGATGTAGATCAAGAAATATGGCTATTTCTAATGGTAAGGATACATAAGATCTTAGTTTATTCACTGAATCACCAATAGAAGAAGAATTTCTAAAGTAGTTGTGGTATGATTTCCCTAATGTATATGATGATATCCAAACCTTATCAGCTAATTTTCTAATTGAACATTTTTAACAAGAGGTTGAGGGACCCCTACCATTATTGTTAGGAAATCAACAAAAAAATCAAGGTAAATATAGTAGTTTTTCATCTCAATCTTCCATTTATGAGGTAAGCACAAGTCAATATCAAATGGAACCATATGGTTATGATTTAAATATTTTTGAACATGAGATAAATGGGATAGATGCAAATACAAAAAAATGTAAAAAAATAGATATTATACCATGAAGAACTCTCAACATTAGTAATGAACTCATGAGCATACAAGAATCACAATTGGTAGATGTGCTTAAAAAGCATCAATCAGCATTCACATGGAACTATGAGGATATGAAGGGTATCCACCCAAATTTTTGTACCCATTGCATATTTATTCAAGAAGATTGTAATCCTGTAAGACAACCCCAAATACGATTAAATCCAACTATGAAAGAAATATTTAAAGATAAAATCATTAAACTCTTAAATGCAAAATTTATATACCCAATTTTCGATAGCCAATGGGTATCACCTTTGATTATAGTCCCTAAAAAGAATGGTAAATGGAGAATTTGTGTTGATTATAGAGAATTAAACAAAGTAACAAAGAAAGATTATTCCCTTACCATTTATTGATTAAGTCCTAGATACCTTTCCTGGGAAGAAATATTTCTATAATTTAGATGGTTTTAGTGGGTATAATAAAATCTCCATAGCTGAAGAAGATCATGAAAAGACAACTTTCACATGTCTTGCAGGAACTTATGCTTATAATGTTCTACCTTTTGGATTATACAATGCACCTACAACTTTTCAAAGAGTTGTATTGGCTATCTTTTCTATCTTAACAAATGAATGCGTAGATTTTTATATGGATGACTTCACAATATACGATAGTACTTTTAAAGAAACATTATCAGGATTGCAAAAAGTTTTAATAAGATGCCAAGAGAAAAATCTCTCTCTAAGTCATGAAATGTGCTTTATGATGATGAAATGAGGTATTGTTCTAGAACATTATATATTAGAAGACGGTGTTAAAGTAGACCCTGCAAAGATACAAGTTATTCAAACCCTTCAACCTCCAAAAACACAAATAGAGGTGAGAAGTTTCTTAGGACATGCAGGATACTACCGTAGGTTCATTAAAGACTTCAGTAAATTTGCTACTCCCATGTTTAAGCTCTTAACTAAATATAATGAATTTAATTGGACAAACGAATTTCAAGAAGCCTTTGAAGAAATAAAATAAAATTTGACTACTGCTCCAATATTGAGAGGACCAAATTGGGAATTATCATTTCACATTCATTGTGATGCTTCAGGTTATGCAACAGGAGAAATATTGCAACAATTGGAAAAAAAATACCTTATGCTATCTATTATGTAAGTAAAAACTTGCATGGAGTTGAGTTAAACTACACTGTTACAAAAAAATAATTTTTAACTGTAGTTCATGCTCTCAATAAATTTAAACATTACATAACAGGGTATGAAGTATTTGTTCACATTGATAACTTTGTCATTAGATATTTAACAAAAAAAGAAATAGTGGGTGGTAGAGTAATTAGATGGATTCTATTATTACAATAATTCAATGTCACAATTATAGATAAGGCAAGAAAAGATAATGTTATTGCAGATCACTTATCTCACATGTAGATCTTTGATGATAAGGAGTTAACTCCTGACAATTTTCCATATGAACATTTGTTTGCTCTTTCTATTTTTACCCCTTGGTACACTAATATTTTAAATTATTTAGTAACAGGAAAAATACCTCAAAATTATACACCGCATGAGTGTAGGAAATTAATACATCAAAGTATTCATTTTATGTGGATTCATGGAATTCTATTTAAAAAAATTCCTGACTAAATTATTAGATGTGTGCAAGAAAATTATGTATATGACATTATTAGGGCAGCACATGAAGAACCTTGTGAATGTCACTATGCCACCCAAAGAACAGTTAATAAAATACTTCAAACTGGGTACTTTTTGCCTACTATGACTAAATATGCTCATCAATTTATTGATAGATGTGATGCTTGTCAAAGAGCTAGCAAGCCTACACCATCTATGGAAATGCATTTGGTTCCATAGATAGTACTTGAACCATTTTAAAAATTGGGAATTGATTTTGTTGGACCTATAGACCCTCCAAGTGATGGTAATAAACACATACTTGTATGTACAAATTATGTTACTAAGTGGGCTAAAGTTAAAGATCTTCCTCGAGATCAAGCTGAACCAGTAGTTGATTTTCTTTATGAGAACATAATGCAATGCTTTGGAGCACCAAGAGAATTAGTTTCAGATCATGGACCTCAATTCACCTCTAATTTCATTGATCATTTTTTTAACATCTATCAAATAAAACACAAGAAAACCTCACCATATCACCCTCAAGCTAATGGACAAGTAGAAGTTACATATAGAGAACTTGAAAAGATTATCACAAAAACTATAAATGTTAATAGGAGTGATTGGGTTGAAATATTAAAAGAAGTTGTATGGGCATATAATACAACTTGGAAAACTACCACAGGATTATCATCATATGATATGGTTTATGGAAAACAAGCCATCATACCCATTGAATTTAAAATAGAAACCCTTCGCACAATGGACAACTTGACATGAGTTTGGATAATGCACAAAAATAAAGGTTGAAAAAGTTAAATATTTTGGATGAGAGAAGATTAGAAGCATTATGTAGAACTAAAATAACTCAAAAACAATGAAATAAATGGCATTATAACCACATTGTACCATGTACATTTTAGTCAAGAGGTTAGACCTTGTTATTTGACTCTCGTTACCAATATTTTCAAGGCAAATAAAGAACAATATGGATAGGACCCTATGAAATTGAGGAAATATTTGGAAACAGTACAGTCAAGCTTAAGCCTATAGATGATTCAACAAGGAAACTACTAGTAAATGGACATAGGCTTAAAATTTACAAGGATACATTATCTAAGGAAGAATTCATACATCAGTTTAGACAGCACATTGATTTGCAGTATATTTCTGAACTGGAATCAGTTACTATTCAATAAAATCTCTCTTGGAAAAGAAATAAATAATAATATAAGTATATACATATATCAAAATTAAAAAATATATATTAATATATATATATATATATATATATATATATATATATATATATATATATAAATTATTATGCTTCCTTTATTTCATCATGAAATATTTATATTCTTTTCCATTTTCAGTCTTAGAGCTTTAAAAAATAGCTCAAGGAAAAATTCTTTCTTTCAAACTTTGTAGGAAAATGATTACCACATGATACATAGTACTTTGTTGCTAGATGAAATCTAGGTATTTTTCTATTGGCAATTTGAGTTATTTTATGTTGTCATTTATGTCACATGAATCATTGATGTCATATGGATCACATTGAGTTTTGATGGGCAAGTGATATTTTGGAAAGCATGGATAAATTCAAGGTTTTTGTGAAAACCAAGGCAGGAAAAATAAAAGGTTTTATTTAAAACCATGGATGGAAGATTTGAAATGGGTTTTTCTTAAAACCCAAGTTGGCCTTTTGTTTCATCGAAAAAGGTGCCCCGATGATGGAGATATTTAATTTTAAATATTTAGTTTAAATTTTAATTATTTAAAATTTAAATTTAAATTTTAATTATTTAAAATTTAAATTTAAATTTTAAAAATTAAAATTAAAGATAGCGCCGACGTCTAAAGAAACAGGGGAAAAAATAATACGCTGACATCATTGAAAATGAGGAGAAGACTATATAAAGGGGGATCCTAAGGTTCATTTGAAATTGATCCTTGCTCGTGTTAATCGTTGGCTAGCATCCGAAGAGAGCTCATGCAAAAATAGTTTTGAAAAGGGAGACAACAAATAAATCCAAGGTTGGTCAAAATCCCAAGACATTGTGGGCAGAGTGGTACATTGGCAATTGGCTTTTTGTTAAGGTGTGTGGCAGCACTTTATGTCAAGGTTTAAATCTCCTTGACTGCATTCGAATGCATTGGAAGGAAAGCGCTCGAAGCACTTTTGGTTTGCGTGGAAGGGAGGAAGGACTTAAGGCATGTCATATCTTTTCCTTTTGAACGAGCGGCTAGATCGTGTGGCAACCTTAGCCGTGGCTAAGGCGCTCGTGGTGTGTGCAATTTGGGGGTTCGAATCCCCTTGATGAGGTAATTACGTTTTGCTCTAATTTAATTTCGTTGATGTCCTAGGATAGGAGTTATAAGGTGGTAAAGGAATAATTAAAGTTTTTAATTAAACTTTATTTTTATAAGGGTTGGGATTATTATTTCAAAGGTGGATGAGTTGTTGACTTATTTTGATATTCATGAAATTGAAAATGAATATTTAGGAGAAATAAGGAGTTGTTATAAAATATTTTTGAGAGCCTTATTGATTATTATTTTTGATAAGGGTTTTTACTAAAAAGGAATTTGGTGGATGTGTTTATTAAGTTGGATTAAAATGGTGTAAATTGAGTTATGTTTATCTTGTGATTATTATTTTAAGTCCACTAACCCTTATTGAGATTGGAAAGGAAAGTTGTGTTTAGTGTGGTAAATTTCATGGATTACTTCTTGGCATCAAAAAGGTATGGGCACATTCTCCTCTTGATTGTTTATGGTGGTTGATTTTTGAAATATCATTGGAGTGAATAGAATTGATTGTGGTTTCCTTTTAGAAAGTGGCTGGTTGAATGCTTCAAGGTTTTTTGGTTTGAGAGTTGTGTTTAAACCTTATTTTGTAAGCATAGTTGTTAAAGCCCATTGGTTGTGAAAGAATTAGAAAAGAACATGAGTATCATTGTTATGTGAGATTTATGGTTGAGAACTGTTGGAAACATTTGAGTTGGTTGATACATGCTTGGACTAGGATTTCTATGAGAAAGAGTAGTCCCTTGTGGTGATTGGTTGAGTTGAGTTGATTGAGCCTAGTCAAGTGATTGATCAAGTTTCATGAAACAAACTATTCCATAATTCTAATTTAACTTGAGATTGAGATTAGAACATATTGAGTCTCTAACAATTCTCTTTATGCTTCTATGAGTTGACTTGAGTTGAGTTGAGATTTATTTGAGTTGATTTGAGTTGAGATTGAGCTTAGAACATATTGAGTCTCTAACAATTCTCTTTATGCTTCTATGAGTTGATTTGAGTTGAGATCATTATGGATCATTGTTGTCATCCATTGAAGAGTACATTGCCATTCATTGTTGAGTTCATCTTTGAGCTTTGCCTTGATAGATTTGTGGATGATATTTGAGTGCTACTTGTGCATGATTGATTGAGTCTTTGAGAAGGCCTTTGTGGATAGTTTTGGAACAGCTTTGTGGACAGTTTTGGGATAACTTTGTGGACAATTTTATGGATAGTTTTGGGACATATTTGTGGATAGATTTGAACAAGTTATTGATGAGCTTGTTGGAGAATATTTTGGGCAAGTTCTTTGTGACCTTGCTAGAGCATAATTGGACAAGTTCTTGATGAGCTTGTTGGAGCAGTTTTGGACAAGTTCTGTGTGATCTTGTTATTAAGTTTTGGACAAGTTATGTATGAGCTTGTTATTCAATTTTGGACAAGTTATGTGTGAGATTGTTATTCATATTTAGACAAGTTCTGTGTGAACTTGTTATTCAGTTTTGTACAAGTTTTATGTGAGCTTGTTATTCAGATTTGGACAAATTCTGTGTGAACTTGTTATTGCCTAGCTTTGAGTAGATCAAATAAATCATTGTATTGGATAAGGATCATTATTTCTATGTGAAATATTATAAGGATATTATCTATTGGAGTACCCTACATTGGGAGAACCACGTTAAATTGTGTGTCTCAATTTTGTGTGGTGACTTGTGCTCTTGCTTACTACTACTATCTGAGTTATTAATACAAACTACTATATTTGGTTATTGCAATTAAGGACATTAATTGATATTGGTTTGGAAAGAAAGTAAAAAGTGGTCTTATACTATTCAATCCCCCTCTCAGTATAAGCTTGTGTTCTTCAATTGGTATCAGAGCCAAGTTCCTTCAGAAAAGCTAACAGCTTAAGGAGATTCTACAAGAACATAGATGGCGTCACAAAATGGATCATCTACAAATAATGCTCCATTGTTTGATAGTAAAAATTATGCTTTCTAAAGCATGAGGATGAAGAACTACTTGATATCACAAGGATATGAGGTATGAAAAATGGTTGAAAAAGAGTATAGGGTTGAAGGTGATCCTGAGGTAGATAAGACTATCAAAAAATTGGTTGAGATCAATGCAAGAGCAATGAATTATATTTTGAGTGGGCTTCATGAGACAGATTTTGTAAAGGTCATGGTATGTAATTCAGCTAATGAGATGTGGACCAAGTTGCAGAATACTTATGAAGGATATTCCAAGGTAAATTTGGCAAAACTATAAACTCATAAAAAAATATTTGAGGAATTGAAAATGGAATATTCTGAAGATATTGCAAATTTTTTACTTCGAGTTGATGATATTACTAACACCATGAGAGGCCTAGGTTTTGAGAGGGAAGAATTAGAAGTTACTAAAAAGGTTTTGAGATCACTTCCCATGAAATATGATGCTAAGGTTTTAGCAATAGAAGAGACAATTGATATCAACAAGCTAATAATGGAAGAATTGCAAGGTACTATCACAGTTTATGAGATGAGGGTAAGTAAGCATCAGGTTCCAATAAAAGATATTGCATTCAAGGCTTTAGAGAAAGAGAAAGGGAAAGTTCCAGAGATAGATAGAGTTTTAGATAATGATGAGGAAGCTAACTTCATCAAAAGGAATAAGGACTCAAAGAATTTCAGGGATATAAGGAAAGTCATATGCTACAAGTGTGGTGATCTTGGTCACTATGAATGCAGGTGTCCACATGAAGAAAAATGTGATGATGAAAAATAGAGTCACAGAAGAAAATAATATGGAAAGCATAAGCATGACAAAGATGACAAATACAAGCAAAATAAGTATGAGAAGAAGACAATTTTTTGTAAGGTAAAGAAATATTACTACATTGTAGAAGCAAGTGATAGCTCAGATCACAATGATAGAGACAAGTCATATGATTAAAAGGAAGAAAATCTATTCCTAGGAATAGAAGGTGAAAGAGAATAGTGCCTTGTGTGTGGTCAAAGAGATCATAGATCAGGATATTGCAATGGTTTCAATGATAGTGAAGATGATATGACACATCAAGGAAACATGTATGGTTAAATAAATCTTGAGAGTTTTTTTTCTATAGAATATTATAATGATCTTAGTGACAGTGAAGATGAAGAATGTTTTTTCTATGGAATAAGAGAAGTAGAAGAAGAACATTCACTCCAAATAGAAGAAGTTAAGCAAGAGGATAATATCTCAGTTGATCTAAAGAAATACTTAGATGTTATCCATGAGCAACTAAAAGAGGTTAAACAAAATCTGAAAGAATTGAAATATTCCTTACTTGAGAAATTTGATCCATCACATGACTCAAAAGGTCAAGATATTTTTACTAAGAAGGAAACATGTGTTTCAAAGGCTATATATATGAATGCCAAGTTGCTACTTGACACAAATAAAGAAAAAGAAGAGGAAAATTCCAAAGCACCAAAGGTCTCATATTTTAGGTTTGGGGAATCACACTCAAAAGGAAAGGAAGTTCTAAAAGATGAAAGCAAGGAAGCACCTAATATTTGTGAGGAAAATTCCAAAGTTCCTATGGTTCAAAATATTCAGTTTGGATCTTGTTTTGAGATAGGTGAATCAATATCAAAAGAAAAATAAATTCTTGAAGAGGAAAGGAAGGAATAAACTAAGGAAGAGGTTTTAGATGCTACAAAGAAGGTTCAAGGATGCAATGCACAAGTTGAAAATTATCATAAGGATAATTTTCAAGGAAGATATGAGGAACCAAGGCATGAACAAAGGGATTTTCAAGGACATTATTTTTCTTGTAATGGATTTGGACATAGGGCTATACATTGCAGGATCCATGGATAAAAGAAGTTTGATTTTTCTAGAAGAAACCTCAAAGGAAGAAGGTATGGTTTTCATGGGCATTACTTCTCATGTAATAGGATTTTTCATAGAGATTTTCAGTGTAAAGGAAATGAGCAACATGGTTTTGGTTTTAGAGCTTCACAATTCAGAAGTCATGGTCATAATGGTCATGAAAACAGAGCTTCAAAATACAGGGTTTAGGAAAGGAATGGATATGAAAATTATTTTAAGAATGAATTCAGGACATGGGAACCATCCAAAGGCTACAATATCAAGTGTTTTAATTGCAATAAATTTGGGCATATTGTAAAATGGTGTAGGACTCAATTCCAAACAGGTTTAAGGCAAGAATGTCAAATAGGTTCTAGATAAGAAGATCAAGTAATTCATCAAGAGAATGATATCATAAAAACATGGAAGGAAGTTGATAGTGGAAAGAAACAATGTGATATGGGAGTAAAAGTAATCCCACCCCAAAATTAATCACCTCAAGAGAGAAGGTGGTGAGGGGGCTAATTTTAAGAGTCATATCTTTTAGCCCCATAGGTGTCCCTTTTGCCATTGATGTCAAAGAGGGAGAGATTTGAGTAAGGGGGAGAGCATTGAGTTAGGGAAAGCAGCCTCCAAAGAGAGCATTGAATTAGGGAGAGTAGCCTCCATAGAGATTAGTGAGTTAGGGGGATCATCTTTGATTCTCAGATATGGTTTTTGTAGTGATTGTGGTTTTTGCTTTAGAGGTGTTGCCATAAATAAAAAAGGAGGATATTGTTAGAAATTTGAGTTATTTTATGTTGTCATTGATGTAACATGAATTATTGATGTCACATGAATCATTGATGGCATATGGATCACATTGAGTTTTTATCGGCAAGTAATATTTTGGAAAACATGGATAAATTTAGGGTTTTTGTGAAAACCAAGGTAAGCAAAATAAATGGTTTTATTTAAAACCATAGATGGCAAATTTGAAATAGATTTTGATTAAAACCAAGGTTGGCATTTCGTTTCATAGAAAAATGTGCCCCAATGATGGAGATATTTAATCTTAAATATTTAGTTTAAATTTTAATTATTTAAAATTTAAATTTAAATTTTAAAAATTAAAATTAAAGTTAGCACTCATGTCTAAAGAAAGAGGGAAAATCAATAATGCATCGACGCCATCAAAAATGAGGAGAAGACTATATAAAGGAGGATCCTAAGGTTCATTTGAGATTGATCCTTACTCATGTTAATCGTTGGCTAGCATCCAAAGAGAGCTCGTGCGAAAATCATTTTGAAGAGGGAGACAATGAATAAATCTAATATTGGTCGAAAGCCTACGACATTGTGGGCAGAGTGGCGCATTGGAAATTGGATTTTTGTTAAGGTGTGTGGCAGCGCTTTACATCAAGGTTCAAATCTCCTTGAATGCATTTGAAGGCATTGGAAGAAAAGCGCTCGAAGTGCTTGTGATTTACGTGGAAGGGAGGAAGGACTTCAGGCACGTCGTGGTTTTTCCTTTCAAATGAGTGATTATCTCATGTGGTAACCTTAGCCATGGCTAAGGCGTTCACGGTGTGTGTAAGTTGGGGGTTCGAATCCCCTTGAGGAGGTAATTACGTTTTGCTCTAATTTAATTTCGTTGATGCCCTAGGATAGGAGTTATAAGGTGGTTAAGGAATAATTAAATTTTTTAATTAAAATTTATTTTTATAATG
The DNA here is from genome assembly GCA_028583015.1 of Wollemia nobilis. Lineage (NCBI taxonomy): Eukaryota > Viridiplantae > Streptophyta > Pinopsida > Araucariales > Araucariaceae > Wollemia > Wollemia nobilis. Next base: position 16,866,342 of record JAQPPZ010001493.1, read on the forward strand.
GTTGTGATTATTATTTTAGAGGTGGATGAGTTGATTTATTTTTATATTCATGAAATTGAAAATGAATATTTAGGAGAAATAAGGAGTTGTTATAAAATATTTTTGAGAGCCTTATTGATTATTATTTTTTATAAGGGTTTTTATTAAAAAGGACTTTGGTGGATGTGTTTATTAAGTTGGAGTAAAAAGGTGTAAATTGAGTTATGTTTATCTTGTGATTATTATTTTAAGTCCACTAACCCTTATTGAGATTGGAAAGGAAAGTTGTGTTTAGTGTGGCAGATTTTGTGGATAACTTCTTGGCATCAAAAAGGTATGGGCACATTCTCCTATTGATTGTTTATGGTGGTTGATTTTTGAAATATCATTGGAGTGAAAAGGATTGATTGTGGTTTCCTTTTCGAAAGTGGTTGGTTGAATGCTTCAAGGTTTTTTGGTTTGAGAGTTGTGTTTAAACCTTATTTTATAAGCATAGTTTTTGAAGCTCATTGGTTGTGAAAGAATTATAAAAGAACATGAGTATCATTTTTATGTTATATTTATGGTTGAGCATTGTTGGAAACATTTGATCTGGTTGATACATGCTTGTCCTAGGGTTTCTATGAGAAACAGTAGTCCCTTGTGGTGATTGGTTGAGTTGAGTTGATTGAGCCTAGTCAAGTGATTGTGTGAGGTGATTAGTCAAGTTCCATGAAACAAACTATTCCATAATTTTGATTTGAGTTGAGATTGAGATTAGAACATATTGAGTCTCTAACAATTCTCTTTATGCTTCTATGAGTTGACTTGAGTTGAGTTGATATTGATTTGAGTTCAGTTGAGTTGAGATTGAGCTTAGAACATATTAAGTCTCTAAAAATTCTCTTTATGTTTCTATGAGTTGATTTGAGTTGAATTGAGTTGAGATCATTGTGGATCATTGTTGTCATCCATTGAATAGTACATTGCCATTCATTGTTGAGTTCATCTTTGAGCTTTGCCTTGATAGATTTGTGGATGATATTTGAGTGCTACTTGTGCATGATTGATTGAGCCTTTGAGAAGGCCTTTGTGGATAGTTTTAGGACAACTTTGTGAATATTTTTGGGACAGCTTTGTGGATAATTTTGGGATAGCTTTGTGGATAGCTTTGTGGACAGTTTTGGGACAGATTTGTGGAAATATTTTAACAAGTTCTTAGTGAGCTTGTTGGAGAATATTTTGGGCAAGTTCTTGGTGAGCTTGCTAGAGCAGATTTGGACAAGTTCTTGGTGAGATTGTTGGAGCAGTTTTGGACAAGTTATGTGTGAGCTTGTTGGAGCAATTTTGGATAAGTTCTGTGTGAACTTGTTATTTAGTTTTGGAAAATTTTTGTGTTAGATTGTTATTTATATTTGGACAAGTTATGTGTAAACTTTTTATTCAATTTTGGACAAGTTCTGTGTGAGCTTGTTATTCAGATTTCGATAAGTTATGTGTAAACTTGTTATTGCCTAGCTTTGAGTAGATCAAAGAAATCATTGTATTGGATAAAAATCCTTATTTTTGTGTGAAATATTATAAGGATATTATCTGGTGGAGTACCCCACATTTGGGGAACCACATTAAATCTTGTGTCTCAATTATGTGTGGTGACTTGTGCTCTTGCTTACTACTACTATCTAAGTTATTAATACACACTGCTATATTTTGTTATTTCAATTAAGAACATTAATTGATATTGGTTTGGAAATAAAGTAAAAAGTGGTATTATACTGTTCACCCTCCCTCTCAATATAAGCTTATGTTCTTCATTTTCAAATACTCAAACTATATCTAGTATTTTGAGCAAAATTTTCATTGGAAATAGAAAAAATCTTTTAAAATGTTATAAGTGACTCTTAGATGATCAAGTTTCTCTTTTGACCACACATAAATACACATCTAAACATATTATGAATTTTTGGAAAAATTAACTCGTGTTATTTTAGGGTCTAGAGTAGTAATGAATTGGCAAAAGGACAAGCTCACCCTTCACCCTTCAAAAAAAAAATTACTTGCTCCTCAACTAATCAAGCAAGTATCCTAATGAATTCTTGCTTCTCCTCAAAATAAGAAAGAACCCCAAAAAGTAATGAAAATATTCTTGCTTCTCTTCAAAATAAGCAAGAACCTCAAAAAGCACTACAAATCCCTTGCTAAGCAAGTATCCCAAATAAAACACAAAGCAAAAAGGGTAAAAAGAGCTTGAATCCCTAGAATTATTAGTATCTCAAACACCATGGGGTATTCTTTATTAAGATATCCTTACGTATTAGCAATAAGTCTGGATAAGACCTCTAGATGCTCATAAGATCAGCTAGCTTTTTGGCATATATAACCCTTGTTATTTTTTAATCCTTACTCATAATGAGCAATGAATCTTCACTACACACATAGTTGGTCTTGAAAGAGGCTTGAAAATACTAGGACAACTTTGACACTAAATTGATTTGTGATAGAAGTAAATGAAGTTTGTTTCAGCATTGCTAGAATATTGTTTGAAGTCCTTGAAGAATCACCCTAGAAACATCACATGCAAAAATCAATAGTACATCCTCATAAAAGTACTATGATTTCAATATTTTCTACAAAAATATGGTTTGTGTCCACCACATTCTATCCTTTAGAAGAAAAGCCATATTAATATCTATTTCACTTTTTCCTATAATTTTCGATATCCTAGAAGGCTGAAATCAGATTTTTATAACCTGTGTTTCTATCTTGAGAAACTTCTTAATGACATACAGGAAGCATACTCATTAAAATTATAAATAAATCCCCATATTTAAAATCATTGTTATCCATCAAAATAAATAAGTACCCTTCCTTTTGTTTTGGCTATATAGCCAAAATTATAGTTTGGGGGGAGGATAAATAAAGGCATATATAGCTCATAATATAGTTTGGGGGAAGAAAACATGTAAAGTATTTCCTTAACCCTAATAGTGGTTTTGGTAGATGTCTTTCGTAAGTATCTTTTGTAAGTGTATTTCGTAAGTATCTTCCATAAGCATCTTTCGTAAGTAGTTTTCGTAAGTATTTTCTATAAGTGTCTTCTGTAGATACCTTCTGTAAAAAATAGTTTTTCATAAATATTTTCTAAAAAAGCTTTTGTAATATCATTATCAACAATACTATTCCATAATACCATTATCAGTAATACTATTCCGTAATACCCTTCTGTAGTTGCCATCCGTAAAAATCATAAATCTAATATATATATAATAATAATATATATATATATATATTAATAATTATTATTAAAATAAAATATATTTAAAATCAGAATACGAAATAATATTATAAATAATAATACTTGTAATATATAATAATACTATATAATAATATATATAATATATAATAATACTATATATTATAATAATAATAATAAATAATATTATAACTTTACCATATATACATTAAAACATTAAAATTAAATAAAAATATAATAAAATATATATAATAAAATGTATTAATATATAATATAATAATAATAAAAAAAATTAAAATAAAAAAAAAAAGTAAATCAATAAAAAAATAAAACAAAAATAAGCCTTTTATTATAAGCCCCACACACACACCATGTGGCAAGGTAAGTGGTGGACAACTCACCTACCAACTGCCACGAGGAATGCATGGAGAATATGTGATATTAAACGACCAATCACACGCATGTGCATGGATCATGGTTTTTGCCATCGATTTCAAACATGATCAACGGATATAAACTGCCCATGTGAAACGTTAAGACACCCTTGGTAAATCATAGGCAAAGGCTACAAGACACGTGACTATGTCCAGCCAATCAGATGCATTGACACGGATTAAAAACATTCACCATCGATTTGTATAAGATCAAGGGCTGAGAATGATGGGAGAAAACATAGTTAAACCTATTTCACATCCCCTACTGTGATTAATGACACGTGCCCTTTGTATTGCCCAAACAAGCGTTAAAGCGATGATAAATCGACAACCGTTGATTGAATAGAATCAACGACCTGCGTTGCATTAGGGATTAAAATTAGTTATTACTGTAGATTTTAGGGTAAATACCATCGTTGTAGATGGATTTTCAAAACTTCTCTACCGTCGATGATATTAGGATGAAATATCTCCATCGTAGATGGGTTTCTAAAGAACATCCACCATCGGGTAAAAGACTTATCTACCATCGATGTTGCATGCGGCCATGCGAAGAGAAATACCAAACCCCAAGTCGAATTCCGTCATGAACTATAAAATTTTTTTTGAGGGTTTGTATAATTGTCGGATTGTTTGAGTGAAAGGCCAACAATATGTGATTTCGTGTGATTTTCATGTTGAATTCGGATAATTTTTTGAGGTGAAAAGTGAGGATTGTCGACAACGTCGAAAGGTGGCCAAATTATAGTGAAAGCGATAGGTAAGAACTTTTATTTTTCTTTTCTTCTTTATTGTTCCTTTTCTTTGTACATACGATAGAATAAAATACTTTAAATTTTGAAATTAGGTAGAAATTAGGATAATTTTGGAATTAGGCAGCAATTAGAGTAAATTTTTGGAATTTGGCAGAGATTTGGTTACAATTATGAAAATTGGTTTTAGGGTAACATTAGGGAAATATGCGAAATTTTGTTTTAAGCTAAAATTAGGGAAAACTCTGAAACTCTATTTTAGGGTAACATTAGGAAAATATACGAAATTTCGTTTTAAGATAAAATTAAGGAAAATTTTGAGACTGTATTTTAGGGTAAAATTAGGGAAAAAGATGCAATTTTATTTTCAGGCAAAATTACGTTAAAATTGCAGCGATTCCTATTACAAAAATTGTTTTTATTTTAAGGAAATATTTTATTTGGTAAAATTACAACAATTATCTAGTAAATTTATAGAAATTATTTGGTAAAAGTGAAGAGATTGTTTTTATTTTTAGGAAATTTCTTATTTCATAAAATTACAAAAAATTTCTTTTTAGTAAAATCTCTTATCTGGTAGAATTACAGAGATTGCCTGGTAAATTACACAAATATATATATATATATATATATATATATATATATATATATATATATCAAATTCATATAAATTAGGGATTTAAAAAAAAAAACAACAAAGGAAATTATTTTCTATGTATTATAAGTTTTTACGTTTTTGTTTGTTACATAGATTTGGTATGATAACAAGTGGATTTTAAATTATGTTACGTTTTTTATGTAGGATTTGTTACTATTTGAGGATATATTGTATTTTATTTTATTTTTAAAAAATAAGATTCTAAATAATAAAAAAAAGAAATAATAATAAAAAACAATAAATTTTTAAGGGTTTTGTCGACCTCTAAACAAAACTTTTGTTTATATATAACTTGTAGGGTTTTTGGTGAAAAATCATCTCCTCTCAACCCTCAACCATCACCATGCCTAAACCTGTGTTCCAAAAACATAGTGAGCCGTCATCCATCGACACACAAAACCCAAGCGACTCTGTAATTGAACTTTTCAAAAATGCTCGATGGTGGGAGGCACTGACCAAATTTAAAGGTCATGACTTAGGGGTGGCGAGGCAATTTATATTAAACTATAACCCTGAAACTATGCTCACCCATTTTGTAGGACTTTAGATAGAACTAAACCCTAGCCTAATCTCTGAAGTGTTGAATTTACCTGAGGTTGGTCTTCCATATTATAAAAATTTGAAGAGTGTCACCCAATTGGTAACAAAATTTGGTGAGAAGTGCATAATCCTTAGAGATAAGGAGGGGTCGATCAAAGGTGTTTCAACCTCTACACTTCCCCTTATATGGTAGGAAGTAGCTATAATTATTATTAAATTCTTTACTCTTGAGGGATGAATGTTTGTTTTATCAGCCTATCACATTCGAATGTTAATAAATTTGAAATATCCAGATAAAACTGACTATGTTATCAACCTCCCTTATTTTTTGTTCCAATATTTGAAGTCAATTGTTTTAAGAGTGAAACCCAAAAGTTCTTGGAAAAAAACTAAGCTGCACCTGATTGCTCACCATGGCTTGATTAAATTAATTATTTTGAAAAAGGCTCATGAAATGAAAGTGTCTTGGAATCGGATCGTGGAAGAATCCAACGTACATGAGTGCTCAGAATCCACTGAGTTTGAGGGAGAACAGACAATAGAGGAAGAACATGACTCTGATAGCCAGGATGAAGAGCCTGAAAACCCATAATAAAAATGTAAATCTGAGAAATATAAATCCTGACTAGATATCAGAAAGAAGAAAATTTTAGAAAATTCTAAACAAGAAGATGAAAAATGACTTGAACAAGAACTACTTGTAAACGAGTCTACTGTAGAAACCCTATCCTATCTTTGTGCATAAAATATAGTGCTACAAATGAAAATTGATAGGCTAAGAGAGTATTTTATAGAACAATCTAAAATTATCCAGCGAGCCCTTGTTGTTCAAATTGAATTAATTAAGCAAATTTTTGTGGATAAGACACCAAGACCTGTGGAATCTATCAACCGACCGCCACCTATCGAAGTCTCCTCGCATAAAAGTTCTACTTTTGGTAAAAAGCCTAAAAAATCTATAAACTTCAGAAAATAGGTGTACACTAATAAACCAATTGACTTTTCAAAGATCCTCGAGGAGGGTAGTTCCCAACAAATTCTTAGTATTACGCAACAAAATCAACCTACAAAACTGGACCTGCCCGCCAAGGAAGAAAATGCATTAAAAAGTCTTTTCTTGGATGTAGGGATGCCTTTGGAGCCTGATCCAATGATTAACGATGAAGAACTTCATCCTTCGTAGACAAAGGATACAGAGCAAAAAGGAAGTGCTCAAGAGGTTGAGCACATCAAAATAGTTATGGTGGAAACACTAGTTGCAGCAGTTGCAGCAGTTGTAGATCAATGAGCTAAGGAACAGGTACAATGAGTAAAACGAGAGCATAAATTACCAAAACCAAGACCACGATCATCCCGAATTTCTTCCCGAATTTCTTCTCAACATGCACCAGTTGGATGAACATCACAAACAAAACTATTATTTTATTAATTATTCAGACTTATATTTTTATGTATTGATCATATTTGTAGATTATTATCTATGGTATTTTATCTTCTGTAGACTTTTATATGATGACATATGCAATATGTACAGTTAATATTTGAACTGTTTTTGTTGAATTATAGTTGCTAATAGAAATTGTTTATTTCTCAATTTTGTGAAATTTATAATCTTTCGATAAAAGAATTGATTGATATTTTATGTATTCTAGATAACTGATTATTTTTTTATTTTCTTTTAAAGAGACTTAGCATAGTTCTATTAAAAATAGTTGTATTTAAGTTGTTTTGAAAATTTTTTGGCAAAAACATGTGCATGTTTTAAAATCATTGTAGGTTTTGTAAACAGTATTCACTGAGATTCTGGCAATGATTATGATAACTTATGTTATTATTTTTCTATAACTTAGAATTTTAATTCTGAATATTTGATACATGCATAAGACTGTTATATTATGTTCATCTTATCTTTCTGCATGCATGAGGACATGCATGGACTTCAGTTTGGGGGAATGATGAGTGGCTATTTGACACATATTTTTGTACCAGAATTGTTTCATTATTACAAATTATATGATGATTATGATATTTTTTCTATAAATTATTATTTAATAAAATGTGATTTATTAGGAAAATTGATTAATTACCATAATCTAGCAAATGTGTTTGATTTATATCAAATTTGTCTGATTTTTGAGAAAAATGCAGAAAAGGTATGGATGATCGATGAAGAGATTGCAGAGCTTTGGAGTGCACCTCAAATGAGAAGAAGAACCAACAAAGATTCGGTGACAACAATAATTGATCTTGTTACAGATGTTGATTACTGAAGTATGTTACTAAAGGTAATTACTGAAGGTAACTACTAAAGGTAATTACTGAAGGTAACTACTAAAGACAATTATTGAAGAATGTTTTACCAGTAGTTACTGAAGGATAATAAATACTATTGACTTTGGCATGCCACATCAGAATGGATGACACATTAAGATGGATGACACATTAAGATGGATGGCAACTGATATTTTTACCTAGCAAAATATTTCATTTCTCGCATAATATCCACAAGAATATTTCAAGTTGACAAAGTTATGGTTTACTTTATAAAGCTTGTAATCAGTTTATTTTGGGAAGTTTGAGATATAAACGCAAAGACTGTTAGACTTTCCTGGAATATAGGACATGAGGTCCTAATGTATATCTTGTGAGTCAGTTAAAATAGCATTGTCTTATTAGGATTATTAGTAGGATGCCACTTGGACTAGTCAAAATATTTATAAGTCCAAGTAGGAGTACGTATTATGATTAGGTTTTAGATTATTCTTGATTAATGTATAGTCATCAGTCCACAAAATATGCATGTCAAATACATGGAGAATACTATTTAGAATTGTATTAGTTATAGTATAAATTACATAGAAGACCTTGAAAGAGGTCTATTCTCTATTGCATTTATCGTTACATTACAGTTTGTTCTAAGTTTACAATTTTGAAGAAACGCGCCAGCATGTACAACTGAATCTCCAGTAATAAAAGTAGCACTTTGTTTTTTCAAATATGGTAATTTGTATCAATTTCATGTGTTGTTTGATTTATGTTATGTAAATTATGTTTATTTGTTACCTGCATTCATAGAATAGACATAATGTTAGTATTAGTTATAAAATCTAGTTACTGAGATAAGGTAAACTAGGGGAGAAATACTTACACTACCCTCTAGGAGGCAAGGCCCACTCCTATAGACAGTCCTTGAGCTCTCACCCCTACATTAGGTTAGGATTAGTTAGCCTTAAGTTAAACTGCATTTCAAATTACATAAAATAAGATAAATTGCACGAGGATCCTCACAAATAAATTAGAACATATCATAAATAAATTATCTTGCAAATAATTAGATGCATCAGTAAATCAAGTCATAGTAAAAGTAAAACATAATTGCATTTATTTATCATATCCTGCATCATTCATTTATGCACAAATTTAATTTTGTTCATTTACTTTTTATACACGTGAAGCTTGAAAAAAGAAACTTGAGCTAAGCTTAGTATTAACTCCTATGATATAATCTATATGGGATTGTTACTCTTTAAATATAACCTTGATTTCCCTTAGATTGATAAAATTAAATGTAAGCTCTACAACCGATCATCTACATTAAGACACAATGGCTTGGAAGGATCAGCTAGATTGTGAAGTGGATTGGTCAAATCAATAGAGATTATATTGATGGAATGGATTAGATCTCCAAGACCATGTGTGTGTGACTCTGCATTGATAGAACATCCATCCCCAAGGTGTGGTTCTTAGGGTATGGGGATCTTTGGATCTAGTCTATGAATATATTATCGAATGGTATCATTGGGCTCTAGGAGCTCCATGTATGTTGGTGGATCAGGGAAGACTATATGATAAATCACATCCAAATTTGGTGGTCTCCCTCTGAGGCATAGATCAAGATAGACTCTCCAATACATATAATTGGTGTCAACCAATGCATGACAATGCTATAAATAATTATGTCCAAGATAAGCTCTCTCCATCTCATCCTCATCATCGCTATCATATATGAGTCCTTCTCCCCTACCCACTAGAATTGGATGATAAAAAATATAAGGCCCAAGGTAGGCCTGCTCTATTTCATCCTCATAGTCACTATTAACCATGAAGAATTCTTCAGTATCACCCATTTGTTCCATGGGTAATAGATGATGTAAATATAGAGGGCCTAAGTAGGCCAAATTAGTTTCATCCTCATGTCATTCATTGTTTGAGGATAGTTCATTATCATCTATTTTAGAATCACAATTTGATCCATTGCTTTCAATAATGGGTAATACTTGCACGTCCTCAAAAGTAACTTTTGATTCAGTATCTCTTGCTATATCTAGATTTTGGATCTACATACCTATTTTTTTGATAGCTTCATGGATTTGATTATTCAATTGAGCTCTTGTAGTGTCTCCTTGATTCACCTCTAACATGATATGATCGTGATATATCTCTGGTGACACTTCTGATACATAGGTTACCAGCATATTACCCCCTTGTAAGCAAGAAAGGTTAGGGTGATAAGGATTCAAATCTACATCATCCCCCAAAGTGAGGTTTAGATGATCTAAAGATGCTACTAGGAGCTCATCTCATCCTCAAATATAATAGCCTAACCTAAACCTATAAGTTGGTAGCTGATACTATGGTTCGATGAGAATTCAGAACCCTTGCTTGAATAAGACCAAGTCGTAACCATACCAATGGTAAAATTCAAAGTAACATAGGATAAATTTAGGGTTATACAAATAATGAACATTTTCCATGAATGGTTCATCATCATCCTCATCTATGGGCATGTGATTTGCATATTAGTCAAGCCCTCCATAAATAAAGTTTGTTTGGTTGGGTGGAACCCCTGGTGGTACCATCGTCCCCATGGGAAAGTGATGGGTTTGCAATCAGTCCATGTCTTGTGCAATTTTGATAATTTATGTGAACATCATATTCTATATAGTGTACTCTGCTAACCTAGAGTTAAACCAATGAATGGTCATTGGTTGTGCATATGACCCTATTGACGATGTTGGCAAGGAAGGTTGAGGTGTCTTCTCGACTTGATTTTTAACATCCTCTTCATCCATGGTAGCAGGACCTTCGACAGTTGATACTTTGGGTGTTTGTTTTACCTCTTTTCTATCCATAATTGCCTTAATCTTCTTCTCATTCTTAGGCACTTTGGATATTATCAATTTAGTTGAATCTACTGTAGTATGGTTAGATAACTATGGTACTACCATGGAAGGTCCTGTGCACACTCCTTTGAGTTTACCTTATAGATGTATAATAGGCAATGTCAGTCGTATATCCAGATGCATTGAGGAGATAATGAAATCCCTCAACAAATCATCTAATTTCATGTACTTAAATGGTTCTTCATCAGAATGTACCATGTGAACTTGTCCCTCGTGTATATACTTTATACACTGATGTAAGATCGAGGGAATGCAATGAATTTCTATAATCCAAGAACTTACAAGAAGGATGTTATACTACATGACACCTTTTATCACATGATACATCATAGGGATGATATTTAGTCCAACTTGAATTGAAAGAACTATGGTACCTACCGTTGAGCATAGCGCATCATTGAATTATCTCAAGATGAAATTAGAAGGTACAATGTGTGACTTGGGTAACTTTAGATATGTCAATGTCTTGGTTGTAATTATGTTAATTTATGACCCTATATCAATCAATATCTGTTTGAATGGTGTGTGATTAACACATGCAATGATATGTAGTAGCGGGTCTACTATAATAGTTGAAACCATCTTAATATCATGATCATGAAAATGTATTACTAGTTCACTACACTACTGCACATGTCCCATAAAGTTCATAAATACTTCAAAATCCTAGGACTAAACTTCAATCAATCTTAAAATCTCCATAAGCATCTCCCTGTGCTTGGGAGACTGCTAGATCAGTTCATAAATTGACAACTTCACTGGAGTTGTCTGTAGGCTTTGAACTATCCTACTCCTAATGGTCACCATTGATATTGTTGGTGGGCCTGGAATATTCTGCATAGGCCTTTGCTGAGGCACAACATTCACCCTAATGGGAGCTAGAGGTGGATTTAGTCATTCATACCTCCCTTGTCTTATGACAACATTAACCATATCGATGAATCCTTAAGTTGGTGGTTTGAACCGCAATTGATTCACATGGCTAGAATTATTCCTTAGTGGCTCATGATTTGGTAAGGGATTCTTGAAGATCCCCATATTCTAGTTTTTAGGTGATTGAGGATTATCCATAGTTAGCTCACCTCTTTCAATCATGTTATACACTAAATGTTTGAAACTCCAATATACTTCGATGTCATATCATTTTGCCATGTGGAAATCATAGTACAAATCATCCCTATACCCCTTTAGCTTGGGATTATTAGGGTCTATCAATTTTATTTCCTATAATTTTATGTCATTGGCCTCACATAGTTGGTGGAATATCAACATCATCGATTCCAAAAAAGGTGTGAACTAACAAGTGGATCTTGTTCCTTATTCTTACCATTATTTTTGTTATTGCACTAATCATATCATGTAGGATGAGGTTTGGCTTGATAATTCTATTATTTCCCTTTATCCCCTTTTTAGATTTTTAACACCACTTGGTTGACATGGGCTGACTTGGCATGTTCCTTTTGGTTGTGGGTGTCATTTTTTTTCCATTCCTTCTTGTTCCTGAGTTTCAATTTACCTTCATGTAACTTGATATATTTTATTACCTTGGCTTACGCTAAGGCCTCTGGTGTACTTGTTCAATCTAAGCAACTTTATTAGTATGACCTTTGATAGACGTATTTGCCATGCTCTTGCCATTGTCTTTGTAGACAAAATTTACATTCTAGTGTTGTATGTACTCTGTGCCTGCATAGGTCAATAGGGCAACTATACTGTGAGAATTCTTAGAGCATTATCCTAGATCTTTGATGGTCCTATGTGTTCTCTCACTATGAGATCTCGTAGAGTGATAATGCACAACCAAGGGTTTGTACCCTAGTTGCCCTAAGACTCTATCTAGACCATCTAATTGTCTAGTGCACCATGGCTTATGTGGTGGCATACCATTGATTCCAACCTTAGACATGTCAAATGTGAACTTTACAAGTTTATTGTTGTTGGAAGTCGATGTGGGCCTATGTTGTGAAGTAGGACTCTCTTCCTACTCCTGAATGGGTGGATTTTATACTTGTCTCTTTTTATTTGATGGGGGTCTTGAGCCATGCCTATCTCAAGTACAGATGGGAACTAATTTATTTACTATTATTTCCTCAATAATGTACTATTCGATGAATTTAGTAGATCCATGAGGTGTACGATCATGATGTATTCTCCCATGCATGAATGCCCCATGTTGGGATCTTCCATGCTTGAATACATCTTGTGAGGCATACTCATTACCTCCTCTAAGTGGGGTATTCTGATGAGAACCCCCACGCATAGAGTTATCTCATTTACTACTCACTGAATGTCATTCGGGAGGATCTTGTGATTGAGGGTTCTCCATGTTGTGTTGTGCAATTGGTAGAGCTCCAGTCTCAATCTCAATCCTACAATGAGATCGACCTCTCCATGTTTGCACCATGATATTATATTATCTCATATGTAAATTTTAAAGCACACAAAGTAAACAATGATTATTTTCTCTTTTAAATTTTGTTTGTGATCCCTAACTAGTTTGATGTGTTTGATATTTGTTGAAAACTCTAAACTACTCTCATCGTGTTCGAAATTGTTGATGACATACTCAATAGTTTAAGTCTTTCACTTGTATACTCGTAGCTTAACCATCGGCAGTGAAAGCCACAATCATATAAACCAACATATAATGTATGGTAATGAAGTCCACACATGGTTAGGGAGAACAGGTCCTCCTGGTCCTCACCCTATTCACCTATAGTTAGCGATATACCTCTTTGAAGAGAGATACATGCAAATTTTCCATTGGCTATGTCGATTCTCAAATTTGGTATTAGTCTAGTAACAAAGGATCGATGGAGTTGGGCCAATGGATGGAAATAACTGCCACCATCATTGAACCCTACTAGTGGTTAGATATGACTTCCAATTCACTAGCTTTTATATAGTACATGGTGTGTGTTGTTCTTTTTACTTTTGCATGGAAATAAAATGCATCAAAGAGTATTTGAATGGTTTTCCTACATGTTTATTTTCAAAATTATGTTTATATTTTAGAGAATGCACGTCTATGCTAGATGATATTTAGATAATGCACACTAATCATGAAGAAGTGGCCATTAATTGGGCCTCATACATACAAATTTAAAAATATAACCTAGACCGTTGGAGACTAGGGTGGATTGAAATCAGAAGTTTGTTGTTCCTAGGAATGACTCATATAAAACCTAAGAGAATCTAAAATTTTTCTTTTAACCTTTCTCTATTTTTTCTAATTAAAATGACTTCTATTGCATTCAGACTATAGAAAAACACAGACAGATACAGGAAAACACAAAGGATTACTCCTACTTGAGATCCAAGTTTGATGGAGAATTTGATTTCTATGATTTTCTATCTTATGCTAGCCACAATTGTTAGGTGTGGCTGAGACTATTACCCATAGCTATCATGTGTGGCTAAGACTGTTAACCATAATTGTTAACCACAATGAGTACCTGCAACAAAAAACATAGTCAATCAATCAATTAAAGCCAAAAATTTTGGGATTCTTGTTGTGATTGCCATCTGTAGTGATCCAGAGAGCATATACCTAAGCTATTGTACCAATGAAATACAAATTTAAAACATTAAACCATAATAACAATAAATTTGATAAAATAAGAAGGCATTCTTTGTATTAATAAATTATCAATGGATTAACATTCCCTACCTCTTAGGGATACCAAATTTGTGATACAATCAATACAATCATTTGAGACCCACAATGAGGTTGGTATAATCTGTAGGCTCTTCAAATGTACACAAACTGCTCCAATTCAATGGTGATTTTTTTATCTCTTCGAAAGAGGTATTTTTTTCCTTGAATTCTTTAATAATGGAGTCTTGAAAACCCTAAGTTCAAGAAACAACAATAAATTATTAAAATCAAAGGATGCCTCTCTTGATGAGGCTTTTAAAGGAATATTGCATATGCTTGTAGAACTATCAATCTATGTAATCAATTATTAAATTGCAATAAATCATAATAAGGAAGTAAAGATCTAGCTATGAATCAATATAACTAGCCATTAAAAATGTGAAATGCACAAAATAGCAAGGAAACTAGTCTAATTTCCAAATGCTAAAAGGTAAATGAAATATGCACTAAATCCTAAATCTAGCCATACAATTGTATCTAAGAAAGCTAATATAACTAAGATATATCTATATTAATGCAAAGAAAGATAAACCTATTGCTAAAACAAGGTAAAATAGAGATCAAACCCTAGCCATAGGTTTAAGGCACGATGGGCACTGTTAGCCATGGCTGACATCCGTGGCTAAGATGAAAGTGTTCTTGCTCTTCAAATTTGGACTTGGATATCCAATTCTTATTGTTGAATCGATGGTCAAGGGTCACCTTAGTGTCCTATGATGGATTTGGTGGTTTAATTATCTAAATTATTGATGGAATTTGCTGAATACATTTCTTGATCCTCCTAGACTTCTAGGACCTTCATTGCTTCGAATGCATCCATGACCTCCAATTGGGTAGCAAGAATTTTCCTATCAAAGGTAGCAAGTGAGTCTACAATTTGATAGGGCTTCACTACATTTCAACTTGAGATTCTTCTAGAATTCTCCCCAATTTGGAGGGGGGTCTTATAGCACGTTGAATACCTTGCTCTATTTTCATGGAAAAGCCAAGAACAAGAAACTAACAGTTGGAGTAGTTTGAGGGAAACTTCTAGAGGCTTCCCCACCCAAAATCCATTTTGATTTATCCCCTAGACCATTGTAACCGATTATGGGTCTAAAAATACTCTGATGCTAGTCGTGGCTCTGAGGCATGGCCAACTCTACTAGTGACAGGTGTAAATCATGGCTAATATTGAGTTAGCCAACTCTACCCAAATTGAGTGGTTAAAACCACTGCTTCACCTTGGAGCTTTCCAAGATCATTCATATGGTCTATTAGCATGTCCCATATGATTAGTCACCTTGACATGACATGTTTTAGGTGATTTCCTTAATCTAAAGCATGCTATGACAACCACTCTAGTCTTAACAATGCATGATTTTTCCAAATCATTTATAATTAAAAGTGATAATTCAAGAAATGATATTGGAGCATGTTGATGCGGGAAGGATGACCCTTGGCCTTCACTATTAAAATGCTTTCAATTTAAAATTTGGTTAAATCACTTTATGTAAAGAATATGCTCACAATTATGCATGTGATTACTCACTAGAAACCCTATCTCATTGGACATAATTTTTCCATAAAAAGAGACCACCAAAGTCTCAAGTACTTCCTAAAGCAATGGTTTATCACCCCAAAATAATAAAAGTGGATCTCTAAACTCAAGGGCTATGATTATGATATTACCTATAAAAATTACAAGGAGAATATTGTGGTTGTTGCACTTTCTTTCCAATTTGAGGCTCAAAGTATGCGATGTGCCATCTCTTCACCCATACCTTAATGGATAAACTCTCTCTAAGAGGATGTGATCAAGGACTTAGGATTGTAAATATTGATTGCCACACTTAAAATAGTGCCTACTTTGTATCTAGGATACACTTGGTATGGACAATATTTGAGATATCTCCAATGCCTTGTTATTCCCCATACTTCTCAACTATGGAAACTCATCTTGAAGGAGATGTATGTTTCACCCACTATAGGCCATTTTGGGTTCCTTACTGCCTATGAAAGGATTAAGCGTACTTTCTTTTGGAAGGGTATGAATAAGGACATTCTAATTTTAGTGGCAGAGTGTGGCATATGCGATCATATGAAAGGAGAAATGATTCATTCCTTGGAAACTCTTTAGAATTTGACTATTCTAGAATAAGTATGGATATATATTTCCATGGACTTTATTGAAGGGTTACATAATTCTGGAGGTAAATAATTATTTTTATGGTAGTGGATCTTCTCATGAAGTATGATCATTTTTATTCCCTCTCACATACTTACATAACCTCAAGAGTAACCCAAATTTTTCTAGATTATATTTTTTACCTTCATGACATGCCCGCATCCATTATGTCCAATAAATACCCTACCTTCACTAGTAATTTTTGAAAATAATTATTTAAGTTGTAGGGTCAACTCACAATTATTTCATCCTATCATCTACAAATGGATGGTTAAACAAATATTGTAACAAGTATTTGGATATCTACCTTCATTTCTTTGCCTCTGATCATCCTACATAGTGAGTGAAGTGGCTTCCCTTGGTTGAATTGTGGTCTAATACTTCCTATTGCACTATGACCAAGGTTACCTCTTTTAAAATAAATTTATGGATTACCTCCATAAACCCCCTCCTACATTCTAACAATATCTAAGGCTCATGTTTTTGAAATTACACTCAACCAGCATGTTGTAGTCTCCAACTAAAGATGAATCTAGAATTGGCCGAGAACTTGATATACCAAAAAGTTGATCAACACCATTATGAGTGTAGTTTTGAACTTGAAGATATGGTTTTCCTCTAATTGTAGCCATATAAACAATCCTCACTCCATATTCATATGTTCCAAAAACTTGCTACCAAATACTATGGGCCCTACCATGTCTTACATTGGATTGGTACGATGACCAACAAATTGACCCTCCCATATACATCAAAGCTCCATACTACCTTTCATGTATCCTTTCTAAATAATATTATAGTCAATTAGGTACAATTTCAATATATTTTACCCAAATTTGATGAAGAGGATTCTATCTTGCTCAAGCTAGAATAATTATTGGACCATAGGTCGTGCACTCTTTGAAACCATGTTCACTAAGGTTATTGTTCAATGGCATGGACTATAACCAGAATATGTTACTTGAGAATCTCTCTAGTATCTATAGCACTATTTTCCTCATCCAAAACTTTGAGAATAAGTATTTTTGAAGGAGAAGGACATGTTAGGACCCCATCCTAACACTATTTTTGTAATTCTAATATGATTATGTAATGACCCCCTTCCAATGTGGGGACCCCTTTATAATATTATTTTATAATACTTTGTAATGATATGTGGTAAGTAAGGCACCTAGACAAGTGAGGCCATTTCATGTAACCATTATCAAGAATTTAACCAATGTTTGGTAGAATATTCTAGCTCGAGTGGCACTTTGCATGTAAGCTAATGCTTGAGCATTAGGTTAGGATTGCATGAAGTGCATCTTTAAAAGACATGTATCCATGAATAAATGTATCTTTCTTCAAATTAATACAAGTATTTAAAGAGTTTTCCCCCTCTAACGGACCTATGATTCTAAGTTATTTTGTGATATTCCTTTATTTCTACATTTACATTATGTATTGAAATATAATGTTATTTCATGAAACTTTGTTTTAATTATAATTATTATGTGAATGATTTGATTTTTAATAGAAAGTTAATAACATGATATATAATGAGGCCATTGAGGTATAAAGGTTAGATTCAATATATTAAGAGAATGATATATAAGGTTTTTGAAGCATCTTCTCTTTCTTCTTTAATCAACTCTATAAACTTTCAAACCTAATTAATTATCCATATTTTTCTAAACCTATGGCTAAGAAATTCTGCCTAACCTTTAACACTACTCATTAGTTGAACATTAACCCTAACCCTCCTGTGGAATGTCATGATGACAAAACCATTTTAAGAACCCAACATTTTAGCAAGAAGTGAACTTTTCTACATATTTGGGTTCTTTAAGCCCTACACATGATTAGGATAGAAGAGTAGTCTTCCAATTTATAGCTCATATAGCTTACTTCTTCTAAAATCCTAGGGAATTTGTGGAGACCTTTCTTATAGAAGAAACACCCTAGGCATCTCTATAGGGAAAAGTTCACTTATGGATTATCCCCAACAACCTAGCTCAAATCATGTTCCTTTAAATCAACTTTACCCATCCTTTCAGTCTATAATGCAGACCTTAATGCATCGAATTATCATTTTATTGATTAAAATCATCCTATTATCACCACTTATATGGATTTTAATATACAAACCCTCCTACCTCTTATAGAACATCACTCATCTCATAGATTATTATAGGCCAGTTTTAGTTGTCATGTATCTCAATAAATAAGCACAAGCTACACTCATATTCATGGTGTACCATCAAGTGTCTCAATTTCTAATCCTTGTGTTGATAACCTTTATTTTAAATTTACAAGCATGGGTATGGATTCATTCAAAACCCTAATCTTATACTCTATCATCCTTCATCTACTAATCATTTCATCTTATGCACCTTAGGAGTAAACTATACAATGCCTACTTCAAAAATCATATGCCTAGGTGCACCAACCTCCTCATTCTAATTATCAAAATATTATCTTATCTCTTAGTATGTATCTTTCATGATACCAAATCTTGTTTCTTCTAAAATTCAAACTCTAAATTCTCAATTAGATAAATTGAAACAACAAATGGTTCTTATTTAATGGTCTTCATCTAGCCACAAGTACTCATATGATTACTTGCGCAATAACTTCTAGATCCTTTTATAGCTAGTTGTCCTTTTCTTCCCAATAGTAAAACTCTTAAGTTTTAAATATAAATAATTAAATAGGATCACATAAACCACATTTAGTTGTTTAGAATAGCTTGTAGCAATAATTATTATGATGATACATTCCTACTTAAGATATTTCCTAAGAGCCTTAGTGGTCGTTCCTTAGAATGGTATTACCAAATACCAAGGTATTTTTTGTGAAGCTTTAGAGACCTTGCTAAAACATTTATGAATCGGTTATTCATGTTCATTAAGAAAAATATCACAATTAGTGACCTATGACAACTCAAGTAGTCCAAAGATGAGACTTTTTCCAAATTTTTTGTAATATGGTGATCCCTAATTGGGAGACTCTAAAATGTCCCTCCACATAGAGACATTTTATATCTTTATAGATAATCTTAATGAGCAGTTAGCCTTATATGTAGATATGGTCTATGTATCTTCCATTGAAAATATGATTGATATGACCAAGATAGTAGAGACTACCCTTGTCAAACGAGGTAAATTAAAGATCAAGTCCCATAAAAAGGAATATAAACCTTCTTCTAACCCAACGGATTAGTACAAGAAAAAACACATTGTAGGTGATGGGGTCATGGAATTATGCCAAGCCAACAATATTAGTGTTATTGAAAATCTTCAAAAGCTTTTCTTAGAGAAGCCACAAAAACAAAAATCTAATTAGACATAAAAATATGAAGCTTTTTCAACCATCTTATACTAGCTCTTGAAATCCAAAATGATAGAGCTTCCACTTCGAAGAAAAATAGGCTCCTTGGTTTCATCCCAATGAGAAAATGTGCCTTCCATCATATAAATGCTCATCTAACTGATAGATGCATGAGTCTTAGAAATGTGATCCAAGATCTAATTGACAAAAGTCAAGTTGTTCTCAATAGCTCTAGTTCCCAATGTTCTTCTAATCAAGATCTTAGATTTTTTTTAAATATGTTGCCTAATCATAATAAAAAATAAAACGAAGTGAATAAAATTCATGATAGACACGTCCTATATCCAACTAAGGGATGGTTGGGATGCTCCATTCTTCTAAACATATCTCTTATTTTTTTGTTATAACCAGACAATAACATAGAAATATATCCTCTAACCCACCTTTAAGACCTCCCTTGGTCCTTCATACAAAAATAACTCCACTCGAACATCCTCCTTTAATCATATAATTTGGAACTAAGGCTAAGGGTGCTTTTGATTTGCTTCATTAACTTGAGAGAACCCTAGCCAAATTATCTCTTCTTGAACTTGTTAGGACTTCTCTAGTTCATATAGATATATTGCTTAAATTTTTGAGTGAATAAGTCATTCCTCAACACCTCAACTCAAATGACCTTACATCCATAATCATCTCCATTAGGATTAATCATATAGCTATATCATTCCATGAGAATTATATCCCTCAATCCTCTATGGTTAGATATATTCCATTATAAATCATAGGCCATATCAATGAGAAGCTCATCAAGAAAATCCTTGTCAATAATGGTTTTGGTCCCAATGTTTGTAGCCTATGTTAGAAACCTTCAAATAAAAATAAGCATAATCCAAAATATCAATGCAAGAATTAATAGAAATATGAAAATGAAATAAGACAAGTGCTTAATAAAATAACTTCTTAAAAATTAAGTAAACTTATACTACTCAAGAACAAAAAATGCAACCATCTTAAAGGGTGCAACCTATTTGTAAGTAGAGGTTTGATACAATATTAAATACAAGATGGTACATTCCTTTCCATCCCTATCTTAAATAGACTCTTATTTATAATAAAGTAATTGTTACATCATTATACTAAATCCTACTTACAATAAAGTTACTATTACATTATTCTCCTACTTACATCATTACTAACTCCAATATATAAAAAAAGTAGTGACTATATCATAATGGACCCATACACATTAGGTTCCCAAGGTGAAAAATAACATTATGATGGTTATGTTAGGATAAGGTCCTAACATGACCTTCCCCTTTAAGAAGATTTTTCCTCAAATAATGTGGTGAGGAAACTATAGCTCAAGTTAATGGAATGGCTCCCAAGTGGCATCTTCTAGTTTCAATCTATTAGGATCCCATCCTTACATTATTATGTAATGATCCCCTTTATATCATGGGAACCCCATCTTGATGATATTATGTAATTTTTTGTAATGTTTATGTGCAATTACAAGCACCTAAACAAGTGGGTTCATTAAATGTAACCATTATTAAGAATTTAATTGCTTAGCTTGGGTGGCCACTTGCATGTGAATCCAACCATTGAGCATTATAGTTGGTATTATGAATTTTTTTGAAAATGTCAAGAAAGCATAGATGAAGGCATCTCATATTTTTGTATCAAATATCTACTTCTAAGTGGTTTCCCCCTCAAATAGGCATGTGATTTCGTAAGGTGTTCTTTCTTTTTGTTATATAATATATTGTATTTTTATTTCATCTTGGAATATTATTAATTTCAAGATCATTTTATATTATTATTTCAATATTGTATGGATGTGATTTTATTTAAAGGCAAGGTTCATAACATAATCTCTACCATCCAAAATACTAGTGATTGTAAGGTTCATTGCAGATTAGTGATTGTATGATTGTAAACTACGCATGTCTAACCATACAAAATACTCTCGGACTACAATATGACTAAGTATTATCATCCAATTGAGTTAGTGTTGATTGAATAGGTGTTTGGCTACCAATGATATTTTTTACAGATGAGACATGAAAAACTAGATTAATGAGATATTAAAATTGTGCTCCAAACAATGTTGACCCATTTTTTGTCAAATAAAATTTAATGCTATACCCAATTATCCTTGGGATATTGGAGAAGTTATGCATACTACCTTAGAGTGGAATACATCACTTGAACCTTGGAAATATTAGGAATGTATGATAGAAATTATGGTGAAGGATGTCCATAAAGTACTTTATATGGTACCATCTTGGTGGCATAGTGATTTGTAGTATTTACCACCATTCAACCAAAAGAATCTATTTGAACCACTAAGTTGGTTGCTCAATTGTAAAGTAATGAAGATAATTTCCAAGAACTTGTTAACAATTTATGTTTGTCCATATGTCTAGATATGGTATTTAAAGCTCATATTGAGTTGTATGCCCTATAATTTGAATAGGTACTATGTGAGATCGCAGTTAGAAATGATGGATTGTGTTATGTCATGAAGGTAGAAAATAGAATCAAGGAATATTTATGCAATTATTGAATCCTTATAAATGTGATCTAGAGGATATAAATGAGTATACTTAGAGAGAATATTCACCACCACAAGACTAATTGTTTAAATCCAAATATGGGGAGCCATTTAATAAATTCCATAAAAATATCTATCCAAATATTATTTGGAATAGGAAGAGGTTAGAGTGTACCTAGTGTGCATATAGTTTCCCCTTTCATATATTAACAACTATCATATTTTGCCACAAAATTTTGAATATCCCTTTCATCCTTGCCCATGAAAATATGCATTTACCTTGCTCATAAGTATTTAAGAACTTGTAATATCATATAATTAGGGAAGCATGTATTTCTCATAGTCTAGATTCATGAAGTGGTAAATTTGCAAGAATAAAAAGGTAACCTTGGTATCTTAGATGTTGCCCATCCCATATATATTTTCACCAAGAGTAAGCATCATGTTGAAGTTGCTAAATTAAGGCTTGCAAGGTAGAATCTTGGGTCACCACTTCTTGAAGTGGGTGGATCCATTAAGGAAGTGGAGTTAATATGGCATACAACAAACCTTGTGTAGCGACCCCGGGATGCATGGACCGCTCTTTTTACACTACTTGCAATGTATTAAAAACCTAAAATGAAATGGAAGACAATGAAAAGCATATAACACGAAAATAACAAATATAGATCTCTTTATTTGGATTGAAACTCGGTTACATGTCGGTCCCTCTTAGGGATACCCATTTCGATACAATAAGGTTACAAATAGGTAAAGAGTGTCCCCTTTGCAAAGAGGTGGTGCGCTTTCAAAGGCTTCCCAGTTCCACACACAGAAATGTATGAGGGCTTACATATGCTTCCTTATCCATGCCTATTTCTTGGAGGGATCCCTTTTGCTCTCATATGTTGTGGATTTCGTCAGATGAACCTCTGGTCCTATGAGCAATGGAACAACAACACACGCTTAGATGTCTAGGACTACCTCTCGAGATGAGGTTGTTAGCAATGAATGTACTCAAATAAAATTAAGTGCAAATGGAACTAATTATATGAATGCGAATGAATAAAATGACATTATGCTAATGCTATGCTAAACAAAATAATGAAACTAATGTGTAAAACCCTAAGCTAGCCCCTCGGACCACTGCCCGAGACATCGACCACTAAGGTGAATTTCGTTCTCTTTGTCCCAAAGCTTTGGATCAAGGCTTGTATCGAATGTTGAAATGGTGGTTGCTTTGCTCTCCAATTTGTTAGGGCTTCACCGTAATGTGATCTCCA
Organism: Wollemia nobilis; assembly: GCA_028583015.1. NCBI lineage: Eukaryota > Viridiplantae > Streptophyta > Pinopsida > Araucariales > Araucariaceae > Wollemia > Wollemia nobilis. The sequence continues at coordinate 16,890,073 of JAQPPZ010001493.1, forward strand.
AGAGAAGCTCTCTAAGTCTTGAAAGCTCTCCTCAATGACCTGTTCTGATAAATTTGGGATAAAATTGTCTCTCCCTAGTGATCTCAAGCTTGCACCTTTTAAAGTGTGTGAAACCCTAGGTCTATTCTCAAGCCCTATGAATGAATTCCTCATGCGTAGTGAATTTTATCATGAGAATATTTTGTCTTTTATCTATGTTTGAAGGTTATTTAACTGAAATCTAAATTCCCACTTGAGTCTCCTATGCAAACTTGTTGTTAGCATGAGAAGCTTTTGTCCTTTGTCTATGTTTGGAGGCCAATTAATAAATTCTAAATGCAAACTCAAGTCTCCTATGTGAACTGGTCATGAAAAGGAATACAAAGTTACTCCTGCTCACCTTTATTGCATGTAGACTTCCACTTTCGCTTGTGATTAGGCTTGTTTGTCAAAAAAATTACTTTTAGGGTTTAGTCATTGTCGTCTATAGTGGCTAAGATCTGGTCATTGTTGGCTTCAGTGGCTAGGCTTGGATGGCTTAAAAATGCCCCAAATGAGTGGTGAGAACCACTGTTGATGCTTGGAAATTCCAAGATTATGTCATATGATCTTATGAATGTGTCTATGTGAGTAGATTCCCTAAAAATGACATGTTTTAGGTGTCTACAGATGCCCCTTTTTACGATGTGTTGTGTGGAAAACACAACACTGAGAAAAAATGTAAACTAATCTATTTTGAAGGGTGTATGGTGATCAATGGTATGATCAACACCGGATGGTCCAATCATGCAATATGGCATGCATCCTTTGAATCATTGCCTCAACTTTCAGATGACTTAGCTCAGTATCTTGGGCATGTTAAATTGCACTCATTCCTCAAAATCAATTGGGTAGCTTCAGCTGCTACAATAGTTCCAATCGGTATGTGAGCTACAATTGAATATGTCATGTCTACTTACGTTCCTAGAAATAAGGTAAATTTATTATTGTTGTATGCAATTATTCATAGGACAAACATGATTTTGATGTGATCGAGTGATGTTTTGTTGATTTGATTATGATTATGTTGAAGCTTTGAACTACCTCCTCACACAATGAATTGGTGAAGAAATGACAATGAATGAAGCGACAAGTTGCTTGACCAATATGACTAATATGGTATCCTTCTAGCATTTGTTTCTTTTAATGGGCAATCCCACATCCAAGTGTGATTCCAACTGTTTATTATAACCATCCATCCCTATCTTGAGGAGCGATCCAGCTATCAATAGCCTTCTTAGGGAGTTAGGATGAGTGATTCTATTTATGCTCATATTGTATCACTTTGGCTTAATTTTTTTGGTATCATAGGGAAATTAGGATGATCCTTTCACACCCGTGGAGCAGTCTGACCATATTGGTCTTCTTCGGGCTTGAAGGGTGACACATCATAATTCCAAAATGAAATGTTTTTGCCCCAAGTGACCTTATGGTAACCTACTCATATCATCGAAGTGCATGGAGTGTGAATCGCTGCAATCACCGAGTGGATAGAGTAAGTAACTGGATACGAGGCTTGCTCGAGAGTATGCTTATATATGACTTTTTTTGTTATTTTGGTCATTAATATGACTTTAATTCATCAAAATATGTTTATTTAATGTTTTTGTTATCCTCCATGGAAGGAAATTTCTTGTTTTTTATCTATGGAGCAGGCCGATGTCATGTCCAGCAGCCTCTAAGTATCTGCCTGTGGCTACTATCACCTTGAGCGGCCATGAAGTTTAGGCCATTGACATCAGAAGCGGCTAAGGCCTAATTTGAAAACATATAAAATGCACTTTTATAATTTTGACCTATCACTTTTGTTTTCTGATAATTAACTTTTCAGAGCTCTGGTGAGATAGTGACAGTTGCAATTTTTGAAAATACCTACATCGAGGACATGGCTACATAGGGTGAGACATCAACTGTTGGAGGAATCAGAGCTTCTCGGGTATTCTTTCAAACCCTAACATCTTTTCCTTTTCTAGGTAAAACTGAACCTCACTAAGTAATTGGTAAATGAACTTCACTAAACCTGTTGGTAATGAACGAAATCTGTAGTTAGGATTAGTATAGGTTTTTAAGTGGTGGGTTGGTCCCTATTTTTATCTTTTTCAATTTTTTTTTGTATTTTAAGGCCTACAGTTCATGGGTTTTCCGTGTTACCTCTCGACCACTGTCACTCAGAGCAGCGAGAAATTGGATGTTGTCGCTCAGAGCGGCTAGGTTTGTACCCTAACAGTAAGAAATTTGACCATTGGGCTTTGGCTATTGTTGTCTCCAACAACCAGATTCTGGCCACTATAGGCAACAACGGCTAAACCCCTTAGCCAATTTTACACAAATGTATGCCTTTTATTGGTTTTTTGAGATAGTTTTTGAATTTTTGAAATTTTTGAACTACTCTTTAGAATGTGTTGCACGCCTAGGTGCATTTATTCCCTCCTATTTGATCATATTTAGGAGAGTGTTATATTTTTCATGTTTTATGCCTTAGATGCACTGTAGTTATGTTTTATTTTTCTTTCGTTTTACTTAGATCCTTACTGCTCGGGCTTGGGACCCAAAGCTCATGAATGATCTTCTACCTCTTCTATATGACACATATTGGAAGTAGCTTAAGGCTCGTGGGCTCCAGTACGTTACCAAACTACCTCAAATTATGTTGGACCAGGATTACCTTATGGATTTGGTCCATCACTGGGACCCTCGGACTAATACCTTCCACCTCCCGATCGACGAGATGACCATTATGTTGGAGGATGTATATAGGATTTTTTGGATTCCTTTTGATGGAGTGGCGATTGTTTGTTCGACCACTAATTATCAGGTGGTTTTTTTCACTTGGGTTTTTAGAGGGCACTCGAAGGCAGCCCTCAAGGACACCAATTCTAGAGGAGTGTCCATCATCTATTGGTACTAGGAGCAGGTTTTCATAGTGAGGCATGCAGTATTGCTGATAGTTATCAGTAATTTCCTTATCCTAGACTACTCAGGCTTGAGGTTCCCTTGGAACCTCCTTGTAATGGTTCAGGACCTGATGAATAGTGAGGAGCCTATCAGATATGCATGGGGCAGGTCTGTATTAGCTTAGTGTTATGATGAGTTATACCACATCTGTCGGAGGGGTCGTGTCAGCATCGCCTGTAGTTGGCTCTTGTAGATCTAGGGATGGGAACACATTAGGGTAGATTGCCCCAATGGGATTCCTATTAAGATCATAGTTGTGGATGAGCGGATGCAATGCTATACCACCAGATTGGCTAGAGGGAGTGAGGGGCACAAGAGCCACACTTTTGCAGGGGAGTTATCTCATCACATTGATACTTTTATTGGACTTCAGACTAGAGATGTTATATGACACCATATCATGAGTGTCCTACTTGGGATGACCTAGACAAATTACTTCTAGGACACGATGCGAGCGATGGCTCATCGATCTCAAGATTATAATTTAGGAGTACTTCTACTCATGAGTTCTTCATTAGTACAGGTTGCAACAAGATGTGCCACTAGTACCATTTCTATATAGGTGCATCAGAGTAGAGAGAGACCTACCTTCCTGATAGGTTACAGAGTTAGCTGATGAGGAGGATGCCCTAGTTGTTGATCTTGGAGTAGCTGGCAGAGTCACAGATGCATTTATATAGTGGTGGGGCAACCTTATGTGGCATGGTGATGGAAGTCTGGGCTGAGAGGATGATGGCAGAGATGGGGCAGATCCATTGGGGTGCAGGGTCCATGCTAGAACTGTGACATGGGGCCAACAGGTATATTAGGTGGCAATGGAGGAGCAAGAGGCTCTTGAGGAGGCAAAGGAGGATATGGATCTTGAGGAGAGATTCTCCTCATAGGGCACACCTGCATGATGTGGAGGCCAAGCTCCAATCGATCAAGATACAAGTATAGCGATGTGAAGCCATCATAGCTCAATAGGACACCACTATAGCATAGATGTCATACCAGATACATGCTTTATAGGCCACTATGGTAGGAGCTACCCAGATATAGGCTATTTTTGCTCCTCCTATTCCCAAGGGTTGATCAAGGATAGATCTTGAGGATGAGATCAGCTATCTATAAGGTTTTCTAGATGAGAGTGATGTGCATATTATTGAGGATGCAGCCCATATTGCCGCTCTCTTGAGGCATATTAGGAGGCTAGGAGTCATCCCTCAAGAGAGAGGAGACATAGGTGGGTCATAGGTCAGCAAGAGTTCTACCATAGGTCAGTCTTCCATCTGGCCTAGTCATGGGGCTCGAACTCATATTTAGAGACCAGTTGGGTCTATCTCGCACCATTCTCCTAGAGATCTGACCATAGGGGTGTTGAGTGGTATTTTCACCCAATTGTGAAAGTACACTCTTCCTTAGGATTTGGGTTCCAAATCCCCTCTTGCAAAGAAGTTAAACAAACAACTTCTCCAAGGTCTCCGCTATATTAGCATTTGCATATGTGTATTAGTAATCTCAAATAAAGATATTCAATTTAAATGCTTGGAACACCTTAGTGATTGCAAGTAACTGTAAACAAGGGGCAATGTTGGTTTATTTTACCATGAAACTTTAGTGATTGTTCATTGAACCAAAATAAAGCAAATGTGAGTTGGCCCTCATATGACCTACGATGTGGTGCTCAAATTACCCCTCTTTCGTAAAATTAGAATTTTTATGAAGAGAGGGTAATTTTAGGCTCAAAAAATGGAAATTTGTGAAATGCCATAAAACATAACTCCTTCAATGAAATTGGAATTTTCATGAAGGGAATGTCATCATAGGCTCATGAGTGAAAAATGAAACTAAAAAAATGAAATTCTGACCTTAAAATGGAAATTTTCTATTTTCGGATTTTTTAAAATCTGTAATAAAACAACAACTTCGATGAATTTTTAAAAATACTAAACAACTCCGAAAATGAAATTTCAAAGTGCGTATTGGAAGTCTGAAGTATAACCTACGCAATGGTGAAATTATTTTTGGATTTTGAAATTTTTTAAATGTTTATTTTAATGCCTGAAAATTTAAAAAAAGTTAAAATTTTTGGAAAAATAAAATGCAGAAAATGAAAATGAAATGCAGAAAATGGAAAATAAAATGCATTCAGTATGATGCTATCCTATTTCGACAAAACCGAAGATGTGAGGTTTTCATGCATGCAACCTAACCTATTGGACTTGCAAAACAAGCACAATCCGGATAAGCTAAGTGTTGGCTCCTAGGGTTTTAAATGAGGTTTTTCAGATTTAAACATTCGCATGAAGCAACCAAGAAAACTTGCATAAACTCCATTTACAAGCCTAAAATCTGAAAAGGGGAAAAATAGACATTTAATCTTGCATGCAGAAAATGACTCCTTCTTTCTTGTCCATAAGATGCAACTTTCTGAAACTTTCTGTATTAAAAATTTGTCATTTTACAATAACAAAAATTTTTGGTTTTCCCAAACCAGTCCATGGAAGAAAAATAGCCCAAACAGGTCCAGAATGGCCCTCTTGCCTTCAAATCTGCAACTCTGCTCGCAGCAGTTTCCAACCCCTCAAAACATCCTTGCCTGGCGTATTTAAAACTTTCAGGAAGCTTTTCGTTTCATTTTCCAATGGCTGTTCGTTTCACCTTCCCTTGTGCATGCATGTGTTTTGGTTTCCAAAAAGGCTTTTCATTTCTATTTTGTGGCCCTTCGTTTCATTTTCTCCACATGGGCATGCATCCGTTTCCTTCCATGTGTAACGACCATCTTAAATGATTTCAAATCATTAAAGATTCCTTATGTAACATTTTGTCTTATTCATTGGATTTTGTCCTTTTCCTTATGTCCACGTCACTATGCAGTCTTCAGTTTCACTATCCTAGTGTTCATCACTAATATCAGACGCACCATCACTACTCTGTTCCCTTGGAAAAATGCAACATGTCACGATATCGTCGACACTTTTTCTCTCTCCTTTCTTTTAGCCACAAAAATGCAACATGTCACGATATCGCGACACTTTTTTTCTTCTTTTGAGTCGCAAAATGCAACATGTCGCGATATCACGACACTTTTCTTTCTCTTTGGCAAAAATGCAACATTCGTCGATATCGCGACACTTTCTTCAACAACATGATATCACAAAAATGCAACATGTCGCGATATCGACACTTTTCCCCTTGGAAAATGCAACATGTCGCGATATCGCGACACTTTTCTTGTTTGGCCAAAAATGCAACATGTCGCGATATCGCGACACTTTTTCTCTTTTGGCCACGAAAATGCAACATGTCGCGATATCGCGACACTTTTTCTTTTTGGCCACGAAAATGCAACATGTCGCGATATCACGACACTTTTTTCTTTTGGCCATGAAAATGCAACATGTCGCGATATCACGACACTTTTTCTTTTTGCCAAATGCAACATGTCGCGATATCGTCGACACTTTTCTTTTCAATGCAACATGTCACGATATCGCACCTCTTTTGGCAGAAAATGCAACATGTCGCGATATCGCGACACTTTTTCTCTCTTCTCTTTTTGACGCGAAAATGCAACATGTCGCGATATCGCGACACTTTTTTCTCCTTGTGGTGTTTTGCTTTTTCTTTGATCTTTAGCATATGGGCCACTTCGGTCTTCTTGGAAAACATGCAAAAAGGTGGGTCCCCAATTTTGGGGTACGTTGTGGAGCAGCCACAACAAATGGTGACTCTACTGGGAAATGCTCCTGAGCATTTCGGTGAGAACTCAACCTAAACACCTTCAAAACTCAAACACAAGCGTCAACAAATATCCCAAGAATGAAACTAGACGAGAAATACATGAAGCATTAGAATTATTAAGCATCAGCTCGGTGTGTGCAATGTGCTTCATTCCCTATCGTTTGAAACTCGTTCAACTTTCCATTGTCAGTTTCACTTATGATTCATGCATATGAGAAGTTATGAATGATTCCTGTAGGATTTAATGTATGGTAAATATGCTAGAGATATAACAACCTGCTTTGCAAAGGCTCAAACTTTCTAGTATCATGAACAAACATATTAAAACTGTCAAACCCTCTTAGGACCAAATATGTGTATATTGAATTAATTTACTAGATCCCAAAGTTGGTTATGTGTCACTACCATCTTGAACCCATGTGCAAGTGTAAGTGAAATCAGAGCTTTGGGGAATAGGATTCCCAACCTAAGCGAGATGGGAATTTAACCCTATCCTTACTACTCTGATCTGGAGTTCATTACCTCATCTTGAACAAAATGATTTAACCTGTTATGGATGAAACTGTCAGGCTAGCTTGTCCGTTTGAGCAGTCAGTGGTCTTGCTTTTAGACAAGACATGTTGCCACGCATGAGCATACTCCACTGCCAGTCAGGCATCTATAGCCCCGATGGAGATCAACCCCATAATCCAAGATTTGACTTTACTTTTGATTTCTTGAACCTTGGGGATGACTACCCATCCTTGCAAGGGACATGTAGTACGATCCTTCCAATCCAATATCAATGATGCAATAAAAGTAGAATGAAAAATATTTGCTTTGGAATTTCAAGTTCTTGAGTGGGCAAAATAGAAGCTTTGGGGAATCGGATTCTCAACCTAAGCGAGATGAGAATTAGACCCTATCCTTACTACTCCATGAAGGTCAAATCAGAGCTTTGGGGAATTGGATCCTCAACCTAAGTTCGATGGGGATTTAACCCTATCCTTACTACTCTGATTTTAGGCTTTAAGCACTATGGGAGTGGTAAAAACCACTATTTTAAGGATTATGTTGCATGATAGGACAGACACGAAATACTCCTTTCGCCTCACCTTTTCTTCCAAGTATGGTTTTGACCATTTTGCTCAAGATCCTCTTTAATATGTGTAGAACGTGCTTGGTTCAAGATAGTTCGGGCATCAGTTCCCAACCTTAGGATCCTTTTAATATATGTTATGTAATAACCCTAAGAGGATTCGACACCTTTTCAATGATTGTATTTGAAATGTAGATGCAACTGAGATGAAATGTATATGCAATGTCGAATGTAACATGAGATATGGATGAATGCATTGCTCTTTTTGAAATGCGGATGGAGTATACCACCTACTTTACCATAATGTGTAAAACTGACAACTTCATGCATCACAAGTTCCAAACGATATTCTTTAATGTGTTTGCGATACTCGTGGAGCTTTCTGCAATACAATTCCGATGTTTCATATTCTCTTAGTCTTAGTCAACATTCATAAGGACATAAGTTGACATCTCGCTTTTCTTTTTTTTTTTTTTTTAAGACAAACCAAAAGTGTCCAAAGGACCAACACACAAAACTTAAAACCAAACCCAAAATACAATCCCAAAAAGGAAACTTGAAAACACAAACCAAAACCAAAAACCAAAGACTATATACAAATGTACAATATGGTACAAGATGATGCACAGTTTGAATTGTCACTTCCCTGGATCCCAAACATGATTTGAGCATTCCAAAAGACATATAATGTGATACACATGCCAAATGTGGAAGGAATCAAACAAAAACAAGATTAGACCAAACAATGCAACCAACTTCAACTTTCCTCTCTCACCCCACCAATTAGATTTAGTTCCATTAGTATTCTCATAGGTGAGATTCAAATTACCAAATTGATTAGACAATGGTTGATTTTCAATTCTTTCTTGTCTATTCTTTAAGGTGTAAATTTCATAATTCCATTCATGATTTAGAACTAGGCTTTCTTTATTCAAAATGAAATTTTGTAAGCAAGAGCCTATTTCTAAAAATTTCAAAGCTAATTCATTTTCCATGTTCTTAGGCCAATCAAAATTGTGCAACAATTTACAAGCATCTAGGATATTTACTAAATGGGGATCATTAGAAGTTTTTATCCTAGGTTCAAGAATTAATTGTTGATGAATTTGATTTAGCAATTTAAGTGCATCAAGCTCCTTTTCATTCATTAAAGTAATGTTATCAAAGGTGTGGTTAGAAATTAATCCTTGTTCTTCATTCACCTTCAATGGCATTTCATCATAAATATCATTTGAATTATACAAATATTCACCTAAATCTTGGATGTTTGGACACAAAGGTTTAGATTTTACCTTTTTCACATTTTCATTTACCAAAATTTGATGAGGATTTGCAATTCCCTCTTTTACCTCATGGTCTTCATATTCTTCATTGATTACTTGTTCATCAAACATACCAAAATTGGGCACCCAATTGAAAACATGCCCATCCTTTTCAACCCTCAAATATTCTTGGTCAAAGTGTATGTCAAGTAACTCATCTTCATGATCAATCACTTGCGTTGCTTCTAATAGATCAATCACTTTGTCATTTAATTCCCATTCTTTGTTCAGTATCCATGGTATCTCTTCATTTGAATCCTCAAAATAATCATGCAAACTTGTATCCGAATCTTCAATGAATTTATATTCAACATGATCGAATTTTGTAACCTTCTCAAATCTTGTGAATGTGAGATCTTCGTATGAAGTAGAAGTTTCAACATCCTGCATATAAATTGGAATAGAGGCTTCATCAATAAGGGTGTGAGGAAATAACACATCTTCATATCTTCCCCAACCATTGTAAAAATTATCTTCCAAATTTGTGGGATGAAACTCCATGGTATTTGTGACATGATCTTTTGATTCATTTGTCAATTCTTTTTCTTCTTTGTCCTTGGTCATAGGATCATTATAATCTTCCAAAATTTGATGAGATTTGAAACCCTCTTCCAAAACATCCTCAAATTGTACAGGAGTTGTAATATCTTCCTTTGAGTAGGCGATTATATTGTCCTGTATATCAATTGGCACACAAGTTTCATTAGCAGTTTTGGAGTGAGTGTAGTCTTCCCACTTCTTCCAAGCATCATAATAATCATCTTCCAAAGTCAAGTGGTGACGTTCAACTACTTCTTCAACATCTTCCAATTCATCAATGTGTTTCTCATCAAATTCACCTTCACCTTCTTTAGATGGTTCAATAACTTTCAAAAGTGGGTTATTTCTTGAATTCAAATTTGTAAGGCTATCATCGTCCAAATTAGTAACCCATGATTCGATTTTATCACAATTTGGAGGGTGAAGAATTTTTTGATCATTAGTTCCAAGCTTCTCATCGAGAGTGTCTTCCAAGAACAAGTGGTGAAATTCTATCATATCTTCAAATTCATTTATTGATTTTCTTCCAATTTCACTTTCAACCACTTCATTCAATTCTATGGTAGGTTTTGTCCTATCACATATCTCAAACCTTGTTGAATTTAGGACCCCTTTATCCGAATAATCATGTATCTCTATGAATGAGATCATCTCTGCATAATCCTCACTGGTGGATGTCGACTTAGCAATTTGCACCTCCTCTTGGACTACATCTAAGGTGGTTGTAACATTTGGACCTTCAAATTCATCCCCTTGATCATTTACCTTAGGTATCATTGGAGTGGAGGGTGCTATATTTAATGGTTGGTGTCGGTTGGCATCACTAACTCCAAAAGAACAATCTCTCATGTGAACATGTTGTGCCTTTTCTTCTTCCAAAACTTGTTCTACCTTTTCAAAGATCTCATAGATTGTCTCTAGAGACAGGTCATCCAAGTTTTCCTTAATGAGTGTAGCAAGTGTGGGGGGTATGGCTCTCAGGTATACTTCAATAGCTTCCTCTTCCGATGTACCCAAACTTTCCCACATTTGAGAGTACAATTCATGAAACCTCACACTGAATTGACTCATGGACTCATTAGGCTCTTTACACATAGAGGTGAATTGATTTTGCAACCTATCCAAGTCAACTTGATTACCAAAGTGATAAAGATAGGTTGCTTCTAATTGGCTCCAAGAAGTCTTAACCTCCATGGGTAGATGGCAATACCACGAGAATGATCTATCACCCACAATGTATGGGAAGAACCTACAAGCAATAGGCTCACAAAATATTTGAAATTGACATAATGTGAACTTATAGATATGTAGATTTTGTAGGTATCCTGATGCCACCTCTTGATTAAAAAGTCGTAGAAACTCCAATAACATTTCATGAATTTGATAAGGTGTTCCAAAGGTAGAATGACATTCATAATACTTTCCTAATGCAGATACCATCGTTTCTCTTAGGGACATCATTTCTTCTCTTAGGGATACAATTTGCTCCTCGGATGTTGCCATTAGTGAAACTCAAAGAATAACTTCAAAACCAATTTGTTAGTCATGAATAAAAGAAGGAACCATGACAAAGCAATATTCTAAAAATGTAAATTAGTTTCTGATTCACCAGATCGCATATGCGCAAGTGAAGAGCATACTCCTAGTGTTGTAGGCTTTATGATTCACAAGATCGCATTACACGCAAGTGAAGAGCATAATACCGACAACAAATACATTTTAGACAAAATAATTCCTTACAAATAAGCATGAAATGACTCGCAAATATCAAACATGTAACGTATGAATAATCATGTTAGCATCAACCAAGAGATGTATCCATTAAAATCCAATGAAAGTAATTGCATGGAGACAACCTCGTTAGTCAAGACCAAAAATTTTCAAAATCAAATCAAAACACATTATTCCTGTATGAACAATCAAAAGCGTTAGAACAATGCATAGCAATTCATGTCCTCCTTTTAACACTACAAGGTTGTATTGTTTAAAAGAGGGCTAAAGATAATAATCAATAGGGCATGAAATATTCAAAATTTAAATCCCTATAGCATTTAAATCACACTGAAATAAACCAATTCAGGCCCTCCTTCTAGCGCCAAAATGTTGAGTGGTATTTTCACCCAATTGTGAAAGTACACTCTCCCTTAGGATTTGGGTTCCAAATCCCCTCTTGCAAAGAAGTTAAACAAACAACTTCTCCAAGGTCTCCGCTATATTAGCATTTGCATATGTGTATTAGTAATCTCAAATAAAGATATTCAATTTAAATGCTTGGAACACCTTAGTGATTGCAAGTAACTGTAAACAAGGGGCAATGTTGGTTTATTTTACCATGAAACTTTAGTGATTGTTCATTGAACCAAAATAAAGCAAATGTGAGTTGGCCCTCATATGACCTTCGATGTGGTGCTCAAATTACCCCTCTTTCGTAAAATTAGAATTTTTATGAAGAGAGGGTAATTTTAGGCTCAAAAAATGGAAATTTGTGAAATGCCATAAAACATAACTCCTTCAATGAAATTGGAATTTTCATGAAGGGAATGTCATCATAGGCTCATGAATGAAACATGAAACTAAAAAAATGAAATTCTGACCTAAAAATGGAAATTTTCTATTTTCGGATTTTTTAAAATCTGTAATAAAACAGCAACTTCGATGAATTTTTAAAAATACTAAACAACTCCGAAAATGAAATTTCAAAGTGCGTATTGGAAGTCTGAAGTATAACCTACGCAATGGTGAAATTATTTTTGGATTTTGAAATTTTTTAAATGTTTATTTTAATGCCTGAAAATTAAAAAAAGTTAAAATTTCTGGAAAAATAAAATGCAGAAAAATGAAAATGAAATGCAGAAAATTGAAAATAAAATGCATTCAGTATGATGCTATCCTATTTCGACAAAACCGAAGATGTGAGGTTTTCATGCATGCAACCTAACCTATTGGACTTGCAAAACAAGCACAATCCGGATAAGCTAAGTGTTGGCTCCTAGGGTTTTAAATGAGGTTTTCAGATTTAAACATTCGCATGAAGCAACCAAGAAAACTTGCATAAACTCCATTTACAAGCCTAAAATCTGAAAAGGGGAAAAATAGACATTTAATCTTGCATGCAGAAAATGACTCCTTCTTTCTTGTCCATAAGATGCAACTTTCTGAAACTTCTTGTATTAAAAATTTGTCATTTTACAATAACAAAAATTTTTGGTTTTCCCAAACCAGTCCATGGAAGAAAAACAGCCCAAACAGGTCCAGAATGGCCCTCTTGCCTTCAAATCTGCAACTCTGCTTGCAACAGTTTCCAACCCCTCAAACATCCTTGCATGGCGTATTTAAAATTTTAGACTTTTCATTTCATTTTCCAATGGTTGTTCATTTCACCTTCCCTTGTGCATGCATGTGTTTTGGTTTCCAAAAAGGCTTTTCATTTCTATTTTGTGGCCCTTCGTTTCATTTTCTCCACATGGGCTTGCATTCGTTTCCTTCCATGTGTAACGACCATCTTAAATGATTTCAAATCATTAAAGATTCCTTATGTAACGTTTTGTCTTATTCATTGGATTTTGTCCTTATGTCATCACTATCCGGTCATCACAATATACACTTTCTTGGAAAATGCAACATGTCCGATATCGTGACACTTTTTTCTCTCTTTTTTGTTTAGTCACAAAATGTAACATGTCGCGATATCGCGACACTTTTTTTCTTCTTTTGAAAATGCAACATGTCGCGATATCGCGACACTTTTTTGTCACAAAATGCAACATGTCGCGATATCGCGACACTTTTTTCTCTTTTGGCCACGAAAATGCAACATGTCGCGATATCGCGACACTTTTTTCTCTTTTGGCCACGAAAATGCAACATGTCACGATATCGCGACACTTTTTCTCTTCTCTTTTGGCCGCGAAAATGCAACATGTCGCGATATCGCGACACTTTTTTCTTTCTTTGGCCGTGAAAATGCAACATGTCGCGATATCGCGACACTTTTCTCTTTCTTTGGCCGCGACAATGCAACATGTCGCGATATCGCGACACTTTTTCTTTCTCTTCTCTTTTGGCCGCGACAATGCAACATGTCGCGATATCGCGACACTTTTTCTTTCTTGCTTTTTCTCTTTGCTTTGGACCGCGAAAATGCAACATGTCGCGATATCGCGACACTTTTTCCTCCTTGCGGTGTTTTGCTTTTTCTTTGATCTTTAGCATATGGGCCACTTCGGTCTTCTTGGAAAATATGCAAAAAAGGTGGGTCCCCAATTTTGGGGTACGTTGTGGAGCAGCCACAACAAGGGGCGATGTTGCAAGGGGCACAGGTCCAACATTTTGATTGATGGTTCACTTGGTTTTAATTTTTTTTAGGTCGGCTGACCTATATGACTGTAGCCCATGGGTATTTTTGTATATCCATGGAATTGACACATACTTTTATGATATTTTTGCATTATGACTCATTATGTGTATCATTTATTGCTCATATTTTTGTTTTTATTTTGTTTTATGATGTGATGTGATGATGGAATTATGATGATTTAATGTATATATTAGATGATAGATGATATTGTAGATGCTTATATGGATGTGTAGATGCTTATATGATTTGATGGTTTTATGCGATGTATTTTGAGTTTGATAAATGATGAATTCATGATTGTATGCAAATGGATATTTCCTATATGTTTTACGATGTGCTTTATGGTGTAATGATGGAGGATTTAATTTTTGTGTTTGTGGATGCGATGTTATTGTTAAATACATGTTTAGTTTTGCTTTAATTGTATGCATATAACTTATGTGATTGGATGGTATAAGAAAACATGTATGTTCTAATCATTTTCAACATAAGGAATGCATATGACATTGAAAATCTTAATGGATGATACCACAGAAAGTAAAAATTTAATCATGAATTTACCTAATCACTCTTATCATAAGAATTGAGTAATCATTCATTTATGATATGTAATGGTGTGAGCTGTATTTTCTTGATAAGTTTCTATAAATTAAAAGATATAAAGTAATCAGTGGTCATCTATATACTATTTCTAATATATATGTGGTATTTGTCCTACTATGTTGATACCCCCTAATTTATAGAATTTTCTGAAGAAAGTGAGGATGTGAATGATAATATGATTTGTTTCTATGTAAGAATTTTTGGGCTTTCTGGAGATCCAAACACTTTTATTTGCCTATCAATGACTATGTACTGATCATTTGCATCTTTTGAAAATTAGGCTTTCATCATGGTCCTAGATACTCATTATCCCTGTATGTGCAAATAAATAATATTCAGATATAACTCATGCATTTCCTCCGACATCAGGCGAGATTCTTTAGCCCATTGCTAAGATCATGGATTCTCAATTTTTTTATCTTATCTTTATGTTGGACATAGTTGGACTATACCACTAGGCAATTTTGAGTTACCTAAGCTAGCTCATCCACATTCAAACATTGGTCTATACAAATACCAGTAGCTTTTGTGATAGACATCATCATGCGTAAGGATTTCTCCTTCTAGTTTTGTGCAATGCTGAGAATTCCAGGGATTCGAGTTCTATTCCATTTTTTTCTTCATTTCTTTTGGGATACTTGCTCATACTTAGTGATGAAAATCATTGTTGATTTTTGACTGATTTTTTTTTGAACTATGACTTTGGGCATTGATATTTGAATTTTGAAAAATTTGAACTTTTGATTTTTAGATTTGAATTCGACTTTCTTTCAGGATTTTTTCTTGTTTTTGTGAAAGCAATGGATGCATGCAGTGATGATAATCACTCATTTCTGGGTAGGGCATAACTTTTCCTTTTTCCAATTCTCAACACCTTTAAACCGGTTGCATAGGGGGATAAGCAAGGAAGCTCCTTTTTGCTTTTGGTAACCTAGACCACTTTATAGTTTTCATCTTCCCGTGTACCAACTAGAATTTAGTGTTTTAATTAGTGGTGGGATTCTGAGATATGCTAGGCTTTATCACCACTAGACCTTATTCTCTACTAACCAATATGGTTTTCCATAAAATTTGATAAGTTCACTAGGTGTGGTTGAATAACTGAAAAACCTTAGTATATCATGTATAGAAACAGATAATGGTTGTGTTGAAAAACACAATTACACACATGTGTTGATGGAGGTATGGTTTTGAATGGTTTGTGAGATGATTTGTGGCATCACTTTTAAGGCTCTCATGACATATGTGAATGTAATGGATATGAAAATGTAATGCAATTAGGTGGATGCAAGATGTGAGATGCAATTGTTTTTGTATTTTTAATATTTATTTTTTTTTATTTTTTTGCTTTATTTGAATTTTTTGTTTTTTTTTTTATTTGACCAAAGGGCTTTAAGATGCCTTTGGAGCATTTTTTTTATTTTTACCAAGCGGATTGGATACCCTTGGAGATTTTTTATGATTTGATTTTGATTTGACGAAAGGGCTTTAAGATGCCTTTGGAGATTTTGTTTGATTTTGACCAAGTGGATTGGGTACCCTTGGAGCATTTTTGTGATTTGATTTTGATTTGACCAAAGGGATTTAAGATGCATTTGGAGCTTTTGTTTGATTTTGACCAAGTAGATTGAGTACCCTTGGAGATTTTTTTTTATTTGATTTTGATTTGACCAAAGGGCTTTAAGATGCCTTTGGAGCTTTTGTTTGATTTTGACCAAGCGGATTGGATACCCTTGGAGCATTTTTGTGATTTAATTTTGATTTGACCAAAGGAATTTAAGATGCCTTTAGAGATTCTATTTGATTTTGACCAAGTATATTGGATACCCTTGAAGCATTTTGTGATTTAATTTTTATGACATATTTGAACGTTTTTTATTTTATGACATATTTGAATGTTTTTGATTTTATGACATATTTGAATATTTTTTATTTTATGACTTTATGTATGAAATACCTTTAGATGAATGATATTGATAGGTTAAGGTTCTTCAAAACTGTCTAACGATGCAAGGTGATATGCTCTAGACTCAACTCTCTCTAAAATTATGTTGGGGTCTATCCAATTTACCACAAATTTATCTTGTAAATGCGACGACAGGTTTGAGTTCTACTAATTTTCTTTGAGTACTAGATCCCCAACTTTGAATTATCTCAAATGGACTTTACTATTTTATGCTCGTGCAAGGCGATCTTGGTAAACACAAAAATTCTCTAAAGCATTGACTCGATGTTCATCAAGAAGCATCAACTGATCAAGGCGGCCTTGTCACGCGACATCATCATCTATGAAGTCATTTAATGTTATGCATAGAGTTGGAATTTCCAACTCTAGTGGCATGATGGCCTTAGTGCTATACACTAGTGAAAATGGTGTTGCCCCAATGGGTGTCCGTATACTAGTCATGTATGCCCATAGTGCAAGAGGCAACTACATGTGCCAATATTTGTGATTGTCTTGCACCGTCTTCATCAAGATGGAGAATATTGTTTTTTTTGAGGATTATGCTTGCCCATTTTCTTGTGGATAATAAGATGTTGAAAAACTATTCTGAATATGGTATTTGTTCATTAAAGCATGCATATTTTTGTTCTTGAAATATGGCCCATTATTTGATATTATCTTCGAAGGGAACCCAATATGACTTATGATATTACGTAGTATAAACTCTGCAATCCTTGATCCAGTTGTCAATGTTAAGGGGATCACTTCAACCCATTTAGTGAAGTATTTTGTGGCTGTTATGATGAATGTGTGTCAACCTAAGGATGGGGGTGATATCTTCCCAATCAAGTCTAGTCCCCACTGCGAGAATGGCCATGCTATCTGGATGGGTTGCAAGGCTTGCGATGGTAAGTGTATTAGATTTGCATGATGTTGGCACTTAATGCATTTCTTGACATACTCGTAGTAGTCCTTTTCCATTGTGGGCCAATAGTAACCCATTATCAATATGCACTTAATGATGGCCATGCCACTGAAGTGACTGCCACATGTGTCATCATGAACTTGCAAAATTGCCCAAGATGCTTCCTAAGGTTCAAGACAATGGAGTAACACTCCATCATACCCTCGTCTATAGAGTATTTATCCTATAAATATGTATGTTGTTACTTTATATTTGAATGTTTTCCTTTCATTATGTGACAGACCTTGAGGTATTATTCTGAGTTTCAAGAATTCCCATAGTTGGGAAAGCCAATCCTGATAAGCCATGACTTCTATAGAAAATATGGCTTGCTCTTCCTATTTTCTCAAGATGGTGAACATGTATTGTGGAAAAACTCTATGGTGTATGGTTGTGCCACACTCCACATATCCTTGGGATATAAAAGACCCCCAAGGTGTTTTTTGCAAAAAATCTCTTGCTGTGAAAGACCAATCCTGATTTGGTTCGATGTTGATCATGTTGACTGATTCTTGATTGTTAAAAGCTTCACGACGTATTGTTGAGTGTGAAAGCACTTTCACATGAATGGTCATAGAATCAGTAGATGGATTTTGAGGTTTTAAGGATGCCAAGGAGGCCATGGTGTCTACAAATATATTTGATGTACGAGGGATTGCCTCGATGTCGTACCATTCCAGTCGGGCTAGGTATGTGTCAACAAGTTCCTTGTAAGTCTTTAGGAGTGGGCACTTGCATTGAAATAGTTCTTTGACTTGGTTTACTATGATCATGG
This sequence comes from Wollemia nobilis, assembly GCA_028583015.1. NCBI lineage: Eukaryota > Viridiplantae > Streptophyta > Pinopsida > Araucariales > Araucariaceae > Wollemia > Wollemia nobilis. Next base: position 16,908,356 of record JAQPPZ010001493.1, read on the forward strand.
AGTCACCAAAAATATTAAATATTTTAATTCGCATTGCTATGGTTGTTTGGAGTCCCAAGATCAATGCCTCATATTTCTTGTTGTTGTTTGTGCAAGGAAAGTCTAGTTTGAATGATAAGGGCAATGGAGTACCCTGCGGTGTGATAAACACAATCCCTACTCTACCCCATTGTTCACACTAAAAATCATCGAAGAATAATGACATGTCTCTTTCTCTCTTAGGTTCTTCGATTTTTGGCAAATATGATAATGCAAAGACCGCATCATCAGGCAACTCTATGATGAGAGGCTTGTCATCCTGAAGAGGCGCCTCTGCTAATTAGTCCACTATGACTTATCCCTTGATGGACTTCTAGCTTATGAACTCTAATAAAATTCTATAAATAGCACGATCTAATTTGTGGTATGTGTATTGTGATATATCTTGCTCATCATGTACTGCAAAGGATTTTGTTTTGATATGACATAGATCGTATGGCTCAACATGTAGTGTCACAACTTTTGAGTTGCAAATACCATTACTAAACATAGATTTTTGACATACACATATCCTAGCTCACAAATCACCAAGGTGTGACTAATGTATTATATGGCTTACTCTTTATCTTGCACATTCTTTTTGGCTAACATAGTGCCCAATGTGAAATCGGTAGATGATATATATAGTAAAAACGGTTATGTTTGGCCTTGGTAGAGCCAATACTGGCAGTGTTTCTAGATAATTTTTAATCTCTACAAAGTCTTGATGGCATTATTCATCCCAATAAAAGGGGACATCCTTGCATAGAAACCGATTCATGGGTCAGAATTTGTCTAAAAATTGCACGATGAATCTTTTGATGGATGTTATCTTGCCTTATAGGCTCCTTAGCTCCCTAATGTTGGTAGGGGCGGTCATTTCCAATATAGCCTTTACATTTGTAGTATCGACTTCAATGCCTCTCTTGGATATGATGAATCCCAAAAGCTTGCCAAAAATTATGGCAAATACACACTTCTTAGGATTCAATTGGACATTATGCTCAATGAGGTGGTCAAAGACTTTTCTAAGGACTTTAGCATGCTCCTACGGCAATAGGGACTTGACCAGTAAATCATCCATGTAATCCTCTAAGATCTTATACATATAGTCATGGAATATGTATGTCATGGCCCGTTGATATATGGCACCAACATTTTTGAAACCGAAGGTATCATTTTGTAACAGAATGTTCTCCATGAAGTAATAAAAGCAATTTTGTATTGATCTTCAAGCTTAATCTAGATTTGGTTGTATCTAGAAAACCATCCATTAGAGAGAGCATCTCATGACCTGTGGTTGCATCTACTATAGCATCTATGTTTGGCAACAAGAATGAATCCTTTGGTTTTGCCCTATTTAAATCTTTAAAGTCTATGCAGATACAAAATCTTTTGTCGAGTTTCCCCATCGGTACCATGTTCGACACCCATTCAGGGTAGTCGATAGGAACTATGAACATTACATCCAATAGTTTTTGCAATTCATTCTTCACCATCAAAGAGATGGTTGGATGCATTTTTCTTAGCTTTTTATTGATTGGCTTCTTCATGGGATCCATTGAAATGTTGTGAACGACTAACTTTGGATCTATCCCTGGCATGTCTTTGTAAATCCAAGAAAAAATATTTGGCCTCTCTTTGAGGAGAGGAATTAGGATGGCTTGTTCCTTTGAAGATAAAATTTCTCTGAACTTGACTTTCCTTGGTTGGGTAGGATCATCACTGATGTCCACCTCGAAAGTCAATTATATAGCCATATGTGATCCATCCTCTAGTTGACGAGGCTTGGGTATCAAATGAATGTCATTGGTGGGATTTACAGGTCCTACTGACTCAGGATCCAAACCAACATGGAATATGTCATACGCACAACATGATGCAAAATGGAATAGTTGTAACATATCTTCATTAGGTAAAAGATCTCTAGGCTCTGTTGGTGAATTAGTGCGATCCCAATAAATATATTGTGTGTCAATACACAAAGGTTTAGTGGGATCTACTGGGTTATAAAGTGGAGTGGTCAAATAAATGTAGATTGTGTTGATGGATGGGATGAAATCTTCAGGACCACATGGGTGTAATCTTGTTTTAGGCGCTTCCCTTCTATGCTTACAATGAGGCTCTAGAGGAATGGGAATCTCTGGATCTGGTCCATGAGATAGTATGATAATGGGATCATTAAGGTCTAAGATTTCCCTAAATGTAGTCATAGGGGGATTGATCATGTGATGAATGAAATTCAAGTCAACTGGTCTCCTTAAAAACTACAAACTAGGGTCTATGGTATGAAGTACTGCTTATCTTTCTACCAACATATTGACTTGTCATAAATGGCAAGGCCCAATATAGTCCATCTCAGTTTCATCCTTGAAAACATCATCACTTATCCATAAACCATTAGTATTAGTATGGGGTCCTAAGGTGAGGGGCTCATGTCTTGGCCTTAAGTAAGCCATCTCTGTTTCATCCTCATATTCTTCATCACTTATGAAGAATCCATTTGCATTAGTATGTTTCCCTAGGTCATGGGGCCATTGCCTTACCCCTAAGTAGGCTCTCTCTATTGATTCCTCTGACTCATAATCACTTTCATACGATATGTACCCAGTTCATGGTGTTCAGACTAGGTAAAACTTTGTAAATAGCGAGTCCCAAGATAGGCCAAGCCCTCTTGTGCTTCATCATCACTTGCTACATATACATTTTCTTCTTGCTCATCATCCCATGAGTTGTAATCTGTTGGGGTGACATCAATTGTGGATCTTGGATGATAAGTCTCGGGAGGTGGTATGTTCACTGTGGCCACCTGTCTATTGCTTAGATATCTTGCATGTGGTGGATGATAAGGAATAAAATCAATTTCTTCTCCTAACCCCAAGGTTAATCTATCTAATGATGCTGCTAGAAGTTCATCTCGACCTCTGATGTGGTATCCTAACCCAAATCTATTAGATGGGAGTTGGTATTGCAGATCGAATTATCACCTACGTCCCTGCTCATATCTACCAAGACCGTAACCATGCCAATATAAATTCTCAAAATAGGTCAAAGAAAACTTAGGATTAGAGAGGTTGCAAACATTTACAATGAATAGGTCATCATTGTCCTCCTCTATATCCATAGATTTATGGGCACAGTCTAGGCCAACATAGATGAAGTTTGTCTTGTTGGGAGGGATTCCAAGTGAAACCATTGTTCCCACTAGTGGTATTATATATTTAGGTTGTCCCATGTCTTGTGCAGATTCTATGATGGGTGTAAAAGTTATTTTCTACACAAGATACTCTCCTATCCCTATGCTTTCCAAGTGTATAGTTGCATGTGAGGTGGATGACCCCATGGATGACACTAGCGAAGCGGGATGGTAGTCATTGTCTTCGACTTGGTCTTGGTGATCTTCTTCCTCCATGAGAGTTGGAATCTCTTCAATAGCTATGGTTAGCATTTCCTCGAGTTTATTTTTCTCAACCATAGATGCCTTTAGCTTCTAATAATTCTTTGTTTGAGGCATTAATGGTTTACTAGAAGCATTAGTTGCTTTGTGTGCAAGATGAGGTGTTGATGCAAATGGGTACTTTTGTGCCCCTTTGTCTTTATTATCCATTTGAATATTTGGAGATGAAGGTACTACCAACAAGTAGGCTTAAGTAATCACAAATTCTCCTGGGCAATCCACCTGGTGAACATACTTGAATGGCTCTTCATCGGTCATCACCATGTAGACTTTGTTATCATGTACATACTTGAAACATTGGTGTAAGATCAAAGGAACACATCTCATGTCTCTTATCCAAGGTCTCCCTAGGATGATGTTGTATTGCATGGCCCCTTCCAAGACATGACACATCACGAGGATGGCCTTATGCCCCACCTTGATAGGTAGGACTATCGTTCCCATAATATTGCATAAAGCTTCATTGAAAGTTCTTAATGTGTAGGCTCCTAGAATGATATTGGACTTGGGGATCTTAAGGTGTTCTATTGTTGTTGTTGTGATGATGTTGATTGATGAACCTATATCAATCAATACCCACTTAAATGGTAAATCATTAACTGATACCATGATGTGTAGTGGAGGGTCTGGTAAGGTAGTAGATACTATCTTAATCTCATAATCCTATAATCGAATTACAAGTTCTTGGCACTCTTGTACTTGTCCCACAAAATGGGTGAATGCATTCAGATCTTGCGGTTGAAGCTCTATTGACCTTAAAATCTCCATAAAGGTCTCCCTGTGCTTTGGGGACTACTATATGATCTCATAAATGGATAGCTTAGCCAGATTCATTTATAATTTTTTCTCAAGTCTACTCTGGATATTTACCATAGGTCGGGTTGGTGGACCTAGAAGATTGTCTTGCCCTTGCCTCTGCCTAGGTGCAGTTGGGATGTTGATGGAAGCTGTAGGAGGTTGTGGTTGACCATATCATCTAGTCATGGTTGCAATATTGACAATTTCAACCATCCCAACACACCCATGGGTAGGCGTATCAATACAGACCTAATTTACTTGTGCACCTTGACCTCTAGGGACCTCATGGTTTGGCAGTGGGTTTCTATAGATGCCCATATTTCTATTTTCTAGGGTTAGTGGGTTGTCCACTTTTAGCTCTCCTACCTCAATCATGTTTTGGACCTGATGTTTGAAACCAATGCATACCTCGATATTATGTCCCGGTATCTTGTGATACAGCTAGACCTAATATTCCCTATATCCTTTTGTCTTAGGATGGTTGGGATCCATAAGAGGTATATCAGGGAATCAAATTTTTCCTACCTTGCTCAATTGATTGAATATTGATTGCATTGATTATGTCAATGGTGTAAAATAATGAGGGGGTTTGAGCTCTTTTTTTTTACCCTAATTGTTCTTTTGTTCATAGTTGGTTGGTAGGGGTTGTGCTTGATAATTCTGGGGTTGGTGCCTAGCTCCATCCTTAGGTGTATCTAATACCACTTGATTAACTGGAGCAAGGCTTACCTGATTTTGCTTGTACTTGCCACTTTTGTCGTTCATGTTCCACTCCTTCTTGGTCCAGATTTTTATGGTTCCCTCATCTACTTGTATGTCCTCAATGAGTTTGGCTTGTACCAAAGCTTCCTCAAATGAGGGGTATTTTTGTAGTTGTAGCAAGAGGGAAATGTGTTTGGAATAACTTTTGGTGAACATCCAGACAATTTATTCTGTGGGAATGGAGAATGATAACTTTGCCATGATTTTTCTCCATCTATTTTTGTAGTCCATTACTATCTTGTCATCATAATGTTTTAGATTGGACAGGTCTGAAAGGTTCACTTTCCTCTTAGCACCAAAATAGAAATTCTTCAGAAAAGCGTTCACTAGTTGTTCAAAGTTTGTTATTCTATGTTTGGATAGCTGGTTGAACCATTGGGTGGCGGTTCCCGTGAATGTCATAATGAATATCCTAAGCATAAGAGCATCATTTTCTTCAAGATGAAAACATGCATTAATAAATTTTGTGGCATTCTCTTGTGCATCCTCTTCCCCTTTAAAATTCTCTATCCTAGGCATTTCAAAATTCTTAGGGTACACGGGACTAGGAACGGATAGACATAATGGATTATTGTGTATATTGCTCAATTTTGGTTGGCTCCCAATAGCCTCTTGCTTCTCAAAGGCTTTCATCTTCTTAGCAAGCTCTCAAAATATCTTTCAAACGAGGAGTTCCTCCTCTTGTAGACCCCCCCGTGGTGGCGTTGGAGGTAACATTCTATCCATTTTATTGGCTCTATTTTCTTCCCTTCTACAAGAGGATCCAAGATGTGTCTAATCTAGCTCTATTAAGTTTACCCATTCCCCCTCAGTTGGGTTCTTCTCATGATTTTGAGGGCAACTTTTTTGAGAGTTACTTTCTTGTCTAATGTGCTCCTCTGTTGGTGATTCAGCGTACTGATCTCTTTGATGATCACTTCTACTTATTTGTTGGTTGTTGTGAGCTAGATGCTAAACTTGTTGTCTCAAATGTTTCTCATGTTAGAACAACAACCGTTCTCTCTTTTTATTATTCTCAAGAGAATCCACAAGCTCTCGCTCTTTGCACAAGGTATTCTCTAACCATCACACATGGTTAACCTATGCAGTCATAGAGGACTCATGCTTATTTGACCCTGTTCTTGTTGTCTTGATTCATAGATTTCTCTCAAATATTTCTACTATTTCCTTGCTCTCTCTAGGAAAGGTGACTTGTTCAGTATATTGTTGAGTGTCTATGATCAGATTTTGTATGTTTACTATAGGGTCACTCTGAGGTACCCCAGATTGAGAGGTATGCTTAGAATTCATAGTACGTGAGATTCCAGATGTATAATTCTCTGTGGATATGGTTCTAGGAGGTGGTCTCGGGTGCAACCGATCCAAATCATCCAATTATCTTATTCTTCATGGCTGATCACACGGGGTGCCATTCACTCTAATGAGGTCATAGTCTAATGGAATCCTTCCTCTTTTTTGAAGGATATGTTATGTTTGATGTCTATGACTGGATTTGTTTCTAGTTTCTTGCCCCTTAGTGGGCTAATATATTCTAAGTGTTTCATGTGAGTGTTGAGATGTTTTGACTCTCATGTACCCTTTTGGTGATGAGGGTTTCATGGTCCTTTATATCCTCCATTAGGATGGAGAAATGGAAACCTCATCATCTCTATGTGAATAATGAGGTCCAAAACTCTCTTTATGTCTATATTAGGAGGAATCTCTTGAAGCCTCCTCGTGTCTCTATGAAGTTTCTATGTGTTTAGAGGAAGCCTTTGAGGTTTCCTCGTGTCTCCTTGATGATGATGACCATGAGGCCTCTTTGTTTTTATGAGATGTAGTTTCATGATGTGGTTCCCTACGAAGTGTTTCTAGAGGATATCCCCCAAGGTTTGAGTAATCACCCCTTATACTCATAGAACTGTGTCTTACGATCTTCTAAGTAGGTCTTTCAATGTTACTACGACTTCACCTAAGGATATGTATTGTTTTGGACCCTCCCTTGGTGTCACAGCGGGGGTGTCTACTTCTTGTTTTAACCATCATTTTGGAAGTTAGCTTTTTGTGTTGCACTTTAAATATGATCAAAAAATATCACACAAATGTTTATCTTGATTATAGATTTTGAGTGTGCCTTAATTTTTTGATGTATTCTGATGTTTTGTTGTTTCTTGCTTCTTGCTTTGGATTTGGAGTGAGGAAAATCATCCATAGTGATAATAAAGAGTACTCATGCCAAATATGATTTTCCAAAATATGCTAGGGTACACCGCTGAAATCCCAATGGGGGGTTCACGTAGCTCTTCCACTCTGAACCAATAAATTTTCCAATAGTGGGAGACATTTTGAACACAAGTATCTTAGTGCCACTATGAAGAATTTCTTCAATCTATTTCTAGGATAATATAGGGGGTAAACCGATGGAAGGATATGAATTCCAACATCATCAGAATGAATTGAGGGTTGGTGATGAAATCCAACTCCCCAATGTTTAAATGCTACGTGTGTGTGTGGTATTCATTTTAAGCTTGCATAACATAAATTGCATCATATAGCAGCGATGAGTCTTTCCTATATGCCTAAGTACAAAATACATTTCAATATTCAAAAAGATACATGAACTACTATGATTTGTATGAGCGCACTTTATTTCATGCAAATATGGCCTTTTGCAAGGCCTCAGAGCAAGCAAACAACATACAATATTTAGAACGTTGGATTCTAGGGCAAACTTTTTAGGCATAAGCCATTGTTCCTAGAAACTCCTAGTGGAAATATACAAGAAGATCTAAGATATGCAAAATTCTTAATTCTTTCTCCTATTATTCTTTCAATTTCTAAACATAAATATGCTTTAAGTTATCTATTTTAGACACATAGAAACAAATAGAAAGTTGTAAAATATCAGATAAGTTATACCAACCTTTGATATAGCTCAGAGATTTGGTGTTTTGACCTTTACTGCACTCTAATACTGGCCATTGTTGACCAGAGCAATTGGTTCCTGACCACTATTAGCAAGAGCAGTTAAGGCTCTGTTGGCCGTTATGGCTCAGAGCGGCTAGACATGTACACAAAATTAAGTTAGTATCTAGGCAGAAAAAAATAAAATTCAATGGAATTACCATCGTGATCACCATCTATAGCGACCCCAGGACACACGCACTGCTCTTTTTACGCTACTTGCAATGTATTAAAATATAAAATGAAATGGAAGACAATGAAAAGCATATAACACAAAAATAACAAAGATAGATCTCTTTATTTGGATTGAAACCTAGTTACATGTTGGTCCCTCTTAGGGATACCCATTTCGATACAATAAGGTTACAAATAGGCAAAGAGTTCCCCCTTCGTGAAGAGATGATGCACTTTCAAAAGCTTTCTGGTTTTGCACACAAAAATGTATGAGGGCTTACACATGTCTCCTTATCTAGGCCTATTTCCTGGAGGGATCCCTTTTGCTCTCATATGTTGTGGATTCCATCAGATGAACCTATGGCCCTGTAAGAAATGGAACAACAACACACACTTAGATTTTTGATACTGCCTCCCCGGATGAGGTTGTTAGCAATGAATGTACTCAAATGAAAGCAAGTACAAATGGAACTAAAGCTATGAATGCAAATGAATAAAATTACATTATGTTAATGCTATGCTAAACAAAATAATAAAAATAATGTGTAAAACCCTACGCTAGGCCCACGGGCCACTGTCTGAGACAGCGATCGCTAAGGTGAATTTTATTCTCTTTGTCCCAAAGCTATGGATCAAAACTTGTATCGAATGTTGAAATGGTGGTTGCTTTGCTCTCCAATTTTTCAGGGCTTCATCGTAATGTGATCTCCAAGAGAAGCTCTCTAAGTCTTGAAATCTCTCCTCAATGACCTATTTTGATAAATTTGGGATAATATTGTCTCTCCCTGGTGCTCTTAGGCTTGCACCTTTTAAAGTGTGTGAAACCCTAGGTCTATGCTCAAGCCCTAGGAATGAATTCCTCATGCGTAGTGAATGTTATCATGAGAAAATTCTATATTTTTTCTATGTTTGAAGGCCAGTTAACTGAAATCTAACTGCCTACTTAAGTCTACTATGCAAACTAGTTTTTAGGATGAGAAGCTTTTGTCCTTTGTCTATGTTTGGAGGCCATTTAACTAAAGTCTAAATGCAAAATCAATTATCCTATGTGAACTGGTCGTGAAAAGAAATACAAAGTTACTCCCACTCACCTTTATTGCATGCAGACTACCACTTCCACCCATGATTAGGCATGTTTGTCGGTAAAACATATTTTATGGTTTAGTCGTCATCTGCAACGGCTAAGATCTAGTCATTGTTGGCTTGAGTGGCTAGGCTTGAATGTCTTAAAAATGCCCCAAATGAATGGTGAGAACCATTGTTGATGCTTGGAAATTCCAAGATTATGTCATATGATCTTATGAATGTGTCTATGTAAGTAGCTCCCTTAAACATGACACGTTTTAGGTGCCTACACCTTGGTACTCATAATGGTGGAATCATGCATTAGTAACTATATTTTCCTTGCCATTATAAATTATTTTATTGTCATACCCTATTAGTTTGGTGAACCTTTTTTGTTGTCCAAGCGTGGAGACATGATACTCAAGAAATTTTTTTACATTGTAGTAATCTATTTTATTGAAAAATATCTCCCAATAAGGTAATGTCTCTAGTGGTTGACATCATGTAATATTGTCATTATCTCCTTCTGATAAGTTGATTTTCCTAGGTTTTTGCTCTAAAATGCTTACTAATGCAATTCAATGGTCACCCTTCTTGCATAAACACTACACCAATTCCACTTTCTAAAGCATCACTTTCAAACATAAAAGGTTTATATAAATCAATCATTAGTAGCATGGGAGTTGATACAAAAGATTTTTTGAAGCATGTAAGTCAGTTTTAACTAGTTTTAACTATATAAATTTTACCTCAATGTTGTTGTTAGGGGGGTTTAATATTTTCATAATCATGGATAAAATTTCTATAGTAGCCAATGAGGCCTAGGAAACCTTGGATACCTTTTAGAGTGTGTAACCTGGGTCATTATTGTATGAAATCAAACTTCTTTGGATCCACCTTGACCCCTTCTCATGAAACTATGTGGTCTAATCCACTTCCTACATTTCAAAAGAACATTTGGACTATTTTGCAAACAATTGATTATCATCCAAGAGTTGCAAATTCTAATCCAAATATTAAAAATATATCTTCCATATGTGATTGTATATTAGGATGTCATCAAAGAACACCAAAATTGATTTATGCAAAAAGGGCTAAAATATTGCATTCATGAGACTTTAAAAAGTTAAAGGTGTATTAGTAAGACTGAAAGGTATGACAAGGAATTCATATTGACATTCTTGAATCTAAAATGTTTTTTTGTAATATCTTCTTCCCTTAGTCTTATATGATGATATCATGAATGCATATCCAACTTGGAGAAGAAATAAGTTCCATGAAGCTTATCCAACAACTCATTAATGAATGAAATAGGAAATTTTTCTTTGATAGTGATTTTTTGAGTTCATAGAAACTCATGCATAACTTCCAAGGCCCATATTTATTATGAAAAAATAGTACTAGAGATGAATATGGGTTGAAACTTGGACAAATGACCCCTATGGATAACAAAACCTACACCATATTTTTTATTTTAGTCTTTTGCAGAAATAGGTACCTATAGAAACAAAATTTGGGTGGTATGCTTCCCAATATCAACTAGATATCATGATAATGGGTATTTTATGGTGGTAGCCCATGGATTTATATAAACACAAATGTATGCTTATCTATAATATCTTATAATTTAGTAAGCTAAACTATTTCATTGGAAGTCATGGATTGAAGTTCAAACAACTATGCCACCACTTCAGATGATTTCTTAAAATAAAATTTCATTCAGTGGGAGTTAATGAGCTAATTCATACATACAAGAATACCACATAGAGTGTAGTACTTTTCTAACTTAGTGAACTACATCCAAATCTCAAAACATCCCATACTATCATGCCCAATATACGAAACCATTAAGTTCCTGTAGACACAAAAAATTGACCTTCTTTGAGTGGGAAATCTTCCTTAGTGCCCCTAAGAGGCTTTCAACCCTTGCCAAAATCAAGGGAAGACCTCTTTGCCTCACTTTATTTAATTTTTTTGTCTTTTAGTGAAATCATACCCCATATTTATGAGGCACGACTTCGTTGTTTAACCTAAATTTTTAAATTTACTTTATTTTATTATTTTTGAGCTCACTTAGACCTAGGTTTAAACCCTCCTGTGTGTTTTGGTATCGACTGTGAGTTTATTTTTTCCCGCTTTCTTCTCCCAATTTTGTCTATAAAAGGAAGGATGTTTTTGCTTAATCATATATGTGCAATTTTTTATATGCAAACTTTTAATGTGTGATCTCTATGCTAATTGATTAAGATCAAACTTTATAGTTCATTCTTCTTTATTTTCTCTACTGCAAGCTAACCCTGAAGTGCGAATTTTGGATTGATCTAATATTGCATGGATTGTATTGATTTATTGTGTGACTTGGTAGATCCATGGTGTAGCTCGGAGAGATAAATTTCCTATTTAGATACTTGGGTCTCTTTTTCCTACTTCTACAATGTCCAATAGGGTTTGATTACTTTTTTGTTTGTATTTATTTTACCTTATGCATACACTTCTTATTTTTCTTTAGTCTGCAGTGATATCATGCCTAGAATTAGTGAGGCATGACTTCACCTACCCTAATTAGGCCAAATTTATTTATAGAAGCAAAATCATGCCCCGTCTAGGTAGGGCACGAATTTACTGCTACGTTATCACGCCCACTCCAAGTGAGGCATGATTTTGCCCTAGGGCACATCGAGGGTAATTTACAAATTTTTCTTTCATTGTTGCATTCCATTATCTTTCTAGATCATACTGTTGTACTTTTATTTTTGTTATCTACTATTGTTTTTCTAATTTATGATTATTTCTCCAAAGGTCAATTTTTGCTTTTGTGTTAAAATGTCATCTAAAAGGACCTAGGGGGGTTGAATGCTACTAGATCTATTATATAGCGGCCTAGGAAAACCCCCTAACACTAATTCTATTTTTCAATTTTTTATGAGTGATCTTGTAGAAACAGGTTTTCCTGATATCATTGGACAAGAGGTAGAAAAGCTAAATCAACCACCAGTCTAGATAAGTGCTCTAATAATTCTATTGGTTAAAGATCTAATTTAATTGTTGATTCTTAGGCATCTGAAAGTGAAAGGCATTTAGTTTACATCTAGGGATAATTTTTGTGCATTTATATTTTATCTCTACTTTAAAGGTTTTCTAAAATAAACCCTAGGTTAGTGAGAATCCAAAAGAAAGAATCATTCTAGGATATCTCTTGTATGCATGCATTCTGTTTTCAACTACATTATTCTATTTTTTACATTGTCATATATCTTTTCTATTGTAGGCCTAGAAAGGCCAAACTTAGGTGTTTATCTTGAAACTTAATACATCAAACCATCCCAAAATCTTGAGGACTTGGAGCGAGTCCTTAAACTATTCCTGGTGAACACTTCCCCCCTAGCACTGAGTGTAGAGTACAACATACCCCCGTGGTTCACCCCACAAAAGTTTCCCTCCTTGCAAATGCAATCTTTTGTTTGGGAATTATACACGACAGGGCAATTTTTTCCCTCTACATATTTGGTTAACCCGATGTGAACACCTCCTATTCTTTTTAAACATTAAGCAATATCATTAATTCTATTTGGAAAATATTTAAGTAATTAAGAATTTATTTATTAGTGTTTTCCCTATTTGTTTTTCACTACTTCTAATGGCTCATTTCCTTAGAAGTCAGAGGAAAAAATTAGACTCTGATTATGTTCATTTAAAATATGATTATATTGATAGGGAAAAACCTAATTTAGATCTAAAATAGCAAGAAGATGTAGACATGGAAATTGGAACTAATCCTGATTCTTTTGTTGGACCTAATGAGAGTTATGTTTTTTCATCATTTTATCACATTTGGGAATTCATGAAAGCTCATAAGGAAAAACTATTAGAATATGTGGAACGAGAATATTGTCTTGAAAAATAGGATGTTACTCCTTCCCCTCCTAATAGGTCTCATTTGCTTCATCATGATATTACTACATCTCAATCCTTGCATCAAAACAATTTTAAGAACCAAGCGACTATTGCCAATACTAATACCACCAATGTTGGAGGGAATCTACAAGTCCCTCTTGAAGGACATGTGCTTATACTAAGAAGGGGGTGAACAATATAAGATAAAAATATTGCTTTTTAATATATATGATACCAGGCGCTGAAAATTTTGGAGCAGGCGGGAAGCGATGTTCTAGGGTTTCTGGAGCTAAGGAAAATCCAGGGCATCTGGTGGGTTGCCGTAGTGTTTTTCTGGTTACTGTGGATCTGAAGGCAAGTCTGCTACCCCAGGAGGGTCCAATGGGGACTCCTCCGGATCCTCTCACAGGGAGAAAGAGCTCTTTTGCAGATTTGCTAAAAGATAAATCTCCATCTACTAATGACGAAGCACAGAGAAATGCTCTTCATATGCTCTTCAAGAACGCTGGAAAGAGATCAACAGCCCAACGAGTCAATGGATGCCTTTCGTAGTCCGAATCAAGGCCCAAGATTGTCATCGAGCCAAGGATGGTCGAAGAAACAGTCTTATACAGAGCCAATCACGATCTGATCTATAAATTCATGGGTATTCGCCCTACCCTAAATTTCTTGCATTCCTGGGTCAGGAAAAACTGGGAGCCTCATGGTGAGTACTCCTTATGGTTTATTAGCAATGGGTATTTCATTGTTAGTTTTTCTTCTCTGGCCGATAGAAATAGGGCTTTTGAATCAGAAAAGAGGAACCATGGTCCGACAGGGTTATTTGTTCAACCCTGGAGAGTGGGTTTCGATCCTCGTATTGAACCCATGGCTGTCCCAGTTTGGATCCATTTTTATGCTCTTCCAATGGAGTTTTGGGGTGAGCAGGTTTTGGAAATGATCGGTAACTCCCTTGGAAGACATTTGGGTGTCTCCAAAGACACCATAGAAGGAAACACAGCTATTTTTGCAAGAATTTGTGTGGAAATGGATATTAGCCAGCCTCTACCGATAGAGGTGGAACTTGAACTGGCAGGACTATCTTGGATTCAACAGCTAGATTATGAGGCTCTGCCCTTCAGATGCAGAGTTTGCCACAAATACGGGCATTTGGCCCGGTTTTGCCCAAATAATTTGAACACAAAAATGGAGGCCCCGCTAGGAATGTCAAATCTTCCTAGGGAGGGTAAGTCAACTCTAACCAAAGAACCAACCAATACTCCTCAGGGTAAAGAAGCTCAGAGAGATGGCTTTGAACAACCCAAAAGAAGGAGAAAGCAAAAGAAAAATGGTAAAGAGCAAACACAACTCAAGCCAGCCAATAGGTATGAAATATTTAAGACACTAGTGGACCAAGAGGATCAAGTCATGGAAGGAGTGGATGGGAATACTGAAAATAATAACATCCACGCTCAAGCTTCTCCTTCATCTCCCACCGTCATAGAACAAGTAATTGAGTACACTGAGTTACCGCAATCAGAGAGTGCAGGGGCATTGATAGTGCATACCCAAGCGCAGCCAATAATCAAGGATGTCAGCATGGGAATAGCAAAAAAGAACAGAGAAAGGCCAACTCTAGGGATAACTCAGGTGGAAAAGAGATCAAAAAATAGCAACTCTCAAGGAGTGGGTAGAAAATCAAATAAGGAACTGCTAGCAGTTCAAGGAGACAAACTGATCACTGGAGGATCGGTGAGGCCAATTGATTCTTACTGCTCTCAAGGTTATCAATGATTATACAATCATGGAATGTTAGGGGTTTAAACAGTAGAACCCATCAATCTGTTGTTCAAAGACTCTTAGAAAAATGCAAAACAGATTTTTTGCTTATCCAGGAGACAAAAATGTCGTTAGATCTTATGTGTAAAACAGTTAACAGAATTTGGAGGGGCGCTGGTCATATGGATGTGGCTGCCCAAGGTGCCTCAGGGGGGATTGTTACTCTTTGGAACTCTCTGGAATGGACTGCAATAGAACATATAGCTTGGAGGGGTGTTCTCACATCTCATTTTAGGAATAATGTCACAGCTGAACATGTTTTAATCACAAATTTTTATGGGGCTCAAAACCTTGATGGCCAGCAGCTTCAATGGAAAGTTGTGCATAACATGAGGATCTCAAGGGAAGATTTAGACTGGATTATTGTTGGGGATTTTAATGCTAAATTATCTTCTAGAGATCAGGAAGGGGGAACCCCAATTTTGGACCCAGGGGATCGACTTATGATTGCCCAAGTCCAGGCTTTTCACTTAGTGGATATTAAAGGCCCTGGAACCAACTTTACTTGGACTAACAAGAGGAGGGAGCCACATAGCAGGAAGGTAAAGCTAGACCATTTTCTGGTTTCAGAGGAGGCATTTGTAAAATGGAATACAAAATTTTAGATTTTGGAGGGTCCAGTTTCAGATCACTTTCCCATTTTGTTGGAGGGAGGGATTAAGACAGGGCAGCATCACAAACCTTTTAAATTTGAGAAT
This sequence comes from Wollemia nobilis, assembly GCA_028583015.1. Taxonomy (NCBI): domain Eukaryota; kingdom Viridiplantae; phylum Streptophyta; class Pinopsida; order Araucariales; family Araucariaceae; genus Wollemia; species Wollemia nobilis. Next base: position 16,923,983 of record JAQPPZ010001493.1, read on the forward strand.
TTTTGGTTACAAAAAGAGGATCTTCGAAAGAAAATTCCACAGTGGTGGGAAGAAGGTCGTCCACCTTTTGGGACAACAATGTTTAGATTCCACAAACAACTTCATTATGTCAAAGCTCAACTGAAACAATGGAGGCGAGCTAACAAGACAGACTTCCAGCTCCAAAGAGCTCCTTTGGTGGCCAGATGGGATGAGGTTCAAAAACACTTTAGGGAAGGAACAATTTTAGAGCAGCTCAAAGCCGAGGATGATGCCTTGCGTAAAGCGGTTGAGGACATTGACAACCAAGAGGAGACCTACTGGAAACAGAGAGCAAGAACCACTTGGTTATTAGAAGGTGATAGAAATACCAAATTTTTCCATCGGACAGCCTGTGCTAGGAGACAGATGAATAACATGGAAGCTCTTCAAGATGAGAATGGACACTCCTTTGATACTCTTCCTGGTATGCATTCCCATTCAATGGATTATTTTTCTAAACTTTTTAAGGAAAGTATGGAGCAAGATGAAGAGGCTCAAAACGAAGTTATTGATGTCATACCCTCTGTTATCTCTGAAGAAGAAAATCAGACCCTTCTTAAACCCATTGATAGAGAAGAACTGAAGAATGTGGTCTTTGGAATGAGCACCGAAAAACTCCAGGACCAGATGGCTTTCCAATTGAGTTTTTTCAGGCCTTTTGGGATACTTTGGAGGAGGATGTTTTGGCTGTCATAGAGGAGTCCGGAGGTAATAAAAGAATGCTTAAGGCATTAAATCATACCTTCATCACTTTAATTCCAAAAGGGGAGGAGGGGGTACATATTTCAGATTATAGACCTATTGCCTTATGCAATGTGATTTATAAAATAATCACAAAGGTAATGGCTGAACGGCTAAAACCTCTTTTACATAACATTATCTCCTCGGAGCAAGGGGGTTTTGTAGAGGGTAGGCAGATCTTGGATGGGGTGGTTCTTGCTCAGGAGGCAATCCATACAATGCAAAAATCTGGTAATAAAGGAATGTTCATAAAATTAGATATGTCAAAGGCTTATGATAGGGTGGAGTGGAGTTTCTTGTCAAAGATGATGGCAGCCTTTGGTTTCTCTCGAGATTGGATAGAATGGGTCATGAGTTGTGTTTCTACTCCATCTTATTCAGGTGTTAATCAAGGGTCTTCCCTCGCAACCTTTTGGAGCCACTCGAGGCCTTCGTCAAGGGGACCCTTGCTCTCCCTATCTTTTCCTCATTTTGGCTGAAGGATTAGGTAGACTTTTCTTGAGGAGAAGACATCAAGGTTTGCTAACAAGTATCAAGGTGGGTGAGGAAGTTTTGACTCACCTACAGTTTGTGGATGATACAAGATTGGTGGGAGTGGCCAGCTTCAGGGAAGCAAGAGTGATCAGAGATACTCTTAATGTCTACCTTAGGGCTTCAAACCAAGTCATCAATGATAAAAAATCCAAAGTGGTCTTTCTCAATCTTGATCAAAGGCTCCAGGACAGAGTTCTAGAGATCTTGGGATTCACAAGGACTTCTCTCCCAGTGGTTTACTTGGGGGTTCCTTTGCATTTTAAAAAACTAAAAATAGATATCTGGAAGAATCTTTTGGATTGTATCAAAGATAGAATGAATCATTGGTCTCACAAATGGTTAAGCTATGGGGGTAGATTAACTTTTTTACAGTCAGTCATTCAGGCCATGCCAATTTATAAATTCTCTATCCTGGCTGCCCCACATACTATATGGAAAGAGTTGGACAAGATGGCTAGAAGATTTTTATGGGAAGGAGTAAAAGGAGAGAGGAAATGGGCCTTAGTTGGTTGGGATAAAGTAACCCAAACCCAAGGTAAAATGAGGGCTGGGACTAAGAAGATCCAAGTTAAATAATAAAGCTTTTGCTGGAAAGATGTACTGGAGGTGGATTTCCCAACCAACCTCCTTATTCAAGTAGAATCCTAACTAGTAAATATTTGGGTCATGTTAACCCCAATGAGGTGGGCCGTTTCCCTTTGGATGGTACTTGGATCCTTAGTGTGGCAGGCTCTCAAGCTAGGATCTCAGGTAGTTAAAGATCGATTGTTTTGGAAAGTGGGGAGAGGGGAGAAGGCACGTTTTTGGATAGATTCATGGGATCAATACCCACCTATCATTGTTGAATTTCCTGAATTGCAACCAATAAAAATAGCCATAGAAACCAAGGGATGGGTCCAAATTGAAAGTTATTTCATCACTAGTCAACTGGGGGAGTATAAGTTTAAGCAGTTTAAGAAGTTGGAGGAGTGGCCAATTTCAATCCCTCCGGAGTTGGCACCCATCATGACTAAAATCTTGACAAAAATATTTCTCATAGGTAGAGACGAGGAGGATGAATTAGCTTGGGGCTATGGGAGCCTTGGTGTCTATACAGTGAAGGACGGATATGACAAGATCCTCCCAGAGCCTCCCCCCATTCATATCCGATAGAGGATTGGAGAAAGATTTGGCACTCCAAGGGCTGGCCGAAAGTAAACTTTTTTGCCTGGCAGTTTATGCACAATGAAATTCTCACTTTTGACAATCTCAGATGTAGAGGAATCATCGGTCCATCTCAATGTGTATTATGCTACAAGAACGAGGAAACAACTGATCACCTGATGTTTGAGTGCCCTTTCACGCGTCAGATTTGGAAGCGATGGCTTTTTTATTATAAAATTCAAGTTAATGGTGACTTGAATCGGACTAATATCTGGGAAAGATGGAAGAGGGGTAGATTTAAATCTAAAGCTCTTCGAATTGGTTGGGAGCTTGGATTAAACTTCATTTGGTGGCAAGTGTGGTTGGAGAGAAATGCTAGAATTTTTAGAGGAATTTTTTCCTCGTTAGATGGAGTTTGGCAGGTCATCTGGAGCAAAGTCACAGAAACTGTTGCCGTCTATGCTAAAGAGGAAACTCAGGTTGTTACTGGGCCAATGGAAGAGGGAGTTGAAGAGCAAGAGGGACAGGATAGAGCTAGTTGGAAACCACCCCCAGAAGGTTGGATTAAAATTAATACTGATGGAGCTGCAAAGGGCAATCCGGGTAGTGCCAAAATTGGAGTGGTTTGCCGAAATCATGATGGATCAGTGCTCTATTGGGAACTGCAAGGCTTGGGAAGAGCCACAAACAATGAAGCAGAAGCCATAGCTATCAAATCTGCTTCTATTTGGGCAGTTAAACAGGGCCACAGGAGGATAATTCTTGAATCTGATTCTCAAATAATGGTTGGAGCTCTAGATTGCATGAGGAACTTTGCTTTGAAAGCATGGAGGTTGAGGATTCTTGTCACTCAAATTAAGGAATTATGGAGGGAATTAGATGATGTGATTCCAGTTTATGTGAGTAGAGATTTAAACAAAGCGGCCGACTTCCTGGCTAAGATGGGTGCTGAGAAAGAGGTAGGGGTGCAGCTGCACAGTGACATGGCTATTGAGGATGAGGTGATTAGGCAGGGTCTTGAAAGGTCCTTGAGCCAATGATCAAAGAAAAAGCAAAGGGAGGAAAATTGTCATGATATCATGACATGTTGCGCCGTCGCGGCCACTAGAGGAAAGTTGTCGCGATATCGCGACATGTTGCGCCGTCGCGGTCACTGGAGGAAAGTTGTCATGATATCGTGACATGTTGCGCCATCATGGTCACTGGAGGAAAGTTGTCATGATATCACGACATGTTGCGTCATCGGTCACTGGAGGAAAGTTGTCATGATATCGTGACATGTTGCACCATCGCGGTCACTGGAGGAAAGTTGTCACGATATCATGACATGTTGCGCCGTCACGGTCACTGGAGGAAAGTTGTCATGATATCATGACATGTTGCTTCATCGCGGTCAAGGGAGGAAAGTTGTCATGATATCATGACATGTTGCTCCATCATGGCCAAGGGAGGAAAGTTGTCATGATTTCGTGACATGTTGCTTCATCGCGGCCAAGGGAGGAAAGTTGTCACGATTTCATGACATGTTGCTTCGTCACGGCCAAGGGAGGAAAGTTGTCATGATTTCGTGACATGTTGCTTCGTCGCGGCCAAGGGAGGAAAGGTGTCATGATTTCATGACATGTTGCTTCATCATGGCCAAGGGTGGAAAGGTGTCACGATTTTGTGACATGTTGCTTCATCACGATCAAGGGAGAAAAAGTGTCATGATTTCATGACATGTTGCTTCATCACGGCCAAGGGTGGAAAGGTGTCATGATTTTGTGACATGTTGCTTCATCGCGGCCAAGGTAGAAAAGTTGTCACGATTTCGTGACATGTTGCCTCATCACGGCCAAGGGAGGAAAGGTGTCACGATATCGTGACATGTTGCATCGTCATGGCCAAAGGAGAAAAAGTGTCATGATATCGTGACATGTTGCATCATCGCGGCCAAAGGAGAAAAAGTGTCACGATATCATGACATGTTGCATCATCACGGCCAAAGGAGAAAAAGTGTCGTGATATCATGACATGTTGCATCGGCAGGCCAAAGGAGAAAAAGTGTCACGATATCATGACATGTTGCATCACCACGACCAAGGGAGAAAAGTGTCACGATATCGCGACATGTTGCATCGTCGCGGCCAAGGGAGGAAAGGTGTCGCGATATCATGACATGTTGCATCGTCACGGCCAAAGGGGAAAAAGTGTCACGATATCATGACATGTTGCATCATCATGGCCAAGGGAGAAAAGGTGTCATGATATCGCGACATGTTGCATCATCGCAGCCAAAGGAGAAAAAGTGTCACGATATCGCGACATGTTGCATCATCACGACCAAAGGAGAAAAGTGTCACGATTTCGCGACATGTTGCATCATCATGGCCAAAGGAGAAAAGTGTCACGATATCGCGACATGTTGCATTTTCGCGGCCAAAGGAGAAAAGTGTCACGATATCGTGACATGTTGCATTTTCACGGCCAAAGGAGAAAAGTGTCGCGATATCGCGACATGTTGCATTTTTGCGGCCAAAGGAGAAAAGTGTCGCGATATCGCGACATGTTGCATTTTCGCGGCCAAAGGAGAAGAAGGAAAGAGTGTCGCGATATCGCGACAAGTTGCATCAACAGACCAAACCGATCCCTCTGTTAGCTAGTTATTGGTTCAAGAGATTTGGCTCCATTGCAAATCTTCTTTTACTCTTGTAATCATGTGTTCTCTCTGATTTCGGCTGGGAAGTGTCTCTTCCCAAATTGTAATTGATCTTTGTTTTAATACAAGTTTTTTCAAAATTTTCAAAAAAAATATATATATGATACCATAATTAATATTAAAGAAATAAAAAATCACACAAAGCATAACACACATGAGAGACATGATTTAATGTGGTTCACCCAATGTGGGCTACTCCACGGAGAAAATATTCCTTAGAAATTTTCTCAAATAAATTATCTTGGGAATCCTTTCCCTATTATAATATTTATGGACCTCTATCCAAAGGATACACCAATCCTCCATAGGAGAACTCCTTTCTCCTCTACTTTGGTTGGTGATCTTCTAGAAGAACTATTGCCTTCACTGCATTGGCTAATGGATCTCATCCACTGAAGACTCATGTCATCACTCAGAAGACTTGTCCTCACTACCCTGGCTAATGGATCTCTGTCCACTAGAGACTATCATCCTCTATGCTCTACCACCTCCAAATCTTATTATCATCTCTATTTCAAATTTATACTAAACATAGTCCTTTGGTCTAGCACAAATCTATTCAATCTCTATCTCTAGTCTAGCACAAACCTGTCCTCAAATATACACCAAAATTTGTCTTCAAATATATCCTCAATATTTATCCTCAAATATATCCTCAAATATGTATTATAAGCTTCCAAAAAAGCTCACACCAATATGTCCACAAGTCTTCTCACAGACTTGCCTTAAATCTGCTCAACAAGTCCTCACTAGAAATTTTGCAATCTCATAGAAACATATAGAGAATTGTTAGAGACTCAATATGTTTTACATTCATAGTAATAATCAATATCTCTTTTTACCACAAAAACATATAGAGAAATTTTAGATACTCAATAAGTTTCACACTTACAAACACTCAACTTCGTTCTCAAATCAATTTAGAATATTCAACAATTTGTATCACAGAACTTTAACTATCACTTCAATACATCCACTTGAATAGGCTCAACCAAATATACTCAACCAATCACTTAATGAATTAAACCTTTCTCACAAACCCTAGTCCAAGCATATTAACACTCATTCACTTATTTCCAACAATTTTTATCAAACAATCTCACATAACAATGATACTCATGATCTTTGCAAACCCTAGTTCAAGTTATTTACTCAACCAATCACTTCAACAACAATGCTAATCAAACAATCCTTTTCACTCCAACTTAGAATTCACAACATTCAAGAATCACTCACTAGAAATATGTGCCCATACCTTTTGTTTTATGAATAAAATAACCTCAAAGTTTTATTTTAAACACAATTTTCTTCTTTGTCAATTTCAATGGTTAGATGACAAAAATATCACACTAACTCTCTTCAAAAATATTTCTCAATCACAAAAATAATCAAACTCAAATAAAACTTATTACTCCTTTGAAATTAGCAATCATAAAAGCACACACAAAAATAATTACTCAATTGCTCCTTATAAACTCCAACTTTAATTAAACAACCTCCAGAAAATTAAACCTTCAAATAATATTCCCTACCCTTTTATCTTCCTCAAATTACTCAAAATACAAATTTAATTTAGGCAAATATAAACTTCATAACCATCAAAAATATTTTATTTTTCTCAACCTTAGCACATCTGAAATAATCAAGCGACCAAGATAAATGAAATCAATGAATATATCTCATACTACCAAAAAGCCTCGATGGATTTCGAATGCAAAACCTACTCATATCCAAGCTCCTTATTGAGGTGCTAGCCCATAATATGGGCTAGGAACTTCCATGAGGAAGGGAAGGTACAAGCCTCCCTTTATCCCTTTGTTTGGCATTTTTTGAAAAATGAAAATTCTCATTTCCTTGCAAAACCAAACTCGGCGGGGTTTGAACCCTGTAATCCTTGCTTGCTGAAACACTTAGCGCTCTCCTCTATAACCAACTGTGCTACCAACGCATTTGGTACTATGTTCAACACTCCCTTCAACTTGTCTCTTCACCGCCCTTTGTGGATTTAGCATATGCAAAAATCCTTTCTTCTCTTGTGCTTGAACACTTAGCATACATGGGAAATATTTTGCATGGATGGGTTAATTAAAGTTTTAACCCCCATTTTATGCACACTTGCATATGCACTTTCAAACATCGATGATAATATCGAATTTAAAATTCAATTTAAAACATATAACCTTTTACTTTGGAACGAAAACTATTATTTAAATTTAAATTTTAACTTTAGTTAAAATATTTAAATTTAAATAATTTAACCTTATCCTTTTAAATCTATTTCCTAGGTTTTTAGAGAACTTGGAGAATAATCACTTCATGGTCTTCAATTTTATTCAAATCAACATTTAACTGGAATATTTTAATAAAATATTATAATATTTTTCCTTTGGCCTTGATACATTCTTCCTTTTGTATTGCTCACAGAAACTACTTTCTCTTGCACTACTCATTGAAACTGACTCTTGATATCAATGAAAAATCACTCTTGACATTAATGATGACTCATTTAATCAAAATGTCCAACAATATTCCCCTTTGTCATTGATGGAAACCCAATTATATTTTCAAATTTCATTAACCTTTTTCTGTTCTACTCTCCTTGGTAAACTTTTCCTCCTAACTCAATGCTCTCTTCTTAAATCAAATCTCTCCCCCTTAATCAAATATCTCCCCCTTTGACATCAATGGCAAAGATTCACCTTTGGGGATCATGGATAAGAATGAGTATCTTAGCTTAGCCCCTCCCTCACCTCCTCTTGAGGTGGTTAATTTTGGGGTGTGAGTATTACTCCCAATTTTCCTTGAAGATACTCAAAGTTCTCCTTCGAAAGTAACTTAGTGGAGATGTCTGCTATTTGATCCTTTGTAGTAACATATTCCAACCTGACCTATTTATTTATCACCTGTTCTCTCAGAAAATGATACTTGATCTAAATATGCTTTATCCTGGAGTGCATCACTAGATTCTTTGAGATACTTAGAGCACTTTTATTATCACATAATATGGGAATAGGATAATCATGTTTTAACTCGAAGTATTCTAGAGTTTTCTTTATCCATAATACGTGTGTATAACTGGCTACTACTACAATATATTCTTCTTCAGCTGTAGATAAGGATACTGAAGCCTAATTCTTACTCAACCAAGAGATTAGATAGTCTCCAATAAATAATGCTCCTCCAATTGTGTTTTTCTATCATTAATGCTACCAACACAATCTACATCTATATACGTTGTGAGTGTGAAATTATCACTTTTGGGATACAGAGCCCAAAATCCAGTCCCTTTTAGATACCTGAGAATTATCTTTACTTTTTCCACATGTGTTTCCTTAAGTGCTGCCTAAAACCTTGCCATTAATCCCACTGATTGCACTATGTCTGGTCTTGTAGTTGTAACATACAACAAGCTGCCAATCATAGATTTGAATAATCTCTGATATGCCTTTGGATATTTATCATCCTTACTTAACTTACATTCTGTAACCATGGGGGTACTTACTAGTTTGCAATATTCTAACTTGAATTTATTTAGCATCTCTTTTATATACTTGGTTTGTGAAATAAATACCCCTTTCTTTGATTGGGAAATATGAAGTCCAAGAAAGAAGGACAACTCAACAAGAATAGATATCTCAAATTCATTCCGCATGTTAATTTGCAATTTTTTTACACATCTTATCATTGTTTTACCCAAAAATTATGTCATCAACATAAACAACCACAATTACTAGATTATTTCCTTCATTTTTTATGTATAATTTATTGTTCGCTATTCCTTTTCTAAATACCTATTCTTGAAGATACTTATCCAATCTTGAGTACCACACTCTAAGAACCTGTTTTAGACCATAAAGTACCTTTTTCAATCTACATGCATGATCTAGTTTATCTGTTAATATGAATCCCTCTGGCTGCTTAGTATAGACTTCTTCTTCTAGAACATCATTTAGAAATGCTGACTTAACATCCATATGATATACCTTGAAGTTTTAAAAACTTGAGAAGGCTAAAAATATTCTTATGGCTTCAATTCGTGCAACTGGATCAAATGTCTCATCAAATTCAATTCCTTCTACCTATGCATAACCCTTGCATACTAACATTGCTTTATTTTTGACTATCTGTCCATCTTCATTTAACTTGTTTCTGAATACCCATTTTGTGTCGATCATATTTTTATCCTTTAGTCATGGAACAAGTTCTAAAGTATTGCATTTATCTATCTGATCTAATTCCTCATTCATTTCCTTAATCTAGAACTCATCTTCACTTTCTTGATTGAAGTCTTTTGGCTCAATTTTAGATAGCAAAGAAAATTTGTCTTGTTGATATGGTATTATTATCCTTCTCTTTGTTTATCTTTCATTTGGATTCCCAATGATTAGATCTTTTAGATGATGCTTTTGTATATACCTGGATGGAGTTTTAAGAAGAAGTCTGTGTTTCTTCTTCTTCTTCATCTGATTCCTCATGAAAATCTTCTTGACAACTTCCATCTTCCTGATACACAATTTGTTGAACTGGTTCTCTTGAATCTATCTTCTCATCAACTGTTACATTTATATTTTCTACAATAGTGCATGTTCTCTTGTTGAATCGTCTATAAGATTTATGTTAGAGTAATATTCCATTAACTTGGGATACTTACCATTTACTCCACTAGGTAAAAGAGTATTTACATTTATCTTTTACTATCTAGATATTTATTCTTCTATCCTAGGTTAATCTCTAAATATCCTAGGTTAGTGGTTTGGTTAGACTTCTCTACCTAGGTTAGTGGTTAGCATCACACAACTCCCTAATCTATTGTTAGAGGGTAGTTAGCACTATTTCCTAATGCTATTAGTTAGTCTATTTATTTAATCATAGAATTTATATTGTAATCCTTGGTTGATTAATTGATCATTATATTTCTTCTCATTCATTTGATCACATTGGTATCAGAGCAACTGGGTGGCCTAATACGATCTTCGCTCGTTCCACTTAACCTGGACCTGACACAGTCTTTGAGGGCCCTGTTGGCCCTCAGGACCTGCACAGATCATGAGGCAGATCCCAGGCAGTAGTGCCTGTAGGCCCATATCACCGGATGACCACGAGAGAGGGCCCACAGGCCCACGTCCCTGGGCAGCCACGGGAGCAGGCCCGCAAACCTCGACAGTTCTGACAGCACTCTGTTGTTTGACCTATCGGGCCTAACAGGCAGCAAGATCCCACAACATAGGGCCCAGATATCGAGGGCAGGTGGCCCTCCAATTACCAGCAACCGCTAGTGCTACCCCCATGGGTCCAGCATACAGTCGGAAGGGCAGGCATGCCCTCCCAAGTAGGGACCAGACCCACACCCGATGGCAAGAGTGCCCTCGGGTCTGACCCCAACTAATAGGGAACATCCCTGTCAGAACCCCAGTGATCGAGATCTGAGAGTGCAGGCGTGCCCTCCGATCCCCGACGACCGGTGGCTAGATTCGATGACCAAGATTTGAGAGGGCAGGGGCACCCTCCGATTCCTAGCTACTGACGATCGGAGACCCTAAAAACTATGGACCATCCTGAGCACAAATATTGAGGACATTCATAGCTGGGACCCATGCACCCCCAGGCACAGATCTTGAGGCGTTGGCATAGACCTATCATCTGGCGACACGTGGCAGGCTGATGCAACCTCGGGCACAGATCCTGAGGTGTTGACGTGGCACTACCACTAGACAGGACCTAGATAGGACATGTGGCACAACCACTGGACAGGACACCTAGAAGAGACTTAACACATGGCGAACAGCCACTGGATGATAGGACAAATACAGACACGACATGTGGCGGACTAGCCACGTGTCATCGAACCTGACACTTAGGTGACACATGGCGGACTGCCATGTGCCACCCGACTCGACCGTGACACGTGGTGGCTTGATAGCCGTGCCATGTGGCAATGACCAAAATGTGGGGTGGGGTGACTTTCCGAAGGCAGTCACTATCCTAAGGGCTTTAAATCCTTTTATACCCCCCAATTTCACCCGCGCGAGCGATGTGGGATAAATCCCACAGTTTTCCCCGCCCGCGCGAGGAGTGAAGGGAAAGGGAACATCCTTCCCTTCCCTTCATGTCGGGCCAGCTAGCCCGACTTGTGGAGGGTCCAGCGCTAAGGCGCTGCCCGATGGGAGGTCGCGAGTTCGACTCCCGTCGGGGGGGAAAACAAAAAAAAAAAAAAATTTTGCCACGAGGAGCCCGCCGCACGGAAAAAAAAAATTAAAGGTAAATTTTTTATATTTTTATTGTAATTTTTTTTATTTTTAATCATTTTTTTTAATAATTTAATATCTTTTGTCTAAAAATCAATTTTTTTTTTAATATTACATTGATTTTTTTACAAAATTAAATTTTATTATTAATTAAATAATGATTAGATTTATTAAAATTTTGCATTAAAATAGAGAATTAAGGATTTTTTTTGCAAACAAATCAAGAAGAGCTTTTGTTTTCTCCACGAGGGGATATAAGACATAGAAGAGCATTTTTTTTTGCAAATAAGAAAACCCTAAACTCTTCTCAACCTTGTTAATTTAGCATACAATAAAGGTTCAAACATGAATCCTTTTTTGCCAAATTGTAACACAAGGAGACCAAATTTTTTTTGTAAAATTCAAAGGCAAAGTGTGCATTTGTTTTCTCCAAGGGGGGATATAAGACATAAAATTGCACATTCTTTTTTGCAAAAATTTGAGAAGTAATTGTAACCTTTGGTCCATCAAAAACTAAGTCGTGTGTCGACTAGTTCTGGAAGCCTTCCAAATGCGGGTCGTGTGTCGACTTGTCTTGGAAGGAGTGCTCAAAATTGTTAATTTTGCAAAATTCAGGGGAGAAGACAACATTGTACTTCTTTTGCAAAATTGGAAAACAAAGTAGGAGACATAAAAATATCATTTTTTTGCACAACACAAAACACACATTTTGTTGCAAAAATTAAAAAGGTGCATTTTCGATTTTACTCGACACCTTTATTGGCAAATTAGGTGCATTTTCGGTAGCATCCGACACCTAGGTGATAAGAATTTTGTGGGCATTTCTTGTTTGATTGTTGCATCATTCTTTTTGCAACTATAAGTCATAGAATCAAGAACACACTCAACCCCAAAATTTCACAAATTTGTGTAAATCCTTGCACAGATTTAAAGCCAAAATTACTTGATATTCTCTCCTAAATCAACAAAACCCCTAATTCACTCTTATTTGTTTGGCTTAATTTCCTCAAACTTTTCATCCTTCTTGAAGGGAGTTAAGGCAGATGCCATTAAATATCTGTTTGAGTGAATTATATTTTGGTACTCTTTTAGGGTAATCAAAAGAAAGAACAAGTTTTTTGAAAATAAGGAACCTTAAAAGTTGCAATCCTTTGCACTAAGGGGGGATAATTCCTTTCTTCCTTCAAACATCGATTTTGATAAGAGGGAAATAAAACTTGTAAAGGCAATCAGAAAAGTCCAAGTCATCCACATTAAAACTTTTCTTTTAGACTTCATAATAGCAATCATGCTTGAAGTACTTACAATAAGAAAGGACAAATTGGTGAACTTTTTTGATCAAATTGCCTAGAAAGCATAGTTTTGCACAAATTGTAAAAATGAAAACCATGACACCATTCAGTGTTGGTTTCAAAACAAGCAAAACTAAAATGGCAAAGGCACATCACAGAAGCCATCTTTCTAGTGAAGTGTCTCATATTGATTCTGTTTCTGGTTCAAAGATAGCACAAGGAGTGCTAAATTGCTAAAATAGTTTTGTAGAGGGAAAACACATGAGTCCCTTGGGCAAAAGCACCATTTTCTCTCACTCTTCTTTTAGGCTTCATAAATAGCATAAGTTTTTTGTTTGAAGACCTTGCAATAAGGGGTGCTTGTACCTCTTTTAGGCTTCATAAATAGCAAATTCTAGGTGTTTGAAGTACTTGTAACAAGAGGAGCGACTTTTTGTGATGTAAAATTGTCTAGGAGGCAATATTTGTAAAATCCTTCACAACACTCTTGAGTTGCACACTTTTTGCAATTGAGGGGGGATATCCATTTCTTTTCTTCACTCATTTTTGTAAATAGGGAAGATGACTTATAAGGGTGCATTTTCGGCTTTGACCGACACCTTAGTCACACTTCCTTCAGAAATTAATTACACTATGTTTTGCAACGAGAAGGGGGGAACTTATAAGGGTGCATTTTCGGCAATGACCGACATCTTAGCTACCTTATCTTTTGCAAATTCATATTGTAAATGAATGAACCTTGTATGAAGTGATCTATTCTACTACACCTAGCGATTGCAGTGGCTGGTTACCCATGCAAATCGGTTGGATGATGTGATTACCATAAGGACATTCGTTGGCATGAAGACAAAGTGAGGAATGACCCACTTTTTGCTTAGGAGCAGCCAGAGCACTGTGACAGAGCAAAGAACCAGCAGATCAACATCTTCTTCACTGTATTGGGGCAGTTATATACTTTTCCCAAATATTGTTGTATTAGAGGGATATGTATGTATTACCCAAATAATGTAATAAGGGGGGATGTTAGAGTAATATTCCATTAACTTGGGATACTTACCATTTACTCCACTAGGTAAAAGAGTATTTACATTTATCTTTTACTATCTAGATATTTATTCTTCTATCCTAGGTTAATCTCTAAATATCCTAGGTTAGTGGTTTGGTTAGACTTCTCTACCTAGGTTAGTGGTTAGCATCACGCAACTCCCTACTCTATTGTTAGAGGGTAGTTAGCACTATTTCCTAATGTTGTTAGTTAGTCTATTTATTTAATCATAGACTTTCTATTGTAATCGTTGATTGATTAATTGATCATTGTATTTTCGCTCACTCATTTGATCACAATTTACTCCTAGTGGAATAACCAATAAATATTCCCTCATCACATATTGGATAAAACTTGCCTAATTTTTTCTTTTCTTGCCTTATATAGCACTTGCTTCCAAAAACCTTGAAGTGTTTTACAGTGGTTGGTCTTCATTTCCAAAGCTCATATGTAGTATTGTGATGGTTTACCCTCATTTGAGCCCTAGTTATTATATATACTACTATGTTTACTGCTTTCCTCCAAAATCCATCTAAAATTTTGGACTCATTTAACATAGCTCTAGCCATATTCTCAACAGTCCTATTTTTCCTTTCAACTAAGCCATTTTGTTGAGGAGTTTTTGCAGTTGAGTATTCTCTCTTGATTCCATGTTGTTTACAAAAATATACAAATTCATTTGAGGTAAATTCTCCTCCTCTATCAGATCTCAAACACTTAATCCTCTTTCTAGTTTCATTTTCAACTTGTTTTTTAAATTCTTTGAATTTTTTAAATGCCTCTAACTTATCTTTTAGGAAAGCTACCCAAACCATTCTGGAGTAATCATCTATAAATAATATGAAATAAATCTCACCCTGAATACTCTATGTTCTGGTAGGACCGCATATATAAATATTTATTAGACTTAATGGCTCAGATGACATATATCCCTTTGACTTAAAGCTTTTCTAGTTTGCTTTCCATGTTGACAAGGTGCACATATTGTGTTTTGTGGTCTTTTTAGCTTGGGTAAATATCTGATAGCCTTCTTATTACTTATGTTGACTATGTTGTCAATATTCAAGTGATCCAATCTTCTATGCTACAACCAAATCTTATATTCTTGTGATAGAAAGCACTTTTCTCCTTTGATATCACTAAGCATGTATAGATTATTTGGATTTCTTCTTGCATTTGCAATGAGATTTTTAGTTTCTAATTTTCTTATCTCACACCTATCTGGGTGAAATATAACCATATGACCTTGATCACAAAGTTGAATTACACTTAGTATATTATATTTTAACCATTTTACATATAGCACATTTTCTATTCTTGTTTTCCCATTATCTAGACTCAAAGTTCCTCTTCCACCAATTTTTGTTGATCCATTATCACCAAAACTTACTGATCCTCTATTGGTTTCTTTTAGTACAATAAATTTATTTGTCTCCTATAATGTATCTAGAACAACCACTATCAAGATACCATTGTTCTTCTTTATTTTGAGCATGAAGGATTGTTTGAACTAATGTTGATCTAGCCTTTTCATTCACCTTTTTCTCTTTCCTAGTTGTTGAGATTATTTTTCTTTTACTAGACTTAGGAGGTATCATTTTACACCATATAGCCTTGTGCCCAAAATTATTGCATTTGTAACATATAATATCATTATCCATAAGAGGTGCAAAAGAATTGAAATTTCTATTGATATCATTTCTTGCATAATCAATGCAATGTACAACTCTATGACCATATTTGTTACAAGAAAAACAATAGCCATGGAATAAATTATGTAACCTATTTGGATGCCTTTGAGATTGTGGTTGAGTGCTTCTCCTTTTGTGATTAAATCTCATCCAAGGTTCTTCTTCTTTTCTTTATTCCTTTCTGATGTATTTTCCTTTCAGAGTATACTATACTTGCCTATCTTTTAAGTTTTCCCTTTTTGAAGACTTGACTCTTCTTTTTGTTTCCCATACTCTATATCTTGTAGTACCTTGGTACTTTCAACTTTATTTATTATATAAACAATTTCTACTTTCAATATTTCACATTCTATTTCTCTTTCTCTTAATAGATCTATCATATCCTACTCAATCTTCTTTCCCTCTTCTAAATTTATCTTGAGTTCTGTGAGACTTTGTAGAAGTTTCATTTTTGCTTCTTTATCCTTTTGAATTTGTTCCTTCAAACTTGAGTTCTTCTCTCTAATCATTTCTAAATTCCTTAGAGAAATAAATAATTCCTCTTTTATATCAAACATGGTCTCTTCTTCATTTTCTAAATTCATATGTGTTTCTGATGGATCCTCCTCCAAGTTAGTCTTTTTACGGAGAAACCTGCTCTGATTCCAATTGAAGAAAATGTGCCTATACTGAGAGGGGGGTGAACAATATAAGTTAAAATTTTTTACTTTTTAATCCATATGATACCATCGATAATATTAAAGCAATAAAAATCACACAAAGCATAATACACATGAGAGACATGATTTAACGTGGTTCACCCAATGTGGGCTACTCCACGGAGAAAATATTCCTTATAAATTTTCTCAAATAAATTCTCTTGGGAATCATTTCCCTATTACAATATTTATGGAACTCTATCCAAAGGAGACACCAATACCTTAATCAAGTCCATAGATATCTATCCACAAGATAACTCCTTTCTCCTCTACTCTGATTGGTGATTTTCTAGAAAAATTGCTACCTCCATTGCATTGGATAATGGATATTTATCCACTGAAGACTCCTATACTCACTCAGAAGACTTGTCCTCACTACCATGGCTAATGGATCTCTATCCACTATATATTGATGTCCTCTATACTTTGTCACCTCCAAATATTATTCTCAGCTCTGTCTCAAATATGTACTAAATATAGTCCTTCGATCTAGCATAAATTTGTTCAATATCTATCTCTAGTCTCGCACAAACCTGTCCTCCAATATACACCAAAATGTATCCTCAAATCTATCCTCAATATTTGTCTTTAAATCTATCCTCAATATCTATCCTCAAATATATATTGTAATCTTCCACAAAAGCTCACACAAATCTATCCACAAGTCTTCTCAAAGACTTGCCTTAAATTTGCTCAATAAGTCCTCACTAGAACTTGTTCAATCTCATAGAAAAACAGAGAATTATTATATACTCAATATGTTTTACATTCACAATAATTCTCAATCTCTATTTTTACCATAAAAACATATAGATAATTGTTAGAGACTCAATATGTTTCACACTTACAAACACTCAACCTCTTTCTCAAATCAATTTAGAATATTGAACAATTTATTTCACAGAACTTGAACTATCACTTCAATACATCCACTTGAATTAAACCTTTCTCACAAACTCTAGTCCAAGCATATGAACACTCACTCACTTATTTTCCAACAATTCTTATCAAACAATCTCACAGAACAATGATACTCATGATATTAGCAAATCCTAGTTCAAGTTCTTTACTCAACCAATTACTTCAACAACAATATTAGTCAAACAATCCTTTTCACTCCAACTTAGCATTCACAACATTCAACAATCACTCACTAGGAATATGTGCCCATAATTTTTTTTTTATCAAGAAAATGACCTTAAAAACCTATCTTAAACACAATTTTCTTCTTTGCCAATTTCAATGGTTAGATGACAAAAATATCACACTAACTCTCTTCAGAAATATTTCTCAATCACAAAAATAATCAAACTCAAATACACCTTATTACTCCTTTGAAATTAGAAATCATCAAAGCACACACAAAAATAATTACTCAATTTCTCCTTATAAAATCCAACTTTAATTAAACAACCTCCAAAATTACACCTTTAAAATAATATTGCCTACCCTTTTATCTTCCTCAAATTACTCAAAATATAAATTTAATTTAGGCAAAAATAAACTTCATAACCATAAAAAATATTTTATTTTTCTTAACCTTAGAATGTTTGAAATAACCAAGTGACCAAGATAAATGACATCAACACATACCTTTCATACTACCAAAAGGCCTCAATGGATTTCAAACACAAAACCTGCTTGTATTCGAGCACCTTATCGAGGCGCTAGCCCACCATGTAGGCTAGGCGCTTCCACGGGGAAGGGAAGGCGCAAGCCTTTCTTTATCCCTTTGTTTGGCGATATTCAGAAAATGAAAATGCCCTTACTACCTTGCAAAATAAAACTCGATAGGGTTTGAACCCTGCACTCCTTACCTACTAAAATACTTAGCACTCTCCTCTATCACCAATTTTTCTACTAGTGCCTTTGGTACTAAGTTCGGCGCTCCCTTTGACTTGTCTCTTCACTGTCCAATGTGGATTTAGCACATGCAAAAATCCTTTCTTCTCTTATGTTCGAACACTTAGCATACTTGGGTAATATTTTGTATAGATGGGTTAATTAAAGTTTTAACCCCCTTTTATAGACACTTGCATATACACTCTCAAATATCGGAAATAATATCTAATTTAAAATTTTAATTAAATATACAACCTTTTACTTTGGTGCCAAAAATATTATTTAAATTTAAATAATTTAACCTTATCCTTTTAAATCTGCTTCCTGGGTTTTTTAGAGAACTTGGAAAATGATCACTTCATGGTCTTCAACTTTCTTCAAATCAACCTTTAAATAGAATATTATAATTAAATATTATAATATTTTCCCTTTGGCATTGATACATTCTTCCTCTTGCATTGCTCACAAAAATTTCTTTCTCTTGCACTGCTCACTGAAACTGACTCTTGACATCAATGACAACTCACTCTTGACATTAATGAAAAATCATTTAATCAAAATGTCCAACACCTCTAACTAGTAGCAGCCCAAAAATTTATTCTCAATTTCCTCTTGTATCCTCTAACATCAACATTATTTCTTCTATCCCACAAAATATTAGTTGTCCTCAAAATACCACACAACCAAGGTATCTTGAGTTTGAATCCAACATCAGGGTTTCAACATGCATACATTCCTCCTTTGGGAAGTCTGGGGAACATACATAATAATAATTCAAAAATGTAGAATTTGACAAGTGTTGTGAATCAGTTGGTTTTAAGAATGGATAATTTGGACAAGGAGGTACAATGAAAATTAGCTAAATAAATCAAATTTAATTCATTATTCGTGCAGAGCTATTACAACAATAAAACATAGGAAATGCCCATAATATATACGGGGAGAATAGGGAGGAAGTCGACGGAGAGGAAAGGAAGGGAGGTTGGAGGAATAAGGGGAAAGGGAGTTGGAGGGATAAGGAGGAAGAGGGAATAATGGAGGAAATGGAGGGATAAGGGGAAAGAATTTATTGATTTTAAATAAAAACCTGTCGACATTATAAACTTGCCGACAATGCTAACCTAACCTAACCACTAAAGGTGTTCACATTTGCTACATTCTCCCCCTTAAAGTTGAGAGGTCTGACAATACAGTCTCTCAGCTTTACAAATTGAGCTTTAGCCGACGCCTTGGTGAAGATGTCCGCAACATTCTCCAAAGTGGGGCAATAGTGAAGCTCAACAGTTTTAGTTTCCACCATATCTCTGATGAAGTGGTACTTCATATCAAAATGTTTGGATCTACTATGGTGGATAGGATTGTATGCCAACTAAATGGCACTAATGTTGTCACAGAATATCCTTGTTGGACCACTTTTCTTCTCTCCAAGTTCTTCTAATACCTTTCGTAGCCATAGAGCTTGAGTACTAGCATGAGTGACCGCTATATACTCAGCCTGTTGAAGATAGTGCTACTATCATGTCGCTTCTTGGAACTCCAAGTTATTAGTCCTAATCCCAGACTAAAACAGTTCCCAGAGGTTGATTTTATGTCATCAATGTTGCTACCCCAATCACTATCACTGAAGCCTACAAGCTTGATAGTGTTACATTTCTGGTAATGGATTCCAAAATCCCATGTACCCTTTACATATCTAAGAATTCTCTTAGCTGCCTGCAAATGCAACTCAGAAGGGTTAGACATAAATCGAGAGACAAGAGAAACAACATATTGAATATTAGGTCTGGTGTTGGCGAGAAACATCAAACTCCCAACCATGCTTCTGAAAGTGGTCACGTCAACTTTTGATGCTCCATCATCTTTGCTTAATTGGATCCCATGTCCAACTGGAGTTGCAACTGGTTTGCAATGCTCCATAGCAAACTTCTTAAGCATGTCCCGAACATACTTATGTTGACAGATGAAGATCCCTGTATCTGACTGATGAACCTCCATTCCAAGGAAGTAGTGCATTAAGCCAAGATCCTTCATCTCAAACTGCTCCATCATGGAGTGTTTGAACTTCATATTCAGTTTTTCATTACTACCCATGAATATGAGATCATCCACATACAAGCAAACTATGAGGATGTCATTTCCTTGCTGTAGGTAGTAAAGGGTGGGTTCATTTCTACTTTTGGTGAACCCAAATTCTTTGAAGTACCCATCAATGCGTGAGTACCAAGCTCGTGGTGCCTGCTTGAGGCCATAAAGTGCCTTCTTTAGTTTGTAAACAAGATGTTCCTTGTCTTTTTCCTCAAATCCTTGTGGTTGCTCAACATACACTTCTTCTGTCAAGTAACCATTGAGAAATGCACTTTTCACATCCATGTGTTGAACTTTCCATCCCTTATTTGCAGCTAAGGCAAGAACAGTTCTAATAGTCTCCTGTCTAGCTACAGGAGCAAAAGTCTCTTCATAATCAATTCCATATTTCTGAGTGAATCCCTTTGCAACTAGTCTCGCCTTGTGCCTTTCAATGCTACCATCAACATTAAACTTGGTCTTGTAGACCCACTTACATCCAACACATTTCTTGCCTTTAGGAAGCTTTACCAGCTCCCAAGTGTTGTTTTTTATAGAGGTTATCTCCTCTTTCATGGCATCTTGCCATATTTTATGATTACATGCCTTCTCATAACTAGAAGGTTCAAGTTGTGCACTAGTTAACAAAGCATAGTTAACTTGATCTCCCCTAGGTTCCTGCTGGGAGACATCATCACCATACAAGTGCATACTTTCTAATATGTGTAAAACAGATTCCATTTCACTAGCTTGACTCCTAGTGTATCTTCTTGAAAAAATTTTATCCAACATCTGAGATGATGGATGATACTATAGAGTTATCTTACCTTTGGATGGAGAATCAATGTCCATTGGTGAGGAACTTACTGATCGCTGTGGAGAAGGACTTGGTGAAGAAGTTGAATCAGAAGATGGACTTGGAGGATTTGTGGGAGGAGACTGCTTTCCTTTCTGTGGTATCTACGGTTGCACCTGCTGAGCAACTATATCAGTGGCCTCAACATCACTAAATATTTGGGGCTTACCCCATTCTCCCCCTTCATCAAAAATCACATCCCTGGAAATCACAAGCTTTCTAGTCCTGGGATTATAGAGTCTGTAAGCTTTTGTATTCTCACAGTATCCGACAAAGATACATGCCTGACTCTTTGGATCGAGCTTCTTCCTAAGCTCATCAGGAATGTGAGAATAGGCCAGCGAGCCAAACACTCTGAAATGCTTAACATTTGGCTTTTTACCATACCATGCTTGGTAAGGTGTCTGTCCTTCCAAACTTGAAGTAGGACTTCTGTTCAAAATATATACGCTGGTCCTGGCTACATCTGCATGATATGAATTAATCAAATTCTTTGTCTGAAGCATAGACCTTGTCATTTCCACAATAGTGCGATTATTTCTCTCTGCAACACCATTCTGCTGTGGAGTGTAGGCAGCAGTGAACTGCCTCTTAATGCCATGTTGCTTACAGAAATTCACAAACTCATTAGAGGAATATTCTCCTCCTCTATCTGAGCGAAGACATTTTACAAAATGTCCACTTTCACTTTCAACTCTTGTTTTGAAATCAAGAAAACATTCATATGCTTCATTCTTATGTTTCAAAAAATATATCCAACACATTCTAGTATAATCATCAATAAAGAGTAGAAAGTAAGAGTTATTACCCAAAATTTGTGTCTGCATCGGACCACAGATGTCGGTATGCACTAGCTGGAGTGGATAGCTAGCCCGCCATGCTTGTCCATGAGGAAAATTTGATCTGGCATGCTTCCCAAGAGCACACCCTTCACGAGACTTCTTTACCATCCTCGAACTTTAGGAAGTCCAGATGACCATGGCTTGGGAAGTTAGCATTTTCAAACTAGCGAAATTCAAATGGCCATATCTCAAGTGCCATAGAACACTTGGATTGGAAATAGCAACACTTGCTAACTTATCTCCCCCTGGTTGGCCAAAATTTAAAGGAAACAATCTATTCTTTGACATTGGCACTTGAGTAATGATTCTATTATTGTTATTTTTATCAAAAATAGTGCATTTACCCTCATCAAAAAGCAACTTGTAGTTCTTTTCTAACATTTGTCCAACACTTAAAATATTATGTTGGAGATGGGGTGTATAATAGATATCACTTACTTGTTTGACTCCTTCTTTAGTTGGAACTGCCATAGCTCCAATGCCTTCTACTGCCAATGATTTATCATCTCCCAATTTGATGTTGGATTTGTAGGAGGAATTTAGAGTAGCAAAGAGCTCTTCTTTGCCACTCATATGGTTTGAACACCCAGTGTCCAAGATCCATGTATCATTCATGTTCTGATCTGTTTGACCATATGAGAGAAAGAGATTTGTGGCCTCTTCCTCTTCTCCAAAGTTTCCAAACTGACTACTCTGGT
The DNA here is from genome assembly GCA_028583015.1 of Wollemia nobilis. Taxonomy (NCBI): domain Eukaryota; kingdom Viridiplantae; phylum Streptophyta; class Pinopsida; order Araucariales; family Araucariaceae; genus Wollemia; species Wollemia nobilis. The sequence goes on from JAQPPZ010001493.1 coordinate 16,946,393, forward strand.
CGCTACTAGCTCCCTGTGAAGTCTTAGTCCAATAGTCACGAGCATAATGGCCAAGTTTGCCACAATTGTAGCAAGATTGTTTTGAATTATCTCCTCCTTTACCTCTGCATGATTGTTTCCCTCTATTTTGTTGTCCTCCTCTATTCTGTTGTTGTTCACTGTTGTTTGAGAATCCTCCTCTGTTTGATTTCCTCCTCTGTTAGGAGTTCCACCTCTCTGATTATTTTTGCCTCTTCCTCTAGACTTTCCTCTCCCTCGACCTCTACCTCTACCTTCTTGAGAAGCAAAGGCTTTATCATCTCCTCCGTAACTTGTGGAAGGAGATGGTTGTAATATCTCCTCATGTGAGAGAAGTGAGCCAATGAGGGTTTCAAAAGACAGAGAAGTTAGGTCTTTAGATTCCTCTATAATGATAGCTACTGAATTCCACTTAGGAAGAAGTGTTCTCAACACTTTCTTCACTATAACTTCAGGCTTTACATCTTCTCCTAAAGTGACTATCTTATCTACTACGACTTTCACACGCACGCAGTAATCACCAACCTTTTCATTTTCTTGCATTTTAAGAGTTTCAAACTCTCTTTTCAAGGTTTGGAGTTTAACTTGTTTGATTTGGTCACTACCCCTATAACTGTCTTGTAAAGCTTTCCAAGCAGATTCAACAGTTTTAAAAGAAGCTATTCTAGGGAAAATACTTTTATCAAGGGTGGCGTGAATGTGATAAAGGGCAAAATAATTATTCTTCTATGCTTCTTTTCTAGCCCTTTTATCAGCACCACTCAAAAATGCCCACTCAGCAGCTGAAGGTTCAGTATATCCCTCTTCAATAACATCCCAAAGAACTTTGCCAATCAAGAAAGTTTGCATTTTAAGTGACCAATACTCGTAATCACTACCATTGAATTCAGGGATTGGTAAACTAGTATTGGAAGCCATTTTAGAAAGCAACTTTTATTTCAACTTCAAACAAGCTGTGCAAGAAGTACAAAATAGATTATTGATTTACTGATTTAAATCAAATCTAGCTTTCTTAAAATTCTCACTGATTTGGCGTTCTTCTTCTTGAGGATCTCCCAAAACTGGAAAGGTGAAGTTGTCTGCCTCGTCGTCACTGATGATAATGACTTCTTTTGCTACTGCTGCTGGCTCAAGATGCCTTTTGAGAACAACTCGTTCTTCAATTGCAGGTTTCACCTCCACTGGTTCTTTTTCCTCTACTTTTGCTTCTGCTTCTGTTAGTTCTGGATCAGGAGAGCGAGGTGTATAGCTCTCACTCGTTTCAACTTCAGGCACTGTAGGAGTATAACTATCACTTGATTGTCCTTCGGGTACTATCTCAACCGTCTCGGATTCAACTACTCTTTGCCCGAAGATATTATCTTCTAAATCTGCCTCGTATCCAGAATCTGGTTTTCCCTGATGTGCAATTACTTGGTTTTCCAACTGACAAAACATAGTATGAAGTCCACTCTGCTGGACTTTCTTGTCAAAGGAATCAGGAGTCTCTCTTCTCAACAGAGAGAGCAATGCATGATAGCATCCAGATGACCGAATCATCTACCCACAAATTTCACCGCATGCACTGGGTTACAATAATGATGCTAAAAAACAAACTTTTCACCTTTTTTTTAAATCAATTTTCCAAAATTTATTTTAATAAAGCCTTTTAAAATTTTTTAACAATTTTCTATAGATATTTTAAATTAGTTTTTTTTAAATAAAGGTTTATTTAAAAAAAACTTAATTAAAAATATAAATAAAAATTATTAAATATTTTAAAAACTTTAATTAAAATTAATAATGAAAAACTAAAAATAAAAAAAAAACTTTAAAAAACCCTTTTTTTTGTTCGTCGCGACCCCGACGAGATTTGAACGCAGGACCTCCGCGTCCTACCCGCAGCCTTTAGCCGCTACACCACGCGGCGCCGATGAGACCAAAGGGGACGACCGCCGATTTATAGTCGCCGACGTCCGAAGTTTAAAAAAAAAAACAACAAAAAACTTTGTTTATTCCCCGACGGGATTTGACCCCGGGAACTCTCCTTCGCAAGCCAAAGACTCAGCCGATTGCGCTACGCCCGTCGGCTGAAATGGAAAGGAACGGCGGTTCCTTATTCTATCGTCGGGCGAAAGTTTTTTTTTTTTTAAATGTGGATTTGTCCCACATTCACAGGGAAGAAGACTTTCTAGTCTTCTTATATGCGCGTGGCCGCATATATTATCGATTGCCTTCGGGCAATCGCTCCTTGACACTATACGTTCTCCTCGACCAATCCTCGATCGCCATGTGTCACTCTCAGACTAATCCATGTCCGCCACATGGACAAACAAGTTTTTGCCATCGCACACGCTCGCTTGCCACGTCAACGCTCTGTCAGCACTCGCCACATGTCGGCTGCCACCACCTCAGCGTCCACCTCAGCACCTCGATCCATGTGTCCACATCAGCTGTTGCTCTGCCTGCCATGTGTCACCTCAAAATCCATGTAGCATCAAAGTCTGTGCCCAGCTCTACCACCTCCTCGATCCGATCTCCAGCTCCTCGAGATGCGTGCCCAACATGCTTGCTAGCCAATCATCGTGCATCCTCGAGAAGCATGCCCATCTGATCTCGGGAATCATGCCTGTCCGATCGATCTCGGCTCTGATACCAAATCTAGAATTTGGACAAGGAGGTAAATAGAAAATATTGAATAAATCTTAAAATTAATATAATTGTAGAGCTAATTACAACATAGGAAATGCCCATAATATATACGGAGAGAATAGGGAGAAAGTCGACGGAGAGAAAAGGAAGGGAGGTTGGAGGAATAAGGGGAAAGAGAGTTGGAGGGATAAGGAGGAAGAGGGAATAATGGAGGAAATGGAGGGATAAGGGGAAGAATTTATTGATTTTAAATAAAAAACCTGCCGACATTATAAACTTGCCGACAATGCTAACCTAACCTAACCACTAAAGGTGTTCACATTTGCTACATATGATTCAACCATCAGGGTTTACATAGAGCTATAAAGAAATGTGTAGTCAACCATTGGATCCTATTGTTGCTGCTAGACCTTATCCTAAGCATTTTTCCATGCCAGTATTGCCAATCTATAAAGGGACTGAAGATCCAATAGAGCATTTGAGAGGATTCAGAATAGCTTATCATGATATTATTTATGATGATATGCTTTTATTGAAAATATTTCCAAAGAGTCTTGCTGGAGTGGCATTAGAATGGTATTATCGGTTGCCCAACTATTCTTTGAAAAGTTTTGAGAAGATTGTAGAGATGTTTGTTCATCAATTTAGTGCTTATATTGAAAAGGAAGTAACAATGAGAGATTTATATGATTTAAAGCAAAGTAAAGAAGAAATTTTTTTAGAATTCTTAGCTCGTTGGAGAAGTTTAGTTGGTCGATTAAGACAACCTATGTCTTAGAAATATATGCTTGATATATTCATTGGTAATTTACAAGAACAGTTATCTTATGCTTTAGAAACTACTATTGTCACATCTTTAGATCAAGCAATTGAATTAGCAAGAAAAGTGGAACAAGCTCTCATTAGGAGAGGTCAACTCAAGGTTAAAGAAGATAAGCCAACTAAGTCTCAACCTAAGAATAAGCATATAGGAGGTAATAGTGATAGTAGGCATGTTAACAATGTCAATAACAACCTACAAAATATTGTGCTTCAAAAACCTCCTCAAAGGAATTTCACAAGACTTAATATCCCTATGGAAGTAGTTTTAAAGCAATTATTAGATGCTAAGGCAATAGAATTACCTCCAATAAGACAACTAGATACTACAACTCATTGGTATAAGGCAGGTCAATATTGTACTTATCATAGAGTAGAAGGACATTGGATGAATACTTGTAAGAAATTGAAGCATGTGGTTCAAGATTTAATTGATGCGGGATGCATTGATTTAGAAAATCTCCAATCAATGAGTAGTCAAACTCCTACTCAACAAGCTCCAACAACAAATCAAGATATGGGAATATTTAAGGATCCTTTACCTAAGCATGAGCAACAAGCAGCCAATCAGGTGGCTCATCAAGATGATTCCCTACACCATAGCAATGTGGTTGGTATGGTTGGGGTAACTACAAGGAAACAAGCTCAGAATCAGCAACATCAGCAAGGATAGAGTTCGGTATCTCAGCCTAGTACAATTTTAAAGGAAAGTCAGAGAAAAGATTCAGCTACAAGAATTCCACCTATAGTATTGAGACCACAATCACAGGTTTCATTTGATCTTTAGAAGTAGTTAGCTAGTACTCCAACGAAGATATCAGTGTTAGAGATTTTACAGACTTCTCCTGATCACAGAAATGCTTTAATGAGATTTTTACAACAACAATCTATTTTCCCAGACATCCCTCCTGATGCCATAGTTGACACTGTAGGTTCTTTTGGGATACATCATGTCTCATTCTCAGATGATGATAAACCTTCCTCAAACTTACATGGAGATTCATCACTTTACATCACCACACTTATTGGGGATACCCTTATCAAGCGATTTTTGATTGATAATGGTTCATCCCTCAATTTGTGTACATATCAATTCTTTCAAAAATTTGGATTAAAAGAGGAAGATTTAACAAAAATTGATATCATCATTAAAGCTTTCAACAATGAGTCCCAAGAGGCATGTGGTGTCATATCTCTCCCCTTAAAAGTGGGGCCAAGGATATTGGATACTTTGTTTTATGTGGTACATTGTCCTACATCTTTTAATATTCTTCTTGGGTGACCTTGGATCCATGCTATGAAGGTCGTCCCTTCTACTTTTCATCAATGTCTCAAGTTTGAGTTCAAGAATCAAGTTATCACCATTCCGGGTGACCCTCGACCATTTGAATTATGTTCAAATATAGAGTTAGCTCAAATAGATTCTTATTCGTGTCCTTCTATTTCTTCAACAACTTCCCCATGTTCCTCATCTCAAATTTTTGAGCATTTTCAAAGTTTAAAAGTGAGTGAGGAACATAGGACCCATATTTTCTCCTCGGATCATGATAATCAGTTTCTTCAAGAGCCTCTTTTGGATCTAGCCAAGCTACCACCTTCACCTCGAACTATGGGCTTGCCTCATAAGAAGGGTGATGTTGTACACATTGGCACATGTGCTTTTATCTTCGAGGGTATGGCTTTTGAAGAAAAGCTTCATGGTAGCAACCCATCTCTCAATGAGTGCTCTTTTGCTCAATGCTATCTCACTAATGACTATCCCCTTCCTAAGAAGATCCTGTCCGGTATGGGATATGCAGGTAAAGGATTGGGACCATAGCAGAAGGGTATTCAAGAGCCCTTGGATGTTGATATTTGGCCTGGGAGATGTGGTATAGGTTTTATACCTAATAAGAATGAACCTTTACCTTTTGAGGATGATGACCATCTTATGACTTATGCAGAATATATGGAATATCAAAAGTTGTCAATAGATGATAATAAAAGTGTCAAATTTTCTTTTCCTTCAAAGATAATGTCTTGTAATATGATTGGTTCTGTCTGTTCTAAAGATAACTTTGCTCCTATGTTAAAGAATGGGGAATCTTTGTATAATGTATTTTATGTTAAGAAGAATGGTATTGTTAGAAAATGTAGTGATTATCATGCCATGGATGTTAAAAGAAGGGCCTTGGAAGAACTTTCCCATGATTTTCATCATCGAGAAAATGCACTCCTTGGGGATATCTTCGATCCGACACCTCATGGCACGTTAATCCATTTTAATAAGATGAATGGTGCATTTAGGTTTTGCATTGATTTCAATCCTTAAAAAATAAAAAAAAAAAAACTTTTCATATAGTTGCATTTTCATTTTCCATTGCATCCACTTGCTTGTTCATATTGCATTATTGCTTGTCATCCTTGCATGATTGCTTGACATCTAACTTAACACCTTGCATGTTTTCCTGTCATAAATGCATGATTGATTGTTCATGACTACTTGCTCATATAGATTTTGGGGATCTTGCGACAATGGCATGTGATGATACCTAGTTAGGTCATAGCTCACATGCATTGCACTTTTCACTAGGACTCTGATGCCTAGCAAGATCCCCCCTAGGGATTATTTCCCTCCTTATTTTATTCTTCTGGTCGCTTATCCTCCTTTTCTCGATTTCTTCATAATGTTGTACAAAATTTTCCTCATAGTCCCACTCTGGGATAGCACTTGCATAATATTTTTACATATATTACACCCCATATGGGATATTCATACATCCTAGTGGGTATTGCACTATTCACGATCTTCTATTGGGTCATACTCTCTTTTGACTTAGCAGGCTCAACACCCCATTACAGGATAAGCTCCTTGGTCATTTTTAGCAGACCTCGACATACATCCTAGCGGGTAATCGCCTCACAATAGTCAATAAGGGAGCAACCACCCATAGTGGGTCAAACCTCCACACACTTGTTCACATTAATGCAAGTACTACACCCATAGCGGGTCTAGCTACCTCATTCATCCGATCCACAGTGTCTGGCTACATTGGTTCACAACAACCTACGCTAGCCTTATACTTTGGATCGTTCATTTTTCTCCTTTTTTGATGGTTGACCTTTGGACCTCCCTATTTTCTTCTTCTTCTTCTCTTCCTTCTTCTTCTTCTTCTTCTTTTCTTCTTCTTTCTTCTCTTCTCTTTATTCTTCTTCTCTAATTTCTTTCTTCTTCTTCTCTTCTTTCTTTCTTCTTCTTCTCTCTTTTTCTTCTTAGTTTCATTTCTCCTTCTTCTTCTTCTCCTTGTTCTTCTTATATTTGCATTCATTTCATCCTTCATATAGTGTGCATTAGGATAGTTTGCATACATAAAAATACTTAAAATAAACAAAATAAACATATAAAAACATGCATTAAATCATTACACATAAACACATAAAAATATAAAATTTGTAGCTATGTATTACTCATAGGAAAAAGAGTACATTGTGTGAGGTTGGTGTACCACAATCTAGACTTGGTACACTCAACCTAGGGATGCACACCACAATCAAAAATTGGTGCATCATCTCGATCCCTAGCCTAGCCTATCCTAGCTCTGAGAGCCAACTCCCTCTGGCCCTCCCTAGGGTGGAGGCAGTCTCAAGCTGTGCACCCGACTACTGAGATGTCGAAGGTACCCATGATCGAGATCATGACCTGCTAGCTGACTAAAGGGATGGAGGAAGCTCCATCCTCCACTCTAGAGGGATAGCTGCACAGTAAATAGTCTCAAAGAACATGGCCCTCTAGATGGCTATCTCCAACCTATCACTAGTACATTGCAACTCTACTTGAAGGAGCTGCACTGCATCCCCTACCTAGCTACTCCCAATAGTAGCCATCCCCTCAGCCCGGGCCCATTGGTACTCTCCATCTAACCAAACTACCTCTCCCTATAGTCGGGTAACCTCTGCCAGTGTAGTGTCCCTCTCAGTCTATAGTTGGACCACCTACATATGTAGAGAAGCTAGTTGTACCCATAACTCCTCTATCCCCTGGCTCTAGCCTCCCACTACTATCGATGTAGATGCCTCCCTAGGGTCTCTAACCCATGGCCCCTCTACCTATGTGGGGGCATCTCCCATCCCTCCCTCTTCGATCCCTACTCTTGGGATGGTCTCCTCTACCACCTAGACCCGAGACCCGTGTCAACCTCTATCTAAGCATAGTAGGAGCCTATTGTGCCCTCTCTATGGCCCTACAAGCTACCTCCTAGAATACCCACTGCATGCCCAGGCCCATCACCTGGCACCTCTATAATGGTACAGGCGATGAGATCCTCTAGGGTGCAACTCCTCTTGTACCATCGCCTGTACCCGATGGCCACCCTCACATCATCTACCCCTGGGTCGATATAAGGAGGATCATCCTGGTCCTCCTCGACCCACCTAGTGAGGTTTGGCTCACCTCCAACCCCTACTGGGTCCTGGGTCACCCTCTAGTACCAGTAGTCCCCTAGGTCTGGGATTCCCTGTAAGATCCCGAACTACCATAGGACTCGATCAAATCTGAGCACCTCTAGCTCTCCCCACTCTGACCTCAGCCATCTGATCCTCCTCACCCTTGCCAACTCTATCCTATCATCTACCCATCCAAGGTGAAGCCTCCATGGTCACCAGATGAGTTGTACCTCCCGCAACTCATCGATCACCCACCTCGCTAGTGGTAGGTTCCCTGCATAGGCCCTCGTGGTCCTCTCCAAGGATCTAGGCCATCTATATGTTGTTGGTCACTCTAGGTCGGGTGATGGTCCTGGTAGTGCTAACGGTCTCTGCACCGCCATGTGCTCCCAGCACCACACCTGGAGCAATGTCATACACACTAGTCTTGTACATCGCTTATACATGATGTTGTACAACATCCTATATAAATGGGCCAACACATAAGGGCCCCATGCGAAGCGGACTCCCTACTATCGCATGTCTGCCACTACTCCTACTAATACCCATGGCAAGTATCATCTGCTAGTGTGGCAGGTCAAGAGACCAGCCACCACCCCTACGAGTACCATGGTCAGAGGGTCTACTCCATAGCGGCCAACCAGGTCATCCACTAATATGGTGCCCTCTCACACCTAGTGGGTGAAACCTATGGAAAACCATTGTAGTGTAGTTGCCTTCCTATGGGCCTTATAAACCTCTCTCCCCATGATGGGGATCCTCAAGATCCACCACACATCCTCTAGTGTGACAATCATCTCCCCTATTGGTAGCCAAAATGTAGAAGTCTCCGGATACCATCGCTCTGCCAGGGCGGTCAGCATAGCCCTATCTATCTCGATCTATGGCATCCTCACCATGTGGTCCAGCCCAACCACCTCCAGTCTAGCCCTCTCTACCTATCCTAGAGCATCTAGCTCTGCTAGAGCCCCTACCCACCACTCTCGACTCTCGAGAATACCTAGTTGCATTCAATAAACAACATAAAATTTAATTAGTTTCATCATAAAATCAAATTAATTAATTAAAATTCTAATTCAGCATAAAAAAATTTCAATTAGCAATTCACACTTTGGGATTTACTTATTTCTTTCTTATTTATTTTTCTCTTTTCTCTCTTTCTTTATTTTCTCTTTCTTCTTTTTTTCCTAGGTTTTTGTGAAGTCGCGCCCCATTTTTAGGGCGTGCGACTTCGCTTTTGCGAAGTCACGCCCTCTACTTTTCTGGTGTGACTTCACGAAGTCATGCCTAGTTTTATCCAGGCATGATTTCACCATGTTTCACCTAAAGAAAAATCACACTCTGGCCGTAAAGTTGCACCCGGGTCGTGGCGTAAATTTCATCGGCTTTTACGGTGATTTTCCAAAAAAATTCCTAAAACCCTAGCTAAATTACATGAAACAAGGAAAAAAATAAAGTAAAAGGAGGGATGAAGACAATCCTTACCCATTCTCGAGCCCTGGCCTCACCCCTTGTAGTCGTCGCTCGGTGAATTGGAAGCGCCATTGCTTTTCTACCTAGAGCTCTATTTTTCTTCTCCTCGTAGTAAAAATGAATTAGGGTTTTACCCCTGTTTTCTTTTTAAACCCTATTTTTATTTTTCTCTCTCCTATTTTTCTTTGCTTGATTGTCGTTCTTTCTCTCTCTCCTTTCTTCTGTGTCAGTTCTTTCGAGTTCTTATGAAACATCATTTTTTCATAAAAACTCGAGGGGGCACCCCGACCTATAGAGGCATTAATGTCCCTAATGCCTCGATTTGCATGTAAATTAAAAAGTGTCCAAAATGACACCATTTTTGCACCATCCCTTTCTTCTAACCCAACCACCCCATTTTTGTTTGTTGTTCTTTCCAGTGTGTGCCTACATCCTTTCTTTGACGCATTTAATAGGCCATAAATGCATCAAAGAGGGGGTAAAATGTAGACATGGAAAATTGACCCACTTTGAGTGGGCAATCTTCCTTAGTGCCCCTAAGAGACCCTCAACCCTTGCCAAGAGCAAGGGAAGACCTCTTTGCCTCCATTTTTTAATTTGTTTACCTTTTAGAGAAATCGTGCCCCATATTTACGAGGCGCGACTTCGCACCAGTGATATCGCGCCCCGTCAGGACGGGGCGCGACTTCATTGTTTAACCTAATATTTTTAAATTTAATTTATTTTATTATTTTTGAGCCCGCTTAGACCCAGGTTTAAACCCTCCCGCATGTTTTGGCATCGGTTGTGAGTTTATTTTTGCCCGCTTTTTTCCTCCAATTTCATCTATAAAAGGAAGGATGTTTTTGCTTAATCATATGTGCAATTTTTGATATACAAGCTTTTGATGTGTGATCTTAGTGCAAATTGATTAATATCAAAATTTGATAGTTCATTCTTCTTCCTTTATTTTCTCTGTTGCAAGCTAACCCTGAAGTGCGAATTTTAGATTGATCTTCTATTGCATGGATTGGATTGATTTGTTGTGTGACTTGGTGGATCCGTGGTGTAGTTCGAAGAGATAGAGTGCCCGCTTGGATACTTCGATCTCTTCTACCTACTTCTACGATGTCCATTAGGGTTTGATTACTTTTTTTTCTGCATTTATTTTGTCTTCTGCATTCGCTTCTTATTTTTCTTTAGTCTGCAGCGATATCGCACCTGGCATTAGCGAGGCATGACTTTGTCTACCCTAATTAGGGTAAATTTATCTGTAGAAGCGAAATCACGTCCCGTATAGGTAGGGCACGACTTTGTTGCTACATTATCGTTCCCACTCCAGGCGAGGTATGATTTTGCCCTAGGGCACACCGGGGGAAATTTCTAGATTCTGCTTTCACTGTTGCATTCCATTCTATTTCTAGATCATACTACTGCACTTTTCTTTTTGTTCTTTGCTATTGTATTTTTAATTTATGATTAATTCTCCAAAGGTCAATTTTCACTTTTGTATTAAAAGGTCATCTAAAAGGACCTAGGGGGCTTGACTTCTATGCCTCCAAGATCTGTTACACAGCGGCCTAAGCAAGCCCCCTAATGCTAATTCTATTTTTTAGTGTTTCATGAGTGATCTTGTAGAAACAGGTATTCTTGATATCATTGGACAAGAGGCAGAAAAAGCTAAGTCAACCACCGGTCTAGATAAGTGCTCTACTCATTCTATTGGTTGAAAATCTAATTTAATTATTGATTCCTAGGCATCTAAAAGTGAAAGGCATTTAGCTTGCATCTAGGGATAATTTTTGTGCATTTATTTTGTATATCTCTACTTTAAAGGTTTTTTGAAATAAACCCTAGGTTAGTGAGCATTCAAAATAAAGAATCATTCTAGGATAGCTCTTGTATGCCTACATTCTGTTTTCAGTTGTCTTATTCTATTTTCTGCATTGTCCTTTATCTTTTCTAGCTTAGATCTAGAAAGGCCAAACTTAGGTGTTTGTCTTGAAACTGAATACATCAAACTATCCCGAATATCCTGAGGACTTGGAGTGAGTCCTTAAACCATTCCTGGTGAACCCTTCTCCCCTAGCATCGAGTGTAGAGTACAACATACCCCCGTGGTTCACCCCACAAAATATTCCCTCCTTGTGGATCCAACCTTTTATTTGGGAATTATACACACTAGGGCAGTTTTCCCCCTCTATAGTTCCCAACATAATATCAGATCCTCCCAAGGGAAGAGTAAACATGTATTCCCTAAGGTTGTATTAGCCCATCCACATCTTTATATTTCCATATTTTCCCTTGAATGATAGTTTTCTTCCATTATCCACCATAACTTCAAATAATTACATGACATATACAACAGTCTACCTTCTTGGCTCCTTGTAGACCAATAAAATTATGGGTATTTCTTGAATCAATAAGGATAATTAGTTAGTGTCCCTTAAAATGCCTTACCAAGTTTATGGTTTAGGAATATAGATCCTAACTAAGGTGTGTAATGAGATCTTATGTGTTTGGTCCTCTATCATTTCTAGCCCTTCAAGTTACTTTTGTTCTTTATATTCCTCCTCTTTCTCATGTGATCCCCTAGTGAAATATTCACCCATATCAAGTAAATATAGTTTATATTGTATGCACTTATGGCCTGGATAATATTTATCACCATAGTTATAAAACAGTTCTTGTACCCTATGTATTTCCATTTTGTCTAAGGCAAGACATTTGATTGGAGGTGATATATTGGCCGTATTTAATGAAGTCTAGGATGGAATCAGTGTATGAGCTTGTGGAGGTTTGAAGGTGTGCCTTTGTACTACGAATTTATCTTCAGCCAACCTATCCAAACCTAATATTATCATCATGCTCATTGGATTAAACATTTTTACTTTAGCATAGATATCTTCTTTTAATCCATTAATGATATAGCTTTGGAATCAACTAGTAGGGAGTCTCATATACCTAACAAACACTATGTCTAACATTATTTTTTCTATAAAATATCTTTCAATATTTATGCAAAGATCCGAAGGAGAGTCATTAGATATTTATAAAAATAATATTATGTTCATGGTACAATAGAATATGGCTTGGAATATAATAAGAATGCTATTTTTTTTTACAGGGATACATGGACTCAGACTATGTTGGATCCATAGATAATAGAAAATCAACATTAGGATATGTGTTTTATCTAGGATATGGACTTATCTTGTGGTATAATAAAAAAAAATGGAGTGGTACTACCATCCATAGAGTTAGAATATCATACTACATGAGAAGCTATGTGTGAAGCACTATGGTTACAATTCATTATATCATATATGGGTGTGTGTAAAAGGAAAATAACAATATTGAATTATGATAATTAGTGTGTTTTAATATTTATAAAGTATCTATTATTTCATGAAAGAACAAAACACATTGAAGCACAATATAATTTGATTTAGAAGAAATTTCAAAATCATCAAATAAAACTCAAATATATTTCCACCAACGATCAACTTACATATATTTTCAAAAAGGCACTTGGACAAGTCAAGTTTGATTTATTTGCAATTCTCTTTGTATACCAAATAATGTAATAAAAGAAGGATGTTAGGCATAGGAATTAATTATTACATTATTTCATCATTATTCTTAAATACATGAAATATGAAGAGACATCTTGTGTTGGTCTTGAAAGCACCAAAGGTCTCTTAAATCCAAGAAACATGACTTTGTATATACGTGTAAAGCTTTGCTCTTTTGATGATTGATCAAAAGTAATATTTTTCTACCTACTTGATTCCATCACCTACTATTGTGATTTTCCTCTAGTTGTGGGTGCCCTCATTTAATTGACTTAATGTGGTGGGCACACACTTTGGGCCATTAAAATATAAGTGCTATCCAAGCTCCAAGCTCTTTTTTCTCCTCTTTGTGGTAAAAATAAATTCAATTTTCCTCCCCTAACCCTTGTACCCCATTGGCCTTCCCCACCAATTTTTGTTATCCTAAATTCTTCATCATAGCACCAATGTGAATCATGGTCAAGTAAATTTTACTTGGTCCAACTTGATTTTTCCTCAAAAACTTGAGGAGGTACACTAGGGCATGATAACAATTAGTCTACATTTTTTTAAAAATGTAACATCATCTCGAAGCAAATAGTCAATGCATCAATCATCTTGCATCACTAATTATAACCAAAAAAAAGTATTTCTATCTAAAAATTAGGACATCTATGTTAGTTTTTTATGCATTAGTTATGCAATAAATACATCAAAGAGAGGAAAATATATATACTCAATTTTAAGTACATCATCAATCTTCATACTTTGTAAACAGGAGAAAATACACTATATAAAGTAACAAAACAAAGATTATTTTATATTGCTTAAAATTTACTTTTTACAATATGCCCTTTGAAGGGCTTATAATCAAAAAAATATATTTTTGATAAATTTATAAACAATGCAATTCGTGATGTTCTCAAGCTTTCTCTTGCTACAAGTGTTGGTGGGTTTGTAGTGAATACCAATCCGAATTGTTTTGAATATTCAGCAACCTACACACAAGCAAACACACAATTGATTAGTAGTACCTACTTATATGATGAAAAAATAAATAGAAAGATCAGCCAAAGATTAAAATAAAACAAGGGCATGAAAAGATCTTGTTCACAAAGCATGCAGAAGTTCTAGGTAAATTTTGACAACATTTCATTAAGTAAATCCTTAGCTCCCCCCCCCTCAGTTTGGCCATGGGAAGGGATATTTATAAGCAATTTGGACTAGGATGAGTAGGATGCCATGTGGAATCCACATAGGTTCCACATGGGTAGGGATAGGTGAGGGAAAGGTCTAGAGAGAGTGAGGTGGAGAGCCTCATTTAAGTGTCTTGGGGAAAGGAGTCTAGAAAGATGAAAATATTTTAAATTATTTTTCTAGGCACATGGGGGATGTGGGGGGAATTTAAAATTTAAAAGAAAGATGAGGTGGAGTTGTCATATTAAATACCCCTGGGGTAGTATCCTAGGGGGATGAAAAATTAATTTTTAATTATTTTTCTATGGGCATGGGATATTGGGACAAGTCATTTTTAATTGTCAAAAATGTGAGCTGTAGGGGTTGGGAGTTGACATAGTAAATGACTTTGGGGGTAGTGTCCTATGAAAATGGAAAATTAATTTTTAATTAGTTTTCCATGGGCACATGGGGATAGAAAAGAATTTAAAATTTCTAGAACAATGATGTGGTTGTCCTATAGCCAAGTGGGGTAAATGGAGCTTTGACTTGGCATGATTTTTAAATTTAAAATTATTTTTTATGTCATGAAGGGGAGTACTATGTGAGGTGGCTTATTAAATAGGGATATTTTTAAATTATTAAAAAGGGGCATGTTCTATAATCTTCTAGAGTTTTTATAATAAATAGGGTGTCTAGAACATTACATAATTAAGGTTATGGGATTTTAATATTTTAATTTATTAATATTAATTAGTGATGGTTATTTTCTTAATTTTATTATTTTCTAGGTAGAGAGAATAAGAAATGCTGTTATGTTGTGGATGTTAATTATACTCAATTAACAAAATATGGGGTTAATGGCATATTTATTATATAATAGTGACATGTGGGGGTGTAGGATAATTGTGTAATATTTTATTATTATTTTTGTTATTTTATTAATTTATTATTTTTATCATTTTGTGGGTGTAGGGATGAATTAACATTTGGGTTTTGTTATTTTTGTAAATAAATGAAGTATGTAAAAAAATTAATTATTTATATTTATTATTTATGGGGCTAAGGTTTGCTAATGAAATATTAAGGTATTTTTTATTTAATTTTATGAAGTGGCAAAAATTAATGTTTGGATATTTTAATTTTATTAATTTAGTATGTCATTAAAATTACAAAATTTCAGTGTCTAGAGATACCCCTTTTTGTAGTGTGTTGTTTGTAAAAACAACATAGTGCAAAAATGTTTATCAAAATTTTGTTGTGTGATTGCCCCAGTGAGATGATTATCCCCATGAGAGTATATTTGATGACCCCCTCAAGTGGTGAGTGTGTAGGTGAGGTCACGAGGTCAAGGACGAGCCACTTGAAAAAATTGAGGTAATGGAAAGAAGGGGGGATTGCATGGGAGATCATCTCCTTAGATATGATTAGGGAAGGTTGCCTAGCTAGGGACAACCAAGGGTTGAGATGAGAGTGGGAGGATGAAGGGAGGTGGGGGAAAAATGGTTAGCTCCAATGGTGGTATATGGGAAGAATGTAAAAATGGAGGAGAATATAAGGTGTGTCGAGTAAGTTGGGGGAAAAAATGGGGGGAAAGGAGGGCAAGGTAGGGAGGAAGGTAAGGAAGATAGGGGGTTACAATGGGGGAAGAGGGGTTAGCTTCAGACTCCTTGAAGATAAGAATGAGGGTAGGAGAATATAAGAGGATATAGTGGGAGGGAAAGATAGTAGGAGGATATGGTGGGAGAAAGGGGATATAATGAAACCATGGGAGAGGAGCAGACCTAGATAGGAGGAGATCACAATTGCACTGTATAAAAAATAATGAGAAAAATAAAAACAAAAAGGTATGGGGCCTAAAGAGTCCAACTAAAAGTATAAATACCAATGAGGTGAATGTAAAAGTAGGTTCCTAAGGAGACGAGTGTAAAAGCGATTCCTAAGTAGGTAGTGTGAAAAAAGGGATACCCAAGGAGACAATGTGTAAAAAGGGATGCCCAAGGAGACAAAGTGAACAAGTGTGCCCAAGTAGGTAATGTATAAAAAGGGGTGCAGTAGAAATAAAAATTAGTGCAATGTAGAGGTTTAGCTAGGTTTTAAAATGATTGTGGTGTATCAAGTGTGGGATAATTGATGGAATGAAGGGTAGTTGTGTGAGGTATATGTGGTAGGAAACAATGAGAGGTGCACTACCAAGAGTGGGAGGCTACAAGGTTGAGGCTAGCAAGACATCTCAAGGTTATGGAGAAAGAGTAAGATAGGATACTAGCTAAGCTTAAGGAGCTAATAGTGAGGCTATATCAAGGGAGACAGGAGCAAGATAGGCTTATAGAGGAGTGGGATGGTGTCTAATGACAAATGGGTAGGTTATACACAAGGCATATATAGGTGAGTGAGGATCAAGAATGCTATATGTCATTGCATGAGTGCCCCAGTTTCTAGAGGGAATAAGGTTGGAGTCCATTGGTGGGGACAGGCATGATCAAGAGAGACAAAGAGCCCAAATGAGCACAAGAAAAAGGAAGTATAGGATGGATAAAAGAGAGTATAGGATGGATAACAATGATGATAAAAGGGTAATATAGAACAATAAAAATGGATTGATAATGGATAGAGGAAAATGCTTACCTCATTAATAAAAAATATTTCTTTTCATACACAAGGGGATATAATGTCCACAAGAAAAGGGGAGAGAGGAATGGAAGAAAATGAGGGAGGATAGTATCCATAGGATATTTCACAAGACTCAAACACCCTAGTGCTCCTCTCAAGTGATGAGATTACCATGCAAAATCAATTAGGATTTAGAGGTCCCTTGAGACATATCAAAATGTCCTAGAACTGTTGTGTGTGCAGTGAGTTCATTAACCAAATTTTGAATAGGTTCAGACTTAACCAATCATAGTCCTAATGAGAAATAGTAAGCTCATCGTGAAGGCATACTCCACTACCAGTCAGGCGTCTATAGCCTCGGTGGAGATAGCACACGGTCCATCGACATTGCTCCACTACCGATCAAGCATTTATAGCCTAGATGGAGTTGTCTAATACGCCCAAGGATTCAAGCTATATTATTATTAATTATTATTTTTCATCATTTTTATTTTCATGCTTTCATTTTATTTTTTTGACAAAGCGTGAACCCTTGGGTTTTGGACCACTAAAGGATGCACGATGAGCTAATATAGGCATTAGGACTAATCATGATGTCATCATCACCTAATCAAAATATCATTAAGTATGTGTGTAATGTGTGGGTCCTAATATGCCTCAATAGGTCACAAAGAGAGGTTTCAAATCATTGTGTCTTTGAATGAGATATATGCGCACTTGAAGAGGATACTAGGTATGGTTGAGTGATGAAAAGATCCATGGGATACAAAGAAAAGGATAACAAGAAGAAAGGGAATGTAAAAAGAAAGGGGGATTGTGAAAGACATGTATATAAAAGGAAATGTGAATGGTTAATGAGGTAAGCACCTTTCATGCATAAAAAAAAAGGGTGGTGAAATGTAGCAATAGGTATATATTTATCGATAGTAGAGAGAAGGAAAAGGTATGTACAAGGATTGTAGTGAATACATATATATATTATGCAAAAAGGGTCGTAAGCATGGAGGAGGACGTGAAGGAAAAGAAGTAGAGTAAAAGGAAGGTATGCTGCTCCCCCAGACCAAGGGGAAGGCAAGAAAAATATGTATTAGAGGGTGACCTCCCCTAGCCAAAATTTGTGGGGAATGGTGAACTAGCCTTGAGCTAGTAGAGGAAGGAGTGGGAAGGGTGAAATTGAGGAGCAATGGGATAAATGATGTGGTCAAGTATGGAAGGATAGGGATGAAGTAGCATTTGAGTGAGAGAGTCAAGGAGTACAAGGTGGACGAGGCCGATTGGAAGGGAGTGTAGTGGAAATTATATTACGAGCAAGGTGATAAGGATAAGGACGAGAATATGAGGGAGATGGAGGAAAGAGAGAGGATGAATGGTAAGGTTGTGAACATTGGGCCACATGAGGGTCATGGGATAGTGAATAAGGTGTTGGAAGAAGAGGTGGTAAAGAGGGTGTTGGAAGAATTGGAGAAATAGAAGAAGCTGAAATAAGAGGTGGGAGAGAAGGTGTTGGAAGAAGGGGTGGCAAAGAAGGGATTGGAAGAAGAAGAGGAAGAGAAGGGGTTGGCAGAAGGGGAGGAAGATAAGGGGTTAGAAGAATAGGAGGAAGCAAAGGATTTGGAAGAAGAGGAAGAAGAGAAGGGATTGGAATAAGAGGTGGGAGAGAGGGTGTTGGAAGAAGGGGAGGAAAAGAAGAGGTTGAAAGAAGAGGAGGAAGAGAAGGATTTGGAAGAAGATGTGGGAGAGAAGGTGTTGGAAGCAAAGGTGGAAAAGAGGGTTTTGGAAGAAATGGAGGAAGATATGAGGAGGATTGGTGCGAGTATTTGCACATGGTATTTTTATGATCGTGTGCAGATGATCGAGTTGGAGGGGTTTTATGGGTTGGTCTACAAAGGGAGTGCCCCAAAGAAAAATTTATCTCATGAAGGGAAAGAGGTGTAGAAGGGGTTTGTGGTGAAGTGGGAGGAGTCTCCTTGAGTCAAGTTGGAGGGATTTCAGGTGAAGAAGGCATTTGCTTGTCATTGGGGATGTTAGAGGAAATGGGATGGATGAGGGCAACTTGAGAAGAGTTAGCTATCAAAGGTTTGGGGGATTGAGGATCAAAAGTGATGGAAATTTGTTCAAAGTTTGCTTCATCCTCCTCCTCAAGGTCTAGAGTGAGAGATTTGAAATTAACGAAAGTGTCAAGTCCCCCAGACACAAAATTGGTATGGGTAAATATAGGACCCAAAGGAGCAATGGCCTCAATGATTAAATCATGGGCTAATTCAGATTGGGAAGATGGTGACAAAGAGTTGATAGGATTAGAGGGGTGTGTTAACATGGGGTGGTTTGTAATGTGAGGTAGTGGTGAAGGTGAGGTATTAGAGTGGTCTATCTCCTCATGGGTGGTAAGGGCTTTAGTTAAGGTGGCAAGGGAGGGCGCAAGTAGAAGGATGTTGTGCCAAAAAAGGGGTTTTTATGCAACCATGGAAAATAGCAGACCCAAACAAGAAGGGACCACATGTGCACTGTATAAAAAAATAAAAAAAGGTAAACAAAAGGTGTGTAGCCTAATGAGGCTTGTGAAAAGTGTATAGCCCCAAGGGGTAAGTGTAAAATGGGTGCCCAAGGAGGTGATGCAGGAGCATCCGGTAGCAACAGAGCAATCTCGCATCAACAAAAAAAAATTCTAAGTGTTCGCCTTGGTGTCACGATATCGCGACAGAAAAACGTGTCGCGATATCGCGACATGTCGTGAAATCACGACCGAAGTAGGTGAAGGAAGGCGCCCGAAGAAAATGTCGTGAAATTGCGACATGTCACGAAATCGTGATCGAAGCAGGAGAGAGAAGGCATGGAGCAAAAATGTCACGATTTCGTGACATGTCACAAAAACGTGACCGAAAGAAGACAGAAAGGCCAGAGGAGAAAATGTCACGATTTCGCGACATGTCACGAAATCACGACCGAAGAAGCAGCAAGGAAGCAAGGAAGGAAAATGTCGTGATTTCATGACATGTCGCGAAATCGCGACCAAAGAAGCAGAAAGGGAGCAAGGAAGGAAACTATCGTGATATCGCGACATGTCACAAAATCATGACCGAAGAAGCAGAAAGGAAGCAAGGAAGGAAACTATCGCGATATCGCGACATGTCACGATTTCGTGACCCAAGAGGCGAGGAGGAGGCAAAAAGGAAAGATGTCACGATATCGTGACATGTCACGATTTCACGACCGAAAAGGAGAAAGAAGAGCTGGAAGGGAAAGATGTCGTGATATCGTGACATGTCGCATTTTCACGACCCAAGGACAAGAGAAAGCGCAAAGGAGAAAAAGTGTCGTGATATCGCGACATGTCGCATTTTCGTGACCAAAGGACGAGAGAAGGCGCCAAGGAGAAAAAGTGTCGCGATATCGCGACATGTCGCATTTTTGCGACCAAAGGACAAGAGGAGGCGCAAGAAAGAAAAATGTCGCGATATCGCGACATGTCGCATTTTCGCGACCAGAAGACGATGGGAGGCGCAAGAGAGAAAAGTGTCGCGATATCGCGACATGTCGCATTTTCGTGACTCGAGAAAGGCAGGAAGGCCAAAAAGCAAAAGTGTCGTGATATCGTGACATGTCGCATTTTTGTGACTCATACAGGACAGGAAGGCAGAGAAGACAAAAGTGTCACGATATCGTGGCATGTCGCATTTTTGCGACTCGAAGAGAGCTAGAAGGTCGAGGAGCCGAAAGTGTCACGATATCATGACATGTCGCATTTTTGTGACCAACAAAAGAAAAGAAAGTGCAGGTGGTTACAAGGACCGTTACAGAGGAATCTATCGAGCGGTGGTATACCGAACGTCATCAATGGTTGACAGGTGGATAGAGCCTACAGTGGCAGCACTGAAAGCACGTGGCACTAAGGTGCAGTGAAAGCAGACAAGATCAAGGATCAAAAAGAAAGGTGTTCGAAAAGGCGAAGACAATGAAGAGGCACGGGAAATGAAATGAAGGGTCAGGCAAGGGAAACGAAGAGTCATGCCAGAGATTTTAAAAGGGCGAGTGAAGGCATGCACAAGGGTCAAAAAACTACTGAGACAGAGTGGCAGACGTGAAGGCAAGAGGGCCTTTCTGAACCTGTGTAGGCTGTGTTTTTCTTCCAGAGTTGAAATACTAAAATGTATTAGAAAATTCTTCCTGGGAACGCAGGCAGATCACCGAACGTGAGGCAGCTTGCATCAGAAAAAGAAAACTACGCCTGCGGGCTAGTGTTGTAATTGGTTTTGTTTAAATTGTTTAATGAGAATTGAGAATTTAGCAAGAGCAAAATTTTGGCTCATGAATGAGTTTTTGTGAGTTTGGGGTGAGCGATTTTTTGGTCCCCATCAAGTGGTATCAGAGCGGGAGTTCCTGAGTGTGTAAACAGATCGCCGGACGTGAGGCAGTTTACACCAGGATCTGTGGAAGAGTTGGAGAAGTGAGTGAGGAAGAATGCCTCCATGAAGAAACCATGGTGGTGGAAGGAATGTGGTACCTGAAGAAGATTTTAGAGCTTTGCAGAGGCAAGTGCAAGCCCTGCAAGAGGAATTGTGAAGAGGGGTTGAACCAAGGAGAGAAGACCATAGTGAAGAGGAAGCTTGGGAGGTTGATGATCCATCGGTTGAAGAAGAAGCAACGGATCCTGCAAAATCCAAATTAATTAAGGCCATATCTCGGATCGGGAAGAAGGTGAAGTTTGAGGTCTCCACGTATTCTGGGAGTCTCAATTCAGAGGAGTTAATTGACTAGATCAATGATATGGAGGAATATTTTGAGTATGAGGAGATTGTAGATCCATATCGGATCAAGTTTGCAAAAACAAAGTTGAAAGGCCATGCTTGCATATGGTGGAAAGAAGTGCAGCTAGAAAGAAATAGAGGAGGAAAGGAAAAGATAACCAGATGGGATCGAATGGTAGAGAAGTTGAAGAGACAGTTTATCCCCTGTAGACTACGAATTGGACCTATTGAGAAAAATGCAGAGTTTGAGGTAGGCAAACAGATATATCAAAGAATATACAGAGGAGTTCTACCAGATCTCAATCAGAACTAGCCATTCAGAGGCTAGCAGGGAGAAGGTGGCCCGTTACATCCATGGGTTGAGAACCAGTATTCAAGAAGAGTTGAGTCTGGTTAGGATGAGCACCATCGAGGAGGCTTACCAGTTTGCTCTCAAAGTCGAAGAGAAACTGAATAGAAGGTTTGAAAGCAAGCAAAGAGGAAGGGGTCATGGTGGAAGAACTGGTGGAAGAATAGATGGAGGACAAGATGAGAAGAAAGAAGAAGCTAGCAGCAGCCAGGATCAGAAGGGAGATAATGATTATAGATCCCGTAATCAGAACAATGGCTACCAAAGAGGAAGAGGTAGATATGGAAGAGGAGGATTTCGTGGAACCTGTTTCCTTTGTGGGGAAGAAGGACATCGGTCATACGAGTGTCCACAACATCGAGAAAGGATGAATAAGAGACCTGAGGGTCCTACCAGAGCTGCTGTAGCAGATGAAAGAGCTGAATCAAAACATTCTGAGGAGGCAGAGAGAGGAGAAGTGATGTTCACAAGGAGAACCTTGTTGAATGAGGAGAAAGGATCAGACCAGAGGAGGAGCCTGTTCCGCACAAGGTGCAAGAGTTCGGGTAAGGTCTATAATGTGATTATAGATAATGGTAGTACTGATAACTTGGTCTCTGAAGAAATGGTTACTAAGTTATAGCTAGAGAGGAGGAGGCACCCGCATCCCTACCGGATTGCCTGGTTGCGGAAGGACCATAGGACATTGGTCAGTGAATAGTCCTTGGTCAAATTTAATGTTGGGAATTACTGTGATGAGGTCCTATGTGACATCCTGCCTATGGATGCTTGCCATTTGCTATTGGGAAGGCCATGGTAGTTTGATCGGTGTGCAGTGCATGATGGGCACGCCAACACTTACTCAGTGATGAAGAATGGAGTGTGCCATAAGCTGAAGCCCTTGAAGGAGGCGGGTGAAAGGGTATGTAGCAGCGCTAGAATCTATTTGCTGAAGGGGATGGATGAAAAGAGGTTGCTGACAACAATGAGGGTGGAGGTTGAAGAGGTTGAAGATTTTGCAAGTTGTGAGAAGGTGACAGAACAGTACAAAAGTGAAGGTCACTTCTCAATCCACCCTGGTTGTCTGATGTAGGAGCATCCGGTGGCAGCAGAGCAATCTCACATCAACAAAAAAATTTCTAAGTGTTCGCCTTGGTGTCGCGATATCGCGACATGTCACATTTTTGCAACTCAGGGAGGAGAGAGAAGGTGCGGAGGAGAAATGTCGTGATTTCATGACATGTCGCAAAATCGTGACCGAAATAGGTGAAGGAAGGCGCCCGAAGAAAATGTCACGATTTCGCGACATGTCACGAAATCATGACTGAAGCAGGAGAGAGAAGGCGTGGAGCAAAAATGTCACGATTTCACGACATGTCACAAAAATGCGATCGAAAGAAGATAGGAAAGGCCAGAGGAGAAAATATCACGATTTTGCAACATGTCACAAAATCGTGACCGAAGAAGAAGGAAGCAAGGAAGGAAAATGTCACGATTTCGCGACATGTCACGAAATCGCGACCAAAGAAGCGAAAAGGGAGCAAGGAAGGAAACTGTCACGATATCGCGACATGTCACGAAATTGTGACCGAAGAAGCAGAAAGGAAGCAAGGAAGGAAACTGTCGCGATATCGCGACATGTCGCGATTTCGCGACCCAAGAGGCGAGGAGGAGGTAGAAAGGAAAGATGTCGCGATATCGCGACATGTCACGATTTCGCGACCCAAGAGGCGAGGAGGAGGCAGAAGGGAAAGATGTCGCGATATCGCGACATGTCGTGATTTTGCGACCGAAAAGGAGAAAGAAGAGCCGAAAGGGAAATAGTGTCGCGATATCGCGACATGTCGCATTTTCGCGACCCATGGACAAGAGAAAGCGCAAAGGAGAAAAAGTGTCGCGATATCGCGACATTTCGCATTTTCATGACCAAAGGAAGAGAGAAGGTGCCAAGAGAGAAAAAGTGTCATGATATCATGACATGTCGTATTTTCACGACCAAAGGACGGGAGAAGGCGCCAAGGAGAAAATATGTCGCGATATTGCGACATGTCGCATTTTCGCGACCAAAGGACAAGAGGAGGCGAAAGAAAGAAAAATGTCACGATATCGTGACATGTCGCATTTTCGCGACCAGAAGACGATGGGAGGCGCAAGAGAGAAAAGTGTCGCGATACCGCGACATGTCGCATTTTCACGACTTGAGAAAGGTAGGAAGGCTGAAAAGCAAGTGTTGCGATATCGCGACATGTCGCATTTTCGCGACTCGGACAGGACAGGAAGGCAGAGAAGCCAAAAGTGTCGTGATATAGTGACATGTCGCATTTTCACGACCAACGAAAGAAAAGAAAATGCAGGCGGTTACAAGGACCATTATAGAGGAATCTATCGAGCGGTGGTATACCGAACGTCATCAATGGTTGACAGGTGGATAGAGCCTACAGTGGCAGCACTGAAAGCACGTGGCACCGAGGTGCAGTGAAAGCAGACAAGATCAAGGATCAGAAAGAAAGGCGTTCGAAAAGGCGAAGACAACGAAGAGGCACGGGAAATGAAACGAAGGGTCAGGCAAGGGAAACGAAGAGTCATGCCAGAGATTTTAAAAGGGCGAGTGAAGGCATGCACAAGGGTCGAAAAATTGCTGAGATAGAGTGGCAGACGTGAAGGCAAGAGGGCCTTTCTGAACCTGTGTAGGCTGTGTTTTTCTTCCAGAGTTGAAATACTGAAATGTATTAGAAAATTCTTCCTAGGAACGCAGGCAGATCGCCGAACGTGAGGCAGCTTGCATCAGGAAAAGAAAACTACGCCTGCGGGCTAGTGTTGTAATTGGTTTTGTTTAAATTGTTTAATGAGAATTGAGAATTTAGCAAGAGCAAAATTTTGGCTCATGAATGAGTTTTTGTGAGTTTGGGGTGAGCGATTTTCTGGTCCCCATCAAGAGGTAATGTAAAAAATGAAATGCCTAAGGAGACGATGTGAAAAAGGGTGTCTAAGGAGACAAATGTTAAAATAAAATACCCTAGGAGGTGAGAAAACCGTAAAATAGTGTAATGTGGGATGGTAGCCAAGTATGCAAGGTAGAATATTGCATTGAGTTAGAGCACGAGAAGAAGGGTGGTTGGATAGAGTGTTGGATGAGGGTAATGGAGTAGGAGACCAGCTCAATCTACCCAAGCCTGCTCGGGTGTTGGGTAGTTGACCTGGAAGGTCAATGGGGTTGCGGATGCCTTGCTCATGGTGTCCTAAGCCAAAATCTTGCCAATGGTATTTTTGAAAATAGCGTAGGACAAAATATGGCTTGGAGAGGTAGTTAATATCAGCACAAAAATGACCTTGGAAGGGAATGGAGGTGGATGATAATGTAGGTGTATCGAGTCCCCCATAAATAAAATTGGTGTGGTTAGGGGGTGAGCCTAAGGGTACAATAGTGCCTATAGAAAAAGGTATATCACGGGGTCTATCAAAATCTTTGATAGACTTTACATTCATGAGGTTTTTAATATGTACATTATGTACAAAGAGTTCACCTATGGCTAGATTAGTCATATGTACAGTAATATGTGGGATTGTGGAGAGTAGTGAGGACGAAATGATAGAAGTGGTAGGGGTATCCTCATATGAGGAAATATGATCAGATGAGGTTTATTGAGGGATAGTGTTGAGGAAAATGTCTTGTGATGAAGATGAAGGGTCAATTGAAGTGTGGGGTAAGAATGAGGATACTCTTCTTCTTGAGAAGTAGGAGTGGTAGGACCTGGGGTAATATTAGTGAGGGGATTAGGAGGATGGTTTACGACTTCGAGTAATGCAAGGGATTTTTGGTAAGTGTGTGGTTTTGGGATGAAGAAGTGGAAGGAGGAATGATTGGGAATTGGTCATGTAAGGCATCAGTGTCAATGGAGGTGATGTGGGGATGCATTGGTGGGCTATGTGGCGAGGTAGGGGGAGTCACCTTTAAAGAAGTTGAAGGGACTTCGGGTGTGTGTGCGACTTGGGTATCCTCTAAGGTGCTAGAGGAAAGGGGATAAGAGGGGGCAACTTGAAAAAAATCGTTTTGCAAAATTTGAGAGGGTGGACGATCAATAAATGTGTCATTAGTTTCCTCCTCAAAATCAATAAGGTCAGAAAAAGGAGATTTAAGGGGGTTGATTGAGTGAGATGGGGAGGATGAGCATTTTGATATATATTGTGAGGGTGATAAAATGAAAGGAAGATTAGATGGAGAAGGTGGAGAAGGTGAGGTGATAGCAAGCTAAGAAGGAGGTGGAGTAGATGTCATAGAAGATGAATATGAAGGGGAAGGGGGTGCAATAGTTTGTGATGTGAAGTGAAGTTGGGGCCAAGGAAGAATGTGTGTGGTAGGGAAAATGGGTTGGTTTTGACATTGAGTGGGAGGAGGTGTAGCTTGATATGTTGGAGGTTGGGGTAAACATGGAGGTTGCAATGGGGGGTGAGGCTGCTGAGGTTGGTGCGGGGGATATGATTGCTGCAATGGAGATGGTTGATGTTGGGAACATGGGTAAGATTGGTGTGAAGTGGTGAGAGGTGCTTGGGAGGCTTGTGGTAGAATGTGATGTGTGTGATATGATATGGTAGGGGTGTGGGTAGGAGTGTAAGATGGTTGGGAAGTGGATTGTAGGCAGCATGGAGAGTAAGGTTGTGATGAATTAGGGGTATGTTGGTATGGATGAGTTGGTGGGAGTTGATATGAAGGGGAGGTGTGATGATATACTGGTGGTGATTGATTGCAAGTGGAAGATATTTGAGTGTAAGTAGGTAGTGTTTGTGATGAATATGGTTGAGTGGGTGGTTGAAGTTGATTGGATGAGTGTGGAGGTTGATAAGTTGGCTGAGGGGGTTGATGATATTGTTGAATTGGTGGTTGATGAGAGGTGGGTTGGGAGTGATTAATAGCAACGGAAATAATGGAAGGTATTTAACGGTTGGTTAGGAAAGATGTCGGCCCCAACTTTTGCTGGTGAGAAGTGCCGGGAGGAAATTGCAGAAAGGACGGAACTTCCGGATATTCTGCACAGTTGAGGCAGGGCAGAAGATCCTTGAATTTAAAAAATGTGCACCTTTACTTGAGAGTACATTTTTAGAACAAAATGGAGTACCTGGTTCAAATGAATGGAAGGCTCTTTCAGATATTTGGAGAACAGAGAATAAAAACACAGAGAAAATGTATTGTTTTTGGAAATATTTGGAACACACGACGATCAAGAAATTGCATGGCAGATGTGCAAATGAGAGGATGGTTTTACAGAGAGGGGGGTCTGAAAGCGTTTCATATTGGTGTCAAGGAGGATATATAGAAAAATGTTTGTTTTGTTTTGTTTTTTTTTGTCTATGAAATATTACAAAACAGTAATCTGCAGAAAAAGAAACTGCCACAACATAGCATATAAGGGACAAAAAGGTTCTTGATTTGAGAATATAATCGATTTGCAAAGTGGACCCTGAGACTGAGAAACAGTTAGCAGCATTAATCATGGAGGAAGATAAAAGGCTACGCCAACAAGCTGATAAAGAAGGGGTGCATGTTTATCTAACCAAAACACAGGCACGGGGATGACCCAATTCACAGTTAGCAACATTAATCATGGTAGAAGTCGATGAAAAAGAGTTGGAACTTGAACGACGGATGTATCATAACAAATTTTGTAAATATGTGTTCGACAGAACATGCAGGATAGGTATAATGACAAGGTAAAGCATATGTAAGTTATAAAAAGGGCAAGGACAAGAGAAATGAAGTTAGTAGCTCAGAAAAAACTGATTCCTATGAAATATTAATGGAGAAATTAGTTTTTTTTTTTTTTTTAAATGCACTTATATGGTCTGCCCGTTGAAAGGGTGGAAAAATACAACAGTATTATTTTTTGTTTTAAGAAAACTATTAAAAAAAAAAAGAACATAATTCTTTTTTTTTTAAGATTTTTTTTTGGTCCTATTGTGCTCTTTGTGGACTGCCCAACTATTTCACATTTGCCAAATCTGCTATGCGCACCGGATTTTGGCAATTTTTTCACAGGCATGCATTGATGGCTTTGAGAACTTACACAAACATGCCAATTGTATTGTTCACCTTGGTCCTTCTTGTGTCACTAAATGTTGGGAGTATCTAGAATGGATATCGAAATTTGTTGGTGCTCAGCATATAATGGCCTGCCAGAATAAGTCACAGAACATCAAGGAAAGCAACCCTGAAATCTCAAGGTAAAGAACAAGAACGATTTTGTTTTTTTATACAAAGTAAATACAATAATGTTTTTTTTGAAGATAAAATTCTTAAAAAAAAAATAGACAGGGGCAATAGAGATAAAACGAAAGAAGAATTGTTCTTTTTTTTAAATAAAACTTTGAAAAAATAGACAGACAGTTGTTGGGCAATACAAATAGAGATAAAACAAAAGAGGAATTGTTTTTTTTTTTTTATATTAAAAACAGAGGTAAAGAAAAGAGGAATGACAGCAACTACTTGGATTGACCGCAATAAAAAACTTAAAATCTGCAACTACAAGAAGAAAGAAAAGAGTTGAAAGCAATACAAAACTTAAAATCTACAACTACAAGAAGAAAGAAAAAAGTTAGTTATTTGAGTAAGATACCCGGGCATGCCATTGTGTGAACATGAGAAAATACATCATATAAAATAACAAAACAAAGATTATTTTATATTGCTTAAACTTTGCTTTTTACAATATGCCAAGGGCTTATAATCAATAAAATATCTTTTTGATAAATTTGTAAATAATGCAGTTGGTGGTATTCTCAAGCTTTCTCCTACCACAAATACCACAAGTACTGGTGGGTTTGTAGTGACCACCAATTCGAATTGTTTTGAATATTCAGCAGCTTACACACAAGCAAACACACAATTGATCAGTAGTGCATATGCTTATACAGTACCTACCTGCTTATATAATGAAAAACATAAATAGAAAGATCAACCAAAGTTTAAAACAAAACAAGGGTATGAAAAGATCTTGTTTACAAAGCATGCAAAAGTTTTAGGTAAATTTTGGTAGCATTTTTTTAAGTAAATCCTTAGTTCCTTCTCAATTTGGAGGTGGGCTGGGGTGAGTAGTATACCATGTGGACTCCACATAGGTTCCATATGGGTAGAGGTAGGTGAGGGTAGGGTCTAGAGAGAGTGAGAGTGAGGTGGAGGGCCTCATTTAAGTGTCTTGGGGAAAGGACTATAGAAAGATGAAAATATTTTTAAATTATTTTTCTAGGCATATGGGCGATGTGGAGGGAATTTAAAATTAAAAGAAAGGTGAGGTGGAGTTGCCATATTAAATAGCCTTGGGGTGGTATCCTAGGGGGATGGGAATTTTTTTTTTAATTATTTTCCCATGGGCATGGGAGATTGGGACAAGTAATTTTTAATTGTCAAAAATGTGAGGTGTTGGGACTGGGGAGTTAGCATAGTAAATGACTTTGGGGGTAGTGTCCCCAGGGATGGGAAATTAATTTTTAATTAGTTTCCCATGGGTACCTGAGGGATAGAAAAAAATTTAGAATTGCTAGAACAATGATGTGGCTGTCTTATAAAGCTTTGACTTGGCATGATTTTTAAATTTAAAATTACTTCTAATGCCATGAGGAGGAGTATCATGTGAGGTGAGATGACTTATTAAATAGGGATATTTTCAAATTATTAGAAAGGGCATGTTCTATAATATTCTAGAGTTTTTATAATAAACAGGGTGTATAGAACATTAATGTTCTATAATATTCTAGAGTTTTTATAATAAATAGGGTGTCTAGAACATTACATAATTTGGGTTAGGGGCTTTTAATTTTTTAATTTATTAATATTAATTAGTGTTATGGTTATTTTATTGATTTTGTTATTTTCTAAGTAGGGAGAATAATAAATGATGTTATGATGGGGATGTTAATTATACTTTTTTTTTTTTATAAAAATCATATACTAATATTAATCAAAATCAGGAATATACAAACAAAATTAGTCCAAAGGCAACAATACTAACATATAAACATCAGCCACAAACTAAAGAGAGTGGCATAAAACCCTAATAAAAATAACCAAATGAACTAACAAAATTTGGGGTTAATAGTATATTTATTAAATAATAGTGACATGTGGGGTGTAGGAGAATTGTGTAATATTTTATTATTATTTTTGTTATTTTGTTATTTTTATCATTTTGTGGGTGTAGGGATGAATTCAACATTTGGGTTTTCTTGTTATTTATATATGAAGTATGTCAAAAATTTAATTATTGATATTTATTATTTATGGGGTATTGCTAAGGTTTGCTAATGAAATATTAAGGTATTTTTAAATTTAATTTTATGAAGTGGCCAAAATTAATGTTTGGATATTTTAATTTTATTAATTTAGTATGTCATCAAAATTACAAAATTTCAATGTCTACACACTTGTCAACATCTTCATCAATTAGCCAATTAATCATGCAAACTTAATCAGGCATCTTCAAGATCAAATTGAAGGTATTTATTTCTTTAGACACAAAATCATTAGGGCATGACTGAAAGCGTAGGTAGCACTTTTACAAAATTTGAATTCTCATCATTTCTCACTCAAATTTGTCTAGCAATAGTCATTTTGACAAATTCTTGAAGAATTAGTGCCACCAATGTTATTTATAGTTCTTTTGACTATCATGTACCAAAGAAAAAAAAAAATGATAGCTACCACCTTTCAAGATACCCACCATTAATGGATCTAGTCACCAATCTTATTTGTAGCCCCAATAGAAATCCCAAACCCAAGATTTTTCATTCCTAATCTTGTTTCACCAATCACATCTTCATCACATTTCAAATTCTTAACTTCTCATATCATATTACCTTCAATGTAATCCTTCCCCCAAGGAGCCATAACTTCCTATAAAGCTAAGACTTGGGGTTCTCAATAGAGATTATCTTGTAATGCAATAAAATTTTACCAAATTTCATCTCGATTCATAGGAATTCATCTCCAAGTATGGTAATATTATGCCAAAATCTTGCTACAAATTTATGAAAGTATCTAAGTTCTCAATCCCTGAAGCATATAAGTTCTCAATCATGTAAACATATAATATCTCACTCCTTAAAGCATTCAATCTCAATCTCTCAAGCACCTACAAGTAATAAGTAAAATTCAATCAATATTTTGCAACAAGGGGGAAACAACCATATCATCCTGGGGCAACAAGTGTGTTTGAGGTTGTGTTATTTCCCCTTATGTAATTTTGACACTATCTTTGCTTTTGTACCTCTAATATTTAATCTTATTGTATACTAATTTCCAATAGTTATTTCGCTTGTATTTGCTTTGGAATCTCATATTTTGTCATTACTAGCTTGCACTTGCATTAGGTAATCTTCCTATTTTTCTATCATTTAGTGAGGTCTTTGTACCTCTTGGTTAGGGACCTTTCTTATATCCATAATCGAGTTATTAATCTTACATTTAATTTAATTTTCCTATGTAGCGACCCCGGGGAAGCGATGCACCATCCACCACTCCATTTGTGAATATTATTTGATCTAATAGTGTATCGCTCCAAATTTTTTGCATCCTTACCTTTAGGCTATAGGATCCGTTCCCGAAAGGAGGATGGGAAAAGGATGGCACGGTACCTCGGACTGAGAGGCCTTGCGAAGGTCTCGCCCCTCGGAGGAGGTGTATTATGGTGATTTTTTTACGGATGGTGGGTTCACCAGGAAACGTTTGAATGGCAGTTTCCACGCCTAGGTTGGGAATGTGTTTAATGTGTTTAGTTTTATCTTTAAACATTCAAGTCCTAGGTTTGGCCAAATGAATTTAAGTTGTTCTATTATGAAAATGTAGACTAAATGAAATACAACAAACAGATTTGAATAGAAAATAGAGAGAAAGAGCTAAATTATAGAACCATACCTGATCCGGATGTCTGATAGAGGTTCTAATTCTTGAAGTAGACAGGATTGTCTGGAATTTGATGGGATCGTCTCCAACCTGCAGGATCATCTGAGCTCTGACGAATTTGTCAGACGAATTCGTTAGAGACCTGCAAACAGAGAAATAGACACAAAATACAAAAAATGTAGCAATGCTAATAGAGGATAATGATGTAAAATGACAATAAGGATGTTAACTGATGAGGCCTGGAAATGCCTCAATCATAACATGTTTTGAACACTAAAATTGCCTATAAACTCTTATGTTTTATCTGATATGTTAGTTAAGTTGATTCAATATGTTGTATATTAACCATTTTGCATGATCAATGTATTTGAAATATTATATGCTGATTTTACAGCTTTTTGCATAGTTTTGTGTTCTTTTTGCTATGATTTGCTAAAATGGGATATGCTTAGAATAATAGCAGCATTTCACTAATCATGTTTTGATTTGTCTCAAGCATTTATTTCACCTAAATCCGACAACAATGCAAGCAAACTGTTGTTGTGCAAAAAAATCGGTCTTTCCCATGTAAATTCCAGCTAGCTGTCCATAAATAGCAAGGCATGGAATTCACATGAGGAAAGGGATGAAGACCATTGGAATTTGATCTTAGGAGATAACCCACCTGAGAGATGCAGAAGAAATCACTGGAAAAGCATACATTTGTTCATTACGAAGTATCTTCGGAATGAACAGATATCTTCGGAATGAGAGAACACAACGTCTTCGAAATGAGCGGATCTTCGAAATGAAGAATGCAGTATCTTCGAAATGAGCGGATCTTCGGAATGAAGAATGCAATATCTTCAGAATGAGCGATCTTCGGAATGAGACTGCAGTATCTTCGAAATGAGCGATCTTCGGAATGAGAATTGCATTGTCTTCGAAATGAAGCCACTTATCTTCGAAATGAAAACAGAGTGTGTTTTTTGACTTGTTGACCGATTTTTGAAGCCGAAAAAGGGAAATAAAGGTTGGAAAAAGTAAAGGAAAAGATCTTCCATCTGTCTTTGCCGTCATTGCCGACCAAAGCCATCATTAAGGGAAAGATCAAGTTTTAATCTTCTTCTAGGATAAAACCAGAATTTGTTGCAGCATTGTAGGATTAGATCTTTTGAGATATTCTTTGTTTGTAATCAGACCTTAGGACATCTATAAATATTGCTCCCATTCAGGTTGAGCCTAGTAGTAGTAGAGAGAGGTAGAAGTAGTAGCAGCAGGAAGTAGAAAGTAAGGAAGAAGCAGAGAATAGATAGAAATTGACTGTTACAGTCTTGTAACAGTTTTTTAACAGAATTATTGTAATCATGTCTTTTAATCAATAAAGTGCACCAGTTCTATTTCATATTGCTTGTAAATGAGTGTGACTAAGATTTAGAGAAAGAGAGAGACTTATACCTTCTTCTGGACAAGGAGGCTGGCCACTTCCAGACCTAGGAGGAGGACTAACAACAGGTTTTATTTTGATTTTGTTGTAGTAGAATGAGTTGTAGAACTTGTTATTTCAATTGCTTGTAAACAGTGACAATATTTGCAGTCTTAGTTTATTTATGCTTAGATTAATCTTGTGCTTAGTGTTTTAGCTGTAATATTTACTTTTAGCAAAGCTTCCATTTTATTTCAGACTGTTATTTCCAGAATTTGCTATTTTTTCTGTAATTTCCTGCATTTTATGTTTTGCTGTCAAATCCTGCACAGAAGATTGACAACCTTCTATTACAGAACCTTGACAGTTTTCATTTCCATGTTAAGATTAGACTTTCATTGCTGCAAAAGTAATTAGATTTCCTTTCTGCAATTAGGATCAGACTTTCAATTCTGCAACTGTTATTTCTGCAATATAATTAGGTCTCATTCTGCAATTGTAATTAGGACTTCATTTTTGCAGTTAATGATTAGTTTCCAATTCTGCAACTTAGATTAAGATTTAATTCATGCAATTTAGAGATAGGAATGTTCCAAAACCCCCCACACAACCGGTTCCACCAATAAGACCTGTTGCTCTAGATTGACCTAAGTTATAGCTGTTTCACTTCTTCTTTCACAGATAGCCTTGTACACTGCCCTGGATTGATAGATTCATTGAGAATTAATGATGGTATAACGACTACGCATCATTTTGGCACCGTTGCCAGGGAATAGTGTTGTCAGAAGAAAACAAATAGTCCAATAGCTGTAATCAGACTAAACTATGAAAATTCAGGTTAAAATCTGAATACAACAGTTGAGGAAGATAACAACTATTGACTTAATTTATGTCATTTAGGAGTAAACATGAATGAATAAGTCAAGGGATGAAAAAGGTAGAACTACCCCAAAGGATCCCTGGCTTGTTCCATTAAGGAGATCTTCACGCCTAAGGGGTGAATCACCTGTGTTTGAACTACCAGAAATATTGATAGAAAAATCACCAGTCTCACCATCACTAGAACATTCTGAGATAGGAAAATCACCAATTTTATCATCATCAGAATATCCTAAGAAAGACAATTCATCAGACTCATCATCAACAGAGAGGCTTGGACCTCTTGAGAGAACAATTTGGGAAGCTTTAACTTCTCCCAACAAATAGGAAACTATGGCAGAAGGAGGCAATATAGATGGCCAACATGGCTATGTTCATAATGAAGGAGATGATCAGGATATACTCCAACTGTCCAGAACATTTGAATATCCTATTTGTCTGAATCCAACACAAAACTCTCCCATGAAGACCATTTCACCTTTAGTACTTCCAACCTTCCGAGGTGTTGTATCTGAAGATCCTGATCAGTTTTTGTTTGAATTCAAGGTAGTGTGTCAGACCTATGATTATATAAATGACAATAAAAAACTTAAGGTTTTTCCCTCAACACTCAAGGATTCAGCATTGCGCTGGTTCATGAGCTTAGAGCCTAATTCCATAAGAACCTGGGATCAAATGGAGACTGTCTTTTTAGACAAATATCAAGAATATTGCCGTGTAAGGAATAGAAAAGATGAGTTATTCAGAATCAAGCAGGAAGATGATGAGACATTGGAAGATTATCTTGATAGGTTCTCCTTTGTTCAAAGGAGATGTGGACTTGTAGAACCAGAATTATGTAAAACCATATTTTTGAGAGGATTGCAAGATGAATCCAGAGAAGTTCTGGATTTGATGGGAAAAGGGGATGTAACCACTCTCCGTAATGAGGAAATTATGGATCTCTACAGGAATTACTCTCGCACTAAGTAGAGAAGAAGAAAAAGCCGCACAAATGGCACTGATGTAAAGGACCTGATAGAGGAACTTGCAAATTTCAAAACCGATATTCTAGTGCACCTAAACACTACTTTGGGGGAAATGTCTGCAAAAGCAAAAAACATAGAACCTTTGGCAATTTATTGCCCAAGATGTAGAAATAAACATGCTTTGCAGGAATGTCCTTTGAATAAAACATCTATCTCAGCCATTTGTAGTATCTCTTCAAAAAGGCATTCAACTGATCAATGCCACCTGCTACCACAACTCAAAACTATGTTAGAAAACCAGATTGAGGAACTCAACTATATTGGACCAAAACAAGGGGGAAATTTCTCTCAATACCAAAATCCCCCTCGTTTTCCTACAAATTGGGGGCATAATCCTAGTACTATGCCTTGGGGACAATCGAAACCACCCCAACGTCCTTGGAATTATCCTCAATGGACAAATTCCCAAGAATGGCCACAAGCAAATTGGAGTAACCCGGCCTGGAATCAGAATCAAAACAACCCCTCATGGAATCAAAACAACCCATCTTGGAATCAAAACAATCCAAACTTGGAATCAAAATCAGACTAATCCACATTGGATGCAAAACCAACCACAATGGAATCAGCAATACCAAGTCCTATCCAAGGCAGACAAAGGAATCAAGGTCAAACTCAGCATTTGTTGCCTGCACCTAATCAAAATTTTCAAGAAAAACAACAGCAAACATAGCAAGTGAAACAACCTCAATTGCCAGCTCAACCAATCACTAATCCAAACAATGTGAGATAGACACCTCCTGTCTATGTGGCTGAAGCTAAAGAAAATGTTGAAATTAATGTTCTTGATTGTAGTAACATCCAACTTCGTTCAGGGAAAATTGTACCTGAACCAGTTTCAATTGAAATCAAAGAAAATGAAGAGCAAGAATCATCAGAACCAGAGAAAGTCCAACCAACAATGGAGACAGAAGAATCATTGGAACCAGAAAAAATCCAACCAACAATAGAGAAAGAGACAAAATCACAGGCAGAACAATTACCAAGGATAATTCCATATCCTGAAAGATTCAATGCAATACCAAAAAATTCTGAGTCAGAATTGGTCAAAGAACTCAAAAAGTTGACTATATCATTGCCCTTATTGCAAGCTATTAAGGAAATACCAGAGATTAATAGTACTGTCCAAAATTTGTGCATTAAAAGAGCAGGAAGAAAAAAGAAGGCATTTCCCAAAACTGTGCAGGTTGAAGGGAAGATAGCTGATCTCTTATCTGGAAAACTAGTACCTCCAAAGTATAGTGATCCAGGAAGCCCAATTATCATAGTCACCATAGGTTCAGTACCAATATCAAATGTCTTAGTAGATCTAGGAGCTGCAATAAATGTCATGACCAAGGATACAATGGAACAATTACAGCTCAAACATCTCAGCCCCACATTTACAGTTTTAGAAATGGCTGATAGGTCAGTTGCAAAACCTGAAGGAATCATTGAAGATGTCCCTATAGAAGTTTCTTCTTGGGAATTCCCTGTAGATTTTTTGGTTTTATAGCCAAGAAATTCAGCACATGGATATCCCATTATTTTGGGAAGACCTTGGCTTGCAACTGCAGCAGCCTTCATAGACTGCAGATCTGGAAATATGACTATTTCAAATGGTATTGATCTAAAACAGATTTCTTTATATCCTCCTGCAAAACCATCCAACAAATTTTTAGGTCAGTTATGGTTTTCTGACTCAGAGGAAGAACCAGAAGAGGTCATTTCTACACTAGCTACCTTAGTAGTAAGAGAACACATAGAAGACCTCAGTGACACAAAAAATTTAGAAAATGAAACAATCCTGATGAATGTTCTGCATGAACAAGGTTTAGAAGGGGAAGCAACAAATATCCAACAGTTAAGTAATGAGGAGAATCAAAAATCTGAAGATGCACCATCTGTGCTATCACAGGGAAACTCTGTTTCACTACCACATGGATGGCACCATCATCTGATTTTTCCTTCTCACTATTCCATACAAGATATGCTTCCCTCAAGCAGCAATAAAACAGAAACTGCTTCTTTTCTCCCCTCTCAACAATGTCCTCTTAATCCCTTAATCACCAGGTATGAAGGAGTGAATTCAGTCCTTCTAAATACAAAACAAATAGAAGTCCAGCCAGGCAAATTTTTGAACATCTACAGCCAGCTTACTAGGGAAGAGGAAGAAAAATTGATAGTTGTCTTGTAGAAGCATGTTCATGCTTTTGCTTGGAACTACAAAGATATGTCAGGAGTTCATCCTGATATATGTACCCACAGAATCTATACTGAAGAAGTCAAGCCAGTTAGACAACCCCAAAGAAGATTGAATCCTGCCTTAAGAGATATTGTGAAAGAAGAAATTGAAAAACTCCTGGAAGTAGGATTCATTTACCCAATTTTTGATAGCCAATGGGTTTCTCCATTGGTAATAGTTCCAAAGAAAAATGGAAAAATGAGAGTATGTGTAGACTATAGAGAGTTGAATAAGGTGACATACAAAGACCATTTTCCATTACCTTTCATAGATCAAGTGTTAGATACTCTTGTCGGAAAAAGATACTTTTGTTTTCTTGATGGATTTAGTGGATATAATCAAATTCAGATTGCACTCGAAGATCAAGAGAAGACAACTTTTACATGTCCATGGGGAACATTTGCCTATAGGGTTTTACCTTTTGGTTTGTGTAATGCCCCAACAACTTTTCAGCGAGCAAGTCCCAGCAATTTTTGCTGATCTAACCACCAAAAGTGTTGAAATATACATGGATGATTTCATAGTATGTGGACAAACTTTTGATTTTACATTGGAAAATCTTGACAAAGTCTTAACTCGCTGTGAAACATACCACTTATCCTTGAATCCAGAAAAATGCTTCATGATGATGAAGGAAGGGATAGTTCTTGGTCATCACATCTCTCCCGAAGGGATCCAAGTTGATCCAAAGAAGGTGGAAATTATCAAGAATCTCCTTCCTCCTAAAACTCGGACTAATGTCGAAGCTTCCTAGGACACATTGGTTTTTACCGCAGGTTTATTCCCAACTTTAGCACAATAGCCAGTCCTATGTTTGCCCTATTGACTAAAGATTCTGAATTCTCTTGGACTGCAAAGTGTCAGGAAGCATTTGAAGCTCCGAAAGAGAAATTGATAACTCCACCTGTGCTCAGAGGACCTAATTGGACATTACCATTTCACATACAAACTGATGCCTCCAATACAACAATTGGAGCAGCATTAGGACAAATTGATAATGGTGAACATTATACCATCTACAACATTAGCAAGAACTTGACAGAGCCGAGAAAAATTATACAACAACCGAGAAAGAATTCCTAGCAATAATTTATGCCATCAACAAATTCAGGCATTATATCACAAGTTATCAAATATTTATTCACACAGATCATACAACCATTAAGTATTTGATGAATAAACCTATGGTAAGTGCAAGAATTATTCGTTGGTTGTTGTTGCGGCAAGAATTTGATATCACTATAATCAACAAACAGGGAAAGCTAATGTTGTGGCAGATTTCTTGTCCAGGTTGCAGAACACAGATGAAGGGGAATTAGTTGATGACACTTTTCCTGATGAAAAACTATTTGCTATATCAGTCCAATCACCTTGGTTTGCAGATATAGCCAATTATTTGGTCACAGGGAAAGTTCCTCCACATTTCACTTCAAAACAAAAAAAACAATTGATCAAACAAAGTTCTTCTTTTGAATGGATTAAGGGTATGCTTTTTAAGTGCAGTCCTGACCATGTGTTACGTAGGTGCATCCGAAAGGATGAAGTGTATGAT
This sequence comes from Wollemia nobilis, assembly GCA_028583015.1. Lineage (NCBI taxonomy): Eukaryota > Viridiplantae > Streptophyta > Pinopsida > Araucariales > Araucariaceae > Wollemia > Wollemia nobilis. Next base: position 16,985,128 of record JAQPPZ010001493.1, read on the forward strand.
ATCCTTAGAGCTTGTCATGATGAACCCTCAGGTGGACACTATTCTGTAAAAAGCATAGTTAGGAAAATCTTAGGGACAGGATATTATTGGCCATCTCTTCACAAGGATGTGAAAAAGTACATCAAGCATTGTGATGCATGCCAAAGAATGGGGAAACCCACTCATACAAATGAGATGCCACTGCAGCCTCAAATGGTTTTAGAACCATTTGAGAGGTGGGGGCTTGATTTTGTAGGACCTATTGATCCACCTTCTCAAGGAAAGGTGCATATTCTAGTATGCACTGACTACCTGACAAAGTGGGTAGAGGTGCGTGCTTTCAAACATGCTCGTGAAGAGAAGGTCGCTGATTTCTTGTATACTCAGATTTTTCAGAGATTTGGAGCTCCACGGTCTATCACCACGAACCAAGGACCCCAATTTGCATCCAAAGTCATAAAAGCATTTACAGAATTGTATGAAATCAAACATAGGAAATCATCACCTTACCACCCACAAGCAAATGGCCAGGTTGAAGTAACAAACAGGGAACTAGAACGCATCTTGACAAAAATAGTAGCTTTTCATAGGAGAAATTGGCTAGATAAATTACCCAAGCGAGCTTGGGCCTACAATACTACTTGGAAGTCCACTACTGGATTCACACCTTATGAACTAGTCTTTGGTAAAAAGCCTCTCTTACCTATTGAATTTGAGCTACTAACATTGCGCACAGCACTGGAAATTGGAATTGAATTGTCGCAGGCACAGACAGATAGGATTCTGCAGCTGAATGCATTGGATGAACTTAGATTGGATGCTCTGCACCAAACTGAGGTAATTCAGGAGTAGAGGAAGCTGTGGCATGACAGTCACATTCAACAGAGGAAACTTCAACAAGGAGATTGGGCTTTACTGTTTTATTCTCAATATGAAGACTTCCCTGGGAAACTGAGAACTAGATGGTTGGGACCTTACTGGATTGAGGAGGTATTTGACAATGGAGCAGCTCGTCTATCCCCTATTGATGGGTCACGAAGAAAGTTGGTAGTGAATGGACATCGCCTCAGGGTGTACCATACACCTCTGACTAAAGATGAATTCTTGCAGCAACTTGATAGTTTGGATACACAAAAGGTGGAAGAGATTCCCTCTTCCACTTCAAAACAATCAACATGATCAGTGGATTTCAAGAAAAAGCAGAAAATACAAAAAAATAAAAAAAAATAGAAAACAAAAAGATGAATAAATTCTGAGTATGAATTCCTTCATGGGCATGGTTTCAGGGGAAATCATGAAATTCCTTCATGGGCATAGTCAGGATCAAAAAAAAAAAAGATAAAATGAATAACTCAGCAGTGAAAACCTTTTCTTAAGGCACTACTGAGTTGGTGTGCATGAAAACCAGTTTTCTGGCACGCATAACCTTGAGAAATTTCTAAACCATCATTGTACAAATTCACCAAGTGCACTTGTTTTGAAATGTTGCAGAAAATCTCAGTAGAATATCAACAAAGGCAATCATTTTTCAAAACTGGCATTAACTATTTTTATCAGGTATATATTTCTTACATTTCTTCATTATAAAATGATTGGTGTATAGTATATGAAAATTAACCATTAGCATAAAAGGTATTCATAAGAGTTGGCATACTTAAAACATGTTTTGAGAATGAAAATATTGATTTCTCGCCTAATCTTCGGAACAAGAATGCCAAAAATAGTGCTCGTTGTATTATCTTCGGATTGAAATTGTCTTCGAATGACAACAAAATGAATGTTGCACTTTGTCTTCGTAAAGAAACTTTGTCTTCAGAATGACAATTTGTCTCTAGAATGAAACTTGATCTTCGAAATGACGACTTGCTGCATCATCTTCGAAATGAAGATCTATCTTCAAAATGAGGATCTATCTTCAGAATGACGATTTACCTTCACAATACAATTGATCTTTGAAATGAGGATTAATCTTCGAAATGAAGATTTAAATTTGCAAAGAAGATTTGTCTTCAGAATGAAGACCTATCTTCGGAATGAAGTCATAATCTTCGGAATGAGGATTTGTCTTCGGAATGAAGACTCATCTTCGGAATGAAGTCATAATCTTCGGAATGAAATTTTGTCTACGTAATAAGTTATAATCTTTGGAAAGAGCATTTCCACGTGGCATCCAAGAAGACAAGGTACAAAAAAATCAAACTCTTTTAGTTGCATACGAGGAAGGAACACGTGTCAGTCAGCACATGGTTTGTTTTTGCACCCATTGGAAATACGGAGGACGTGACCAACCATATGCCACCAATTTTTAATGCCAATAAACATGCACGTGAGAATCTGACACAAAACTAATAAGGTGGATCTGACGACAAGGACATCCATGCAATCATCAACAAACAGGTGTACAGTGCAAAAGTAGAAATGTGTGCCACCTTTCTTTTCGAAGACGTGTTTGCGAAGTACAATGCATAGGTTACGGTTCATTCCGAAGAAGAAGACGAGAAACAGGGCAACGAAGGTTTCAAACTAAAACTCTGCAAATCTGCAACATAAAATAGCTAGAGATCCAGCAGAGAAATAGCAGCAATGAAGTAAACAAAAAATATGGGGCGAAAGATCAGAATGGAACTAGTAGATACCACCTACCTTCGAGAAAACCCGACAGTTGTGTAGATTTTTGAAGACAGAGGGTTTATGCCATTTCTGGATAAATTTAATGGGTCTTCTGAAGATTTGGCTGGCATGTTCGCCCATACATTCAGAAACAACCGAGCACATGTTAATGGCATGACTATTGAGGTAAGCCCTAAAATTTTAAGTCAAATTACTGAGCTGCCATTAGAAGGGATTTCAATTTCTAGATTTGGCAAGAACACATTGGCAAATGTAGTTAATCAGTTTGTAGAAGAAAATGATAGAGAACCAGAGTATTTAACCCATAACAACACATGCAAAGGGTTAAAAAGGGCCAGCCTACAGGAACCCTGGGATGAAGTAGCCACCCGGGTAATTAAATTCCTAACCTATGAAGGGAAGTATGTGTTGTTGTCAGGGCATCATCTACGAATTTTGAACCATCTCAGACATGGTGGGCAACAACCAGAAGTTAGGGTAAATCTTCCCCTGTATCTGTATCAAGAATTAAAGAACATGGCAAAGAGATATCAGGAGGGTAAAGGAAGTCTTCGCCACCATGGTCTTATCAAACTAGTTTGCCAACACCATTTTAGAGGAAACCCTAGGAGTTTTGATAGGTTTTACTCTACCCTAAATGATGTCATTTTTGGGGATGAAAGTGAGGAAGAAGAAGAACCAAATGTCATGCGATGTTGCTACAGAAGAGGAAACAACTACTGCAAAAAATGTTGCAGAAGATGCTATAGAAGAAACTGCAGAAGGTGCCCCTGAAGCTATTACAGAACTACACCCCATAGCAGCAACAGAAAACCTTGCTCCTGAACCCTCAACTTCACGAGCCAAGAAACAAAAGAGAAGAGGATCTGGAACTGGCAGCAGAGCAGAGAAACAAAAGAAAGTTCATTTTTTTGGAGTGACCACTAATTTGATAGAACAGAGAAGTGAAGCACTTAACCAAACAGAGGCAGAAACAACAAGAGAAACAGAGGCATCTAAAACTGACCCCATGACCCCTGCTGTCACTAGAAAATAGAGCAAAAAGAAGAAGTTTGCATCTAGAACTAGGAGGTCTACAAGAATCCATTTGAAAGAAACAACAGAACAGGTTATGGAGGAAGAAGATAGACCAAGCAACCCAGATGTCACAGAGATACAACCAGCCTCTAAAAACTTTCCAGAATTCCCTGAATAGATAGCTGAGGCAGAAACTGAGCAGGATGGTTTGGAGGAAGCTACAGTTCAACAGGCTACAGATATGGTAGATACCCTCATAGACAGTTTTATAGAGCCTCCTAAACAAGAACAAATTGTTGCAGAAGAGGAATTATTAGTTGAGCAGCCAACTATAGTTGATTTGTCTGCATCAGCTTCTGAAGAAGAAACAGAAGTGGAAGACATCACAGAGCAGCTGAGGGCAGCAAGGAGTGTTGTCAAAACATAGACCAGATGGATTTCAGAGAAAGAAAGCATCATTGAGATGCAAGAAAGAAAAATTGTAGAGCTTCAACAGGAAGTGGCAGAATTGAGAAAACTGTTGTCACAATCTAAAAAACAACCAGCTATATCCAATGATGAAGACAATTTGGCTCAATTGCTTCTGGGTCTATCAAGGGTAGATGACTCTGTTGAGGTAGACATAGGAGTTCATCCTGAAACAACACTCCTTCATTCTAAAGAAGTGCCTGTTCATTCTGAAGCAACACCATCTTATTTTGAAGCATTGCCTTCTTGTTCTGAAGATGCTTCAGAAATGATAAAGAGCATAGCAGAGGATGTTGAAGATGAGCCACCAACACAAGAACAGTCCCAGTAGCAAGAAAATGTTCAAGTAAGTACTCCTATTGAGGTCCCTGCATTTCAACTTGTTACACTTTCAGTAGAAACAACAGATAAGGGGGTACAAGTAGAAATACTATCTGATGACAACCCCATAGAAATAGCAAATAAGGGGGTGCAAGTAGAGTTATTGATAGATGAACAACTAGTAGAAGTGGCAGAAAAAGGAGTTCAGATAAATTTGCTGCCTAGGATCCCCCTGTAGTAAGACCACCTAATACTGTGTCTCTAGAGCAGTACAATGCAGACATAGCTAGCTGGATGATTAGATATGAGCAACTTGCCACTAAAACTAAAAAGTTCAAATTGGAAGCAAAACAACTAGAAGCCAAGGACACAAAAATTCAGGCATTGAAAGAAAAGGTGTCTGACTTATGCCAAATTGCTGAATTTTTAGTCCAATTTAGACGACCGACCAGATTTTACAGCCTTATTTTGAAGGAAAAATACCTCAGATGGCAGGTCATGAGGATTACTTCAAACCTCCCATATAAATTGGACACTATTGCAGATTTTTTGGAGGCATATTTTGACAGTCCTTTTGAGCAGAAAAATCTCCTGTGTGAACTATTTTTACATAGTTTCTTCATTCCAGAGGAAGTTGACTCTCATCCTCAAATCTACATTGGAGATGTTCAGTTGAGAGCATTTATGTCTACTTTGCAGAATCAACTTTACTGGGATCAAGAGAAAAAGTAGAATAAAGTGATTGAAACAAGGGCTGAGTTGTTAGTCAGAGCAATCCAGCCAAATCACCTAGTTATCACCAGGAAGCACTTCTCAATGATGAACAGGGATGATATAAAGAGAATGTACTTGAACAACTTAAGGGACTGTGTGGCCAGATTTAACAATTTCTGTGATCATAATTTCTTCCCAGCATTATCAGTATGCAGAGACAGATGGGCTGAACTTTCCATGTCTTTGAGGAAAAGAGAACCTATCTCCCCCATCAACTTAGAATGGTCCAGAAGAAGAGCAGAAGGTGTAATCCAGCTGATTCAGATCATGCAACATAACTGGATAGGTCTCAGGTTCAGGCCTCCGACCATCATTACTCCTGTTCCATTCTACTTTGAGGAAGATGCCCATCTTGATGAACAATTTGAAGATTGGCTCAGAAACATTCAGGAAAATAGGGGGTATTACATAGGCAAGAAATTATTCTACAGGTCATGGAATCTAAACATGGACATATGTGATTCCATAGCCCAACAGAATGCATGAGGGCATGCATTAATATAAGTTGGGGGAAAATGATGAGGCCTGGAAATGCCTCAATCATAACATGTTTTGAACACTAAAATTGCCTATAAACTCTTATGTTTTATCCGATATGTTAGTTAAGTTGATTCAATATTCTGTATATTAACCATTTTGCATGATCAATGTATTTGAAATATTATATGCTGATTTTACAGCTTTTTGCATAGTTTTGTGTTCTTTTTGCTATGATTTGCTAAAATGGGATATGCTTAGAATAATAGCAGCATTTCACTAATCATGTTTTGATTTGTCTCAAGCATTTATTTCACCTAAATCTGGCAATAGTGCAAGCAAACTGTTGTTGTGCAACAAAAACTGGTCTTTCCCATGTAAATTCCAGCCAACTGTCCATAAATAGCAAGGCATGGAATTCACATGAGGAAAGGGATGAAGACCATTGGAATTTGATCTTAGGAGATAACCCACCTGAGAGATGCAGAAGAAATCACTGGAAAAGCATACATTTGTTCATTACGAAGTATCTTCGGAATGAACAGATATCTTCGGAATGAGAGAACACAGCGTCTTCGGAATGAGCGGATCTTCGGAATGAAGAATGCAGTATCTTCGAAATGAGCGGATCTTCGGAATGAAGAATGCAGTATCTTCGAAATGAGCGATCTTCGAAATGAGCGATCTTCGGAATGAGAATTGCATTGTCTTCGGAATGAAGCCACTTATCTTCGAAATGAAAACAGAGTGTGTTTTTTGACTTGTTGACCGATTTCTGAAGCCAAAAAAAGGGAAATAAAGGTTGGAAAAAGTAAAGGAAAATATCTTCCATCTGTCTTTGTCGTCATTGCCGACCAAAGCCATCATTAAGGGAAAGATCAAGTTTTAATCTTCTTCTAGGATAAAACCAGAATTTGTTGCAACATTGTAGGATTAGATCTTTTGAGATATTCTTTGTTTGTAATCAGACCTTAGGACATCTATAAATATTGCTCCCATTCAGGTTGAGCCTAGTAGTAGTAGAGAGAGGTAGAAGTAGTAGCAGTAGGAAGTAGAAAGTAAGGAAGAAGCAGAAAATAGATAGAAATTGACTGTTACAGTCCTGTAACAGTTTTTCAGTAGAATTATTGTAATCATGTCTTTTAATCAATAAAGTGCACCAGTTCTATTTCATATTGCTTGTAAATGAGTGTGACTAAGATTTAGAGAAAGAGAGAGACTTATACCTTCTTCTGGACAAGGAGGCTGGCCACTTCCAGACCTAGGAGGAGGACTAACAACAGGTTTTATTCTGATTTTGTTGTAGCAGAATGAGTTGTAGAACTTGTTATTTCAATTGCTTGTAAACAGCTGACAATATTTGCAGTCTTAGTTTATTTATGCTTAGATTAATCTTGTGCTTAGTGTTTTAGCTGTAATATTTACTTTCAGCAAAGCTTCCATTTTATTTCAGACTGTTATTTCCAGAATTTGCTATTTTTTTTGTAATTTCCTGCATTTTATGTTTTGCTGTCAAATCCTGCATAGAAGATTGACAACCTTCTGTTACAGAACCTTGACAGTTTTCATTTCCATGTTAAGATTAGACTTTCATTGCTGCAAAAGTAATTAGATTTCCTTTCTGCAATTAGGATCAGACTTTCAATTCTACAACTCGTTATTTTTGCAATATAATTAGGTCTCATTCTCCAATTGTAATTAGGACTTCATTTCTGCAGTTAATGATTAGTTTCCAATTCTGCAACTTAGATTAAGATTTAATTCATGCAATTTAGAGATAGGAATGTTCCAAAACCCCCCACACAACCGGTTCCACCAATAAGACCTGTTGCTCTAGATTGACCTAAGTTATAGCTGTTTCACTTCTTCTTCCGCAGATAGCCTTGTACACTGCCCTGGATTGACAGATTCATTGAGAATTAATGATGGTATAACGACTACGCATCATTAATAGATAATCTCGAATAGGAATGCAAGCAAATTACGATGTTTTAATAGTTAATCATGACCTTATTATGCAATTAAACTACATGGGTGAACTCCAAGATGCAAAATAGTAAAAAATAATAAATAAACTGACTAGATGCAGAATAAAATAGCAGATGAGAAGAGAAAAATGCAAACTCTGGGCACTGATTGCCCCCAATGTTGATTGCAGTCGAGATCGTCTCGAATTGGTGCGAAATCATCTTGAATTGAACAGGATCGTCCACGACAAACTGAGCTTGCTCCGGCTGAAGAATACTAAGGTTCCTACAACAAAATTTGGATAGGACAAGTGCAGATGGTAATTCAAGATGTTTTAGTGCGTGTAAAGTCAAGTTACAGGAAATTTCAGCCAGGGGGATGCCAAGGGGGAGTCCTAAGTTTAAATAGGCTTAGGAGGGAGGTTAGGAGGTTGGAGATCATCCCAATTTGGGAGATCTCCAATGGGGAGGGTCTCTAACGATGCAGACACGCTTTTGCCTGGATTAGAGACGTCGTTGGAACAGAGGCTAATTGAGAAAAATTAGTTTTGGGACAAGATCGTCTGGACGTCCTAGTCCAGACGAAATCGTCCGATCTGAGGCGATATCGTCTGATCGGCGATGATATCGTCAAACGGTCAAAACAAACTCTAAAAATGGCACGGGAAAGGAGGAAATGGGTTAAACGGCGGTTTGGGAGCGGTTTTGGGGGTTAAAATTTGAATTTGAATATTTACTAGAGTAATTGTAATTATTTAAGGTTTTACTGCGCCAATTTTAGGGTGCTACATTTTGCCCCCTCTTTAGCGAATTTTTTGAAGAAAATGCGTTAAAGATGAGTTCTTCTCGATCTACGAGAAAGCAAAAATTATTCCCATTTTTAGGCGACGATTCTAGGTCGAATCGTACGACAACTTACTATGGTGCCCCCTCCGTGTTTTTACCCAAATCGAACGTTTGAGGTAAAAACGTGGAAAAGCAAAATTTTAAAAAAATGTTGTTAAGTGTTTTTGAATAAAATTAAGAAAAATAGGGTAAAACCCTAATTCATTATTACTGTTCATTTTCCTAGTTTTTAGAGCTCTGGAGACAAGATGGTCGAGACAGCGCACAGATCAACAGAGGTCCGGCGCGGGCTACGGGTAAGGGTCTAAACTTAGTTTAGAATGCTTTACTTTAGAATTTCATGCTTTTTAGATTAGATTTGATTGATTTTTGAGCATCGCGGCCATTTTTGGGCCGTCGACGTCGTCGAGACGAAATCGTCTCGATTTCGTCGAAATCATCTCGATATCGTCGATTTCGTCTAAGGGCGAAATCGACGATATGGGGACGATTTCGTCCAATAAGGGACGATTTCCTCATGCGAAATCGGAGACGAATTTGCTCAAATTGGGACACTTGTATTACTTGCATTTTGAATCACTATTTGATTAATGCATTTTTATTAATGATTTATTAATTATTTTGTTGATTTTGTTTATGTTGCAGAGAGGATTACTAAAGAGCAGAGAATGGAAATATGGTGGGCTGAGGGATGACTTGGCTGCCCTGTCTCAGGTAGAGCAAGATCAACTGGCTCAAGTCGGCTTACAGCATGTGGCAGAGATGCCACAGGTTTCTATAGATATGGGGCTATTGACAGCCCTAGCAGAGAGGTGGTATCCGGGTTCTTCCTATTTTCGGTTATCGACAGGGGAGATGACTCCCACACTGGAGGATGTATGGAGGATTTTGAGGATCCCCATACAAGGATGGTTGATCACTCCCATGGCCAATCAGGGCCATGCGATGATGCGACTGTGTGGCGATCCGAGCTTCGCCCTGGAGAAGGGCGGAGTGAACATCGAGTCACTGCGCCAGATGCCTGGGGCATCTAGACTCACACGGGTTTTGGCTGGGGTGGTAGGTGGTCTTCTGCTGTGCCACCAGAGCGGATGTAGGGTACCATGGGTACTGATAGATGTGGTCTGCGACATGAGAGACCACGGATACGAGGTTTGCTTGGGGGAGCTTTGTACTCTGTCGGTTGTATAGGATCCTTCATGGGGTCGTATACAAGGGCGGTCGATGTCTGGTTATGACATCACTACTACAGGTTTGGTGCTGGGAGCACATTGCGGTGCGGAGGCCGATAGGGCTCCCACTGATAGGGATTGATGGGGAGAGGCCCCAAGTTTTCTATTGGTGGCTCCGGAGAGGGGCACAGTGGCGGATAGATCTACCAATGTCCCGGAGACTACTAGATGACCTTGTCTCCGACCAGATCACCTGGAGGCCTTGGAGAGATCATCCAGGGTGGGCCGAGGATGGACAGGAGCTGGCTCACATCAGGCGAGTCTGCTGGCTGAGGATGGAGAGGGGAGAGGTGGAGCTCCATCGGTATGACCGAGTTTTGAGGTAGTTCGGTCTACAGTAGGGGATCCCATCTCTGAGAGACTACGAGTTTTCTCGGACTGTCCGGGATAACACTATAGTTAGCGGGGCTCCAGATATGCAGCGATTCTGGAGTCAGGACATAGATGATGCCCCCATTCAGCCAGTGGATGGGGATGACGTTGGGGTAGCCGACGGCTACGATGCCTGGTACACAGGCATCCGCCCTCCTCGGATGACGAGGGCTCAGGGTCCGATTCATGCAGTTGTGCATCGGATGGGGAGGCAGTGCCAGGCAGCCATTGAGGCAGCATAGGGTCACGATGGGAGAGAGCAGAGGAGGCCACAGGCTCAGCAGAGGCCATGGCAATGGGAGAGGAGGGAGGAGAGACCCCCTTCTCCATAGAGAGAGAGACCACCATCGCCTGATAAGGGCAAGGGTGTGGACACAAGAGAGAGTAGTGAGATGGCTACTCTTCGGGCGGAGACTATCCGTCTCCAGGCACAGGTGCAGACTTTGCAGGAGGAGGCTGCACGACATCGAGCGGAGGCTACACAGCTCAGAGATGAGGTTGCACGCCTCAGAGCATGGAGCGGAGGAGCGAGCACTCAGGAGCTGGCATGGTCGATTGCTCAGACCGTGTTCTACCAGGGTATCTACTTCCAGATGGTGCCAGAGGGTCAGAGGGTATAGCTACCAGTCGGCATTGTTGACCCGATCAGGATTGGGTCATCGAGGACTTCATCTCGATCGACGACTAGGACTCGTAGTACCACACATACTGCGATGGGGCCACCTCGTCCACCTCAGGGCGGGGGAGGAGATGAGGCTGAGAGCTCGAGGGGTTCTCGAGACACTGCATAGAGGATATATGATTGAGAGGATTGAGTATGCCAAGATGTAGATTGTGGCATACCAATCTATTTTTGATATGATGTACATATATTTGATATATATATAGATGAGATATTTTTTGATCATATGACTTGTCTTATGATGATATGACTTGTTTATATGTTTTTATGATGCTTTAATGTTTTGATTGATTGATTTGATGATTCATGTAATTATGTCGTTGGAAATATTATGGTTTAAATGTCATGCTTTAAAAATTTAAATGAAATAATCTGATGTAACAAATTGGTTGTTTGTGATGTGATAATTTGATAAAAAAATAAAAGGGACTTTTAACAATAATTTCAAAGGACATTGTCGCTGTTATAGACCATTTCATGGAGTCGCCGCTCACTCGGTCGTCAAGCTAATCCCAGTATAGAAATATTGTTAAAAGTAAAAGAGTGCTTAAGAGACTGTCTTAAGACTTTGGTGTGATGATGCAAATGATGATGATGATGATTTTGTTTTCAGACTTTTCATGAAAATATTATGCATGAAATATTTTAAAATGACTTTTGCTAGGCATAAATTCCTAAGTGTGATAAATTTTTTGGATAATTCCTTAGGAATTATACCATCATTGCAAATTTGCATTTTGACATAATGACATGAAATAGTGATAATGTGCATGCTTTTTTTTTTAAAACATAATTGTATAACATAATGATTTAAGTCATATGTTTTTATGATTTTTAAATAAATGGGGAAATAAAAATTGGTACAATGGTTTGCGCTAGGCATAGAATATGTAGGTATAGACTTATACCATCATCGCGAAATCCAAAAGAAGTTGATATAATAGTTTTATTGCATGGTTGATTTTTAATTGTTGAAAATAAACAGAAAATATGAAGATGAGGACTTGCGCTAGGCATAAAACTCCAATTTTAGTTTTGGAACTATACCATCGTCGCGAAAGTCGACAATATATATATATATATATGTTTTGATTGTATGGTTTGAAAGAAATTTTGATTTTTGATTATGCATGTAGTTGTCTTTATACTAAACAACTGTTCTTCAAAGAAGAAAATGAATTTATTCCAAACGATTTGCAAAAAATATTTCAAAGTATCTTAAAGACAAAAGTTAGATTTATAAGGAATCCCATGTGCATATGTGAGTTCATTTCCAATCTTGATTTATCATAATGATACACAAAATCTCTCAAATACAAAATGTGTGTGCAATTGCATTGTTCATTTACCAAGTTTTGAGCAAGATAATTTGATACAAGTGATTTGAATGAACCAAATAAGTGTTCATTAACCATGATTTAGATGCATATAACCATACCAGACTACTATGTAAGTCGGATTATCAAGAGCTAGCTAATCCATAAGCGAGACATAGGTCTGTACAAAAGAAGGTCGCTAATGTGACAGACATATCGCCACGCTAGGAGTTACCCAAGGCCAAGCGGGTTGGGCACAAACCACCTGTTATGGGGCTTACCTCACAGTTTTTGAATAATTGAGAATTCCAGGGATTCAAGCTCATCAACCCTTCTTTTCTTTTCAAAGGGTAGGGAGAGGGATTTTATTGCTTTTGCTTTTTGCTTTCTTTTGCTTTTTTTTTCTTTTGCTTGATTTTTTGAGATAATGCTTGAAACATTGTTGTAATGATATAAAATAACATTTTTCTTTTTCTCTTTTTCTTGAACTTTGCTTTTCTTCCTATGCTAGGGATACTTGCTCGGATTAGTTCGTAGAGCAAGGGATTTTTATTCGGGTAGGGGTGAGCTTGTCCTTTTGCCAATTCTCAAAGATTCTAGACCATGTGCATGATAGGATAGCAGGGGAAACTTTTCGCTCAAGAAACCACTTCTACTATGTAGCATAGCATGGACATTACAAATATAATCATTTTATTGTGAAAGGATGTGCTTGGTTTAAGTAAATAACAAGATCAATTCTCTGTGCTCAAACTTTATTTAATTGAATTTTGTGGACTTTGATATAAGAGAGATTAGTAATCATGCCAGATAAAAATCAAGATATTTATTTTGTGTTTGTGAAAGTGAGGGATTCCAAATAAATGCTAATTTATCCAAAATAATTTGAAATATATAACTGCAACATTTGTAAGAAGAAATATATACAAATACTTTTTGGGAAGTTTGAGAATGTTGACTCTCTCTTTCTTCTTTATTTTGTTTTGGTTTCGAAAGAGTCAAGAATATTGCTTATTTTTATTTTTATTATTTTTGTTTGTTTTTGTTTTTGTGTAAACAGTTTGATATATTTTTAAAATAAGACAACATGCAAAATATGTACAAATGATGAAATGACTAAATTTTATGCATAATATCGCCTAAGATGCATAATATTCATAGGTTCTTTTAAATCTTTACCATCTAAGGTAGCTAATTTGTATGCTCCTGATTCAAATTTAGCGGTGATAATGTATGGTCCAAGCCAGTTGGGCTCAAATTTACCTTTAAGGTCTTTAGTTGCATTAGTATTTTTTTGATTTTCTTTTAAAACAAGGTCGCCGATCTCAAAGGATCGATGACGAACTTTTTTAGCATATGATCTTTTAAGCTTGTTTTGGTAGGCACGGAGATGCTCCAAAGCATTGATGCATTTTTCATCTAGGAGTTCCAGTTGATTGAGTCTGCCATACTCGATATTCATCTCCTACTTCGGTATCTTGAAGTAGTAGAGCCAAAGAAGGAACTTCTAATTCAAAGGGAAAAACGGCTTCAACACCATAAACCAAAACAAAAGGTGAAGTTCCAGTGGGGGTTCGAACACTAGTTCGATAGGCCCACAAGGCTGGATATAATTGAATGTGCCAGTCGTGGCCAGATTTATTGACCAATATTTTGAGAATTTTGATTAAGGTTTTGTTAGATGCTTCTGCTTGACCATTACCCTGAGGATAATAGGGAGTGGACCAACGATGTTGAATCTTATATTTTTGGCATAATTTCTTAACATCTTTATTTTTGAAACAAGTTCCATTATCAGAGATGAGATTTGCAAGAATTCTGAACCTACAAATGATTTGATTAAAAATAAATTTAGAGACTTGTGTGCCAGTGCGGGAAGCTAAAGGCATAGCTTCAACCCACTTCGTGAAATACTCGATGGCGGTTATGATGAATTTGTGTCCATCAGATGACACAGGATTGATTTTGCCAATAATGTCTAAGCCCCATTTTGAAAAGGGCCAAGGAGATGAAATAGCCTACAGTTCTTGTGCAGGCGCATGGACAAGGTCAGCATGTTTTTGGCACTTGTCGCAATGGCGCACATAATCATGTGCATCATTCTCCATGGTAGGCCAAAAGTATCCTATCCTAAGGAGCTTAAGAAAGGGACCAGTTTTTTCCACCAACTTATCGATGAAGCGACAGATAGCTTGAAGTTTACCTTGTAAACTTCGTAACTCAGATATATTGGTAGGTGCGGGCATATCAATGATAGCCGCAATCTTGAGAGGGTCAATTTTGATACCACATAAAAACTATAAACCCCTAATAGCTTACCGGACTTAACTCCAATATGCATTGTAGATTTAATCGAATAAGATATTCTCTTAATCGATTAAAACTTTTCTCAAATCATCTAAATGATTATCTTCATTAATAGAGCGAGCTATAATATCATCTACATAATCATGTAGGATATCATGCATCATATCATGAAAAATATAAGTCATAGCTCGTTGATAGGTTGCACTCGTTCTTTAAGCCAAATGGCATCACTTTCCAACAAAAGGTACCCCAAGGGGTAATAAAGGCTATTTTAGCCTGATCTTCGGGAGCTATCCTGATCTGATTATAATCGAAGAATCCATCCATTAAGGACATCATCCCACTCACAGTAGTAAAATCAATGATTTGGTCCATGTTTGGAAGAGGAAAATCATCTTTAGGGCATGCAACGTTAATATCTCTAAAATCTGTGCAAACCCTAACTTTGGTAGCTTCTTTCTTGGTGACTGGAACTACATTTGAGATCCATTCAGACATAATCAATAGCTTGTATAAAAACAACATTCAGGAGTTTTTCTAACTCCCCTTTGACTAGCAAGGCCACTTTGGGATGCATTTTTCTAAGTTTCTATTTAACGGGTTTAGCATCCGGATGGACTACTAGATGATGCATGACTACGGAAGGGTCCAGACCTGGCATATCTTCATATGTCCAAGCGAAGACATCTTCATATTCTTTAAGGAATGCAATGTATTGCTCTTGTTTTTCTTGACTTAATTCTGATCCAATATTGATTATGTGAGGATTATCCTCGGTTCCAATGTTAACTTTAATGACGTTTTCTACTTCCATGTGTAGATCTCTTTCAAAATTAGGTGGGGCGGGTGAGACGCCCAATTCTTGTAATTATTTTAAGGTTAACTTGGATAATTCATCTTGAGGATTAGTGGCCTCAAGCTGGGCTATAGTTGGTATAGAACCATCAAAATAAAATCCATTGTGTAACATCTCTTCAACGGAGACATCGTGGAAGATATCTCCTTCCAACTCCTCATCGGATTCAGCAATCATTTCGGGGTAAGCTATGGATAGCATGTTACATGTAAATGGCTGATTTTTTAGAGGCAAATCATCACGCCTATCCAAATAATCTTGATAACATATGAGTTGATCATCATCTTCAAAAGGAAAGGGTTGACCCTTACTAGGAAATAGGCCCACACCACAGCGGGCAGGCCACGGTTCTACCTCGAAAGGTTCTTTCATACCATTTTGGAAAGGTCCCAAGCCTTTCCCTTTATATCCCATTTTAAGCATTATAGGTTTAGCTTTAATATACTCATTAGTAAAATAACATCGAGCATATCCATCATGATGAGTTTTGATATTTCGGGTATTCTTCCCAGTCATATCCTTTATAAATGAAGGCACAACTCCCGACTTGGTAAGTACTTCCCATAGGTTGTGGGAGGCCCAAGGTACGAGGAGATGGTGGCAAGTTATTTAAAAGAATTGAATCTTGCATAAAAGCATTTGTTTTTTCTGATATTAAGATTGTGGATAAATGTGGTAAAAGTTCATCAGAAAGAGCATAAGATGTAGAAGGATCATTCCCTATATCTTTAGATGTGGAAGGTATGATAGATGTTGATAATGTGGAAGTGTTAATGAATGGGTCTATAGGTTTTGAAATTATAGGGATAGAACATGAAGGATTGGTTGTGGATTGAAGATCTTTTTGAGGTTCTAGAGTGGTTTGTTTAGAAGATTGTTGATCTATATATGAGGGTGAAATTAATGGAGGAGAAATAGGTGAAGCTATGGGTGTGTGTTTCACGGTTTTAGATGAAAAATAAGAATTAGGATGTGTGGATGACAGAGCAGGGCAAAATTGAACTCCAACAGGTTCTGCCAAAGCACACATATCAAAGGGTCTAGGATCACCATGGATAGTGACCAACTGATTTTTAAATTCGAATTTAACACATTGGTGTAAAGTGGATGGGACGGCCCGCATTGCATTGATCCAAGGATGACCCAAGAGTATATTGTACGATGCGGGGCAATGTACAATAAACACGGTCGTATCTAGGGTTCTAGGACCAACTTGCAATGGGATGGTAATAACTCCACATGTTTCTTGTGTTTCGTCATTGAAAGCTTTTATGATCATGTCAGTTTTCTTCATTTCATCACTTCTAAAGCCAAACCGTTGGTAGAAGTCAAAAGTGCAAATGTTTAGAGATGAACCATTATCAATCAGGACTCTTTTAACAGCTACATCTCCAATTAGAGCAGTAATATATAAGGGATTATCCTTATGTAAACTGTGTTGTGGGATATCTTTATCCCGAAAGTCAATACAATCGACTTCTCTAGTGATGATAGTATTGGCCATGGCTTCAAGTTGAATATTTTGAGGTACCATCATTTGGCTTAATGTAAGCATTAACTCATCCCTATGGGTAGGAGAAGATCTTAATAAATCCAAAAGGGAAATTCTGGTTGTAGTATTGGATAATTGCTCATTAATATTGTAAGGGGGTTTAGGTTGAACATTAGGAGCATGATTCCCTTTATTGGGATTTTTCAAAACAAATGGAGTTGATCCATCATTCTGGTTTGGTTCTTGTTGAGAATTTTGAGCTTGTTGTCGGGTAACGACTCCGATGGTACCTACAATGTTATATTGAAGACGTTGAACTGGTCTCGGTTGAGCGTTTATGGCTTGTTCATTAGGGAGGAATTGATTAGAAGAGGGTCGAGTAGTAACTCTTCTAGGAAATGGTTCTTCTGGAACCATAGCATCTGTGATGGGTTGAATAGGATCTGATTCATTTTCAGAACTATTCGATTGGTTTGAGGTGATGTCTATTTCACTTTCAGTATCTGATTCTACATCACTAGGATCCGGAGTTTGAATATTATGTAGGGGCCTGGTCGTGACCATGGATAAGGTTGTGTCAAATTTTTGAGGATCATGATTAGGTAAATGTCCGCTAATAGTTCCTACATATCGGGTAGGAGGAGGAACATTATGATGCTCAATTTGATTGGCCACCTCTTTACCATGTCTTGGTAAAGGATGTTGAAATATGTCTAATGATTGATTAGCATTTTGATTTTGATTTTGGGGAATGTTCTTTTGAGCATTATTAGGAGCATTTTGTTTAGGTTGGAAGGCTTGCACCTCCATTTCATTATTATCAATCAGATCTTGTATTTTATGCTTTAACCTTTTACAAGCATTGGTAGAGTGTCCAGGTCCTCTATGGAAATCACTAGTGTAAGTCAGCTCTGTATCCGGGTATGGTTGGATCGGGTTCTCGGATAGCTGGTAATTGAATCAAACCTCTTTCGAGTAATTGAGGTAAAATAGTTGATAATGGTTGATTCAATCTAGTAAATTCTCGAGGAGGTTTATCGGGAGGTTTCAATATAAATTTTTTTGTTGTCTTCGTTGCATTGATATTAGCAACATTTCTACTGTCAGTGACTCCGTCACCTACGACTTGTTTGTTTTTATATTGATTTCTGGATGTTTTCTCATCATCCTTCTTCCTAAGTTGGCCTCTCCTAATGAGGGCATCTTCTACTCTTCGAGCTAAATCTATAGCTTGATCGAAGGTAGTTAAAGTAGCGATTGATAACTCATAAGATATTTGTTCTTGCAAATTATTGATAAAAATGTCCAACATTTCCCTATAAGGTAGCACAAAGTGCAGTTTTCCTGTCAACTACCTCCATCTAGCTAAGAAATCAGCAAAACATTCATCTTTGTCTTGTTTTAAGTTGTATAAATCTTTAATGGTGACATGCCTCTCGATGTAGGCACTAAATTGATGGACAAAAGATTCAATTTGTTTCTTCAAAGTTTCTCAAAGAATGAGTGGGCAATTGATAGTACCACTCTAATGCCATTCCACCTAAACTTTTTGGGAACATTTTTAGTAATAGCAAGTCATCATGTGATATATCATGACATGCTATCCTAAACATGCGAAGATGCTCTATGGGATCTTCGGTTCCTTTATATATAGGCAGGATGGGCATGGGAAAATGCTTAGGGTACGGTTGTGCTACAACTATGGGATCCAAAGGTTGACTACATATCTCTCGATAATTGTACGAGGGACGGTAGGGATCTATCTGGTCCATGCGGGAAGCTAACTGCTTCACCATGGCTTCCAGATTACTAGTTTGCCCACCATATTGGTTTGGTAGGGCATTAATATGGGATTTGTGAGCATATGATGGAGGGACATGAAGATTAGATGCTATATTGCTATTGTGTAAATTGTTGGTAGGAAAGGTGTTATGAAGAAATTTTGAAGTTGTATTATGTTGTATCCCAGATTGTTGAAAATTGGTGTTTGGCTTCATTTTAGGTTTTTGTTTACTTGAAGCATATTGATCAATAGTTTGGCGAAGTAAAGCGGTGAAGGAAGTTTTCTTTTGTGTGGGAATGATTTTAGGCTCAATAACTGGTTCCTTAGGAGGTTGGGTAACCTGTTGTTTTGGCATGTTTTGAATCATAGTGACCATATCTCTATTGGATGGTCCAGCCTTATCACTTTCTTGATCAATAAAAGACAAGGGATTAGTGTGCACATCAAACATATGTTCCATGGCTGCTTGAGTGTCACTAATTTGCCCTTTATCAATACGAACTGCCATATTAAGAGCGCCAATGTTATTATTGAAAAATTTCCAGAAATGATCTAAGTTATCAAAAGCAATAGTTCCATCTGGAGCTACTCTAGGGGATGAGGATCCATCCTCTTTAACATTTTCTTCTTGTTCATCTACAGCAAGCTCATCGTCTTGTTGGTCTAGAGTTTCTTCTTTCGGGATTGGATCCTCAGGAAGGACATTTGGGTTTCTTGTTTTGTCTCCTAACCAATCTTCTTCTTCTCCTTCAGTTTGTTTACCATTCCTAAGTTTAGGCATTGTGCTTAACTTAGATTTCAGCAAATATATATATATATATATATATATATATATATATATATATATGCAACAAGCTTAAGAGGTATATATTAATTATATACCTACTACAATATTTAAAATGAAATGTTTTGGTTTTTGTTATGTTTTTTAGTTTTTCTTGTTTTTTTTTTTTTAATAACAATATTATAAAGATAACAAACAACACAATAAATGCAAGAAATAATAATAATGAAAGCAATGATCTAGTTTTCTATAAATAATTTATAAATATCATTAATGGGCTCAAGTTCTTCAGGAGTCATGAAGTGTTCTTCTTCAAATTGAAAATTTTCTTTCAAGAATTTAATGAAAAGGGCTATAGTGATATTATCTGTCTCAGATTTTGGTTGATAGAAGTAAAGCTCGTGGCAATACTCTCGATATAACACAGCTCGAGGAACTCTATTCCATATTTCCCTATTCGTAAGAATGACCTCTTGGTCTTCTACACGACCTAGGAACTGGTGTATAGTGGCTGCGTTCTCGAGGTATTCCTCGAAGGTGAACAATTCTGAAGACACAAGAGCTCTCCTATAAGCTAACCATCTATGGCAGGCTCTCTGAAGTTCATGATAAAAGACGAGTTGATGAGGATCCAAGATTCTATCTAGGACAAGCCTTTTGATTTGTTTAAGTTTTGTTGACCTAGATGAAATGACACCTAGTCTTCTATCAAGTTCGTCCCACAAAAGTTGGTTTCTATCTGTTTCAGGCACACTAAGCACATAATTGATTTCTATGGCTGCTAATTGGTTTTCAACATTTATAGTAACTGCTAATATTTTCTTAGGAGCTACCATCTAAACATGATATGCAACTTATTAGTTTTAAATGATTTTAAATGCATCTATGTTTTTTTGTGTTTTTTTTTTGTTTTCAAAAGGTTTTAAATGCATTCACGTCGGGTTCACCAAAATGTATCGCTCCAAATTTTTTGCATCCTTACCTTCAGGCTATAGGATCCATGCCCGAAAGGAGGATGGGAAAAGGATGGCGCGGTACCTCGGACTGAGAGGCCTTGCGAAGGTCCCGCCTCTCGGGGAGGTGTATTATGGTGATTTTTCGATGGATGGTGGGTTCACCGAGAAACGTTTGAATGGCGGTTTCCATGCCTAGGTTGGGAATGTGTTTAATGTGTTCAGTTTTATCTTTAAACATTCGAGTCCTAGGTTTGGCCAAATGAATCTAAGTTGTTCTATTATGAAAATGCGAGACTAAATGAAATACAAAAAACAAATTTGAACAAAAAATAGAGAGAAAAAGCTAAATTACAGAGCCATACCTGATCCGGATGTCTGATGGAGGTTCTGATTCTTGAAGCAGACAGGATCGTCTGGAATTTGACGGGATCGTCTCCGACCTGCAGGATCATCTGAGATCTGACGAATTCGTCAGACGAATTCGTCAGAGACCTACAAACAGAGAAATAGACACAAAATACAAAAAATGCAGCAATGCTAATAGAGGATAATGATGTAAAATGACAATAAGGATGTTAATAAGATAATCCCGAATAGGAATGCAAGCAAATTACGATGTTTTAATAGTTAATCATGATTTCATTATGCAATTAAACTACATGGGTGAACTCCAAGATGCAGAATAGCAAAAAATAATAAATAAATTGACTAGATGCAGAATAAAACAGTAGATGAGAAAAGAAAAATGCAAACCCTGGGCACTGATTGCCCCCAATGTTGATTGTAGTCGAGATCGTCTCGAATTGGTATGAAATCATCTCGAATTGAACAGGATCGTCCACGACGAACTGAGCTTGCTTCGGCTGAAGAATAACAAGGTTCCTGCAACAAAATTTGGATAGGACAAGTGCAGATGGTAATTCAGGATGTTTTAGTGCGTGTAAAGTCAAGTTACAGGAAATTTCAGCCAGGGGGATGCCAAGGGGGAGTCCTAAGTTTAAATAGGCTTAGGAGGGAGGTTAGGAGGTTGGAGATCATCCCAATTTGGGAGATCTCCAACGGGGAGGGTCTCTAACGATGCAGACATGCTTCTTCCCGGATTAGAGACGTCGTTGGAACAGAGGCTAATTGAGAAAAATTAGTTTTGGGACAAGATCGTCTGGACGTCCTAGTCTAGATGAAATCGTTCGATCTGAGGCGATATCGTCTGATCGGCGACGATATCATCAAACGGTCAAAACAAACTCTAAAAATGGCACGGGAAAGGAGGAAACGGGTTAAACGGCGGTTTGGGAGCGGTTTTGGGGGTTAAAATTTGAATTTGAATATTTACTAGAGTAATTGTAATTATTTAAGGTTTTACTGTGCCAATTTTAGGGTGCTACAAATAGATAATCATGCGTTAAATGAAAGATGTGAAAACAGATGCAATCGAAATACAAAGAAATGACTGAATAACTCTCTTTATTAATTTTTCTCAATTTTGGTTACATATATATCCCTCTGAGGTATATCCTTCATTTGATACATATTTTACAAAATAGGGTAGCAAATATGTGGTATCCCCTTGCAAGGGGTGATGCACTCTTGTAGGCCTCCCAGTGATGCACACAAAACTATATGAAGGATTACAGATACCTCCTTCTCCAGGTCTGGTTCCTAGAGGGATCCTTTTGCTATCATATGTTGATAACCTATCCAATGAACCTGTAATACTACAAGCATGAAAAGAATAACAAATGCTTAACTGTTCAAGATTGCCTCCTTAGATAAGGTTGTTAGCAATTACCTCAATAATAAAAAAAGATACGATCAATGCCAATAGAAACTAATGCTATGAATGCAAGTAAATGAAATAAATCAGATCTATGCTAATGGCATGAAAACATGTAATAAGATAAATGAAAGGAACTAATGTTAATAACCTTAGACTAGGTCTGTGGGCCGTTGTCCGAAACAGCGGCCGCTAAGATGAAAATCTATCTCTATTGCTCCAAGGCTATGGATCAAGATGGTTGTTGAAGTTTAAATGGGGTCTGATGTATTGAATATTATGTATATGATGAACCATCAATCGACCAACACTTTGTTGCCCCTAAAAGGCACTCCAACTTGCTCTTTGATTTGGTAGGGCTCCGCTACAAGAAAAAATATCTAAGTGTCAAAATCTCTCTAAAAAGTCTTTTGATTCTCCCATCTTCGATCTCTTTTGGTCCGTCTGGTGCTATTAGGTTCACACATTATAATATTTTTGAATCCCTAGGTCAATGTCCAGCCCTAGGACTAAATTCTACATGCACACTAGAGGTTAGAATGAGAAGTTTTGTATTTTTTTGTGTTTGAAGGCTAGTTAAACTAATGTCTAAACCTGGACTTGAGTCTTTCATATAGACTGGTTATGAGGAGGAATACAAAATTATCCCTGCTCCACTTTATTGCATTCAAATTGCCACTTCCACCCAAAATTAGGCTAATTTGATGGCAATTTGCTATTTAGGGCTTAGTTGTTGTCACCTACAACAGCTAGAGTTGGCCGCTCTAAACTTCAACGACTATAATCTGATCGCTCTAGTTCATAGCGATCAAGCTTGGATGGGCTAAAAAAATCCCAAAATGAGTTGTGAACACCACTTTTGGCACTTGGAAGTTCCCAAGGTTTAATCACATGGTCTATAGATTTCCATATGAGTAGTTCTAAACATGACATGTTTTAGGTGTCTATAGATGCCCCTTTTTGGGATGCGTTGTGTGGAAAAGATATAGTGTGAAGAAAAAATGTAGACTACTTATTTTTGTAGGGTGTATGATGAACATTGGTCTGATCAACACTGGATGGCCCAACCACGCAAAATGGCATGCATCCCTGAATCATTGCTTCAACCTAATTGAAGGCTTAGTTATGCAAGAAGTTTGCACATGTTTTTCTTACACTCATTCCTCAAAAGCAATCAGGTAGCTTATGTCGTTACAATAGAACCAACCAGAGGAGAGCTACAAATTGGCATGTTGTATTTGCTTATGAACCCAACAAATGAGGGGAAGTTCTGTGATAGTTGCTTACAATGATTCATAGGACGACTGTGATCTTGATATGGTTGAGTGATCTTTGGCTGAATTTGATTATGATTGTTTGATGATTTGAACTACCTCCTCATACAACAAGTTTATGAGGGAAGGGCCATGCCTGAAGTAACAAGTTGCTTGACCAATATGACTACTTTAGCTTCTTTCTAGTGCTTGTCTTTTTTTAATGGGCAATCGCCCATCCAAGTGTGACTTTATTGTTTATGACGATCATTCATTCCTCTCCTGGGGAGTGGTCCAACCATAGGTAGCCTTCTTGGGGAGTTAGGATGAGCGATTCTATTTAAACTTGTGTTGAATCACTTGGCTCAGTTTTACAATGTCATAAAGGAATTAAGATGATTCCATATCACTCGTGGAGCAGTTCGACCATCTTGGTCTTCTTTGGGATTGAGGGGGTACAGCATCGTTCCAAAATTATTAACTTACCCCAAGTAGCCCTATGGTAACTTACTCATATCACCAAATTGTATGGAGCGCAAATCGCTACAACAGTTGAGTTGATAGAGTAAGTAACTAGGTACGAGGCTTACTTGAGATTTTGTTTTTATATGATTTTTTTGTTATTTTGAGCATTATGATGTTTATGGGTTATCAAAATGTGCTTATTTGACTTTTTTTGTTATTCCTATTGGAAGGAATTCTCTTTCTTTTGCCTATGTTGTTTGCCATTGTCAGATCCAACGACCCCAAAATACATGTTTGTGGTCGCTCTCGACCTGAGCAACCAAGAATTATGGGCTGCTAACGAAAACAACAACCGAGGCATAACTTGGAAAATATAAAAGCAACCTAGGGTTTTGATTTTTCACTTTCTCTAGTTGTCAATTTGCTTTTTTGAGCTCTAGAGTGAAAGTGACATCTACAACTTGGAGATCTTATCGACAAGGACCATGGCTGCACGAGGTGGGGCATCTACGAGTAAAGGAGTCAGAGATTCTCAGGTACTTTTCAAAACCCTAACCCTACTCATTTTTTTAGTAAAATGAACCACACTAAGTAATCAGTGAACGAACATCATTAAACTCGTGGGTAACAAACAAAACCCATAGATAGGCTTAGTTTAGGATTTGCTTTGGTGGGCTTGTCCCCCTTTTATTTTTTTTGTAATTTTTTGGTTGTTTTTGGCCTAGGGCATACATGTTTGTTGTGTCGCCCATTGGTTGCTACCACACAAAGCGACCATTTCAGCCCGTGGCTTGGCCACTATCGACGGTAGTAGCCAATTCAAAACTCAATGGTCAAAATTTTGACCATTGGGATTTGGTCACTGCCAGTCTCAACGACCGATTTTTGGTCACTATAGACGACAATGACTAGGAACCTTAGGCAATTTTTTTATTTTTGATTTGTATTTTGAGGTGATTAATTGATTTTTTTGAATTTTTGAGTTGATTAACTGATTTTTGTTGCATGATTAGGTGCATTTATTCTTGTTTCACTTAGACTTAGGATAGTTTATCATTATTTGCACTATTTTGCATGCTTTATTACATTTTATGCCTTAAATGTACTATAGTTATACCTTGATTTTTACCTTTAGCTCCTTTCTACTCAGGCTCGAGACCCAAAGCTCTTCCTTGACATCCTATTGTGTATGAATGATATGGAATGGGTATGGTTTAAGGCCCACGAATTACAGTACGTGATAAGGCTACCCCAGATCATGTTCGATTTGGCCTACCTCATAGCCCTGGCTCACTGATGGGATCCCAAGACTAACACCTTCCACCTTCCTACTAGTGAGATGACTATCACACTAGAGGATGTACATTTTCTGGATTCCTTTTTACGGAGTGGCTATTGTTTATTTTATCACTAAGGATTGTGAGGCAGTCTTTGCTTGAGTTTTTTGGGGGCAAGCTATGACTGCCCTTAAGGACACAAAATTTGGTAGTGTGTTTGTTCTATTGTGGTATAGAGAGGGTCTTTTTTGAGAGGCATGCGGTATTACTAATGGTCGTCAACAACATGCTTCTCCCAGACTACCCAGGTTTAAGGTTCCCTTGGAACCTCCTTGCGATGGTTCAGGATTTGGTGGACAGTGCAGAGTCTATCATATATGCTTGGGGGAGTGATTTGCTAGTGCAGTGCTATGATGAGTTGTATCGCATCCACCGGTGAGGCTGTTTCATCATTCCTTGCAACTTGCTTCTACAGATATGGGAATGGGAGCATATCCGTGTAGATCATCCTAGAGGTCTTCCCGTGGAGATTGCAGAGATTGATGATTCGATGTAGTGCTATACTTCTAGATAGGCTTGAGAGCATAAGAAGCGTAAGAGTCACCCTCATGCAGGGGAACTCTATCATTACATTGATTCTTTCACTAGACTACAAGCCCAAGATATCATATGGTGCCCCTATGATGACTGCCCAACCTAGGATGATCCAGCTAGATTTATAGCTAGGAAATAGTATGAGCGATGGGTCATTGGCCGTAAGGGTGTGATCAGAGAGTACTACTATCACATCCTTCATCA
This sequence comes from Wollemia nobilis, assembly GCA_028583015.1. NCBI lineage: Eukaryota > Viridiplantae > Streptophyta > Pinopsida > Araucariales > Araucariaceae > Wollemia > Wollemia nobilis. The sequence continues at coordinate 17,010,955 of JAQPPZ010001493.1, forward strand.
GTACAAATTGTAGTAGGATGTGCCTTTTGCACCAGATTTTTATAGGTGCATTGTAACAAAGAAAGATATTCATCCACCCCATGTCACAAAGCTCACCGATGAGGAGGATGCCCAAAAGTTAATGTAGGTATTGTTGGGGGAGCCAGAGATGCTTTCACACAGTGGTGGGAGGATCGTTTATGGAATGGTTATGGTAGCTTGGGCCACAAGGATGTTGGTGATGATGGAGGTGTAGATCCAATAGGGCGGAGAGTCCAAGCTAGGACTGAGGGATGGGGCCAATTGACGAAGAAGGTGGCAATAGAGGAGCAGGAGGCTCCTGAGTAGGAGGATGAGGAGTTGGATCTCGAGGAGAGAGATTCTCCTCTTAGGGCACAACTGCATGAGGTAAAGGTCGAGCTTCAATTGAACAATATCTAGGTACAATGGTGGGATACCACTATATCATAGTGAGATGCCACTATAACACAACTCACAATGCATATATAGGTACTATAGTATGCTATCAAGAGTGGTGCTACCAATATGCAGGTTGTGGGCGTTCATTCTATAGAGGCCGAGCTCAAGTTGACCAAGATCTAGATACAGGAGTAATATGTCACCATAGCACAGCTCATGGCACAAGTACAAGCTTCACAGGTTGCTACTGAGAGTTTTGTTGCTAGAATGTAGATTGTTGCTGCTCTTCCTATACCATAGGGTCCTAGAAGGGTAGATCTAGGAATTGATACTAGTCATCTACAGGGCTTTTTGGATGAGTGTGATGCATATATCTTTGATGATGCAGCCTACATTGCTGCTCTCCTACGATAAATCAGGAGGCTGGGAGCCATTCCTAGGGAGAGGCCAAGTGCAGGTGGGTCACAGGTTAGCAAGTGTTCTACCTTGGGGTAATCTTAAGTTAGGCCAAGCTAGAGGACTCAGGGTCATGCAAAGAGACCAGTGGCTTCACACCATTCTACCCGAGATCCATCCACAGGGGGTGGTGACCCAGGATGTGTAGGCCTAGTTTGATTGATGATGTTCTTTATATTTTATTTTTGAGGTCAAGTGACCTATATGACTATAGCCCACGAGCATTTTGTACATCCATGTACTTGATTCACATTATTATATATGAGATATTTTGGAGTATGATTCGTTATGTGTATCATTTATTTCTCATGTTTATGTTTAGTTTATGTGAGGTGATTATGATGTTATGATGGGTTGATGTATGTTTAGATGATAGGTGATATCTATGATGATGTGGATATTTGGATGGATGCTTATGTAGATGCTTATATGATTTGATTATCGTGTCATGATGTGATGTATCATGAGTTGAATTAGTGATGGATTTATGATTATATGCATAGATGGATTATGATGTATGCATATGTGGATGCTTATGGGGTTTTATGTGTTTTGATTATGGCTATATGATGTGGTGCATATGGATATTGCCTGTATGAATTACTTATTGCTTTATGATGTAATGCATGTGGATGCAATGATTGTGATTCTAGATGTAAATGAACTAGTTATGAACTATGTATTTGTGGATGTAATGTTATTGTTAAAAGCATGTTTAATTTTTGCTTTAGTTGTATGCATTCAAATTGTGTTACGTCATGGTAAATGCAATGTGTATAATGTATTAACTACATGGTTTTTGGTCTAATGTAAATGAACCTATATGCTTTAATCATAAGGAATGCATATGATATGATTTTCACAATCCAATGGGCGACACCAGAGAGAGTATATTATTTATGAATGTAAATAATCACTCTTATCAGAAGAATTAATTATTTGGTCATCCATATGTGCAATGCAATGGTGTGAAATGTATGTATTTTCTTGATAAGCTTCAACAATTTAAAATATTCAAAATAGTTAGTGGCCATGTAAATATCATTTCTGACATCTTTTCGGTATCTAACCTACTCTGTTAACACATTTTAATTCATCAAACCTCATAAATAAATATTAATGATGTGATTTGTTGCTATGTAGGAATTTTTGAGGTTTTTATAGACACTCAAACACTCTAGTTTCCCTATTAGCAGTTGTGTACTGACCATACATAACTTTTGAAAAGCAAGACTTTCATCATGGACCTAGATACTAATTATCCCCGTGTGTGTAAACGAATGTATTTAGATAGAACTCAAGTATTTCCTCTAATGCCAAGCGGGATTCTTTCATCCCATTGCTAAGATAGAGGATCCTCAATTGTTCATCTGATCCTATGTTGGACTTAGTTGGACTATACCACTAGGCAGTATTGGATTACCCAAATATAGCTCATACACATGCAAATATTGGTCTACATAAATGCAAGGTGTTATTGTGATAGACATATCGTCATGCATAAGGACACCACCATTGCCAAGCTGGCTGTACAACAAACCTATAATGGGGATCTCCTTCTGGTTTGTGCAATGCTAAGAATTCCAGGGATTCAAGCTCCATTCCCTTCTTTTCTTCATTTTATTCAGGATACTTGCTCATGCTTAGTGATGAAAATCACTATTTATTTTTGATTGATTTGTTTTTCTCTTGAGCAAGGGATCTATGTAGAGATGGTAATCACTTGTTTGTTTTTCTTTTGAATTTTGCTTGAATCTGGGATTTTGCTTGTTTCAATGAAAGCAAGGGATTTATGTAGTTATGATAATCACTTTTTTGTTTTGCTTTTGACTTTTGCTTGACTCTGGGATTTTTCTTATTTTAATGAAAATAAGATATTTAACTGGGCAGGGCGGAACTTGTACTTTTTACAATTCTCAACACCTTTGAACCAGTCGCACAGGGGGATAAGCAAGGAAGATCCTTTTCGCTTAAGGTAACCTAGACCACTTTTGTATTTTTTATATTTCCCTTGTACCAACTAGGATTTTAGTGTTTTTAATTAGTGATGGGATTCTAAAGTATGCTAGGCACTATCACCACTAGACCTCACTCTCCACTAATCAAGATGGCTTTCCACAAATATTTCTAAGACCACTAGATATGGTTGAATTACAGGAAAACCTTAGCTTATTTCTCACAACAACAAGAAGAGGTTGTATTGAAAAACACAGTCACACACATGGATGATTGGGTAAATATTGAGTATGGTTGTGATACAAACTATGGTATCATTTGCAATATTGTGATCATATCCTATCATGATGCAAATGCAATGGATGAATATGTTGAATGCAATGTAACTATATGGATGCAGGTGTAAGATGCAAAAGTTTTTGTATTTTTTGATCTTTGCATTGTTTTTGTATTTGTGATTATTTTGACCAAAGGGCTTAGTGTGCCTTTGGGGCTTTTAGGTTTTAACCAAGTGGCAAGTAGATACTCTTGGAGCATTTTGATTGAATTTGACCAAGCGGTATAAAGATACCCTTGGAGCATTTTTACATTGATTTTGACCAAGCAGCATAAAGATACTCTTGGAGCGTTTTGAATTAGAATCTTGACCAAGTGGTCATAAAGATACCCTTGGAGCATTTTTATGTTTTTGAATTTTTTGTGTTTTTATGATTTATTTTTTATTTTTGATGTTTTGTATTGTTTTTGTAATTTTTTATTTATGGTGACCAAAGAGCTTATTCTGCCTTTGGGGCTTCCAGGTTTTGACCAAGCAATAAGTAGATACCCTTGGAGAATTTTGATTGATTTTGACTAGCGGCATGAAGGTACCCCTAGAGAATTTTTGAATTGATTTTGACCAAGCAACATAAAGATACTCTTGGAGCATTTTTTAATTGATTTTGACCAAGCAGTATAAAGATACCCTTGGAGCATTTTTAGGTTTTTGAATATTTTATGTTTTTATGATTTGTTTGTGATTTTAATGCTTTGTATTATTTTTTGTACTTTATGACATTTTTGAATGTTTTTATGTTTTATGAATAAAATACCTTCAAGTGAATGATATCGAGAGGCTCGAGCTCTTCAACACCAACCAATGATCTGAGGCGATATGCTCCAAGCCCAACCTTTTTTGAGATTATGTATGGGCCTATCGAATTTACTGCATATTTATCTCGTAGGTGTGGCGATAGATTGGAGTTTTCTTGGTTTTCTTTGAGCACAAGATCTCCAACTTTGAATTCTCTTAAGTGGACTTTACTATTGTAAGCTCGTGCAAGGTGACCCTGATAAACGTAGAGATACTCCAAGGCATTGACTCTACATTCATTAAGAAGCATTAATTGATCAAGGTGGCCTTGTCGTGCAGTGTCATCATCTATGGAGTCCTTTAATGCTATGCGTAGGGTTGGAATTTCTAACTCTAGAGGTATGATGGCTTCAGTGCCATATACAAGTGAAAAGGGTGTTGCACCAGTGGACGTTCGCACACTAGTCTTGTATACCCATAATGCAAGAGGTAATTGAAGATGCCAATCCTTATGGTTATCTTTCACTGTCTTCCTCAAGATGGAGACTATTGTTTTGTTTGAGGCCTCTACTTATCCATTTTCTTACGAATAATAGGGTGTTGAAAAACTATGCTGAATATGGTATTTGTTCATCAAAGCACACACATTTTTGTTCTTGAAAGATGGCCCATTATCCGATATTATTTTTTAAGGGACCCTAAAATAACTTATGATATTATGGAGTATAAACTCTGCAATCCTTGGTCCAGTTATCGATGTCAAGGGGATCATTTTGACCCATTTGTTGAAATACTCAGTGGCCGTAATAATGAATGTGTGTCAGCTTGAGGATGGGGTGAGATTCTCCCAACTAAGTCTAGTCCCCACTATGAGAAGGACCATGCTGCCTAGATGGGTTGCAAGGCTTGGGATGGTAAGTGTGTGAGGTTTGTGTGATGTTGGCATTTAACACATTTCTTTACATACTCGCAATAATATATTTCCATAGTGGGCCAATAGTACTCCCTTCTCAAGATGTGCTTAATGATGGCCATGCCCCTAAAGTGATCACCACACGTACCGTTGTGAGCCTGTGAAATTGCCCAGGGTGCTTCCTATGGCTCAAGGCAATGGAGAAGCATTCCATCATAACCTCTCATAAGAAGTATATCCCAATAATATGTATCTTGTTACCTTCTATTTGAATGTTTGTCTTTCAACATGTGATAGGCCTTGTGGTACTATTCCAATATTTAGGAAGTCTCGTAACTGGGAAAGCCAATCCTGATAAGCCATAAATTCTATAGAAAATATGACCTGTTCCTACTGCATTTCGAAGCTTGTGAATATAGATTGAGAAACATCCCTGTGGTGAATGGTTGTGCCACACTCCTCAGGACCTTGAGAGATAATGACCCCCAAGGTACCATTTACAAGAAATCTCTAGCTCTGAAGGACCAATCTAGATTTGGCTCGACATTGGCCATGTTAACTAATTCTTGATTACCAATAGCCTCATGCTGTATCACAGAGTGCAAGAGCACCTTAACATGAATAGTTGTGAAATTTATAGATAGATTCTAAGGTATTAAATATCCCAAGGATGCCATGGTGTTTGTGAATCTATTTTATGTACGAGGGATTACCTCGATGTCATACCATTCCATCTGGGCTAGGTAGGTGTCAACAAGTTCCTTGTATGATTTCAAAATTGGGCATCGACATTGGAACAAACCCTTGACTTGATTAACTATGAGCAAGGAGTCACCAAAGATATTCAATCTTTTAATGCCTATTGCGGTGGCTATTTGAAGTCCCAATATCAGGGCCTCATACTCGATGTTACTGTTGGTGCAAGGGAATTCTAGTTTGAATGATAAGAGAAATAGAGCGCCCTATCGTGTGATAAATACAATCCCTACTCCACCCCCTTGATCATACTTCAAACCATAAAATAATAATGTCATGTCTCTTTCTTTATCAGGTTCTTTGAGTTCTGGCAGATCTGATAATGCAAATACTGCATCATTGAGCATTTCTATGGTGAGAGGCTTGTTATCCTGAAGAGGTGCCTCTACTAATTGATCAGCTATGACTTGTCCCTTGATGGACTTTTGGATTATGAATTCTAAGTCAAATTCTATCAATAGAATGATCCATTTTATAGTGTGTGTTATGATAGGTCTTATTCATCATGTACTGCAAAGGATTTTGTTTGGATATGACGTAGGTCGTATGGATCAACATGTAGTGTTGCAAATTTTTGGTCGTAAAGACCACTTCCAAACACAACTTTTCTACATATGCATATCCCAGCTTGTAACTCATCAAGGTGCCACTGATGTAATATATGGCTTGCTCTTTATCTTGTGCATTCTTTTAGACCAACATGGTACTCAAAGAAAAATTAGTAGCTGATATGTATAGTAAATTGGTGGGGCTAATACTAGTGGTGTTGCCAGGTAAGTTTTGATCTCTCCAAAGGCTTGTTAGCATTCGTTTTCCCAATGAAAATGGAATCCTTGGCATAGTAGCCAGTTTATGGATCAATATTTTTCTAATATTTACACGATGAATCATTTTATGGATGCTACCTTATCGTGCAGGCTTCTTAATTCCCTAATTTTGGTAGGGGTTATCATTTCCAATATAGCCTTTACCTTTACATGATAGAATTCAATGCCTCACTTAGAAACGATGAACCCCAAGAGCTTACCAGAAGTTATGCCAAACACACACTTCTTAGGATTCAATCCGATGTTGTGCTCCATGATGCGATCAAAGACTTTCTCAAGGATTTCAGCATGCTCTTACCGCAATATAGACTTGGCCAACAAGTCGTCCATGTATTCCTCTAAGATTTTATGCATATAGTCATGAAATATATATGTCATGGCCCACTGATATGTGGCACCAATATTTTAAATATTGAATGACATCACATTGTAACAGAACATTCTCCATGGAGTAATGAAAGCAGTTTTATTTTGGTCTTAGGGTTTAATTTTGATTTGATTGTATCCAAAAAAACCATCCATTAGGGAGAGCATCTCATGACCTGTCGTGGCATCTACAAGAGCATATATATTTGGCAATGGGAATGAATCCTTTGGAGTTACCGCATTCAAGTCTCTGAAGTCTGTACAAATACAGATTCTTCCATCCGACTTTCCCATAGGCACCATGTTTTATACCCATTTAGGATAGTCGATGGAAACAATAAATATCACATCCAATAGTTTTTGTAACTCGTTCTTCACCATCAAAGCAATGATTGGATCCATTTCCCTCAGCTTTTACTTGACTAGATTCTTCGTGGGATCCAATGAAAGGTTGTGTAAAAATAACTTTGGATAAACCCCTAGCATGTCTTTGTAGGTCCAAGCAAAAATATTAGGCCTCTCCTTAAGTATAGGGATTATAATGGCTTATTCCTTTGGAGATAGAATTTCTCCGAACTTGACTTTATTTGGTTGAGTAGGATCATCACTGATGTCCACCTTGAAAGTCGCTTCTATAGCCATGTGTGACCCATCCTCTAGATGGTGAGGTGTAGGTATCAAATGAATGTCATTAGTGGGATTTATAGGTCCTACTAATTTATAATCCAAACCAGAATCGAATACGTCATATGCATAGCATGGTGTTGGAAATTAAAGTAGTATAAAAAGGTAAAAATTTTTTTTACAATGGTAAGCTTTGGAGCTTACCCTTTTACCTTCTTGGACGTTAGTTGACTGGGTAGATTGGATGGCTTGGGTGGAAAGGCATTCGACATCAATTTCCATTCCTCCTTTCCTCCCCATTTTTCTTCATTTCCTAACTTCTCCTATATTTCCTAAGGTTGTTAAATCAACCCTATTTAAGCATTGTAATTTCTAAGTTTCGTAAGGTTAATGAATAATATTTATTATTTCTATTTTTCTCCAAGACTCATGTGCCACATATGGTATCAAAGCCAAGGCTGGAGAGGGCCTGAAGATCGAGGTGGAGGAACCAATAGCACAAACACCGAGGCAGGCGAGGTCAAGTGGAACCCGCAACATGTGATCTAAGGCAAGGTCAAAGAAGACCCATGAATCACAAAACGAGGCAAGTTTTGGAGAATTCCCGTACAATGATCATGTAATGAGGAGGACAAACCTAGGAGAAACCAACCAGAGAGCACCATGTGGCAAGAGGAGAGCAAGGCCGACATAGACTAGATGACACAGAACCAACACAGATCCGATTACATGGCAGAAGGAGAACCAACAACGTGGCGGATGAAGGGTTACATGGTAGAAGGAGGTGATAAGCAATGTGGCAATAGGTGACAGGATAAAGGAGGCAAAAGGATGGTCACTGATTTCTCGAAGGTAATCAAGTGACTATGCGAGCGTTGAGGGTTTTAAACACCTCAAACGCTCTTGTATGGTCGATGTAGGACTAAAAGTCCTGAAATTTTTTTATTTTAGCATGGCCACGAGAAGAACAAGGCAAGCTTCCATTGCATTCCTATCAAGCCACACAACTCAACTGGCTCGAGGAGCCAGTCGTAAGGCGCCTGCCTTCCTCCAAGTCGTGGGTTCGAAACCCAATGATGGAAAAAGCTTTGAATTTTTTTTTATTAAAAATCAGATCCAAAACAACATAAAATTGTATTCATTCCCTTTGGTTCTCATCGACAGTGGTGTCTGAGTTGGTTAGTGCAATTTGTTGATGCCAAGAGGTCACGGGTTCGATTCCTACAGACCATAATTTTTTTTTTATATATAAGTTCTTTTAATTTTTTTTATATTATTAAAACTACTTATATTATATTTAATATATTAAATATAATTGCTTCTTTAAATTGTTTTTTTGGGAAATTATTTTTTAATTTATTAAATAGTAATATAGTTTTTTAATATTATAAAATAAAGGAAAATATTTTCTAAGAGACAATTATTGTAATCAGAGGATACATATTTTTTTACTTGATTCAAGGAATCAAAAACTGTAGAACTCTTATGTAATAAGCCTAAGAGGCTTAGTTTTTTTGTAAAAGATACCAAGGATCAAATTGTAAAATTGTAAATAGGCATTGATGATAAGACCAAATGGTTTTTATCATGCCTTATGTGCAATTTTAGCAAGAGAAGGTGCAGAGAGGTTTGATGAAAAAGTAAGAGGTTATGGGCTCAACATTGTGTTTAGCCAACTTTAAAATGTAGTGATAACACATCAAAGGCATCCCGAATTAGGGTACAAGGCAGAATTTGAAGGTAACTCATTCAGGTGTCAATTTGAATAATCAAAATACGTACAAGTTTCACCACAAGAATTAGAGTATACACACTACAGTATTTTAGTGGAAATATTAGAACCAGAATCACCAAAAATAATATTGATAAGTGACGACGAAGAAGAAGTAGCAGATAATTTTGTGAATCAAGAGATAGCATCCCCACATCAAGAGGAATAAGCAGTGAATGATAGAGTAGAACAAGTCAGATTTGACTTAAATTTGTAATCTCTTCTTTCTTCCTTCTTCTTTCCTTATTTCAAATAGCAAAGTACTTTATTGTAACCATAAAATAAAGAGATTTTTTTGGTAACTATGGCCTCACACAATAGCTTACCTATACCAGAATATAATGGTTATGACTATGAGTGTTGAACAAGGTGCAACAATAGTATTTTCATTGTTATCAACACAGTCAGACAGATCGGATTCTTCAGATAATGTACAATGAGGGAGATTGTTGAGCAAGGTGCAGCAACAGTATTGTCATTGTTGTCAACTCAGTCAGAAAGATCGGTTGATGCAGTGGACAGGAGTTAAGAGGTTCTTCAGAGTATGTACAGTGGTTTTCCAAAATATAGAAGTGGTCCATTTACTAAAAATCAAAAGAAAATCACAAGGCAAAAAACTATCGCGATATCGCGACATGTTGAAAAGATAGAAAACTGTCGCGATATTGCAAAATGTTGGCAAGAAAGAAAAACTGTCGCGATATCGCGACATGTTGAGAAGAAAGAAAATTGTCACGATATCATGACATGTTGGCAAGAAATAAAAACTATCGTGATATCGTGACATGTTGAGAAGAAAGAAAAATTGTCGCAATATCACATGTTCGGAGAGAAAGCGCAAGCAAGCAAAACTGTCATTATTTCACGATAAGTTCAGAGAGAAAGCGCAAGCAAGCAAAACTATCATGATTTTGTGACATGTTTGGAGAAACAGCGCAAGCAAGCAAAACTGTCATGATTTTGTGACATGTTGAAAGAGAAAAGGACAAGTAGAAAAAGTGTCACGATTTCGAGACATATTGCAAGGAAGATTGTATGGACAAAAAAGTGTCACGATTTCACGACATATTGCAAAGAAGATTGTACGGATGAAAAAGTGTAGCAATTTCACGACATATTGCAAGGAATATTGTACAGACAAAAAAGTGTCACGATTTCATGACATATTGCAAGGAAGGTTGTATGGACGAAAAAGTGTCGCGATTTTGTGACATATTGCAAGGAAGGTTGTACAGACAAAAAAGAGCCGCGATTTCATGACATATTGCAAGGAAGGTTGTACGGACAAAAAAGTATCATGATTTTGTGACATATTGCAAGGAAGGTTGTACGGACAAAAAAGTGTTGCGATTTCATGACATATTGCAAGGAAGGTTGTACGGATGAAAAAGTGTCACGATTTTGCGACATATTGCAAGGAAGATTGTACGGATGAAAAAGTGTCACGATTTTGTGACATGTTGCAGGAGAGAGAGTCCGAAAGAAAAAGTGTCATGATATCGTGACATGTTGCAGAAAAGAGAGTCTGAAATAAAAAGTGTTGCAATTTTGCGACATGTTGTAGGAGAGAGAGTCCGAGAGAAAAAGTGTCACGATTTTGCGACATGTTGCAGGAGAAAGAGTCCGAGAGAAAAAGTGTCACGATTTCACGACATGTTGCAGGAGAGAGAGTCCAAAAGAAAAAGTGTCACGATTTCACGACATGTTGTAGGAGAGAGAGTTCGAGAGAAAAAGTGTCGCGATATCGTGACATGTCGGGTTTTCGCGACCCGAAGGCAAGAGAAAGAGCTAAGGATAAAAAGTGTCGCGATATCGCGACATGTCGAGTTTTCACGACCCAAAGGCAAGAGAGAGTCTAGGAGAAAAAGTGTCATGATATCATGACATGTCGAGTTTTCGTGAACCGAAGGCAAGAGAAAGAGCAAAGGAGAGAAAGTGTCGTGATATCACGACATGTCACATTTTCGTGACTAAAGGAGGAGAGAGAAAGTAAGAAGGCAGAAGTGTCGCGATATTGCGACAAAAGTAAAGAGGAAGATCAAGGAGGCAAAAGTGTCACGATATTGTGACATGTGTTTTCATGGGTGCAAAGCTGAGAAGAGGACAAAGAGGCAGAAGTGTCACGATTTCGTGACAGGTCACTTTGGCATGAGTAAAGAAGAGAACCCAACCAAAATAAGATATGTGATAGTTAACTGGAGTTATACGGTAGTTACAGGTGCAGTTGTAGAAGAAATTCATGCAGATAAAATAAGAAGAGTTAACTGAAGTTAGTACATCGATTATGAGTGCGATGATGATGAAAACGCATGCATGCACGAAAAGAAAGCGAACAGTCACTAAGGAAAATACGAACAATCATGACCAAGAAGACGAACAGTCATGGTAAAGGTATATGTGTCAATTCGTTGCATGTAACGTAATGCCTACTCTATATATACAAAAGGAGTTACATATAAAAGGTGTTACAATTGACAAGTGGTAGATAAGAATATGAAAGAAACAGTTACAATTGACAAGTGGCGTATGAGAAATGAAAGAAGGCATTATAACTGGAGTTACAAAGTGAAAGGATTGTTATAAAAGGAGGTCTACATAGAGAATTAGGTGCTGCTGATATAGAGTGTGAGTGCACTGCTAAAGAGAGTGAAAGTGCTACGAAAAGGAGGGCAGGAAGAGTGCCATAAGAGAGCGTTAAGCAGAGCCGTGAGAGCCGTAAGAGTGCAGTAAAGAAGTGCAACAAAGGGGTCTGTAAGAGGGCAGTAAAAGTACAGTAAGCAAAGCCACAAGTGTGTGTGGTGTTTTGGTGAATAGCGAGAGAGGTTGGGTTAGCAATAGACCAGTCAGGGTCTTGTATAAGCAAAGGCATATTTATGTCAAAAATATAGTTTCAAAATTGCAGTCCAAGTTGGTGCTTGGAATTAGGGGTTGGTGCTCCTTTCTGTTGGTGTAGATAAATTAGGGGTTGGTGCTCCTTTCTATTGGTGTAGATAAATTAGGGGTTGGTGCTCCTTTCTGTTGATACAGATAAATTAGGGGTTGGTGCTCCTTTCTGTTGGTGCAGATAGATTAGGAGTTGGTGCTCCTTTCTGTTGGTGTAGATAAATCAAGGGTTGGTGCTCCTTCCAGTGGGTGCTAGTAAATTGATTATAAAATTGATATTTTGCAAAGGCTGGATTTGGACGGGAGTCCAAGCAGTTATTTTTTAGGAGTAGCCAAAACTGGTGAACCTTGTTACATCTTGTGTTGTGTGATGCTTTCTTGTTACATTTGCTTTATGTGGTTTTAAGCTTTCATTGTTTAGGCATTAAGAATTGTAGGTTCAAGTTTTTAAAGAGCCATATTGATTCACCCCCCCTCTCAGTGTCATTGTGAGACTAACAATTGGTATCTGAGCCAAGTTCCTAAACAAAGCTTAACCAGCTAGGGTGATCTTGGATTAGTATGCAATGGCAGGTGGTGAAGGCTTCTCATCAAACAAAGCACCATTGTTGGATGGAACAAATTACTCATTTTGGAAACTCAGGATGTAGATATATCTTTGTGCTTTGGGATATGACATTTGGGATTTAGTAAATAGTGGATACACAATACCCACCACTCCTCCAACCGATGCTATCGGTAAGAAACTATTTGAGAATAACTCTAAAGCAAAGAATGTTATCATGTGCGGTTTAGTGGATAGTGAACTGATAAAGATTATTGTTGGCAATTTTGGGTACCTTGAGTACATTGCCTTTGCCTAAGTTTAGTTGTTGTCATTGATGTCAAGGAGCTCTTGGTAGTTGTTGTCTTTGATGTCAAGGAGTTCTTGGAGCAATTTGTTTTTATGTCTAAGTATGTGTTTTGATGAAGGTTTCAGCTGGTCAGTAAGTCTCCAAGAAAATCAGAGTAGCCCAGTTGCAAAAGATCAAGAAAAAGATAAGTTAGAAAAAGTTTGCGAGCGGCTGGAAAAACTGTCACGATTTCGCGACATGTTTTAGGAGAGAGAAAGTTCTGGCAAAACTGTCGTGATTTCGCGACATGTTTGAGGAGAGAGAAAGTTTAGGCAAAACTGTCACGATTTCGTGACAAGTTGAGTTAGCAACGTTGAGTTGCAGAAAGTGTCACGATTTCGCGACAAGTTGAGTTGGCAGTGTTGAGTTGTAGAAAGTGTCACGATTTCGCGACAAGTTGAGTTGGCAGTGTTGAGTTGCAGGAAGTGTCACGATTTCGTGACAAGTTTCAATGAAGTTGTACGGATGCAGAAAGCGTCGCGATTTCGCGACAAGTTGAGTTGGTAGCGTTGAGTTGCAGGAAGTGTCGCGATTTCGTGACAGGTTTCAAAGAAGTTGTACGGATGTAGAAAGTGTTGCAATTTCGTGACAGGTTGAGTTGGTAGCTTGTAGTTGGCAAAAGCGTCACGATTTCGTGACATGTTCCAGTTTCGCGGGCATATGGCAAAAAAGTGCTTAAGGCTGTGAAAGCATCGCGATTTCGTGACATGTCCCAGTTTCATGAGCATTTGGCAGAAAAGAGCTTAAGGCAGCGAAAGCGTCGCGATTTCGTGACATGTTCCATTTTCGCTGGTGCAAGCGGAGAAGAAGGCTTTGAAGTCTAAAGCATCGCGATTTCACGACAGGAATGCAGATGACGTCAACAAGAGGCAAAGGTGTCATGATTTCATGACAGAAGCGGAGAAGAAGGCTTTGAAGTCTAAAGCGTCATGATTTCATGACAAAAGCAAGATGACATCAGCAAGAGGCAAAAGTGTCATGATTTCATGACAGAAGAGCAAAGGAAGCAGTCAAAAGCAAAAGCGTCACGATATCGCTACAGCAAGCAATAGAAGGTGTACGGCGGGCAAAGGTGTCACGATATCGTGACATGTTGAAGTTTCACGCCAGAAGCTATAGGGAGGCGGTTGAGGACAGAGTTAACTTTGAGCCGACAAAGTTAAAATCTGGGCCGATGCAACACAGGGTTTTGCAGCCGACGCAAGTGGAAGTATAACGACCGACTAAGTTTGGATGTAATGACCATGGATCTTACTCTATAAAAGGAGGGATGTTTGAATAGTTTGATCATCGATTAAGTGTGCGTTCAAAGTGCGAATTGCATAGAGAGAGTGCGAGGAGAAGATCGATCGTAGAAGTGCATAAGTAGAAGCCTGAGCATCTGCTGTGTTTAGACAGAGGTTGCGAAGACAGTGCTATCATGATTTAGGCAAAGAGTGCAAAGGAAGTGCTGTTGTATTTGCGAAGATAGTGTTGTTGTATTTTGCGAAGACTGTATTGTTGTGTATACGTAGAATACGCAAAATCTGTGCTACTGTGTTTTTGATCGAGAACTGCTGTATTTGCGTAGACAGTAAAATATTGGTTTCAACCAAGTGCAGAAAAGAACAGAGGAAGAGGACAATATTGTGCCAGACCGAAGGACTATGTTTGGTGTAGAGAAGAGGACCAGCTTTGCTGTGACAGATTTGAGGACAGAGATCTCCAGCCAAAGTAGGGAAGACAGGTGTCTTCTATGGATAGAATTCCACTTGCTAAGGGTAGAGGAGGTAGAGGTCTTCTAGAGGATCACCAACCAAAGTAGAATTAGGGGAAGGTGTCTCCTTTGAGCTGAGGCTCATAAACATTGTAATCGGGAAGGATTCCCAGAGGACTTTGATACAACTTTTAGAAGAAAAGTTTTATCCGTGGAGTAGCCCACCTTGGGTGAACCACGTAAATTGTTGTGTCTCTTTGTGGATTGCATTTTGTGCATTGTTTTACTATTGTTATTACTGCTATCTTTATTCTGCATGTTATTGGTTTGAAAGCTGTTTTGAAAGTTAAAGTTAAAAGTGGTCTTATACTGTTCACCCCCCTCTCAGTATAAGCTTGTGTTCTTCAATTGGTATCAGAGCCGGTTCCTTCGAAAAGGTTTTACAGCTGGAAGGAAGAACTGGTTAAGAACACAATGGATTTCGTAGGTGGCAATGCAGCACCTATTCTTGATGGATCAGATTTTGGTCTGTGGAGTGCAAGAATGAAAGTCTACCTAATGGCTCTTGGCAATGAGGTATGGGAAGTTATTGAAGATGGGTACACCATACCTGCAAATGGTCCTTATACTAAAGAAGACAGGCTCCTTCATCACAGCAACTCAAAAGCCATGAATGCAATTCTGAAGGGTTTGCAGAAGGCTGATCTTACCAAAGTTATTCACTGCAAGACAACAAGTGAAATGTGGAAACAATTGCAGGTTGTTCATACAAGTGATGCAAATGTCCGAAAGGCCAAGTTGAGACACTTCAAAGGTATATTTGAACAACTCAAGATGAATGATGATGAAAATATTAGTGACTACATGCTCCGTATGGATGAAGTTGTTAATTCTATGAAAGACCTAGGTCTTGAACTTGCTGAAAATGATGTATGTGATAAGATTTTAAGATCTCTTCCTAATAGATTTAGTGAAAAGATTTATGCTATTGAGGAAGCCAAAGATTTAGATAAGTTGAAAAAGGATGAGCTCCATAGTATTCTTGCAGCATTTGAGCTGAGAACTCAAGTGAATGTTGATATAAAGAAAGAGGCAGCTTTCAAAGCTACCAAGAAATCAAAAGGCAAACAGATTCAAGAGAGTGATGAGTCTTCTAGTGAGGAAGAAGCATATTACAGCAAGAAAGGCAAGTTCTCTAGAAAGCACAAAAGCAAGAAAAATATAAGATGTTTCAACTGTGGAAAGTATGGTCATTATGCTACTGACTGTACTGTTTCCAAAAATGAAAGTGATGAAGATATACAGGATGTTAAGAGCAAGGATTCTGAAAAGCACGGGTATTACAGAAAGAACAATGATGAGCGCAGCAATCAAGGAAAGAGGTATTCACACAAGAACAAGAAGAGCTTCTATCTAGACAAAGCAAGTAAGTGTTCCAACAGTGATAGTGAAAGCTCTTCCAGTGATAATGAAAATGAGATGTTCATTTCAAAAAAGGAGGAAGAACCGAAACATAAATTCACTGTCATGAAATGTTTTAGATGTGGAAATTTTGGGCACCTTGAGGATGATTGCACAAATAATGAATTGGTTACTAGTATGTATGAGGATGCTTCAGAAAATGATAAGGAAGATGTATGTATGGTTTTTGAAAAGGGTAGCACCTCAGTGATAAGAAATCAGAAAAAGGCCTTGATAATTCAAAATGCAATCAAATAGAGAATCTTGAATGTGAACTCAATAATGCTCTCAATGTTTTGGAAAAGGAAAGAAAGAAGAATGATAGACTCAAGGTTAAGTTAGATGAATGTTGTATGGAGAGAGACGATCTTATAGAAAGTCTTGACTTCTCTATAGCCAAAACACAGGAACTCAAGGATGAGTTAGAGTCTAAGATTCTTGAGTATAATGAGTTAGAGCAGAAAATGGTTTCTCTGAAAGAAGAAAATAAAGATTACAAGGATAAGCTCTACAGATTTCAGGATAGCTCCAAGAAAGTTGAGTCTCTCATCAGAATTCAAAGAAATCCAACAGATAAAACAGGTCTCGATTTTGTTAAGCCGCACAAGAAACAGGTTGGGGAATCCAACAAGAGATTTCAAAAGGAAGAAAGCTCTGATGAAGAAAGTACTTCAGATCATGAGTCCGTAAGTGATGAATGCATAGAAATAGAAAACAGATTTTTGAATGTGAAACAAAAGTTTTCGGGACCCAAGAGATCGATTAAAAGAACATTTCATGGCAGATGTTTTGCGTGTTACAGATTTGGACACATGGCTGCACATTGTATGTCTCAAATCAAGAAGGGTAACAATAATTTTAGAAGTCATAATTTATTTCAAGGGTATTGCTACTCTTGTAATCAATTCGGGCACAAGGCAATTTTTTGCAATGACAGGAACTAGGTTAGTCAGAACAGGTGGATTCAAAGAACAGCTATGCCTGAAAGAAATAATGTTGCTGTTTGTTACAAGTGCAACAACACAGGTCACACAGCCAGATAGTGCAAAGCTGGTCTTCCAAGGTACAAGAATAGGAACAGTGGTATAAACAGGTCCAAGGATCAAGGTGTGGACAAGAAAAGAGATGAGAACAAGAACAAGAAAAGTGCCAAGAACAAAAACTTTAACAAAGAGCTCAAGAAAAGGCCCGACAAAGGAATTGTAGACACTAATGATGATGAGTGTCTAATGGGAGTTTCACTCCCAACCCTATTTTAAATCACCTCAATAGGAGGTGGGGGAGGGACTAAGCTAAGAGACTCATTCTTAGTCCCAAGCCCCAAAGGTGACCCTTTGCCATTGATGACAAAGGGGGAGAGATTTGAGTAAGGGGGAGAGATATGAGTAAGGGGGAGAGCTTCTAGTGAAGAGGAAAGCTTCAAGTCAGGGGGAGCAAAAACTTCACAGAGATTTATTTCAGTTTTGGCTCTTGAAGATGTGTTTTTAGTAAAGGTTTGCCATCAATGACAAAGGGGGAGATTGTTGGCAATTTTGGGTACCTTGAGTACATTGCCTTTGCCTAAGTTTAGTTGTTGTCATTGATGTCAAGGAGCTCTTGGTAGTTGTTGTCTTTGATGTCAAGGAGTTCTTGGAGCAATTTGTTTTTATGTCTAAGTATGTGTTTTGATGAAGGTTTCAGCTGGTCGGTAAGTCTCCAAGAAAATCAGAGTAGCCCAGTTGCAAAAGATCAAGAAAAAGATAAGTTAAAAAAAATTTGCAGGCAGTTGGAAAAACTGTCATGATTTCATGACATGTTTTAGGAGAGAGAAAGTTTTGGCAAAACTGTCACGATTTCGTGACATGCTGGAAGGCAGAGACAAAGCAGGCAAAACTATCACGATTTCGCGACATGTTTGAGGAGAGAGAAAGTTCAGGAAAAACTGTCGTGATTTCGCGACAAGTTGAGTTGGCAGTGTTGAGTTGCAGAAAGTGTCACGATTTCGCGACAAGTTGAGTTGGCAGTGTTGAGTTGCAGAAAGTGTCGCGATTTCGTGACAAGTTGAGTTGGCAGTGTTGAGTTGTAGGAAGTGTCACGATTTTGCGACAAGTTTCAATGAAGTTGTACGGATGTAGAAAGAGTCATGATTTCATGACAAGTTGAGTTGGCAGTGTTGAGTTGCAGGAAGTGTCGCGATTTCACGACAGGTTTCAAAGAAGTTGTATGGATGCAGAAAGTGTCACGATTTCATGACAGGTTGAGTTGGAAGCTTGCAGTTGGCAAAAGCGTCACGATTTCGTGACATGTTCCAGTTTCGTGGGCATATGGCAAAAAAGTGCTTAAGGCTGCGAAAGCGTCGCGATTTTGCGACATGTCCTAGTTTCATGAGCATTTGGCAGAAAAGAGCTTAAGGCAGCGAAAGCATCGCGATTTCGTGACATGTTCCATTTTTGCTGGTGCAAGCAGAGAAGAAGGCTTTGAAGTCTAAAGCGTCGTGATTTCACGACAGGAATGCAGATGACGTCAGCAAGAGGCAAAGGTGTCACGATTTCATGACAGAAGCGGAGAAGAAGGCTTTGAAGTCTAAAGCATCATGATTTCATGATAGAAGCAAGATGACATCAGCAAGAGGCAAAAGTGTCATGATTTCGTGATAGAAGAGCAAAGGAAGCAGTCAAAAGCAAAAGCGTCGTGATATCGCTACAGCAAGCAATAGAAGGTGTACGACGGGCAAAGGTGTCGCGATATCATGACATGTTGAAGTTTCACGCCAGAAGCTACAGGGAGGCGGTTGAGGACAGAGTTAACTTTGAGCCGACAAAGTTAAAATCTAGGCTGATGCGACACAGGGTTTTGCGACCGACGCAGTGGAAGTATAATGACCGACTAAGTTTGGATGTAATGACCATGGATCTTACTCTATAAAAGGAGGGATGTTTGAATAGTTTGATCATCGATTAAGTGTGCGTTCGAAGTGTGAATTACACAGAGAGAGTGCGGGGAGAAGATCGATCACAGAAGTGCATAAGTAGAAGCCTGAGCGTCTGCTTGTGTTTAGACAGAGGTTGCGAAGACGAGTGCTATCGTGATTTAGGCAAAGAGTGCAAAGGAAGTGTTGCTGTATTTGCAAAGATAGTGCTGCTATATTTGCGAAGATCGTATTGTCTGTGTATACACGAATACGCAAAATCTGTGCTACTATGTTTTTGATCGAGAACTGCTGTATTTGCATAGACAGTAAAATATTGGTTTCAACCAAGTGTAGAAAATAACAGAGGAAGAGGACAATATTGTGCCAGACCGAAGGACTGTGTTTGGTGCAGAGAAGAGGACCATATTTGTTGTGACAGATTTGAGGATAGAGATCTCCAGCCAGAGCAGGGAAGACAGGTGTCTTCTGTGGATAGAATTCCACTTGCTAAGGGCAGAGGAGGTAGAGGTCTTCTAGAGGATCACCAGCCAAAGCAGAATTAGGGGAAGGTGTCTCCTTTGAGTTGAGGCTCATAAACATTGTAATCGGGAAGGATTCCCAGAGGACTTTGATACAACTTTTAGAAGAAAAGTTTTATCCGTGGAGTAGCCCACCTTGGGTGAACCACGTAAATTGTTGTGTCTCTTTGTGGATTGCATTTTGTGCATTGTTTTACTGCTATTATTACTGCTATATTTATTCTGCATGTTATTGGTTTGAAAGCTTTTTTGAAAGTTAAAGTTAAAAGTGGTCTTATACTGTTCACCCCCCCTCTCAGTATAAGCTTGTGTTCTTCAATTATGAGTTGTAAAATGGCAAAAGACATATGGGACAAACTAAGGAGCATTCATGAAGGAGACGACAAGATCAAGGAGGCCAAGTTACAAATGCATCGAGCTCAATTCAAAGCATTAAATATGAATGACGATGAGAACATAAAGGCATACATGCTGAGAGTTAATGGAATAATTAATGTGATTAGAGGACTCGATGAAGAAATGGAAGATGCTGTCATTGTGAAAAAGGTACTAAGATATCTTCCGCAAAGATTTGATTCTAAAGTTTCAGCAATAGAAGAAGTTAAAGATCTAAATACTTTTAGTATGGATGAGATGCATGGTTCCTTGAATGCATATGAGATGAGAATAAGAAAAACTAAACCCACAGACAGAGAAACTGCTTTTAAAGCACATAGAAATATAAAAGCAAAACAACAATCCGAGGAAGAAGAGACATTAGATGAAAAGGAAGCAAAATTTGTTCAAAAACTAATAAAAGGAAAAGGAAAATACAGAGGAAAGCTACTACTTAAATATTTCAACTGTGGAGGCGATGGGCATTTTGTGAGTAACTGTCCACTTAATGAGAAGGACGAAAGTAATGAAGGATCGCACCAAGAAAGAAGTGACTGGAAGAAGAAAAAAATTTCAAAAAAGGCAACTTCAAGAAGAAAAGTTTCATCTCCAAGAATATCAGTTCATCAGAACATAGCTGCAGTGAGAATTTTGGAGAGGAAACAGGTGAACCTATTTTCATGGCATTTGAAGAAGAAGAATCAGAAAAGGAAGAAGAAGTGAACTTTGAAGTATGTGGTGAAAACTCTGAGGCTGAAGTAGATCTAGAAGGTGAGTTGATATCTACACTTGAAGAGTTGGGTTTAGAAAGGAAAAAGAACAAAATACTGTCCAAGAAGTTGGAAGAATATGAGGGTGATATTGAATATCTCTTCTTACAAATTCACAAAGCCAAGAAAATAGAAGAAGCCTTGAAGTCATAGATCAATGAGAAAGAGATTGTTTGCTGCAAACAAGAAGAGGAGATTATGTTATTGAGGAAACAACTATAAGAGGCCAATACAAATCTCAAATTTGAGAAGAGCACAGAGCTGCTAGATAAAATGATAAGGCAACAAAGAATCCCCTTGTGCAAGCTTGGTCTTGGATATGAAGCTGAACAACCTTCATATCCTAAATATATAGAGAAGAAGAAATCCACTGCTGAAGGATCAAAGCAAGAAAAGCCTAAAGTTGAATCCTCAAAATGAAGAAAACCTCAAAGGAGATCTATAGCTAAGCAACCACAAAAAAAGAGGTTCTATCACTCTCACTTTATTCATAATAATGCTTTTAATGGCAATTGTTTTAGATGAAACCAGTATGGTCACAAGGCAATGTATTGTGGACTAAATAATAGATCAAAGAGTTATGCTGGTAGAAATGCATCTATTATTTCGGTTGAACACCATGTGTAATGTTTTAAATGTAATGGTCATGGGAACATAGCAAGGTCTTGTCCAAATATAAGGCAAGATAGTAGATTTCATCAGACATAAAGAATGCAACACAGACAGGGAAGAAATCATGTGCATCAAAGAAAGGAAAATAATCATCCATCAAGGATGTACAAGAGACAACCACCCAAGAGAAATGTTCAAGTTCACAAAAAGGTTCAAAATAGGGATGCAGGTGAAAACCTTCAGCCTAAGTTCAAGAAATACTTGAGAAAGAAAGAAGAAAGGAAATCGTGTCTCCTTGGACAAAAGGAGATTACTCCTCTATTGCACTAAGCAGCTCCAGGTAGCACATCCTTAGGGGGAGCAATGTTAAAGTTTTATTTTAATGCTCCTATGTATTTGTGTAGTTATCTGAGGATGAGAGGAAAGTAGTCAAGGAGTTTTTGTATAGCTGTCAAAGTGTGTTTTCTGTTCATACAGTTGTTTGTGGTAGTTACGTGAAGGGTGGTGATTAAATTGAGAGTTGTATTTATTGGTAATATTGCTATATGTCATTGTTGTACTGTTGATGGTTCTTATTGCCACTGTCTAAAGTTAAGGATTATAATAGTTCAGATAATTTGGTTAATGAAAGAATGTTGCCCTAGTCGCATATATGTGTTTCGATAAAAGTAGTGTGTATTTGAACTACACATTGACGTAAAGATTGCTAGATCTATCATGACACTATGGTGAAAAAAAAAATATTGAATTCTGATTATTGATTCATATTTAGATCATCAAAATGAGAAACTTTGCTTTGTGAATCATACCTATCTGAGGTCTAGAAGTATGAGTTTGAGTAAGGTGCACTATAGTTGGCCGTGAAGTGTTTGACAAAATGTTGTCTCCTGATTCGAACAGTTGAAAGTAAGGTGTGACCAGTGGTGACTGTAGAAAACATAGACCAAGTTGAAAATGTAAAAAGTGATTGGTTGAGTTGTGTTGAGATTGGGATTTGAGTATAGAACATATTGAGTCTCTAACAATTCTCTTTATGATTCTATAAGATTGGATAGATTCTGTGTGAGCCTATTGATAGGATACAGAGGACAAAGTCTCAATGGATAGAGATCCAACAGCCAACATAGTTGAAGATAGATCTGAGTGAGGATTCTTCAAGTGGAGAGAGGTCCACCAGTCAGTGCAGCAGAGTGACAAAGTCTTCTATAATATAACAATTGAAGAGAGGTCCACCAGTTAGTAGCGGATACATTCGTAATAAATTGGGAGTGGTCATGCTTCCCAATAACTGACTAGCTATTGGGACCACATTTTTAGGGGGAGCATTTATATATTTGGTTATCTTTTTGCTCATGTTTGTAATTTTTGCTAAATGGAATAATTTGTGCCTGAGAATGTTGTGCATGGACTCAGGTGGAGTCTGCAGCAGCCCTTTGGTATTATTGTAAAAGGGGGAGAAGAATTACAAGGAAGTGCACGAGTGTTTCCAACAATTCCAAAGAGGGAGATTGTTGAACAAGGTGCAACAATAGTATTGTCATTGTTGTCAACACAGTCAGACAGATCAGATTCTTCAGAGAATGTACAGTGAGGGAGATTGTTGAGCAAGGTGCAGCAATAGTATTGTCATTGTTGTCAACTTAGTCAGATATATTGGTTGATGCAGTGGACAGGAGTTAAGAGGTTCTTCAGAGTATGTACAATGGTTTTTCAAAAGATAGAAGTGGCCTATTTACTAAAAATCAAAAGAAAA